>LR990049.1:1314919-2514919 GCA_905147135.1 Blastobasis lacticolella
TTGCGTGCCGACGCGTTAACCTGTTTCCCCGTCTCCCCTTCCAGTAGAAAGCGGTTAAAAATGTATAAAACATTAGCGTTAGAGGTGAGGGAACAGGGGCGAATGAATGAGGCTCTGCCGTACTCGTTACCCGCGATCAAAGGCGGGGTTCCCCCCACCCCCCACCCCGCATACTTACGCAGCCCGCTTACCTGAAATACCTACACGGATCCCCTGATGCGTGTAGCCTTTCAAATAGACTTTACCAACGCCCAGTTTTACGAGGATGTGTGATAAACTCGTTTCGATGGACCGAATTTTGCAGGTGAAGGTTGGGGGAGGTATGTGAAGGATGCTTCCGTAATGGACTGGTTTGGTTCTCTATGATGAAGTAACGCGTTGTAAATGAAGTGTTTTAACACAGTTCTGGGGCGCTCTGGGTAAACAAGTCTATGTGCTTGTTACGAGCTGGATCGGCCACCCCACGCTCCTAATATCATGATCCAGGATGGCAGGTTATTATAGTAGAGCGTCTGCCATCTGACCTCACATTTTTATTTTTTAATGTTACACATTTAGTTGCATAAATGTACAGGTTTCGTCATGATGTTCTCCTCACCGTAGAGCATCTCAGAAACACTCAATTGTGTCGGAGACTGATACATGCTGTTAACTGATAGAGGTAACAAAGAAACATTCAACTATGTGTGAATAAATCGTTAAAGTATTTATATTCTAAAGAAAATTTAACACAAAGTTATCCAGGTAAACGGTTTATTCAATGTTGAGTAGGTTTATGGATGTAGGTCACCACAACGAGGCCCTAGTTAGCGCTCCAAGGATCACTGCTCATTAGGAGGGCGCCGGCAGACTTCCGAAGTGAATCTAGCGCACACTTTACACAATATTTAAGAGAAATTAGGAGCTCTGTTATTTTTTTTTTAATGGGTATGAAGCAAAAGTTTGTATGGGGTACTTCGGTACTCTAGTGGTTGTTTTCTACACTTTAATTTCACATATTATAAGGTTAGAATAGAATAACACCAACCCCTTACGCTCATGGGTGTCGTACAAGGCGACTAATGTTTTCGAGGCAAAAGATCAAGAGTCTCCGTGGTCAGGAAAATGGGCAGCAGCATTTTCCATTATTATATTTAAACACTGCGATCTCCACCCGCCTGCCAAGCGTGGAGATTATGGCAATAACCTCCCCTTTCGTATGAGGGGCCCTGGGTCCTGCAGTGGACTGTTACGGGCTGTGATGATGATTATCAGGTTTGTTACCACCGTTTCGCTTGCCACTGTCGTGACAGATTTCTCTGGCCTCTTCCACAATCGACAACTTTTTTAGAACGTGATCGTCGGTTTAGGGTACTTTTGACTGTCTTGACCTGACATCTCTTTGAAATGTATCTGATTTGGTCATAATTTGCACGTGTCTTCCCAATTCAACACTTCCATGTATATTTCTTCGTAATGAAAGATAAATTCCTATACACTCGGTTAAAATGACAACTCCTTTACCGGTCCCAACTCATCATACCGGTTGTGCTATCGCGCACGAGGGTCGGGGTCCCGCGTGACCACGATCCAGAATTTGGCAGATCACATAATTACAGTGAGCGACTACCATCTCACCTCCGTGACCCTGCTCCCAGGGGAACCTGACCAGATTGGATCATTTTTTTTTTTTTTTTATGTCATACGGTAGGCAAACAGGCAAGCGGGCCACCTGACGGAAAGTGGTCACCACTGCCTATAGACATTAGCAACACCAAGAGTATCGCTAATGCGTTGCCCACCTCTATAACACGTTGCTCTGGCAGCAAAAGGCAAATGCCACTCCACTGCCAAAGCCACGGTTCCCCAAATCCCCCACCCCATGGAGCACTGAAACCTTACTCACCGGCAGAAACACAATACTATTTAAAAGAGTATTATTTAACTGCGATATTCTGTAAGGTGGAGGTACTTCCCCAGTCGGGCGGCTCCAATGCGAACGAGATACCCCGCTATGCCCTACCTCTCTTAATCATGGTTACAAATTCAGTTACCCGAATTTGCCAGGTTTCATCAAGATGTTTTCCCTCACCGTAAGGGCATCGGTTAGTTTTACCGGTCCCAACTATTGATGGAAAACGGATACTTAGCCAAAACGGATCTATTACTAGTTTTAAAATTAACTTCAGTCCTTACTGTTACCTTACTTGTTTAAACAACAATCGAATCTTAAATGGAAAATGTAAGATACGTTACCTAATCGTTTCTCACCAAAACTGCCATAGGAAACACTAGAAAACGGTAAACTACCCTAGTTTTCGTAACTTACTTTGTGCAGCATTCGAATAAAACCGGCCTTCCACCTCCAGCCCCAACACAAAGTCGTAATAGTAGCGCTTAGCGCTAAACCGCTAACACCCACTTTGTCATAAGGTTGCGTCGCAATACCTCGAGCCCACAAAAGGAAGACACGCGTCTTTACCGACAAACCTGAGGGATCTCGCCGACATTAGACCCGGCATCACAATAAGTGGAGACGGGCGGTCGTAACGGGTGTTCTGAACGGCCTAGGCATTTGGTGGGGGCGATTCGCGCGGAAATACCGGCCATCTAACGCGCCCTTTATAGAGGGCTGGGTTTACATGAGGTGTTTTCGGTGTACTTGGCGGATATGTGTAGATGGGATTTTAATTCATAAAATCTGATGATGAGTATATTGTATTGTGCCTTGTGTGAGTGTAATAAATGGATTTCATTTAAGTAAGATTTGGAATTGATATCAATTAAATTTAAATTTAGATTTAGACATGATTTATTTTGACATCACAAAAAGCCATAAGCGTTTACATATTAAGAAAATTGAGAACACTTGAAAATTTTAGAAATCGATTCTTATTGTGTTGCAAAACGTTTGAGTGACTGTTTTACATACCGTTGTAAAAAAACAAATTAAATCAAAGTACATTTATGGTTTAGTAAATAATCAGACTTGAGGTCGAGGCAAGGATGGAAAGTGGTAATCGCTGCCTATAAGCAACACCAGCGGTGAAAACAATGCGTAGCCACCTCCCCAAGATACATTGCTCGGGCTGCAAAAAGCAATTTCCCCTCCACTGCCAAAGCCACGGTTCCCCAAATCCCTACCACATGGAGCACTAAAGACTTTACACACCGGCAGGAACACAATACTATTTAAAATTGTATTCATTGGCTGCGATATTCTAAACGTGGAGGCACTTCCCCAGTCAGGTGACTAAAACCTACAATCCGAACAGGTCAAATACACCGCTCCTGACTTTCTCTCTTGAATTTGTTTGTCTTTACCGCCGGATTTTCGCGTCGGAAACCGACCCATGTAAGCCCTGCACCCACGGCGATATGTAAATTCGGCTCGATCCCATTCGGTGTGGAGAGGTCACGTTATTTGTCGGAGATAAAACGCTCAGCCGGTCGCGGGCTAACGCCGGCTCGACTTCGGACCGTTGTTAAGGGTTATTTTAGCCGAAGTGGGTTGTCCATCCAGTGTCGATCGAATTTAGAGCCTTTACGCGTGGCTCTTATGACCTTGACTTATGACTTATATTGGTTAAGTGTTTAGCAAAGTTATACTGGTGTAAACCAATCGGACAGTAGTGAATCGCGTACAGTACTAGTACACGCTATTCGCCACTGTCCTTGACCAATTTAAATCGGGCATTACTGACTCAATCATCTTGTCCCGGTTGTGCTCTCGCGCAGGGCCCGAGGTCCTTGGCCATGATCCAGGATTTGGCAGGTAGTTCCAGTAGAGCGACAGCCATCTAAACTCCGTCACCCTGTCAACAGGGGAACCTGGCCAGACTTCAACGCAAATCTAGAGAGCTAGCTAGAGTTATCTTTATAAAACGCTCAACCAGTCGCGGGCTAACGCCGGCTCGGCTTCGGACGTTGTTAAGGGTTATTTTAGCCGAAGTGGGTTGTCAATCCAGTGTCGATCGAATTTAGAGCCTTTACGCGTGGCTCTTATGACCTACTTATATTGGTTAAGTGTTAAGCGAAGTTGGTAAGTACTGACTGGTGTAAACCAATCGGATAAACACGAGTTTGAACAACGTACTGTACCTGTACACGATACACGCCACTGTCCTTGGCCAATATAAATCAGGCATTACTGATTAAATAATATTGGCGTTAATGTCCCGGTTGTACTCTCCTGACCTCCTGACGATACGCGCTATCTCCAGGAGTACCACTTTCTGTATCTGGCCCTTATCGAAAACGAAATCATTACTTGGAGAGAAGCTACCTCTGAAATGGTCAAATTGTCAAATGAAAACACGGACATGATCGAACGACTGATTACTGCCAAAGAAGAGGAATGTGAGTGTGTCGCTTCGCAGCTTCAGCGCCCCGCGCCCCAGCCGCAAAACATTGTCGTCGCCCCCGAGGCGCACGCTGCGAGCACCGCGGCTCCTGCGGTGAACGTCGAGCCCGCGGGCGCCGGGTGTAAGGTGTTGGCCGCCCCGGCCGTCGCGACCACCTCTGCCACCGCGGCCCACATCGTACCTGCTGTCGGCGGGCCCCCCAAAGCCTCAGCCGCCCCGGCCTTCGCGGCCACCTCTTATGCCGCCGCTGCGAGGAGAATGACGCGCTCTACAGCCCACACGGCCTACATCCAGCCCGCGGTCGACGAGCCATTCAAGGCCACAGACGCACCGGCTATTGCGGCCACCTCCTATGCCACCATAGCAAGGAGATCGACGCGCTCTACGGCCCCCGCGGCCCACATCCAGCCGGCGGTCGTCAGGCCCCACAAGACCCCAGCCGCCCCGGCCGTCGTGGCGACAACGAGATTGGCGGGCACTACGGACACGGCAAAGAGTTCAATACGCACCATAATATATTCCGATTCGCTTGGCAAAGGCATGGGCATATTAATAAGTAATGATGTCAATACATCTGTTTGTAATCATTGTTTGCCAAACCGATCATTTAATGAGATAATAAATGTAGCTAGTCAACAATGTAATGAAGACCGTACCAATATTATAGTAATGGTCGGAAATAGCATGGGAATAACTAGAAATGATATCGTAGAGAGTTTTCAAAAAATTCAGTCCCATAATTTTAATAAAATTACTTTGTGTGCTTTCCCATACACAAATAATGACCCTAAGTTAAATAGACGTATTCATAGACTGAATACATGTTTATATAATTTGACTCGTTATAGTAACGCATTTACATTTTTTGACATCAACAAATTTGTTGGCAATATTATTTGTACAAATGATACATTGTATCTCAAGCAAAAGGACAAAAAGTATATTACTACATTGTTAGCTTATAATATTAATTGTTATAACAATATTAGCGTAAGTAGGATTGACCAGGGCTCCTGCATGTTATCATCTAAGGACAAAGGATGCTCTTTAAACTAGATTTTAAGACAAAAGAAAAGCCCAAGAATTGTTTACGATTAATTCATCAAAATATACAAGGTTTTTCTGGCAAAGAATATGAAATAGAATTATATTTAAAGAAAACTCCTGTAGAAGTTTTATGTTTAACTGAGCACTGGCTGAGGGAATCTGACATGTCATTTAATTTATTTAACTATAATATAATTAGTTGTTTTAATCGAAAATCTATTTCCCGTGGTGGTTCATTAATTGCAGTACGGCAAAATATTAAATCGAAAGACCGGAAAGATGTTTCTGGCCTCTCAGTTGAACATAAGATTGAGTTATCCTGCGTGGAGCTAGAAAAGTGCATCATACTTTGTGTGTATAGGCCACCATACAATGAAAACTATGAGATTTTTGAAAAAACTATGGAACAAGTTTTAGAAAGACTTTGTACGTGTAAAAAAAAGGTAATCGTTTGTGGAGACTTTAATGTTAATTTACTAGAAAAAACAACGTTTAGTAAGAGAATAATAAGCTTATTTCGTAGTTTTAATCTTAATTATGTATTTTTAGAGCCGACACGATGCACAGAATCATCAGCGACTTGCATCGACAATGTATTCTGCTGTTGCGAGGTCAACGAAAAGGCTATTATAAATTTTACAAGATCTGACCATAGTGGACAATTCGTTGTTTTTGATTTTACGGAACAATGTAATATCAATGAAATAATTACAAGACCAATTACTCAAAGGAGAATTGAACACTTCAAACAAGCCTTATCGGAGACCATTGCCGGCCTTTCTCTTAATTCTCATGACCCAAACATTCTATTTTCTGATATGTTCAATTCTGTCAATAATGTTTATCAAAGTGTTTTTACGCAAAAAAGAATAAAAAGTAACTGTAAATCTAAATTTAGTGATTGGGCTACTTTAGGTATCCGCAAAAGCAGAGATAGAATGTTTGAACTATACGGTCAGCGAGCTTATTGCCATGATAAAGATTTTGTAGAATATGTCAAAAAATATTCAAAAACGTTTAAGAAAGTTTGTCTAATTGCAAAATCACAGCATTATAAGAAAATTATAAGTTCGTCTTCAAACAAGGCTAAGACTGTGTGGAATGTAATAAATAAGGTGGCAGGGAAAACAAAGCCTCGTGATACACATTATGAAATCAAAACAGAAACCGGAACTAGTACCGCAAATAAAGAAGTGGCAGAGTTGTTCCAAACATTTTTTACCGAAATACCGATTAAAACTACCTCGCTGCTAAACTCGTGCCCAATTAGTGCAGAAAACTTGTTAAAAGAAAATATAGGTGCCTGTGAAAATGGCTTTTGTTATTCCGAAGTAGACGCTAAAACTATCATTAAAGCTTTTAAAAGCATTAAGTTGAAAAATACGGAAGATATTTGGGGAATGTCAGTTAGAGTTATAAGTACTGTTGTTGATATTTTAGCACCATATTTAGCTTACATTTTTAATGCTTGCGTTGAAGTAGGTGTTTTCCCCGACCTCATGAAAATCAGTAAAGTGGTGCCATTATTCAAATCAGGTTGTAAAAATAGTTTGAATAATTTTAGACCGGTATCCATCCTGCCCATTTTCAGTAAAATCTTTGAAAAAATCATGTTAAGTCAAATGATTGTGCACTTTAACAGTAATAAATTATTTCATCAACAACAATATGGCTTCACAAAAGGCCGCAATACTACCGAAGCTGGTATTAGCCTCATTCAACAAATTTTTGGCGCTTGGGAAGAACATCATAATGCAGTAGGTGTTTTTTGCGATTTGTCTAAAGCATTTGATTGTGTAAATCATTCAACACTATTACTAAAATTAAAACATTACGGTTTTACGCATGATAGTCTTGAAATGATGAAATCATACTTAGAAGGTAGAGTTCAAAAAGTAAATGTAAATGGCGAGTTATCTGCGGGTGGGAAAGTAAGCATTGGAGTGCCACAAGGATCTATATTGGGGCCGTTTCTCTTTCTTGTATATATAAATGACCTTCCATACATGGTGCAGAATATTGCTGGTATAGTCTTGTTTGCTGACGACACTTCACTGATATTTAAAATTAATAGGAAAGATAATAATATAGACGAAGTAAACTGTGTTCTTCAGAATGTGCTTCATTGGTTTACGATTAATAACTTAGTCTTAAACTCTAAAAAAACTAAATGCGTTCATTTTTGCCTCCCTAATGTACAAAGTAATCAATGTAATGTTATATTAGATAAAACGCAACTTGAGTTGGTAGAGAAAACTACTTTCTTAGGCGTTAATATAGATTCAAAAATTCAATGGGGCCCACATATTGAATCATTGGCTAGTAGGTTAAGTTCGGCTGCATTTGCCGTGTGGCGAATAAGGAGGCTAACGGATGTGAATACAGCTAGATTAGTTTATTATAGTTATTTTCATAGTATTATGTCATACGGCATCATACTATGGGGCAAGTGTGCTGATAGTGACATCATTTTCAAACTACAAAAGCGAGCTGTAAGAGCAATATATGGATTACGTCGACGTGATTCGCTCAAAGAATTGTTTAAAGAAATTGATGTATTGACTTTCTCAAGTCAATATATATTTGATAATATTATGTATGTTAGAAAGCATATTACCCAATTTGCTAAAAATACTGATATTCATAATGTCAATTTAAGAAACAAAAATAAACTGGTAACACCGTTGTTCAGACTAAGTAAAGTAAATTCATCTTTCATGGGTAACTGTATAAGATTTTATAATCATATTCCTGAATGTATTATTAATTTGCCTGAATTACAATTTAAAGATAAGGTGAAAACAACTTTAATGAAAAAAGCCTATTATAAAATTGATGAATATATCAATGACAAAAATGTATGGCTCTTCGAAATAGGAAGTTATTTATAAATTTACAATTTTGTTAATTGGTTGAGGATGATTTGATGTGTAATAGTCATTGAATAACAAATCTTTTTTTAATGTGTACGGCATTGGCAGCGCATGCTCACTTAAAAGTCTGCCTGGTGGTGGCGTGGGGGTCGGGTCGTTCTCTTCCCTCAAATATGGTTGAATTGGACGATGGCTGGGCCCTGCGTCATGCTCGTGAACGGGTGCTGCCTTGGTGGACTGGCCTGCTTTTGCTGTGCCATTTTTTGTTTTTGAATTTATTTTTATTTTTAGTTATCTTGACCGATTTGTAGAGGTTCACATCATATTCCAATCAAAACAGGCTCACTCAAATTAAATTGACAAATGTATCAATGCAATGTAATCATATTTAAATGTACCTGTGGGTTTCTTGCCGTTTCTTTTTCCCACAGATGGTCATTTTCCTAACTGAAGCGGCATACTGACAGACAGACGACATTCTTTTTACTTATTTGTTCCGAGCTCAGGGGGCGACGCGGGTAGGCCGGCTGGTGCGTGCGGGTGTGAGCGCCGGCGGGCTGGCTGGGGCCGGGCGCGCGCCGCATATGATTCGCCGGCGGTTATGTGCGTGGCGCGTATCGGTGCCCGGTGTCTCGCCGGAGTAAGCCCTCGCGCGCGCTGATCGGTCTGCATGCGTCGCCCCCTACCTGGATGAGCTCGCTTAACTTCCCTTTGTTTTCCGTTAGATTTTTGACTTTTGAAAAGAGATTAATTAACGTAATCCTAATTCAATAAATACTTTTTCATTTTTCATTTCATTTTTTCATTCATCTCTCGCGCTCGAGGGCCCGCTTCTCTGACAAACCACAAGCATAGATATTGGTTTCTGGATCACGTCCAAAAAGTTTCATTGTCTTTGATGGCGTAATATTAACAATATGATCGAACTACGTTTGCATGGAGCGCGGTCGGGAAACACCCACCTTAAACGCAACTATTGACTCAATGCACATTCTCTATCCCACCCATAAAAACGCATTTATTCCGGAACAATAATTAAACAACTCAACATCCGGAAAACAAGGACACCGCCAACAAAAACAGGATAATCCTTGAAATATGATAACGGCCACGCAGCAGCCGAACGTTATTGTTGCAAAAACTTTGCGTTAACGTTTCGCGACAGGGTTCATTTATTTTTAACCCCTGACAAGAAAATAGGGGGGTGAGTTTGATGTGTGCAGTATATGTGGTAGCTTTGAAAATGACGTGTAATCGTCTCTGTATTTTTAAATCAAATACAGAAACTTTTCTTGCGGATCTTTGGTAAAATCTTTCGCAAGTTTAAGTTTTTACGTGTATTTTTCGCCTTAGGTAGGTACCTATTATGAGATGGTATTTTGAGAGTAAATTTATAATGATGTTGAGTTATTGTACATTAAACTTGTTGTTGTTGTACTTAAAACTTACCAGTGGTAGTGACATTAAATTGTAGACTTAACTAGTTCATTGTTGTTGTTGTGTCAACCGTGTTGATTCGATTACATAAAGTACATTAGTGTTCAAATAATATTATATAACAACATTTTCCATTTGATTGTTAAATTTGAAAAATACCCTGATTTAACAAGTATTACACGTGTATAATTGTATTTTTCAGACGAACCTCAAATAAGTGTTTTTCGAAAACTACATGTATTTTATAGAAAAGATAATAACTTTCGAATAAAACCAAAATATTTCTTCCAATTTTCTACGCTAATCTGTGGCTCTGTGTACGGATATTTCTGTCTGTGGCTCCAAAGCGGTTCATGTAAAAAGGTATGTGGTATATCTGTCGCAGCCGGATGGTTAAATTAGCCAGTTAATGAAACGGCTAGCATCTTATGCTATTATTTAATTGAAAATTTGCCAATTTCAAGAATTTTTAAAGAAAGAAATTGACCCGAGTTTACGGAGCTCCTCCAAATATTGTCACAATGCTAACTTAATCACAATAATCTTAAACAATAATAATAGTTTGCATTAGGTTTTAATTCGGTTGGCTTAGGTTAATGTTGTGACAATGCATGGAGGAGCTACGTAAACTCGGGGCAATATCGTTCGTTAGACGCAACTTTCAAAGTTCATGAATTTGGCAAATATTCAATTAAATAATTGCTTAAAAAGCTAGCCATTTAATTAACCGGCTAATTTAACCATCCGGCTGCGACATATCTACGTCATGGTGGAAGTTATTCCCCGAAGGCGGAAAGGTGCCAGTGGAATACGATTCCCCGAAATGTAACCTGTAAAATACCGATAGACGCACAACCCTACACCGATGTTCCGGGTGGCAGCACTGTTCCACTGCAGTGGCCCCACTGGCTCTGCTGGTTTGTGAATCGGTCTTCCTTTTTGCTTTGCGCGAGGTGTTGGCCTGTACGTACGGTCTTGTTGTCAAATAAAAATGGCAACCCAACACGCAACGGATACGAAAATAAAATCGAAATGGTATTGGAAATTGTATACGTGTAGATAGATAGATAGATAGATACATTCTTTATTGTTTACACAAGAATAATTACAGTAGCAGGAGTAGCAGTGTAGTAGTAGTGTAGCTTTCATATGTTTCACTAAAGTTTAGTAGAATATAGTAATGCATGTTTTAAAGGTTTTTCTTGTGACAATTAAGACATTATTTGACATTTTATGTGTGTCATATTTCTCTTTCAATATTAACCGATAGTTTACGTATAGTTACTTAAATATTTTCCAAACTATAAACCGATTTAAACGAAATAAAGCTAAAACATGCTCCGCATCAAATTCGATTGATTCGTTCGGGAGCGACAATATCACAGAACAAACACACATTTCCACACATACATAGAGCCACAGCAACAGATACAAGGACACACGTCAAACTGATAACACTCCTCTTTTTTCTACGGTGGTCAAAAAGCGGCCTCCAACTGCATAGATACGTCACGATAAACGTTATCATCGACGTATCTGCTCCCTGCGACCAGTAAAAATGCCGATTTTCGGACCTTGGGCGGTTTCAACCGGTTTTTACCACGATCGACCTTTTTGCCAATGACCAGGCTTTTATGAACGTCGCGTCATCTTTGAATTGATGACTTTCCGATTAGATGTTCCACTGCGGAGATTCGCGAGTATTTACTTGCTTGCTTTTTTGGATACGATCGTCCTTGATGGGTAGAATCTACGCCGGAATTTTCAACGCAGGACGCCCTTCGGTCTCATGGATGACGACGATGTTTTTTTATATTGAACGGTGGATAAACAGGCAAGCGGGCCACCTGATGGAAAGTGGTCACCGCCGCCTATGGACATCAGTAACACCAAGGATATCGCCAATGCATTGCTTACCTCTAATAAGATCATATATATGGCATAGTTCAACGGAAACACTGTGACACTGTGTTTTCCATCAGAGAATGAACAGGGTGCACGTAATCAATACTACAGGTAATTTAAGTAGGTTGTTCCTTTATTCCTTTTTCATCCCTTTTCTTCATAAAGCCTCAAGTGCCTGAATAATTTTGGGTGACTCATGTAGTTAATTAATTAGTGTAAAATATCTATTGCTTCTTTTAACTTTTAGTGTATTTATTATTATTATTTTTTATTTTTATAAATTTTATTGTGGTTGAATAAGCTTATGTGTAATCTTTACTTGTAAGTAATCTTCCTGCACCGCATAATTTTTGTCAACTGTTATCTCTCCTGGTAGACTGGTAGATAATGCTATTTTAGCTTTAAGTCCGCCAATGTACTGTTTGTGTATGAAGTATAAATAAATAAATATATTTTTATTTACAACTCTACAAACTCGTCCATGTTCCGCAGTCGACTCTCTTTGTGTTGCGCAACTAATACATCCTTATTTTTAATTTAGACTTAGGTGGTAGTTACAGTGGTTGAGACTTTGAGACCTAGTGTATAAAGAAGCATACCTAATACTAACAATCTACTAACTAATACTGTCAAAGAATGTAGTAACATGCCTCGACCGAGGTTGTCGGCACAGGCATGACTCAGCATTTTTAGTACACCACGTTATTTGGTACTACTTAGTGAATCCACGTAGTATCTCTTCCATTTCGTACCTAACGACTAATCTCTTTGAGACTTATGGAGGACATCTGTATACCAGAAAATTGGTTGTATTTTCTAATAATAGACTAGGAAAGCGCCGTAGCTCCTCTTCCCGGCCGGGAATCGAACCGGGGACCTCTCGCGGAATGTTGACCACTGAACCACTCAGGTCGTCGAATATGGATGATAATCAAGCCGACCAGTGAGCTGTTGTTGCTATGGACACTAGTAAGGACACGCCTCCTTAATTACTCCACAGAGGTACATCAGAGAGGTACTTCCATACATTGTTGTGAGGATTAATAGGAACCACAATACGGCACATCGTCGTCTACCGTCAAAGGCTACCGTCGGACTACGTCAAATACACGATGCAAATATCCCTTTGATACGGAACGGTTCAATGGATCCGCCCCCGTATCGAATTGCCGTCTGGATTAACTTCAGCATTGATATCCTTTTGTCACAAGAATTGTGTTGGAAGGGTTCGTTTGTCCGCTATTTCGAAATTGGATTTTTTTGGATCATATGAACTAGAAAGAGTCTCAACTATCAATTAATGCTCCAGTGCTCCATGGGGTGGGAATTTGGCAGTGGAGGGACATTTGCCTTTTTGATGCCAGAGTAACGTGTTATAGAGGTGTGCAACGCATTGGCTATACTCTCGGTGTTGCTATTGTCTATAGGCAGTGGTGACCACTTTCCATCAGGTGGCCCGCTTGCCTGATTGCCTACCGTATGCCAAAAAAAAATTATTGATAAAATACGGAATCATCCGCTCCTCTTTTTGCAGATGTCCTCTACCTAATTACGTAGCTCTGTAGCCAACAATTCTCTGATATCAATTATTGAAATTGTTAATTTGCGATTACGTATCAGTGATTAAGTTGATAACAAAGTTCCATTGCAGTAAACTGAAACTATAAAATCGATAATACGTAATCGCATAAGTAAAAATTTAAATCCACACTTTCACTACACATATTATCGGGTTTGTTACCACGGTTAGTATTGTTTTTACCTCGATATTTCGACGCAGTTGCATGCGTCATGGTCACGAGTTGACTCACTATCCGTGGTAACAAACCCGATAATATGTGTAGTGAAAGTGTAGTGAATAACCACGAAAGTCTTAAAACCTAAAAAAATTAAATCGTTTAACTCATAGAATTGTTGGCATCAGCATTATATAATTGGGTAGCTCGACGACGGTGGCCGCTTTCCATCAGGAGGACAGTGTGCCTCCATAGGCCATAAAAAATGGAAATGGAACGTGTAAGAAAATGTAGTGTCCAATCGTGGTCTTTACCCAAGAACTTGTCTACCCTAAACAATCGGTTCTACGACAAATGTGACTGCCACTACTTCAGCTTGCGGACTCTATCAGCTGTAATCCATACTAATAATAACGACCTGAGTGGTTCAGTGGTCATCATGCCGGTCTGCCACGCAAGTGGTCCCGGGTTCGATTCCCGGCCGGGCAGAAATTGAAATGATGAATTTTAATTTCTGTTACGGGTCTGTTCTATGTATAATAAGTATGTATTTAAAAGTATATAAGTAGTTTATCAGTTATCTAGCACCCATAACACAAGCTTTGCTTACTTTGGGGCTAGATGGCGTTGTGTGATTATTTATTTATTATTTATTTAATTTAATATAAAGAGGAAAAAATGTATAAATGGATAGACTCAAAAACTACTTGACAGATTTTAAAAATTCATTCACATATAGAAACCTCCATTATCAGGCAGTAATATACGAGTAGACTATAGTTTGCTGAATTTCTGAGCGATTGCCACGGGAACGGGTTCGGAACGTAGTAACGGAATTTTACGCGGACAAATTCGCGGACATAAAGCTAGTATGGTATACTTACTTCGTGCTGTTTACTCAGCAGTTATGTTAATGAGAATTCAAATAATTTGTTCTAGAATAAAAATGGAAAGTCCAATCATAGAAATAACGTGCATTTTATTTTAAGCGATTATTCAACGAGCTAGGCAACGAGCGTGTCAAAATATTAAACTTAATGTGAATAAATTTTAATTAGTGCTAGATCGCGTGACACACTAGTGTACCAGAGTTTAAAATAAACAAACTCTATATTTAATACGAGCTGAATGTGAATGATTACCGTGAACGGCTTTAAATATCACACACGTTTATGTAGCAAGGTAAATATGTTCAGACTCCGCTAAAAGCACTATTGCAGCATTTATTTTTATGTATTTATTTATTTTTAGTTATTTTATTTAGTTAGTATAACGCCCGTGACGTACCCAAACAATGGGCCCACAGAATACCAGCGCTGTGAGTCGTTTCATGCGCCTCACAGCACATGCTGAGTGGGAACCATTTGCGCTAGCCGCTGCGGCACCGACAGTGTCATGGGAGACTACATTATATTGTCTTATTAAGATATTTTAAATGTTAATGTGTCCGTTGTCTGTAATTGTAACTGTTATTGTGTCGTGGTGTGCTATGTGTAATAAATGTATTTTCTTTCTTTCTTTCTTTCTTTCTATTTCTTGCACGGTTTATCTACCACGTGTTTATTGATGACCTTTGCATAAGTTCATCTTTTTTGAAATTTCACTCAGAGTAGATGACATTGCTTTGTAAACTTTAATTATTAGGACGTTCCATGTCTTGATCATATTTTCAATATTACGCTATCAAAGCCAATGAAATTTTGTAGACGTGATCCAGAAACCAATATCTGTGCCTGTTGCTTGTCAGATTTTTGTACGTCATCACAAGCATGGGACAGTGTTTTTAGAGTAGTAGATACTCAAAAAGCATTTAAGGCTTTGTCGCTCGTGTGTGAAAGCAAGATAACTGTAATTAACTCTCTTGATTTGCGTTGAAGTCTAGCTAGGTTCCCCTGTTAACAGGCTGACGGAGGTTCGATGGTTGTCGCTTTACTGTAATTACCTGATCTGTCAAATGCTGGATCATGATCAAGGCAGAACCTCGACCCTCCGACGCGGCACAACCGGGATATTGACCTCAAAATTCCGAAAATAGCAGTAGTGTCGCTGCTGCCTGCGCTCCGTATCAGTAGAGCATTATTGCGTGTTCTAGATTCCTCTCTGTGTGAGACGTGTTAGAATTTTTTAATGCTTTAGGCTTTGCTGGTTTAGGTATAAAAATGTATGTTCCTTACGGCTTCGAGGTGCGAAGTAAGCTACCATTCTGGGAAATCACACCTCTAAGCAAACAACGCTCAACAAGCTTTATAACCGATTTGGCTTAAACACTCAGAATTATTCATACCGCCGAGTTTACCTTTAATATAACTTGGGGGCTTACTGGCAACTCAGGAAGTGTTTATTGTTTGGAATTATTAATTCGTCTAATACTCGTATTAAACTGTAACGTGAACCGTTCGGCGTGAGCTGGAGGTATTTGCATAATCTTACGGTAATACCCTTAGATTAAACTAAAAAAAAGGGTACCTCAAGGCACGTATTAGGGCCATGTCGTAGACGTCTAGATTTCGATATGCCGCAGCTGGATGGTTAAGTTATTCGGTTAATTAAATGGCTTTTTAAGCAATTAGTCCATAGAAACATTTGCAAATGACATGAAATTTGAAAGCGATGTTTAAACAACGATATTTTCGTGAGTTAACGGAGTTTCTAAACATTGTCACAACGCTAACCTAACCACAATACCTAACTTCAAACAATAATAATAGTTTGTATTAGGTTTTAATTCGGTTAGGTTAGGTAAGTGTTGTGACAATGCATGGTGGAACTCCTTAAACTCAGAGCAATATCTTCGTTAGACTTTACTTTCAAAGTTCATGAATTTGGCAAATATTTAACAGATTAATTTAACCATCTGGCTGCGACAGATACATTTGATTGTTGAGCTGACGCGATTACAGCTGCGCATGTGCAAACCTAAGTAATTTGTTACGTTTTGCTGATTTAAATCTAGGCAACCTAATCTCCAGGTTGAGAGTACCAGCATTACTAGCCTCAGGTACTACTCTCGGGCACGACCCATGAATATTAGAGTCGTATGAGTAAAGTTAAATTAGGGCGGTACCCACCGCCCGCCGGGACGCCGCGCTGGGTCCCGGCAGCGCGGTGTGCACGAACCTTTATTTGCGAGTTCATAAAGTGTTTAATAGTTTGAGTTGTTGTGATTTTAAACTTGTCGTCGGACTTAAATTACAATAGCATTTATTAAAGGTTTAACCGCTATCCCAAATATCCGCTAATCTATTGTTATGAATTGTTCTCGCGACCTACTATTGTGTCGCTGGGACTTGACAGGTAAATAAGACGTGAGTGGTTCAGTTGGTTAACATACCGGCCGGGCAGAAATTTTCCGGCTGGGATTTTAATTTTTGTTACGAGTCTGGGTGTTATTTGTATACTTAGTATGCATTTTTAAATTATACTCCACTGCGGCTTCGGTGGCCGAGCGGTTAGGGTATCCGACTCGTAAGCGAGAGGTACTGGGTTCTAATCCCGCTGCGGTCATGTAGGTACCAATAACTGTTTTCTGAGATATGTTCATTAGTTGTAGTTAGTAACACTAACCGAAGTTCTTACGATAGGGGAAAACATCGTGATGAAACCTCCACATTCAGGTGACTGAATGTGTAACCATGATCCAATCTGGTCAGGTTCCCCTGGTAGCAGGGTCACGGAGGTCAGATGCCAGTCGCTCCACTGTAATTACCTGATCTGTCAAATCCTGGATCATGGTCAAGGCGGACCCCAGGCCCTCGTGCGCGAGAGCCCAACCGGGACATTAACGCCGAGATTACAACAACATACGCCACTGCGGCAGGGCCGATGCAGGAGGCAGCTGGATACTAATCCTTACGGAGTGTAAAATAACACATCCGATTGGTCTCAACTGTCTAGATGTCTCCTAGATCTGATTGAGTGCTTTACAGTTATAATATAAATAAATAATAAATAATCGTGAACAAATTCACACAGCGCCATCTAGTCCCAAAGTAAGCAAAGCTTGTGTTATGGGTGCTAGATAACTGATAAACTACTTATATACTTTTAAATACATACTTATTATATATAGAACACAAGACCCGTAACAGAAATTAAAATTCATCATTTCAATTTCTGCCTGGCCGGGAATCGAAGCCGGGATCTCTTGTGTGGCAGACTGAACCACTCTGGTAGTCAAAGTCCTCTTCTTCATCTTGGCGTTAGTCCGCGCGTCTGGGGTCCGCCTTCCTACTTCTATTTGTCCAATTCGCTCGGTCTTTGGCATCCTTGGTATGTGAGTGTTGGCACGCACGTCATCACCAACGACGCAAAGTCATCGCTTCTTGAACCAGCCTCTTCTTCCCGTCGTGCAGAGGCAGGCCTTTAAAAGCTACTATTAAATTAAACATATATATACATGAATAGGTATGCATATACGCCAAAACCAGAGATTGGTAATTTAGCTACTACTCCATTTTTGCTTGTGACGGCAAAACTACACACTTCAATCTAAATCCGAGGCAATATAGACCTGTAGCACGACAAGTTAAAGTTGGCATTCCAACCATCATTCAACAACATTTCAACATATTCGTACAACTCGACAATTCAAAATGAACGAAATTGAACAATCATAAAGCCATTCCACAGTGCGGTCACTTAGCAAAAGGGCACTGCGAGAACGCACAGTATTGCTACTTTTCAACAAGTTTTGTTTGTGAATAAATACGAGTGACTTGACGGATTATAGAAAACTCGGACTTCTATACATCGATCACCACAAGTTGTGTCTGCCACAAAGTGTTTTACACACCCTGCGAAAGAAAGTGGCAAGGACTAATGGTCCTAAGGGACAACTTGCGATCAACGATCTAAGTTGTCATTGAAATCCATTTCATTCGTACCTAAGATCTGTCCAGACTGACTTGTGGCATTTGGTAAACAACATTACGACTCGTAAAAAAATCACGAATCACAGCAACCAAGCTACGTACACTGTGTATGAATATCTTGAACTAAAGAAACACATAGAATGTGAATTTCAACGAATACTGCTGCAAATTATACATTTAAATAATTCAAATGCATTTCACTGAAAATATAAAAGCTACCAAAAACATTAATGGATGGATCCCATCTCTTTTTTCTGAGTTTATAAAAAGGATTGGATCTTGGGCAGTTGCAGAGTTGTAGAAGTTGAACTTAAAGATTACGATTTGAGGGCTAGACACGATTAAAATGATTAAAGGTATTTTACCAATTATATTTCCAATTTCTTTAAAACAACCACTGCTCCGACCATTAGAAAATTGTTTAACTACTAAGGGCCACTCCAAGAGTCCAATATTGCATTCAATATTTCCATTTCTGAGGACAATAAAGCGTTCCTGGAATACAGCTGAGGCCGCTGTGAAGAAAGGCCGGTCCAAATAGTCCCCATAGTACATACGACTCTTAGCGCCTTAAGACAAGTCAGTCTGGACAGATTTTCCCTCTGGTCTCTCCCACGAAAGGGTAGGTTATTGCCATTATCTCCATGCTTTGCCGGCGGATTGGAGATCGCAGTGTTATAAATATAACAATGGAAAATGCTGCTGCTCATTTAGCAATCTACGGAGATTACATTTTTTGCCTCGTCAACATTAGTCGCCTTGTACGACACCCACGAGTGTAAGGGGTTGGTGCTAGTCTAGTCTGCCGGACACCACACGGCCATCTGATCTCGGTACTTATACCGAGGTCAGCAATTTCTTAGATTCGGTCTGGATGCAATACGTAAGCACCCTTAGTACTACCAGTTTGTGACGTCAGTTTATTGAGTAGTTAAAAACAAACATCAAAACTCTAATAAAACGGGGAAAGGTTCGTTCACTAGAACATTAAGCCATTCACAATATCGTGGCAACTAATAAAAGGTAACCTTAATTATAAGACAAAACACTCGTTACAGATTTACGCCACTCCAAATTTGTATCAATAAATTCCGCTAAGCAAGATTTGTTACCGACAATAAAACAATTTTGGGGGGAAGGGGGTTGGTACTCTTGGGGGGGCAATCAATTAAGTATCGTTGATTCGCTGTGGGCTGTCCAGCTATCGAGCTTTAGAACGCGTTTCACCGAATGGAATAACCTTATTTACTCCCAGCTACCGTCAAAATGTATTAGGTAGGTAGCTACTTTGGAATATTGCGATATTGTTTATCCTTCCGCTATTGTGTTTCATTAATTTGAACTGGAACAAATGGATTGTTTCTCCCCCTATCATTGTCAAGAGTCTTAACAGAGTTACAAGAGGAATTCCTCGCAAATAATCTACGTCAGGGGTCCTATTTTTGAAACCTGTTACTTTCTAAGCGAGCTCTCGCCTGCTTGTCTTTTCTATCTCTAGCAACTTACCACGAGTGTGAAAGAGACAGGTAGCGCATGCCATGCTGTATATAAAGTGTGTTTTAAATTTTAATAAGAGCCCGTAGATAAACGATTTGTGCAAGATTTGTTCCAAATATTGATGCAATTTTGGTTTCTATTGACAGAGAGCTGGTTTTATTATTTGTAAACAAACGCCTAGCACCCGCATATTCACCGCACAGTAATAGTGTCGCACACGCACAGTCGTCGCACCCACGCATTGCACATTTTCTGTCCGGTTGTTACGCGGTGACTATACGGACACGTACGCGTTTACTAAGCATAAGCGCTGAGTGGCAAAGTTTAAACTGACCCTTAGCAAAATCATATAATTAAAATAAAACAACAAAATGTAACCAAACACAAGAACAACAGCTATCCACGGATACCTATCTTCAATCTGAGCAAATCTCCTTACGGATCTTTTAAGGAAGTGCAGCGTCTAACGCTCTCAGCGTCTTTATCTCGTTGGAGGATGAATTTAATTAATAATGTTCCTACCGTACGGAGACTTCCTTATCGGAAGGGCTCGGGCATTTCCGGTCCCCGAGCCCGGTGTGCTCGGAATACGGTATCAATTCACGCAAACTCAAATGACGAGCATTATCTGTGATTACTTAGCTGGTGATGAGAATAATTTGTTGTTTATATTATTATTATATGGATGTGTTTGTTTGACAATTGAAAAATTAGGGTAAGGCCGGCATTGCATCTGCTCTCCTTAGGTTGGTGTGTTCTGGGCCTCAAGAACGCTAATTTACTTATGTCGCGATTTAATTGTAATTGAATTGCAATGGCAGCTCAATGACAGCATTACGCGTTTTTTTATTCCAGTTGAGCTGCTAATGCGATTCAATCGAGGCAAGTAAGTTAGCGGATTCGAGGCCCTGGTCGACGATGGATAATTATTTTATGCTTTTTAGTAACCTATTCTACCATACAAACATCATTCGGATTCGATAAAAGAAAAGAAATCCAGAAAAGTTACATCATACTCATTAAAGGAACTGTAAATATTTACAAGTAAACATTCACAGAGTCTATTTGCATCCGTTAGCGATACAGAACTCTTACAGAACTCCATTACACTTATGGCATTTCCAACCCCACACCAGGGAGGGAAGCGGTGTACCTCGGGCGATAACTCATTATAAATAAACGCTAGGAAATGAATGTAATAAAACTTGTGTTGCGGCGCGCTCATTAAAGCGGTGCGACGATTCGTGTTGGCTGGAAGTGGTCGCCAGGCCGTAAACCCGCCTTTAATTATAAGCCTGTGCCTCAGATCACGAAGTACGTCGTAAACGCAGGAATGTAAATGAGCCACACACCAGTGATGCGGGCGTGGATGAGGGCAAACGTCTCAACTTCGAGATTGGGCGGCACATTCTTGGGGACCACGGAAATCTTGTCTCGAGTTTACTGTTCGAATGTGGAATGATGCTGACCTGAGTGGTTTAGTTAGTTATCATGCCGGTCTGCCACGCAGAGCTCACGGGTTCGATTCCTGGCCAAGCAGAAATTGAAATAATGGATTTTAATTACTGTTACTGGTTTGGGTGTAGGTAGTATAACAAGAATGTAAAATGTGTTCAAAAAAGTATATAAGTAGTCTAATATCCATAATGCAAGTTTGCTTACTTTATGGCTAGATAGCGATGTGAATATGAAGGAGTATATAAAAAAATCATCATCATCATCACAGCCCATAACAGTCCACTGCAGGACTTAGGGCCTCTCCCATTAAAAGAAAGGTTATTGCCATAATCTCCACGCTTGGCAGGCGGGTTGGAGATCGCAGTGTTATAATATAACAATGGAAAATGCTGCTGCCCATTTTCCAGACTACGGAGGCGCTAAGATCTTTTGCGTCGAAAACATTAGTCGCCTTGAACGACACCCACGAGTGTAAGGGGTTGGTGCTATTCTACTCTGCCGGACACCACACGGCCGTATAAAAAAAAATCATATATAAAAAGAATGATTTTCCGAAATCATTGTTGAGCCACTACATTTCCTTTCGACTATTACATGGGATCTTTCAAGAGGCATAGGTATAGAGGTCTAATTGGGGGTGGGAAACGCACTTGCGGTATTCGGATGTTGAATTTAGTCCCTAAAATTATTGTTGCGGCACGGTATTTCCTTTCGACTATGACATGGGATCTTTCAAGAGATATATTAGAGATCTCTTTTTAGGTGGGTAACGAACTTATGGCGCCCCTGGTGTTGCTGATGGCCATAAGCGGCTTTGACCACTTTCCATCATATCGTTCATCTTGCCTGTTTGCCTACCATAATATATAACATAGAGTAGTTAGTATTTCATCCAATACAATATTATCCTGACTAGTTGATTCAAAACATTTCCTTACACAGGAATAAACACATTATTTTTCGTTATCCCGTCAAAGGCAATAAATCGTTCGAATCTATCAAATAAACAAATCTTTCAATTCAAATTCATATTCAAACATTTCAATAAACAAGATAAAAAAATTTTTTTCTCGAATAATATAATAACTGCTAAATTAATCCAGAATCTCAAGTGACTTGTTTACCAATTAGCGGTATACAATTTAATCCTCCAAGAATGAAAAGGTTTCACTTCCCAATTATGATGGTGCACTGGAGAAAATTGTAGTTTCTTTTAATAATTTTCAAAATTCCAGCCAAACAAGCTCCAGGATCACTAATACTACCTTTGTAGGTTAACCAACGTTAAGTTTTGTCGTTTAGATATTGATATTCTCAATAACACTTCGAGGGCTTCGAGATTACTAATACCACCTTTATAAGTAAGACCAATTTGTCGATCAAAGCTTTGTCGTTTTGATTTAAATTGCCTTGGGCTTCGAGGCTCTGTTAGATTGTTATTTACGTGTCATTACAATTAACATAGATAATATAATCGGACCTTTTAATGTCCCATGACCGTTTAATGAATTCAAAATCCCAAATTTATTTATTGAGTAGGACATTAAGTGTCTTTTAGTCGTCGAAGAGGAGGGGGTAGGAACTGTCCTACCCCCTCCTCCTCTCCTGGAAGGAAGGAGGAAGGAAATACACAGTGGGATGTTGGCCGCCCCTGGACCGGAGCACACCCACCCAACGCCGACAACGGCCGGACGTATACGACAATACCAGACAGAGCCGGTCAATGTCCGACAATGCCAAGCAGAGCCTTTGCCAATGGTTTGCCAATATTTTGTACTGGGGACATAAGATTAGAATTAGGTAGGATTGGAATAATCAACACGACATAGGCCCCCATCGACTACACTGCGCGCACGTTACTCGCCTCATACATACATTATTATAGTCATACATACATACATACACAACGTCACGCCCCCCGCCGCATACACTTCTGATTTACACCCGTGCCAATACTGACCCACATGGCTTCCATAACGCGCAGCCACAGTATTTTACAGCAGCTACTTCACTATTATAATGCGTCGGAAGAAATATGGCGGGTCCTCTGTGACCCAGATTTGCCCGTTAATGCGCTCGCGTCCAGTTTTTATTAAGTGCACACTAATTTATTTATGGGCGGTACGTAACTGCTTGCTCTGACCGATACGCGATGCGGTAGTCAAGTTTTTTATGGCTAATGGTTATAGTGGTTGCCTTAAGCATGACGCTGGTGCATTAGGTCTGATGTAGGTTATTTAGACCCTAATCTGTAGCCTAGAGAAACTAAATGGCCTCGTAATTTTGTCGCTCAGTGGTACACGGTTGAATTTATACGCTGTACTTTAGAAATATCGTTTTATAAGAACTTTTCCGTGTTGGCAAAAATGGGTCAACGATGACTTGTTTACTTGGCGACTTCGGTGTAGCACTAATATTTTCTGAATCGCAACTCTTTCTGCGTCTGACGTCAAATCTTTACAAATAAAAATTAAATGCTATTTGTTAGTTGAGAAGTGAATCTAAATTCTAAACACAAGGCAACGCTTAAAATTCGCTACACTGTAATGGCATTTTTTAATATTCCGTAAATATTTCAGAGATAAGGGTTTTAGGGGTTAAAGGTTCTAGAGTATTTATAAAGTCAGAAGCATTGAAAATTATTGAAAAACTGAACAAATCATAACCTAAACCTTCCTCGTGAATTACCTCGTCTATTAATGAAAACCGCATTAAAATCCGTTCAGTCGTTTTTGAGTTTATTCATTATTTATCGCGAATAGCCAGACAAAGGCGGCGTGGGACTTTTAATTATATGTAGTGACGAATGTGAACCTTACAATCCGCTCCGATGTTTAACCGAAAGTAATTTCACTATCATTGAATTACTTACCATTAATCGGTCACCTAACATTATACTTCGAGCAACACAAGCACTTTAGCGAAATCTGTCACGACCTCGCAACTATTACAATAAAATGTGCCCAACGGTTAACCACGATAGCTGGCTCTCCCTATTACTAGGTGCTCAGCAGTGCTCAGCCACTCAAGCCACATTAGACACAGCCAGCCCGCGGGGCCTCTGCGCCGATTTAGCATGTGCGCTAGCCCCGCAATAACCGGCTCCGAACACCCGCCTCGCATACAAATGGGGCAAATACGACCGACCCCCAGACCGCTGACTGGTGTCTTTTAAAATGACCCCCAACTTAGCCCTAATCGCTAAGGCCTAACCTATAAAAGGAGTGATAAAACCGCTAGGAACCACTTGTATGCTAATTGTGATTCTTGTTTGTTACAGGTATGTGATAGCTGGTACCTAAAGGTGTTTGAGATTAATATGATGGTGTGTATAACCTAATCTATGATAATATTTATTTATTTATTTATAGGATATCCAACAGCAATTTTATTCTAAGCCATAACTACATACATGTTTACAATTTAGAAGCCATTAACAGGATAACACAAATATATAAGGAATCCAAAGGTCTGAGCTCTAAATACTCATTTAGAAAGGTTTGAGCGCTCTACTTAACACCGTTACGTAAGTTTATTGCTAACAATTCTTTGATTTCAATGATTGAAATTGTTTCTTTTGCGAGTACGTATAATCGATTTAATAGTTTCAGTTTATTGCAATGAAACTTTGTTAGCAACTGAACTTTTGAAATCGATGATACGTAATAGCAAAGGTACCAATTTCAATAATTGAAATCAGATAAATTTAAAGCAACCGTCTTACCTAAGTAGCCTACAGGCCAAACTGACAATGCGACAATTTATTTTTCTATTAATTTCTGACTAATAGTGCGCCAGTCCAATTTCCGGCATGACGCACGCAGTGTGTGTATTTACATAAATTGGCTCAGCGTATTTTCCATATAAATTTCCGTATGAAACGTTGTATTTTAATAAAACTTTTTACACGACGTGTATGAGTAATTCGTGGAACACTTGACAATGGCATTGAAATTAGTGCCCTCGCCCTATGTCTGTTGGTTATATACCAACAGAAAAATATCGAAAACACCCGACCAAGATTACATATTCACAAATATTTCCTAAACTTTCAAACCGATTTTAAAGAAACAAAGTTAAAAACCATCTCGATAAAACTCGAATTCAAATAAAGAAAACCGCATCAAAATCGGTCTAGCCGTTCGGGAGCTACAATGCTACAGACAGACACACACATTCATAGAACTACAGATACACAAGTCACACTTGTAACACCCTAATTTTTCGTCGGGGTTTAGAAAACAGTAGGCCTAGCACAAGTTGCTCTCGCGTGCGGTAAGTGAGAAAAAGCGCGACATATGTATTGCTATCTCTTTCGTCTTAGTATTGAGAGAAAGAGATAAACGCTCTCTCGCGGCGCGAGCATTGTCGCGGACACGCTTGTGCTAGGGCCACTGATGCTAACGTCGAGAAGTGAGGGTTCTAGTTTTCTTTAAATAAATACAAGATGCTATCGACGATAACTTCAAATCAGAATTAATTTATCTTTCTCAGTAATAGAAGCAAATTCGCAAAATCTCTCGTCGATATTAAAACAAAATTGGTATTACAACAAAATTGACTGGAAAATGAAACGAGTACTAAGAATTTTTGTGTAAACATTCAGCCAGTAAGCTATAATTCAATTTGTTGAAGTATTAAGAAATGAAGCACATAAATTGCTATAAAACTTTTATGTTGTTTGCGATGAAACCAATAACCGTCACGTTATTGGTGATGTTCATGAGCTCATTAAATATATTGAATAAAATTCATTTATTTGTTTTACAATTCTGGAGCACTCTTCACTCAACGTGGGAGGGACGTTTTTTATATTGTGGCTCTACAGTCATGGTAGTATGCACGTCAATGACGTCGTCAAGAATAATATGCGTACCAATAAGCTCACCACCACGGATGCTGAAGACCGAGCGAGGGGGGACAGGAGTTGCAGAATGGCGGACCCTGGGCCGGAACATAATGCCAAGATGATGATGATGATAATGAGTCATGGTAATATTATGTTACGCCAATGTTACCTGTACAAATATCTTATTTTTGATGGCGCGAAAATATCGTTCGTTATCTCGTCCACTATTGGTTGTTACGTACGCGCCATTGTTACCCGACTACGCCAGGCGGGTTATGTGTTTCGAGCGAATGTATGTATTTCTATTTTTATGCACGAACTACAGCCCTAACGGCTCAATGGATTTACTCATATGAGGTGTTGTTAGATTCGTCTTGGTCGCGCGAGTGACACTGTGTACATTAAATATTAGTCAATTCAAAATGGCGGATGTTAGGTGCCATTTTGTGACGTTTGAAAATCTTTTTCATCTATAACCAATCGAGTGGGATATCACAATAAATGTCTCCAAACGGCGATTTCAAAAATATATTCAAATTGTAGGTACCTGTGTCATTGCCACAGTGTCGTATAAATATAGCCGCCTTAGTTTATTTATTATTTTATTTAAAAACTTTATTGCTCAATAACGCAATTGGATAATAAGGCCGCCGGTTGCTTTTACTATTTTCTTTGTTTTTGTTATATTTGTATATGATCAATAAACAATTTTCATTTCATTTTCATTGGCGGACTTAATGACCCATCAATTTTCAAGCTATTCATAGACAAGGTAATAATGTACAGCAAAGGAAAGCAATTCATTACAATCTCATTCATAATCTTACAATGTAACGTGATTGAACACTTTAGAATTTACATAGATACGCAGCTATTTTCGTCGCCTTTTGTTATATAATAGCTTCTATCCGAAGTCTCGTAATAAGCTTTATGTGTTTTCTAAAACATTTTTACATAATGGAATCCATATTACATGGTAATTTCTTCTAGGGAATATTACTATGAATTCTTGCTTTTCTTTCAACTTTAACTACAAATATGATCGTATCGAGCAGTAAACTTCTTATAAAAAAAATTACCTTTGTTGTCCAGAATCAAAATATAGTTTTCAAAACATACCTATTCTATTAAATCACCTTATATCACTCTAGTTTCACTGTATTTAAATAATTGAAACCGGTATCGTATATAATGTACTCTACCCTTCACAAATCCCCCCCTAATCATCATCATCACAGCCCGTAACAGTCCACTGCAGGACTTAGGGCCTCTCCCACGAAAGGGGAGGTTATTGCCATAATCTCCAAACATGGCAGGCGGGTTGGAGATCGCAGTGTTATAATATAACAATGGAAAATGCTGCTGCCCATTTTACAGACTACGGAGACTCTTGATCTTTTGCCTCGAAAACATTAGTCGCCTTGTACGACACCCATGAGTGTAAGGGGTTGGTGCTATTCTACTCTACCGGACACCACACGGCCAATATACCTAGTAAATAAAAATAAAGACAGAAAGAAAGAAAGAACATCTATTGACACAAACAACAACACGTTGAAAAAGATACAAGAAAACAAAAAGACAAAAAGAAAACAATTATTACAAAATAAAATAAACGGCAATACAATAGCTGATATAAAGATGAAAGACCTGACCATTTTCATCCAATTCAATTTCGCGACCTACGCCTCTAACCCCTAGTCTTGTCTGCATATAATTATGCCTATCATAAAACTGTATCAGTAACATAAAGCATAAAAGTGTTGAAATCCAGCAGGAAGCCTTCCAGGCCTCGTCGGTGCCAGGTCACGCGCAGCGATCGGTAATAAAGATCTGCGGATAGGATCGCGTGCGCGAGCGCCGCCCCTGCAAAGAATTCCGTACGGATTTATAGCCTAATATAAACTAGACCTGACTAGGTTTATCGGTGTCCAAACGACTATTATTGTTTTTAATTTCTTATGGCAATCGATAAGCAAACTGGCTAGCAGACCACCTGATGCAAAGGCACCGCTGCCTATACTCGAACCGCCTGAATCGTCACCCACTTCTTTTTCTTTGCGTGACGACCAGTGGTGGGTGACCCACTGTGGAACCTTTTCACAGTAAGTGTCATAATGATTTTTCTTGCCAGGCATTTTAATCAGATCTGCTCAAGATTTAAATTTTTGTATTAACGACATATTTGTACGAATATCTTTCAAACCACAAGCATATTGATTTCTGAATAACATGTACAATATTTCATTGGCTTTGATAGCGTAATATTAAAAATATAATCAACCTACATTTGTATGGAACGCTCGTCAAAATCACCAAAGAATCAGTAAAAAGAAATACCAGGTATAGAATATAGGTAGTAAAAAATTCTGCCTGCTCACAACCCAGTGAGGACAGAGGCTTTGAAAACAAAGTGCCCGTCGAATTACCCTTGGCCGAAAGAATCGTACATAGAAATCAATGTTCGCCGTTCGTCGGAAGAACAAAAAAAGAAGTTAAACAATATGTAAAAATAGTAAACAAGTTCAAGAGAGATTATGTAATAGAATCCATGTTGGTCGTATAAAACGGGACAAGGCATCAAAGTAAATACACAGTAATTATGATGGATTAAAAATAAAATACGCTATCTTTTATCCCTCTAAAGCAGCGCCGAAAGCTTTTAATTAAACAGGTATTACCCAAAAACAAGGCAGAATAACTTATTCTGATCCAGTGAACACGACGTCCCTAGTTACACGTAATTAGCCTGTCGTACCTAAAAAGCCCCGAAAACCTTCCGAATACCGAAATATTGTTTTATCTACACTCATAGCGTAATGTTCCAATTACACATTCGAAAACAGTCGTTTAAGGGTACACTTTTTTCACGCCAGATAATAAAATTTTAAAAAATTACTTTTCGATACAGCATTTCCCATACTATTTTCATTACAGCTGTATCGTAAAATAACTTTTTAATCATTATGCAACACCTTTATTTTTTAATTTTTTGTCGGGCGCCTAGACACGGCGAAATGTAGGCTGAATACCGAAATGTCTTTACAAATTCAAAATTCAAATTCAAAATATAAATTTTCCTGTTTATTATTTATTTATTGTCATTATTTTCCCGCTAAACAGAATATTTTTTCTAATTGTTGTAATTTGTGTTTGTGAATGTTTTTTCTTGTTTGAAGCAAATAAATAGATAAATGTGAAAGTAGTAAAGTGAATTTCCGCCTGATATCCTCGACGCGTAGATACAACAGAACTGACTCGCAGCTTACTCCCAGCTAAGTTGAGAAAATTATAAGTACGAAATTTTAACATGAAAATAAGAGTGTAGATAAAGTAGTGTATGCAACTGCATATAATTATTAAAACAGTCGTGTCAAACTATTAACATTCTCGGCTACGCCTCGTATGATAAACAGACACTCACGTTTTAATACCCTCTTTTATATGACAGTTGAATAAACTACTATTACCTGACAACTTTATAAATGCAAAGAAGAGTCGATCACGTATAATTACGCTCGTAATTACTGTTAGCTTGCAACTGTTATTATTAAGTCCACGTTCGTAGCAATTAAAAAGAAATTTCCGCTGTACAACTATTTTCTTACAAGGAACTGAACTCTCTTTGATTTAATGGCCTGGCGGGTCACTCACTCTATTTATAGTGAGGTTCAGAGCTATATAATTTCTTTTACCTTTGACCTTGCGAGGTTAAAGGTCGGTCTAGTAAATAAATTAGCGCTAATTACGGTCTAATTTCAGCTCGGTTAGCAATTGTTTTTATGAATAATTAATTTTATAGTGGTTTGAACGAACGCGTTTGATGTGGTGCCGGCCAGTATGTTTTTTTTATTCTACCTGATGGTAAGCGGTATCATCTACGATTCATGCTTTAAGGTTGCAATCAGAAAAAAATCAGAACCGCAAGTGTGTTGTTACTACTTGGACTAATAAGAAATGCCTCATAGGTACCTGTAACTGCACTATGGCTACCTTATCCATTACTAGCTGGCCCGCCGAGAGTATGTACACGTGTTGTCCTACCCTATAAACTTTCCTCTTGAATTACTTTATCTGTTGTTGAAAACCGCGTGAAAATCCGTGTAGCAGTTTATGAGTTTATCGGGAACTGTAACAGACAGACGGACAGACACGGTGTGGGACTTTGTTTTATAAATGTAGTGATAGTGAAACCGGTCCAGCACAATGCAAGCATTATTGCTTGGCAGCAGAAATAGACGAGGCGGTACTCACCCAGGCGGACCTCTGAGGCTTGTTATATTTTTATAATAGGCTTTTTTCATTAAAGACTTTTTCATCTCTTCTTTAAATTGTGATTCAGGCAAATTATTAATATATTCAGGAATATGATTATAAAATCATATACAGTTACCCATGAGAGATGAATTTACTTTACTAAGTCTGAACACAGGTGTTACCAGTTTATTCTTGTTTCTTAAATTGAAATTATGAACATCAGCAAATTGGGTAATATGCTTTCTAATATACATGATATTATCAAATACATATAGACTTGAGAAGGTTAATACATCCATTTCTTTAAACAATTCTTTGAGCGAATCACGTCGACGTAATCCATATATTGCTCTTACAGCTCGTTTTTGTAGTTTGAATATGATGTCACTATCAGCACACTTGCCCCATAGTATGATACCGCATGACATAATACTATGAAAATAACTATAATAAACCAATCAAGCTGTATTAACATCCGTTAGGCTCCTTCATCGCCACACGGCAAATACAGCCGAACTTAACCTACTAGCCAATGATTCAATATGTGAGCCCCATTGAATTTTTGAATCTATATTAACGCCTAAGAAAGTAATTTTCTCTACCAACCCAAGTTGCTTTTTACCACACGAACAAACACACGCACAATTTCCAATATATTGTAACCTAATAAGTGGAAAGCTTCAGAGGATAACCGCTCATGGCTGAAAACAAAACCAAATTCTAAATTGAGGAATGACTGTCTCCTGCAATACAGGTCATCCTAGTGCAGGAGTCAGGGAATCCGCCCTAATATGAACACAACTGCATTGTATTTCTATTTTTGTTATTATCTGTATGAACTTAAAGATTGTTATAATTGTACCATAATACTTTGTAAGGTTGTAATTTTGGCAAATAAATTATTATTATTATTATTATTACCTAATATAACATTACTTTGATTACTTTGTACATTAGGGAGGCAAAAATAAACGCATTTTGTTTTTTAGAGTTTAAGGCTAAGTTATTAATCGTAAACCAATGAAGTACATTCTGAAAAACACAGTTTACTTCGTCTTTATTTTTATCTTTCCTAATTTTAAATATCAGTGAAGTGTCGTCAGCAAACAAAACTATACCAGCAGTGTCCTGCACCTGGGAAGGTCATTTATATAGACAAGAAAGAGAAACGGTCCCAATATAGATCCTTGTGGTACTCCAATGCTCATTTTCCCCCTGCTGATAACTCTCCATTTACATTTACTTTTTTAATTCTACCTTCTAAGTATGATTTCATCATTGCAAGACTGTCATGCGTAAAACCGTAATGTTTTAATTTTAGTAACAGTGTTGAATAACTTACACAATCAAAAGCTTTAGACAAATCGTAAAAAGCACTACTGCATTATGATGTTCTTCCCATGCGCCAAATATTTATTGAATGAGGCTAATACCAGCTTCGGTAGTATTGCGGCCTTTTGTGAAGCCATATTGTCGTTGATGAAATAATTTATTACTATTAAAATGTACAATCATTTGCTCATAAGTTTTTCAAAGATTTTACTGAAAACTGGAAGGATGGACACCGGTCTAAAATTATTCAAACAATTTTTACAATCTGATTTAAATAATGGTACCACTTTACTGATTTTCATGAGGTCGGGGAAAACTCCAACTTTGACGAAAGCATTAAAAATTTAAGCTAAATACGGTGCTAAAATATCAACAACAGTACTTATAACTCTGACTGACGTTCCCCAAATATCTTCCGTATTTTTTAACTTAATTCTTTTAAAAGCTTTAATGATGGTTATAGTAGCATCTACTTCGGAATAACAAAAGTCATTTTCACACCTACCTATATTTTCTTTTAATAAGTTTTCAGCACTAATTGGACATGAGTTTAGCAGTGAGGTAGTTTTAATCGGTATTTCGATAAAAATGTTTAGAACAACTCTGCCACTTCTTTATTTGTAGCACTAGTTCCAGTTTCTGTTTTGATCTCACAATTTGTATCACGAGGCTTTGTTTTGTTGCCTCCTTATTTATTACATTACCTTATTGAAAGTGTCTTAACCTATCCTATTTTATTTTCTAGTTAAGGTATCCTTATAAGTATAAAAGTATAAAAGCCATACACGTATAAAAGCCTACATCTTAAATAGAGCTTACCTACGCATTTCACCCTGTAGAGAGAGACTTAATCAAATATAATCACCCCTACGCTGTTTACACACTACACTACCCACAGCTGAAATTTGTTTTTCATCAACAACTCTGACCTTCAACTAGTTTCAAAGCAAACCTTTACGCAGGCACCGAAACAGCTTTGCATAATCCGACGAAAATATTTATCTGCTTAAGGGCAGGCGGCCTGTTTGTCTTCTGTTTATGTACACGGATATACCAAACTGGAACGCGTTGCTTATAGAGTAAGGGTCATTGTCGTGTAACGCAGTTTGGAAGGTGGAGCGATTCGTAAGTGCGAGACTGTGGTATTTTTGTTATATTTTTGCTTGTTATTTAAAAATTATCCCCGAATAGAAGCCATACTCAGCGAATATGTTGTAAGTTTTTATTGTCTTTAGTTGAGTATAAAAATTAAATGTATAATGTCATTAGTTTCGTCATCATATTAAAAATAAAAAAACAATTCCAAAAAGGGGTAACTTTGGGATATTTTTTGAGCCATAAGTTCATTAAATCTTGTATCTTTTAGCGATTTAGACTAAATTAGATCCTTAACTAATATATTTTTTAAATAATTAAGAACGCTATTTTCTTCGTCTCAAATTGTTTGAAAAAAAAAATACATATTCTGGGATATGCCGTAATCAGTCAACAAGAACTTTGATAGGGTAACTATGAAGCCTAATTTACAATAAGGAAAACACAATCGTTACATAAACGCCAAGATGATTCTTTTTTAATTACGTATGAATACCAATGTAGAAAACGAACTTTGTGTGCTATTGTTACTAGCATTATGTCATACTTACAGCATTGTTCAGGTGAAATCCTGAACATGAACCAGTTACTTAATATTATAGGGAGAGAATACGAATTTTGAGTTAGTACTCGTATGTAAAAAAAGAGGATAATCTCCGGCACCGCTTTACCTAGATAAGCTCATAACCACTGTACGGTCCATTCGATTTATTTAGACTGTAAATAGGGAGAGGTTTCTAGCCACAATCTTCGCTTTTATAAAATCGATTGCGCCACGGCACAGCACTTCAATGTATTGCAAAATCTGGCTCAAAAAGTGCTTCTCTAGCGTTGATAAGGCAATTGTTAGAGCGTTTACGTGCTTCACCCGATCTGAACCCGAGCAGATACTGTTCAAAGTAGCTATTGTATGTATGTATGTAATCTCTTTATTGCATCAATTTATAACATTACAGAAAATAAAAATACAGTTTATAACGCAAAGGCGAGATTAAACTGTAAACTGAAACGGTGTAATTAAAACTATGAAACTTACGTTTATTTTTCGCATTTGCTGAAATTTATTTTGTACAGAATCATACTTCAACAATCAGATCACAATTAATACTCTATTAGGGCCGATTATTCAATCCTCAGATTAAACATATCAGTCTGATAAGCTATTTTCTGACTAATGTGAAATATAACATATATTGTACCACACACATGCTTCTCTCCCGTTCCCGCGGTGTAGTAGCAGTGTGTTTTGCGTGTGTAACGTGTGTAGCGTGTGTCACACGCGTAACTAGCCGACTACACGCCACGGCACGCTAGTGCCACTACACAGGTTATCGCCTCGTTCTATGAACACCGCTTTCAATGTTGGCAGCCGTAAAACTGGGGTACCTTTAGCGCTTGCATTTAGTAGGCGTCGCGGTCGTAACCAGTTTATGGCAACTTATGGCGTCAAGTCACCTACGTTACCATTATTATAGTCATTTTTATTAGTCCACTTCCATTTTTAGTTACAGTTCTTTGTTTATTTTAAGAAGGTACAGTGTGTGCTACAGCACACAGGCGCTGTTGCTTTTCTGAAGGATAACATTATCTGAGTTTTCCAACGTACTCTGACAATATAACCTTGGGGGCTTCAAGACAACAGTGAATAGGTATATTCTAGGCAAGTATGCTACTTCTTCGGCCGTGTGGTGTCCGGCTGAGTAGAATAGCACCAACCCCTTACACTCGTGGGTGTCGTACAAGGCGACTAATGTTTTCGAGGCAAAAGATCTAAGCGCCTCCGTAGACTGGAAAATAGGCAGCAGCATTTTCCATTGTTATATTATAACACTGCGATCTCCAACCCGCCTACCAAGCGTGGAGATTATGGCAATAACCTCCATTTTTGTGGGAGAGGCCCTAAGTCCTGCAGTGGACTGTTATGGGCTGTGATGATGATGCTACTTCTTAATAAAGGGCCCCACAGATTCACAGTTCGCCGGACGAATTGGTCTGTAAGTTAATCGCAATAAGGCACACACTAACAGTTCCGTTTAAGGTTACGGACTGACGACTAATACGAACTGAGAGTGTGTGTCTGCTTGACAGATATCGGCCGGACAGTCCTTGGCCTTTAGGCCAAATAAACTCACATTAGGAGGAAGTCGGTTGGCGGCCTGTCTACCGTCAGTCAAGCGTCTTCAGTTTCACAAAAACTGCCGACTCCCAACTCCTGTGTGTAGTCGCAAACGTCGCAGTAGGCCATTTTTTTATACCATTAAGGCGGCAAACAAGCTTACGGCCTGCCTGATGGTAAACAGTCACCGCAGCCTATGGACGTTTGCAATACCAGGAGCATCACCCACGCGTTGCCGACCCCGTAAAAACCTTTTTATCTCTTTCTCGAAGAACTCCATGATGTACTCTCCAGGGAAAACCTCTCCAGGTAGTTCTTTCCACAACCTTAGTGTGCGTGGGAAAAAAATCAATGCAGGCAATAATCGCGTGTAGACGTTATTGGCCTAGGACGGTAGGCAGACTAGACTCCAAGCGGACTGTTAATCTTGGACCTCGTTGACGCTTTCCATCAGGAATGAGCCAGCACTGCGCTCGCTATCGTTTAATGTAAAATTTAAACTTTTAATACAATGCGAAGTAATCTCGTTACCCCGATACTACGGGTACGTAATCGTGGCCGCTTGGAACGCTTATCAGCAATCAGGTATGTTGTGGCGCCCGTATTCGCTCGAACACAATTAATCCGTCCAAATCACGTTAATGGCCGCCAGTGTTGGGTTACTATTAATTATTTATTCGAATAATTCGATTATGTAAATAGGTATTAGAATAAACAAAAATATTCGAATAATTTTATATCAAACAAATAGAAACTGTGCTTCAGGCGTATGTTACGTCGCTCTGTGCCACTCAGGGCTAAAAAAAAGCTACCACGATAAAATATTAAAAACACAACTTCAAATAAATTTACTCCACAAAATTTAGATTGCTACACTAATGTGTGTTACAAGTATAGTACAGTACATTAGTTACAGGAATCGAGTTTTACACTAGGGCTAATGCGCTTATTAGATTTGGCTCAATTCAGTCGTCTAAATTCAGAAGCACAAAGCATGAGAACATATCAAAGTGGAATGTATTGCTAATGGACCTTATATTATTAACTGATATCGTATATACTCTCTTTAACTCTCTTTATTGCACAAAACACATTAGAAACATAGTCACAATACAAAGTACAAAGGCGAGCTTATCCCTAAAAGAGATCTCTTCCAGCCAACCTCTACTTACTTACCACTTCATTCGAATTCCGATTTATTATTTTTTTAAATAAGATACATGCGATGTGATGATAATTTTTTAAACGCGCCCAACACTAATGGCTCAGCACTCAGCCCGCCAGTTCTTGTAAACCCAATTATTTATTGCAACAATTCCCAAATTGAAATTTACACTAGAGGGGGCTCCAACAGTAATTTGTTTGTCCTCGTGACAAGTCTGCGGGGGCGGCGAACGTAACAACATTAAATTCTATGTAAATAAACAATTTACCCGCCGATTTTAAGGCGAGTGTTTCCCGGGCGCGCTCCATACGTGGTTTGATCAGGATATTTTTTTAAATTACGCTATCAAAGCCAATGAAATTTTATAGACGTGATCCAGAAACTAATATCTATGGTTATGGTTTACCAGATTTTCGTTAAAATCTCTATCGTTTCAAAGTAGTACGGGGTTAAAATTTGTCTGTAATTCTTAATTCATAGGCTACAGTTCTTCCCGATATTCAATGTGATCCAGGATTTGGCAGCTCAGGTAATTACAGTGAAGCGACTGCCATCTGACCGCCATGACCCTGCTACCAGGGGAACCTGACCAGATTGGATCATGGTTACACATCCAGTTGCCTGAATGAGACCTGCACGGTTTCATCACAATGTTTTTCCTCACCGTAAGAGCATCGGTTAGTCCCTATTCAATTAATGTACATAACTCAGAAAACAGTCCTTGGTACATGGCCGGAGCGGGATTCGAACCCGGGACCTCTGGCTTACGAGTCAGATACTCTAACCGCACGGCCACCGACGCTCAATGTGGTCCCGAAGGTAATGGACGGTAATGGGTCCGAAAATTGTACGCGGGCGAAAAGCTGTACAATATCATTACGTAAGCGCTCTACCCTAACTTTAAGTAAATATCTAATTTTAGTTTTTCCAATTAGTTTCCAGAGGACCTTTGACTGAATTTTAGATGTAAGTTTAAATATTTATTTATTTAATACGCCAACAGATTAAATTTTCTTTTTACAATGCTATTAAACTGTAGTGACAATTTAGATGAATGTAAAGCCAATAACAGGCAAACCTTACTTGCTCTATATAAATCACGCTTATCACGTACTACATTAAAATATATAAAGAGACATAAGCAATTTAGTTTGATAAAACATCCGAGTTTACAGACTTATATAATCATATAAACAGTTTTTATAACAGTTTAATAAGTCGGCAGATGTTCCGCATTAAACTTGTTATAATACAAAAAAAAATTCATATAATCCATTTGCAAGAAAACGGCAACGTAGAAAGGCGGCAAACTAAGTAGAAACACATACTATGCCTACGTATGTTACGTACGGGGCCGCCGCGTCTTAAATATCCCGGGGACGGGATCGCTTATACAGCAAGGGCTGGCACCTGCTGCTGGAAACCACCTTATTTTACCATTTTACCTGCCACTCGATTCTTTTTAATCCTAAAAACAAAGGATACGTGTCATGTTTCATGTAAGGTATGAGTTTCAGTGATCGGGGATCTGGGTTCGAGTTTTCGAATTCGATTCTTGATTTATTTATTTAACATTTTATTGCACACAGTAAAATACATAGAGAAACATCATACATAGACGACACAACAGGCACTACTTATTTCTAAAAAGAATTTCTTCCAGCAGGCCTACAGAGGAGAGATGAGATAAGTAAAGCAGATCGACGTGCGCGATATAGAATACATACTAAAATACTTAAACATACTTATCTTCTCAAATAAAATATAATAAATATAATATAAATTTATAATAATAATACAATACTATACATACATATATATGTAGAACTAGACAGAGATAGATAATGGTCCTTGACACGCTTTTTAAAAGTCTGTAGTGACGGACTGTCCCGCACCGTGTGTTGATTGTTTAAGACACAGCATTTTTTAAATTCATGGTTTGTATTGTTCAACAGAAATCGGTGTGTTAGCTTAGTAATAAATAACTACTTGCATTTTGAATGTTAGCTTTTCCGGCTGTTACTGTTACGGGCTGTGATAATAAATTATTAATATTGTAGGCATCTTCTCTCTATAATCTTGGCTCTATGGTGCTTCATCTGACTTTATTTACTACTTACCTAACACCTCTCTGCCGCTCGCAATTTTCGTTTAAACACTGAGTTTTTCTTAACATCGGATACTTTTTTTTTATGTCATTCGGTATGCAAACAGGCAAGCGGGCCACCTGATGGATAGTGGTCACCACTGCCTATAGACATTAGCAACACCAAGAGTATCGCCAATGCGTTGCACATCTCTATAACACGTTGATCTGGCAGCAAAAAGGCAAATGTCCCTCCACTGCCAAAGCCACGGTTCCCCAAATCCCCTCCCAATGGAGCACTGGAAACCTTACTCACCGGCAGAAACAATACTATTTAAAACCTCTTTTACACTCTAACCATGCCAAGGATGAAGTACATTTTTTTTCCTATTGTGCGCAAATTAGTATACTTCACGTCAGCCAGATTAATGTTAACAACAATTGCTTCTCGATTCAAATATTATTATAATCGTATTAGGTATACGGCGAATTCAAAACCACCAATATGCCTGAAGACAAAAGGGAAAACCAAGCTTTAAAATAAACTATGCTTAACAAGCTAAGCGGTTTTGTCAGTTGCAACAACCTTCTTCTTCTTCTTATCGTGTCAATGATAATGAGGTTAAAGTATGTATGTATGTATTTATGTATGTATGTATATGAATATTTATTTTAACAACAACAACATTGCAACAACATTGACACATGTCTATGGAAATTGCTAACCACCTCTCCTCGGTATTTCATCGTATTTCTGATCACGTGAGCTGTGAGAGCAAACGGTTTCTCGACTCTTTCAACGCACTAAATCAAGACACGTATCACATCGAACTAGAATTTGCTACAATTGACAGATCGATAGACTCAGCTGATGAAAGATTATGAACCCTCGGGAATTAATATCTTTATTTTTTATCTATAATTCGGTTATTGCATTATCCCGAGGACAGAACTTCGAACTTGGGGTCTATATGTTCATTGTCAAACCTGGGTGACAGTGATGACTTGCCATCAGGCGACCTTGCTTGCTCGAGTACACCGCACTATGATAAAAAAAAATCAAGTTAGCTGTTCGTTTCAGTAGTTTTGCATGTAGAAATATCAAACATCCGTAGGTACCTACATCACACAACACATTGTGCAATAAAATAAACTCCTTTGCGTATGCACTCTGGCGGCTCTCAAAGGTTTGCAGCAAGAAAATTGCTTTGCAGGCATATCACGGCTACGTATGCTCTATCATGAGATATGCCATCATAATCTGGGGTAACTCATCCTACGTAAATCAAGTACTGATTTGCCAAAAACAGTGCATTAGAGCAATCTGTGATGTTGATTCTCTAACATCTTGTAGACCCCTATTTAGATCTCATAATATGTTGTCTGTCCCGAGCATGTACATTTACGAGATATGTGTATTTGTTAAAAGTAACATGCACTTATTCACTAAAGTCTCGGAAACTACTGCTTTCAACACAAGGTTTCCAGATAGATTGGTGGTACCTTCGCATTCAACAACTCTATATAGCAGAAACAGTTGTTTAATGGCAATTAAAATATATAATAGTCTTGATAGTAATATGAAATTATTGCCATTGAATAGGTTCAAATGCAAATTAAGAGAATGGTTGATACAAAGCTGTTTTTACAGTGTTGGTGAATTCTTTGAGTCATTTGAGCGCCGTCGCTGAATTGTATACTACCTGTAACTAATACAACAATTACTTTAGAACAATTTCTTCAGTACGTTGTCGTAAAGCGTACGGCATTTGATCTCAACAATAAGATTACAAAAATTGAAGATATTAAGTACTCACTTGAGTCGCAATCATTGGGGAAAACCGGATTTAGGTATATTAGCTCGTAAAACTATATCTGTTTCAGTAGACGTTTTGCGAAGAGGCAAGATGGCTGTTGGCTGTCAAACTAAATGTCAAAAATATGACATCGGAAGTAGTTGCGACGTTTGTAAATGTTGCCAGTGTAAAGCAGAAGTTTGCGTTTGGTTGCGTTGATTCTTATTTTGACATTGTAACGTGTTATGACTAACTAATATTATTAATTATTTGTAGTGACATGGTTATTTTGGAGATTTATAAATTTTGTTGTGGACATTTCAATAACAATTAGATTAATTATGTTTCTAATATTGCATGCCAGATACTGGTAAAGTGTGAGAAGCGAGTATAAAAATTGTAACATCTACCATGCACCACATTTTAGAGCAATAAATCATTCATTCATTCATTCATTCATTCATCAACAGCCCATAAGGCGCTGTCCTAATTGACAACGGTCGTGCGACCATGGTCGTACATACATCCGTACTCAGAAAGTTTCGAATTTATTTAAATAAGATTTACAGTTCATAATTCGTTGATAAGTAATGTAGTGTTGTAGCGACATCGATCGCTCTAACAGGGAAACTCAACAATACTCACTTTACGAGTACACGAACACAAGGTTGGCAAGCATCCGCACATAGATAGCGCTTACCGTCCTACATCGCGCTAGAGAAATGTGTCAACTTCCACGGCATATATATAACTTCCGACGATCATGTCAGGCCCTGGTCCCCTGGTCACAACACCCGGCCAGGTGGGTAATTACCCGCCATCTTTGCTTGCCAACATTGGCGGCTACCTTATCCCTTCACCGCCAAAGTGTTGCATAGCGATTGGTAAGCTCAAAACTCCGGCGTGTGACAACCTTGCTACTTGCTAAAGTGTCTAGAATGTTGTCACGTAGGCGGCTGTGATCGTAGTTTTACACAAATGCGTTTAGCCTCGGCTCTTACCGGGAATGGGGACAGACTCGCTTCACTACTTATAGTCCAGCCAAAAAGATTTTCTTTTTTGTTTAGAGCTGTTAAACCAAACAAGCTGGGCCTAAAAAGGCCACATTTGTCTTTCATAATATGTCATATGTAGTTATATTAATTTGTCACTTACCATTCATTTATCTACCTTAATTTATCCAGCACGAGCACGGATTAAAAATTAGCTATCTTCCGTTCATTATTTCAGGATACGATCACGATATTAATGACTGACCACACCACAGTTCAAAATACGCTGACGCGGCGTATACGCTTTGATATGGGCACACGGCTCACGCGTCACGTTTCTGGCGCGAGCTGTCCACACCGCTCAAAATACGCTGATGCGACATGCGTCACGTTTTTGACAGAAGACAGAACGAAACAGATGCTTCTTGTACTTCGATCGATGTGGTCGCTTCCATATGGAATCCTGTGTTACCTCTGCTCCAAAGATTAATATATTTTGTTCAATGTCCAAATAATATAGGTAGGTCTTTTGCTCTGCTTCAGGTAATGCAAGCTTCGAGGGTGGGAAAAGAGTTTGTCTTTTTTTCAAACCAGTTAATATTTTACACTGCGTTTTCGTTGCACTTCGACACTGGCAGTAATGGTTGTCAATCTTAAGAATCCATTGCCATAATCAAAGATTGATTGATTGATTACTATTTGCGATTTTGACTTCGCTAAATTTACGCAGCTCGGCGTATTTTGAGCGTCGCTTGCTCGCGACGCATGAGCCGCGTCACATCAAATACGCAGCGTCAGCGTACTTTGGTCAGTCATCTCGTTTTATTTCTGTGGACCTACGCGTCTATTATACAGTACGATAATCCCGTTTATGTTATGCCTGCAAAATTAAATAAAGGCGGCATACTGATTATGCAATGGATTAGCTTTGTCGCAGCAATAACGTCAAAAAATGTTTCCATGTAAAAACTCGACAGAAACGACCTTCCATCTTTGACCTAGATCACGCAGTCGCGGCAGAAATAGAGAATGAAACCCCTTTGTTCGCAAATTATAATTGAGATGTCGCTCAAACTCCAAGATTAGACTCTTTTGTAATTTATTTTTGTCGAGCAATCGCTGCCACCGATCGGATTAGATCTAATAGAATATGTCTACAAATCCTCAAGTATTGAACGATTTGAAAGTTTGGAGATATTTCACTCGACAGTCTCCAGTGAAATGTCTGGAAACTTCTAGTCATGTTGAGTATTCCAGATCAGGTAGAATTTATTAATGGCCTCGAAACGAGATCTGAGCAATAGGATAACTTTACGTCAGGATGTACGAGCAAGAAGCTTTCAGACTTTTAAGTTTGTTAGACAATTATTTGCGAATGTTTTAAGCTCCAAACTTTTGTCAGTGGGTATTTAAGAATTGAATTATTTGTTGTTGGGTTTGCTTTCCTCCTCCTTATAGCTAAGAAATTATGCTTGCGTCGTTGTTCCAGTTAGAAGGATAAGGCCTATATCGTAATAACTGGTATGAGCCTCATCCCATGAGGCATAATATCTGCCTCAGTCTGCACAGTGGCTGTATATAACATAAACATGTCACTCTAGACTCCACTATAAATGTACCTAATACACATTACATTCTAGTGGCAGAGTTTGGAAACTGAATGATTGACCGTTTCGTACATTGATCGACCTTCAGAACCAGATCACCAGTCATTAGATGTGCCTCCTCATAATTTACTTACAAAACCATGGATATCACAGTCTCATGTGCCGATTGGCACTCTATGACGGAATATTTTTTTTTATATTAAACCTAGTAACCGTGCCACAAACGGTGACATCGTCGACACATGGTTCCAGTTTTGGCCACCGTGTAAGATAAGTTTGTGGATCCACATATAATACTATCATCTTGGCCTTAATGTCCCTGGTTTGCTCTCGTGCTCGAGGGTCCGCCTTGACCATGATCCAGGATTTAGCAGCACATATAGGTCATTAGAGCGATTGTTATATGTGGATAATTGCTGCTTTTCATCAAGAAACTATAATTTTCACCATCAACACCCGGAACCCTAAAAATATATCTCTAAGAGAATCGGTTATTTCAACCGTCATGTTTTGACAACCGAATTTGGGCTCGCGACAGCCGCTGCCAGCAGTCCCATCACAACAGAGTTTGCGGGGGCCCTCATAAAATATTTGGGCACACATCCCCGCGGCTGACGCGCGAAAATAGTAACTTTTGACAGCAATAAATAGACGATAAAAATGTCAGAGCGGCAGTCGCGGCCGGAATAATTTCGGCGAAACTTGCTGACAGCACGAGGCGTGAGGGTGATGGGAGGGGGCGGTCATGTACATTGACGAAACACCCACGACATAAACGTGCCCGATAGTGCTTGAAATGGCAAAAAAAGAACATTTATAGACAGAGTTGATTAACAAAATGACGGATGAAAGCAGTCGGACTGCCCGTAACTTACCGCAAAATTCCTCTGTGTGTATCCTGGGGTCTAAAACGGCTACATTAGTGTTTCATAATATTTTTTTTATTATACATTTATATATTATGATTCATATTAATTTGTCAAACTTATCTGCGTTGCTGTTGTTGACATTGACAGGACAATTCAAAATGGCGTCACATAGTTCCAGTATTGGATACCGAATCAGATAAGTTAATGGCAATCTAATAAAATGATCATCTTGGCGTTAATCTTCCGGTTGTGGTCTCGCGTACAAGGATCCGGGACCTTGACCATGATCCAGGACTTGGCAAATCAGCTAATTACAGTGGATTGACTGTCATCTGACCTCCGCGACTCTGCACCATGGGAACCAGACCAGATTGCATCATGGTTACACATTCAGTCGCCTAAATGTGCAGATTTCATCACGATGCTTTTTCCTAAACGTAAGAGCATCGGTTAGTGTTCAACTAATGTACATACCTCAGAAAAGAGTCATTTTTACATGGCCGCAGCGGGATTCCGTAACCACTCGGCCACCGACACTCTTTAAAATTCATACTGTAATTAGAGTTCAGACATAAAATAAATTAGTTTCAAAAGGAGAAATTAGAACAAATAAAATAGATTGCAACCTAAATTTGCTGCACTACATTTGGCTGTCTGTCACAGAGGTGCGGTCAGTTAGTAGACCGGTTTGCAAGCCAGAGCTGGCTCGGGCCTGGAAACCGAGCCGTCGGGGAACTGACGCGACAGGCCGCCCCGCGGCTATTTGACCAGTCTAGTCAGCCTTTTTGACTGACATTTGTGAACTGAATCAGCCATTTTCATTACAGAATATGTGCCACAGGAAATTCTTTGCTGTTTACTAGAATCTAGTGTAGCAATAGGTGAAGACGAGACTGTTTGGGGGATGTAAGTTTCTTACTGGCTTTATGTTGGATTCTGAAATAGTTTATTGCAGACTAGCTGTTGCCCGCAACTTTGACCGCATGGACTACCGAACATAAAACAAAATACCTATTCTTCTAATGAATCATAATTATGAAACTATAATAATATTGTATTTACTTCTATATTAATCATAATTATGTTTATAAAATTATAAAAACACAACAACGAACACGATTTTATCCGCGATCACGACAAACTCGCCTTCACATCCACTGTATCTTGTAAAAGGCAATAAATTCACCGTCTCCAGTCCCCGCGAATCCCGGGGCACTTTTAAAAACTTGTAACAATATTTACTCACACATTTTTATTATCGCCAGACAGATATTGTCGCTGGCAAAATTGGCAGTAAAAATTCAGTGAATGTGTCGTGTTGAGCTGAACTGCTCGGTACAATAAAGTGTTGCTAACGATAAAATTGCTTGCGGGGTAGGGGTTGGGCGTGGGAAATGGGGGTTAAAATGAAATTGTGTGAGTTATTTGCGATTTTACGCGTGTGTGGGGATGCGACGGAGCGGCGTTGACGATGCGGTGACGATTGGTACGAATGGCGGATGAAAGCGCGTCAGTGACGTACTGGTGGATGACGCAGGGGGACCTGCTATTCGAGCCTATGACGCTGGACAGGTTTTTGAGGTATTGCTTCTGCAATACGTTATATTGCAATGCGGGACTCTACTACTTCTAACCATTACTGGTTACTAGAGTGAACCAATTTTTGTAGGTTCTTGCGATTTCCGACAAAAAAACACGGGTGTTATAAGTTCGACATGTGTATCTGTGTGTTTGTCTGTGGCTTCTTAGCTCCCGATAGGATGGACTGATTTGGATGCAGTTTTCTCTATTTGAAAGCCAATTGAATCAAGATGGTTTTTAGCGTTGTTTCGCTAAAATCGGTTTAGTAGTTCATAAAATATTTGGGTATAAGTAAACTTGATCGGGGTTAGTCTGCCTTTTTCTATCTGTTAGGTTATCTTAAATGTTTCGTATAATACATTTCCAATCACCTTTTCCTTAGCTGATATCTATAGTATGCAATACGTTAGTAAATCAGTCGCGGTTTTTATTTAAATATTAAAACACTTCCCGCTCGCAAATGTTGTTTAAAAATTCTCAGTTTTGTTTTGAACGGCAACAAACTTAATTTGTAATTACGTCAGCGACTGTAACTTTTCGTTTCGCTTCTTCCCCCGGTCTCGACGTTAAAGTTAAATAAAGTAATTGAATGGGACGCTGTCCGTTGCAGGGGAAGAAAGTGACGTCACTCGTTTACACTCTTTTGCCACTCGCCGTTCGCCTACGCGCGGGCCTCGCGACCATTCATTTTCTAAATAGGGAACTAAGAACGCAGGCACACTGCCGTATCATATGAAATTTACTTTTAATTTTTAATAAATAAGGAATGGAAGCATCATTCGTGTATTCCCAGAAGTCTTGGTATATTTTTTCGCGGAAATTCCTTTAACTGGATTACTGGGAATTTAATCCTAAAGGTTCGACTGAGTGCTTTATAAAATATTTGGAAAAATAAACAAATTCGGGTCAAGAGTGTAGTCCAAATTGTTCCTGAAACTCTGGGAACAATTATCTCAACTTGAAGGGACCTTCTGAGAATACACGGAATAATTAGGTGCAAATTTAGTAAATTAACTGCGTAACACAACGAGTAGAAAGCTCAACAACTAAATAATATTCATGTGAGAAATTCATAGAACCGGCCTTTGTGGAGATATATATGGATGCAATGGAGTACCTACAACTTTAATAACTTAAACTCAAATTCAACTCTTTCAAATTCCTATATTCTCATATAGGAATTTGAAATAAGTCTCTTTCTGTAGGAGTATGATACACTTGGTACTTTGTTGTGCGAGGATAGGTAGAAGGCCTAAGACCACGCGAAAGATTACCGATGCGCTGGACCGACCAAGTAAATGCTGCCGTTAATGGTACTCTCTATAAGTGTACTAGGAAAGTAGCAGTTTGAGAAGAGTGGCACCGGATAGTGAAGCGTGCTGCCAATCCTCAACCGACGACCACGACCACTCTATCAAGAGTGTAGCGGCTTAGAAGAAGAAGGAGTATGATAGTAGGACAGAAACACAAATTGTTGGCCGCCCCAGGGGCTTCTTCCAGGGCCTGTAATTATCTCGGAATGCTAAGGAATCAACTTTTTATTATCCATAAAAGTTTCAACGGCAAATCCTGCACATTAAATTACGCCTCGATTATTACACCGAGATCATACTCCCACTGAGTAATATATATTTTTCTGCCACAGATTTCCAGGACTCTTCAACATCGATTTATATATGAGGAAGTGACTACTGACACACTAGACTGAGCACTAGATATTTATGGCGCTCGCTCCGCAAAAGCTAGTAGTTCCACAGAGCGACGCGTCCTAAATCAAATGCACGCAGAGGGCACGAGCGTGTTCAGTTCATTTTCAATAAGCACGTAGCCAATAAATCTTTAGGCACATTGTAATGAGGTAATCTGATCGGATTTATAGCGGCGAGCCGGCCGCGGCACGCGAACTATCACGGCCAGAGATCGTGATCACGGGCAGGGATTGCCTGATCGCCGGAGGTGTTATCTGGCACCGAAAAGTTGGAAAGAGTATCAGCGTATTAATGGGGCTAAAGTTTTTGCAGCAAACATTTTTCACTACAATTTATTAGTAAAGTGCTAGAGGGTTTATCGTCGTAGTTTTCGTTGGCTATTATATATACTGTATCACAAACGCTTAAGAGACTAATAGGTTTCTGGAAGGAGTTGGGCTGGCTGAAATGCTCAGTCTTTTTATACAGACGAACATAGGTAGAGCTCGTCTAGTCTAAAATGACGCGCCCCACTACTTAGTTAGTTGATTTCGATGTGTGAGTGCAAATACTGATAACGACACTTCATCTGTGTGGGAGCCAATGAACGACGCGTGCTCCTACGTTTGAATTTCACCGGCAACTGAATGACCAATTACAACGGCATTTGTATATGTATTGCGTCCATATTTTAAACTTGCTTGTGTGCGTTAATGCGATAGTAGGGCGCGTCATTTTAGATTAGACGAGCTCTACCAACGCGATTTCTAGGCGATTTGTCCAAATGTGCAGTTGTTTTCTGTAGTGAATAGACAGAAAGCTTATTTTATTATTTGTAAACAAACGCGCCGTGGCCGTGTGGTGTCCGGCAGAGTAGAATAGCACCAACCCCTACACTCATGGGTGTCGTACAAGGCGACTAATGTTTTCGAGGCACAAGATGAAGAGTTTTCGTAGTCTGGAAAATGGGCAGCAGCATTTTCCATTGTTATATTTAAACACTGCGATCTCCAACCCGCCTGCGTGGAGATTATGGCAATAACCTCCCCTTTTGTGGGAGAGGCCTTAAGACCTGCAGTGGACTGTTACGGGCTGTGATGTGAAACAAACGCGCAACGCCCGCAACGCACACGCACAGTCACCGTGTCAAACCCGCACAGTCGTCGCGTCGCGTCCGCCTAGTCACTGTTACATCGTCCGTCCAGTAGACTGCACGATTCCGGGGTCTCAAGTCCGCCATTTTTAGTTATCGATTTCGATTCTATTACAAGTAGATTACAACTCAAGACAAATTTGGTATACTGTACAAAACTTGTGGGTAAGCGCAATTGAGTTGTAATCGAATCGACTCTCAATCGACGCTCTCCTTAGTATTGCCTTCTAAAATCTTCTAAAAGTTTTGGTCACGAATGTTATCTAGTGAAATTTAATTATGTGAAGGAGCGAGATTCTCCTGATACAAGTATTTCTATACTTAATAGGAGATCTCCACCTAAATTTAATGTGTAAAACTTTAAATCGAAATAAATCATTTATTATTATTATAATCTACCTACCAAGAACTGTGTTGACTGTGTGAACGTGAAGTTTTCACGATTGATATGCTTTAATTAATTTAATTTTCCGTGCCTTTTTTATTTTACATAAATTAAATTGTCCGCAATAAAAATCCTTGGCGTCAAAATCCTAGAATCAAGCTAAGATTGTAACACAGGATTGGTCTTTCATTGATAGCAGAATACCAAAATAGTGTCAAACTACCATTGAGCTGCGATTATCCTTTTTTTTTTTTTTTTTTTTTTTGTCATACGGTAGGCAAACAGGCAAGCGGGCCACCTGATGGAAAGCGGTCACCACTGCCTATAGACATTAGCAACACCAAGAGTATCGCTAATGCGTTGCCCACCTCTATAACACGTTGCTCTGGCAGCAAAAAGCAAATGCCACTCCACTGCCAAAGCCACGGTTCCCCAAATCCCCACCCCATGGAGCACTGGAAACCTTACTCACCGGCAGAAACACAATACTATTTAAAAGAGTATTATTTAGCTGCGATATTCTGTAAGGTGGAGGTACTTCCCCAGTCGGGCGGCTCCAATTCGAACGAGATACCCCGCTATGCCCTCTTAAAATATCCTATTACAATTCGAACATAGTATTAGTAAATTTGCGGACACGAGGCCCTGTTCGGGCGCCACGCGGTGACTATGCGGACGCCACGCGTACGCAATTTGTAAGCTGCGACGTATAAACTGCACTAGAAGATGATCGAGTCTACATGAGAAAATAGGAACATCTAAACCCGCGTACAAAGACATACATAAGGTGTCACAGCGCAGTGTGTTAGCTTTTAGCATTCTTCTCGTCTACATTCTTCTCTTTCGTTAGTTTACTATATCATACACAGTAACATCGTCAACGTTTTCTCGTTAGTTCTATACGCATGATTATTATTTTCTTTAGTCCATTGTAACGAGATACGTATCTTAGGTATCAAGATAGGTACATAGGGTATGTCAGGAAGGTAGCATAACCGTCAGGAAGATGAACTGAGACTGACTGCAGAACCATACTGGAAAAGGATTGCACTAGCCAGGCAACAATGGATATAGTTGGAAGAGGCTTTTGCCATTAGGCTCATTGATTTGTGTTCTAATTTATAGTTTAGAATAAAGAGAATAATAATTAAAATAAAAAGTCATATATGAACGTCAGAAAAGCAATGTCAGTACAACGTAGTCCGATTAAGTTGGACTTCAGTGAAAACTCAAGCTTTTTCACATTTTTTTCACATTGTGTACCGAGTTATGTCCCTACAATTTTATCCTTGCCTTGAAATATGCGATGTGGCATTGAGACTGCGGTTGGTAAGCGATATATTTCACGTCGCAAGATGAGATTGTTCGGGGACCACGCGCCTGCGCACCGGAATACTGATCATTGTTACTGCATTACGGCTGGCATTAGCGTATGTACGTGCTGACAGCTTTGGAGAAGCCAAACCGAAAATCTGGCAGAGTCCGCGGCAGATAAGTTGGCTAGCAGCCGTAAATGGAACTAAATTAGACAGACAGTTAACAAGAACGACTCCTTGACAACTCCCGCCACTAACCTAACCGGCAGAACTCTCCTTAGGTTGCAAATGTCCTGGATGACGGTGGCCACTTTCCGTCAGGTGAACAGTCCGTGTGCCTCTCTAGGCAAAAAGAAAAGAATAATTGAGTAAATAATGTAATGTGCATGACGTTTTAAATAAATAAATAATAAATATAAACTTGGTGGGGGGGGGGGGGTTATCCGACTTTTTATGTAGGCTAGGTTTTTTTTTATATTAGTTCTACTAAACTAGATATTACTCAAGATAGAAGACTTAATTAACAAAGCTCGTGTGGTAAAAAACAGTGTACATCCTTCTCGAAGTAGACACAGCATGCATGTATATCAATACTTACGAGTATGAGGTACCTAACTCATAAATTTCACTACATTATATAATAATAAAAAAACAAAATTAATTTAGAATTCAGAGATTGAACACTTTCATATACAAGTACACGATCACGAGTTCAATGTTTTCTTTATAAAGCCAATTGATGTGCTAAAGATATAAAACAATGGTATCAACTTGTTATCATTTGCATCTGGTTCACGGAGGTCTCCCTACTGTCCATTAGACTACTATACTGACTTGAATACAAAATTTCACTGAAAGTGTACGCTTTTCCATGAATTGTCTATGGTCGTTAGTACAGACAACAGCATAGCGACCTAAAAACATCAGTGTAAGATGAGGTAGCATCTCTATAGTGTAATAAAATCACGTTCTTAAACCCTCCAAGCAATATTTATTCAGGTCTCGATTAGGTATAGGTACGGAGTTCTCTTCTGATCCGATCTGTTCAATGTCTTAACACAGACTGCCCCTCCACCATGGACTTACAATTCGCGCGAGAGTGACATTTCTCCCCGACTTCTAGACGACTTCCGTCTGTCATTTTACATTATATCAAATGAGCAACTTCATAAATACAAAATATCAAATTAAACTCAAATTAATTTTCAGAACCTAACAATAAATGCGCATAACTATGTTAGCTGGCTCTATACTAGTTTTGGTTAGGCCGATATACGGGCTTCTGTTTTTCAAACAAGACAAGTCAGACTGGACACATTATAGATAATTTTACCTTATAAAATTCCAATTCGACTGTCGATACCTGGGATGAACCCTATTACATTACGACTTCTAATATTCCATGTAATAAACAAAACATTTGATATATTAAAAAAAATCTATCTTTATATTGAAATAGCATGGCAGACCCACTCGCAAACGCTATGTTGCTGTACAACTAAATTGAATACAATGATTTGATCGCCCGTAGAGATTGCTTCTCCAAGAAATCTAGGGAAACAGCTCTGAATAGTTTTATTTCGTTATTCTTCGAACAAAACATAGTTTATCGTGAATCTGTCTCAATTAGGTCTCATTGTTTTTGCTATGTTGGCATTTATTGTGTTCGGATTTCGGACATTCGATATTTAAGGATCCTAGCAAATATCAACCTTTTTTTTAAGGATCCGTAAGAGAAAAAGTATTTATAATTAAATCGGTGTGTCATCATCTTGGCACGCGAGGGCACGGGCTTTGATTATGGATCCAGGGTTTAGCAGATCATGTAATTACAGTGGAGCGACAGCCATCTAACTACCGTGACCCTGCTGCCAGGGGAACATGACCAGATTCGATTATTTGAATTGATTAGATACACTGAATGTGTAACAATTACCCAATCTGGTCGTTGTGCACTGTGCAGGATTTATCAAAATGTTTTCCCACACCGTAAAAGCATCTATCTATAGGGGTTTCCTACCTCTTTCTGTCGGTTAGGCATTTCATTAATATTTGATTTACTTCAAATTTTGTCTTGATTTTCTTTTAGATTGTGGAATTAGAATAGTATGTCTTTATGTCTTCTAATTACACTAACAACGTTGCTAACAAGCGCACAGCTTCGCAATTCAGAGTGACCGCCACCGTAAAAATCTTCTCAAGCCCTTCTGCAACAGCTTCTTATATCGTACTCTCAAAGAAAAACGTCTCTCTACAGGACACTTCCATAGGAATCTCATTTTACAACCCAAACTCGTATTCTGACAACGTAGAATGGAGTCTAGCACACATTGATTAACCTCCAGTGCAAACCACTATCCATATCGCAAACAAGCTCGCGTTACGGCTCCGAGTAACGTTTGCCCCATTTAAACTAAAATTCGATGTTGAATTACACATTCTGTTTCCGCACTCGCACTCCAGAGCCGGTGCTCGCGAGCGACGCGCTTGTGTACACATTTGCTCGCACATCCCTTTGTATGTCTTCTTCAACCCGTGCTGAGAGAACGTCTCTTGGTTTATTTTCTACTATCTGATAGCTTGTATATGGGATATAAAAGTTGGAATCAAATTATAACCTATATAAGGTAAAGTTTTGCCAAGATTCGTTCAGTAGTTTTTATGTGGTACGTAGAGAAACAAATGGCTTTTAAAAGGGGACAAGCTCAGGAAATATGACCATAACTTTTTTGCCGCGAATTCAGCGATTAGAGATTTATCGCAGTAATAAAAGTTGTAGGTAATTAAAAACGATTAAAGCGTTATCGTAGTAGTAAAAGTTGTAGAAAATGAAAGGTCCTTTCTAATGACATATCGCTCAACGTTATTGGTCATAATAATAATAATAATAATCTTTATTCAATAAAAACTGATTACATAATTTACAAGTAGATACTGAAGCCTGTGGTAGTTAAAACTGTGTTACAAGCCTCAGTTCTTCCCAAATTCTGTAGATTAATTTTTGTAGGTACATGGTACTCAACCGTTGGTAAACTTATAATACAGATTTAATGACAAACAAGTATAAATACAGTAAACATACTATAGAGGTATTCTAAAGATAAAAGAGGTACATTACATTTAAGTCATATAGGCAGTGTTGTCCAGGCTTCCTTTAGTTTACGAGTTTATACTGCATTCCTTGAGATGATAGGTAGTCGTCCAATGACCATGATGCATGCACCTGCGTCGAAATATCGGGATACTCGTCAGCCAAGGTACGCGTATGAACCTGTAAACTAAATTTCCAATGTATAATACAAAATAACTGCCATGGTTTAAAACAAATGGCTGTTTTGAATACCCATTCATCCATCCTAAAGACCACCAGCTCCGGGTTCAAACCTTTAACTTCGCCGTGAATCATTTAAGTTAATCCACAGGTGAAAACCTTATTCAAATTAACATAGATATCTGTTCCCATTTCCTCTGGGTACCTAATAATGATCTCGGGATGGGAAACCGGGTTAGGAATAAATGGTCACGAAGCGAACCAAGAGCCATTCGAAAAGCGACACTATTACTTGGTTGCATAATGCATATCTGCCGACATACAAGAAACAAAACCATTATCTCACTCATTCTAGTCAAATAACATTAAACGAGTCGTGTACGTGAGTTTAATTAACGCTCTGCACATTAGGAGCGGAGCATCCGATGCAGTAAAAATGGTCACAGGTTTACCCGCACATCCTCAATATCGTTTGCCGTTTGGACATCTAACGAATCTGTGTAAAAGTGCCGCTTTGATTATTCAGCCACACGGGATGCGGCCCTGTGGAGTGACATTCCCCCGAATTCTGGGCCTGTTTGATTGGTATGCCTTGTATCGGGCCGTGTTTGGCTGGGGAGCAAGGGGTTTAACCCCTGCCTCCCCCTAACCCCCTCCGACTAAACTGCACAGCTCTCTGAAAGTATTGCCCGTAACTATCCTCCCGTTTTCACCTCCCGATGGCCTGATTTTCGTTTTCGTTCTTTTACACCAACTGTATAATGGCTAGGTTGGTGTAAGGTGTACTTTAATTGTATGGCCGTGGACGTTTCAAAGTTGGGTCTCGTTTTTTTGTATTTGCGCACAAAAAGTTAATTAAGTGCAGTAATTGATACATTGTGTTGTGCATTCTTGATGGACTCCATTATATTATAGATTAAAACACTTATTTACTAGTTCCACTGAATATATTATATTCATAAACTTTTAATAAATTGCGACCGGTTTCGGATATCATCTTCAGACCTCTAATCTATAATAAGTGCAGTAACGTTCACTTGAAATCATACAGAAATAGGCACAAGAGGCCAAGATGATTGCAAAAGGTAATTAACAAAATAATTGGCTCGAATATACATACTAGAGTTAGGTACTGACCAGCCTATGCCATATCGCATGGACGCCAACAGGATACCAACTATCGTACGTAACGTGGATGAGCACCCAGCGGATGGTGCTATGGCCCAATTGTGCTGTGTAGCTACATGCACATACATGCACCACATATGCAGACTTGCATATTTGCACAATGCAGTACACGACCGTACTTGCATATATCCCAAGGGAGTGAGTTGATATACCCCAGGCAGCGGCGATCGCTCCGCAAACTGTCGCATTACAACGCTTGCTAATTTGTCGCCGTTGCCGACGCGCCACAGTGCCGCGAGTAACTCGTTCCTGTTTCTAATATTACATGTCAGTACATATTTACAAGCTTTTACTTTGCGTTGTTTTAGCCGTATAGTTTCCGGCATGGATATAGAACAAACCGTATTTACAAACAGTTCTTGTGATAAATAAACATAATGTCACGGCTATTAACACACGGAACTTGCAACTGAACTTCCAACTGACGATACGGAGCGATCCTTACGTGGTATCTACAGAGAAGAAAAATAAATTGCCAGCTACCATCGAATACGGATACCACATACAGATCGCCACTTGGAACCGCCACACACAAAACGAAGCAACATTTCGATACTACAAGCTTCAACCAGTCTGCGAATCGCGAAGGTTATGCCAAAACTCCACACTAACCTGATTACCAACCCTGTAATAACGTAATAATTTACATGTTACCAAACTCACGAAGCAAACCATGAGGTCTTATTGTTATTAATACTAAACTTTCCCTTGAATAATTTATAATCCGCTTATGAACAGAAAGCTGGCTCGAACTTTAAATAGTTCAATTTGCAAGTTAAATTGCAGAAGCTCTTACATTGCAATGCAGGGTCTCGTCAAAACTGCCCCTCATTTGCACATGCGCGTCTGCATAATTAATGTGATAATCTAAGTGACTGGTGTGGGCTGCACTGGCGAAATCTTAGCCACAGTGCTAAGAAAGGTGCAGTGTAACGACTTGGCAGTGTCCTTGAAAAAGATACGTCCGCTCGGTAAGAAAAGTAGACCTGCACATTGATTGTTATTGTATTGTATTTCTAACTCTGTCTGTCTACGGTGTGGGTTCAGATTTCGATACGGCTTCTTATACAATTTTATCGAGATGGTTCTCAGCTTTGTTTCAATAAAATTGGTTGAGTAGTGTGGAAAATTATCGAGTATTTAAGCTTCGTCGATTATTTTCCGACATTTAGCGGTAAAATTATTTCCATTTATTAAGTATAGGTATGATGGGACCGTCGGTGGCCGAGTGGTTAAGGTATCTGACTCGTAAGCGAGAGGTACCTGATTCAAATCTCTCCACGGCCATGTAGAAATGACTCTTTTCTGAGTTCTGTACATTAGTTGAATGCTAACCGATACTCTTACGGTGAGGAAAAACATCGTGATGAAACCTGCAAATTCAGGTGACTAAATGTGTAACCGTGATCCAATCTGGTCAGGTTCTCCTGGTAGCAGAGTCACGGAGGTCAGATAGCAGTCGCTCTACTGTAATTATCTGATCTGCCATATTCCGGAATCTAAGTAGACCCCGGGTCCTCATACGCCAGCGCGCAACCGGGACATTAACGCCGAGATGATTAATATTTTTTTATTAGGTACCGATAAAAATTACGAACTTTTTGGATTATTTCTAATAGATATAAATATGAATAAGTGATAAGGTCACAATGTTTAGTTCACAGTACACATATTTTATAGGTAAATAAAGTGCGAGACACCCTACGATTAGTGCGGTGGACTTCAGGGCTCATAGATTGCCCACTCCATTTGTATAAAGTCACATCCTTAGAGAATCTTAGACGCGTCCTATTTGCATGAAGACGTCACACTGCCATTTCATAACACTGTGGCCTAGCCCTAAAGGGCGATTAAGCGAGGGTGATAATTGCCTTACGTACGCGACTTAATTAAAAGTTTGTCCGGTGCGCACGCGGCGCATAAACGGCTGCGGGTCACCGCACAGACCCCTTTAACAAAAACTCATTAACGTTGACGTAATGTATCTAAATACTATAGGGTTTAAGATTCAGGGGACTGGTGTACCCATGATCCAATCTGGTCAGGTTCCCCTGGTAGCAGGGTCACGGAGGTCAGATGGTTAACGCTCCACTGCAACTATCTGATCTGCCTAATCCTGGACCATGGCCAAGGCGGACCCTGGGCCCTCGTGCCCGAGCGCACAACTGGGACATTAACGCCAAGATGATTATTATTTTTAATATATCTAAATACTATAGGGGTTAAGACTTTTGTAGTTATTCACTGCACTTTTACCACACATATTGTCGGGTTTGTTACCACGGTTCGTATTGTTTTTAAGCAAATTTCGACGCTGTTGCATGCGTCATGATCACGAGTAGACTGGTGCCGCTGTGTGATACGCTCCTAAGGACAGACATATCTGTCCATTCTCTTTCGTATTCGACGATTACACTCACTTTTAATTCTCGGACGAATCACTACTATTGTTATTCGCTTGATTCTCACGACACGCGAAACTCACAACTTCTTCACGCGAAACTACCATACGCATGCAACTGCGTCGATATATCGAGGTAAAACAATACTAACCATGGTAGTGAACCTGATAATATGCTGTGTAGTGAATCTGTAAATTTAATATGAAGTTTGGACGTGATTTAGATTGGTGTGAAAATATTTGTATGCAGTCGTCAATACGCTAACCCACCTCCACCCAGGGTCCTATCGACCTCACCACAATGCCAACTACTATGAGGCACTGTGATGTTTCGACGAAAAGCGGCTGTGGATACACAGAGGGGTTTCAGTGGGTAGGCCTTTTCAGGCAATCCCCCCCCATATGCACGTCACTCCCCCGGGTAAAATGATAATTCCCGAAGATTTCTCCTCTACAAAAATACAATAAAAACGTCAAACCCTTGAGAGAAAGGCAAAAATAAGGTGACACAAAATTTGCACGAGAACCGTACCGTAATTAAATAATTGACAAGAGTACCCTCCAGAAGGTAATTGGCAATTTTTACAGCGAATCTAGTCGCTCGAAATCACCAATTATTGCCTGGAAGACTCGAAATTACCAATTATTTGCGTATCGTCACTTTGTGCCGACTTCCAGTAACGTTGGCGATGAATAACGAAACTAGGCAACGTACTCGTTCTTTTATCTTCGGCCGGGCCAATTTCGGCGTCGCTTTGTTTCGATACGTCTGGAGACGTCTATTGTTCGATGTCGTTAATTTATGCTGTGTAAAGAGGCCCGGATACTGTTGGATGCGATGCTCGCGTAGACCCTAGATATTTTTGCAAACTTTTTACATTGCTGTACTCGAGTGTATATGGAGCCTCGACTGTCAGCCTACACTGTTACTATCACAACTTTAATACAAACTACTTGTTCCCCGCAACCTCATCCTACTCAAACTACTTGTTCCTCGGTTTTTGTGTCAAATACCATCTGACGCCAAAAGACTGGAACTTGTATGATTCGCAATTACTTAGTCAATGGTTTGACCGAATCACGGGAAATGCGCGCAAGAGTACTCGCTCAAGAGCCTTTTTGCGCGCTGCAATTCCTCAGTTATTTTTATTTTAGAACAAACAAACAAGCGGCTCTCCTGGTTATAAGTGATATTCACCACTAAGAAGCATCCATTACACCGGAAGAGTAAATGCCGTTCCAGTTTTTAAAAAGATTGCGGGTTCTTTTCTCCAAAGGTACCGCTGCAGGAAGCTTAAGAATTCCATTGTTCGATCGTACGCGGTACCTCCAATTTTTTATCACCATTCTATCTTTGCTCTTCTCGGCTTCTCTTGGCTAGCTTCTACTCGGACTGTATCACAGTTACGATAAACCACCAACTAGTCGGGCTTCGGCACCGCACTCACACACTTACAACAAGAAACTCCGAGATTCATAGGAGGATTTGCGGGACAATACAGCGGGACTCCGCCACTGCATAACTAGTTCGCGGGCGTCGCCATAACGCCTTATTTATTAGGCAATATAGCGCACCAACTTCTCTGACGGCGAGATTAGTTGCGGAAACTTGCCGTGTCATGGTTGTACGCAGTTACAGTTCGGAGTCATTGTCCTTTAACCCGAATGTACGGCGCAATGGTTTGCGTTATCACAAAATCTGCGCATGAGGCGTCCTATTTTATACCACTAAGGTTACAAACAAGCTTACGGCCTGCCTGATGGTAAGCAGTCAACGTGGCTTATGGACGTTTGCAATTACAGAATAATCCCTAGAGTGCAACCCCTACGCAAATAGCTAGACCTGGATCTGGAGGTGGACGAGCTTTACGAATGAAGTCGCTGACGGCTGATGGTAAATTAGAGTACAACTTACATGTGATGGTAGACCGTGAAGTATTTAGAAGAAATGGTAAAACGATCTCCGACCCAACTGGCTAACATAGAGATTATGGCAAAACGCTAAATTTTTACAGGATCCTTTAGCCTTTTACTGAGGTCATCAGACGAGTCAGTGTTGATGATAATTTTTCTTAATCCTAAGAAATACAGAAACGCGCTGGCTATCCCATACCATTCAGGGCGAATTATCTTGTCTGTTCACTATGTGACTTTCACGGGAAAACGGGCTTATAAGATCATCAGAAAAAGGGCCGTACTATTAACAGTGACGCTGCCTAAATCATCTATAATAGATGTCTAAGGCCAATGACGATGATGATGAAGAAATACGCTACAGAAATAACCATCGACACCACAGCACCTGCCGTAAAACGGGATAAAGGGGCGCTCATCTAACTTAGGAGTGTTTTTACGTCGTCTAAAAGACTTTTTACAAGTTCCCGACCTCGTGTACTGCGTTTTTACTGTCGAATGATGGGCGGTAGTCAATTAGGCGGGCTCTAAGCCGATCAATGTCCGGTTCGGCCTCGTAAACAGGGCCGCAACGACACGATACAAGTTTTTAACGACTCAGAGAGTCGGAAACTGATAACGGGAACATAAAACATAGTTTGATGAAGCCTTTATGGTGTATTTCGATACTATGTTGTACAGTAAGGGTTGGGTGTAGCGTGGGTTCCATCTCACACATTGAACTGTTGAGAATGCTCTGTGTTCTGCTAAAGAAATAAACGTAACATATTGTGGTTTTTTGTAATAATTTACCATTTTTAACGTACCTAACTATTTATATGGTACGCTGAATGACGTCAAGTTTTGTAATTAATTCAGAGATGTAAAGGCATAGCGGGGTATGCCAGTCGAATTGGAGCCGCCTGACTGGAGAAGCACCTCCTCCTTACAGCATACCGTAACCAAACAATACTATTAGTGGTGTGTAAGTTCTCTATGCCATCCATAGGGTGGGATTTTGGGAACTGTTTGGCAGTGGAAGAGCATTTGCCTTTATAGAGATGGGTAACGCATTGGCGATACCACTGGTGTTGCTAATGTCTATAGGCAGCGGTAACAGCTTTCCATCAGGTGGCGCACTTGCCTGTATGCCTACCGTATGACATAAAAAAAATTAAGGTAAGGCGTGCTTCCTCACGTTCCGTACCCTAGACATTAAGCTATTAGGCCTCATTTATTAGGCACACTTCGGCATCCAGAGGCGCATCAATATTTTACGTACAGCCATAAACATTCCGGGAGCCAATATGATTTTACGCCAACACAATTTGCGATAAGAAGCGTGGCGAAAGTCGTCGGCGGTAATATTGCCCGGAGTTCTGTTTGAAAACATCTGAGGAATAATAAAATTAAACATTAGTTGGGGGACTTTTATTGCTTTCTGTTGTTTGGAGCGGAGGCGGGATTACTTTCGCGTCGCGCTGTAATCAGACGCAGACTTGTTTCACATTCAAAAACTTGACATAATGGGACCTTTGAGTATCGACCGGGGATAGGTGAGGCGGGGCGGGGGCGGGGGCGAACTAAAGCACTTTAGCGGTAGTTAGTCGAGTTGAAAGAGAATTACGGCGGTGGCGAGGTCCCAACTTACGTTTGTTCTACATTTACATATTTGATAAGTTGCAAATCCTTTTGAGTCGTACTTAGGAGCTGACGCGGGGGTGCCGGGGGCCGCCGGGGCGCGGGCGGGGTCCTGCGGTCCGTGATAAGTAAGCGATTAAAACCTGCCGCGTAAATATGTGAGCGACTCCGCGCAGTCACCGCAGAGGTCTCTCGCTCCATTTCTGTTTCACTCCCTCGTGCGTGAGCTAATTGGGCGACAGAGACGCTAAACACAGTATTTAGAACGAGGGTTGACGCCCTTGTTGAATGGTTTGAACCTTATACGAGTGAATAATGGGTTTATAGTCCACCCGTGAAGATATCGCGTCGAGTAGTTCGTTGAATACGTTTATTTAGGAAGCTCACGGGCCAGTATATTACGCAGTAAAACTCTAAATTCACATTTCTGCGGCTAGTAGTTAAATTTAAACACATAACATTTTCAATTTATATTCATACGGCTTGCGAGAAGCTGGCTTTATTCGCAACGGCGTGCGAGTACGTACTTATTCTAGTAAGGAAGGATATACCTACTCTACATGCATAACGAGATACTTATGATCCTAACGGATTTGTCGATTATCAGAGATAGAAGAGTCGATTATAAATTGTCGAACCGGTGTCTGTGCATTTAAAGTAATATTGAACCTCATCATTTAGTTGAGAGATAAGTCATAGATTGCGACTGCTTATGTGACTGCATGTGACTGCTTACAATCAGGCAAGCCACCTAAGTGGTGTAAACAAAACCACCAGAGGTATCACCAATGCGATGCCCACCTCTATAATACGTTTCTCTGGCTGCGAAAAGGCAAATGCCTGATAGAGAACTACAGGCTTTACTCACCGGAAGGAACACAATACGATAAATAGTATTGTTTGGCTGCGGTATTCTGTAAGGCAGGTACAGCGCCAGCTGTGCGGCTTCAATTCGAACGGTATACCCCGCTATGCTTTTCTAAAGTACTTTGCAAATAAATTATGAACAGCCAGTGACTGCGTAAAATGCTGCCCCCGATAAAATCTCGGGTTGCTCAGAAAAATAGCGACAAATCCGAAATCAAGTTTCAGCAGCAGCCGTACCAGATAGTAAGACGCGGGTACGCGACACCCGTTCGTTCAGTGAAATACAGTTATGTCGCCGAGAAACGTGTGAAAAATGCTCGCTGTTGGTCGGACACATTTTAAAGTGCTGGGAGAGGGTAGTTCTGTTTACTATGTGTTATAAGTTGGATTGCCTTTGACGCAACGCGCGTCTCTTCCTCACTCCCGAGTGTTTGTGTAACGACCCGGACGGTAGCATGAACAGCTAACTAGGGCATAGCGCATTAAAACAAAAGGCCTTAAATTTGTTACTGCGCAGATTGATCAGAGATAGAGGCAAGTGGCTCTAAAATCTGGGAATCTTCAAATTATGGAGATTCCTGGCCCTGGCAGTAAAGATAAGGAGGCTCCGCCGCCGGCCGCGCCCGCGCCGAGCTGGGAGGGAATGTCTTCTATGGAAATGCTCCAGCGATAGGCTCACGTTAGGCTTATGAAAACGTTTAGCGTTATTGAACCGCCGGGTTTCCCTCCGAGTTTCCCTCGAGAACTAGCCTCTTACGATTTCCGCCAGCAAGAAGGCAAGATCGTGTTTCTAGATTCAGTTGGCTGCGTGTCAGTGTTGTAGGATTTTTATTCAATTCTAGCACTAGTCTCCTGATGGAAAACGCGGTATGTGTCGTCGATAACTTCTACGATTCATAGCTTTCATGCACTAAAAATACAGAAGTCCAAGTGTGTTGTCCGCGTAATCTTTACAAGCACTAGCCTGGCAGCAGAAATCTGAAGTAGGCAACGTGGTACACATCTCACCTTTTTTTTTCATACCACTAAGATGGCAAACAAGCTTACGGCCCACCTGATGGTAAACAGTCACCGCAGCCTATGGACGTTTGCAATACCAGGGGCATCGCCCACGCGTTGCTGACGACATATACATCACCAAGAACAGCCCATACTCCACAGGGATTTCAGTTGTCTATTTTCTGGTCCCTGCAAGTCACCTTTCTCGAACCCCGAAACTGGATGTTGTCGGTGATGTAAACACGGACTTAATACGGCACACCTACACACATACACACTCGCCCCTGTATTCCAGAGCTACGACCCTGACACACCTCTCCCGCCTCGGGACACCTGGACAGCATATTGACTATAGACATAATCATTTTCTGTATCGGATTATTCCCTATTAAAAGCATCTCCTACACACACCGCGAGCCAGGACGTTTAATTCCCGACTGCCAGAGTTTTGACGTCACTCGAAATCCAAACACTGAAACTAAAGGCTGTCTAGATATTTCGATAGACTAGCTTTTAGCGCTCGCCAGCAGCCTGTGTGGAAAGTTAGCGTCGATAATTATAATCCATGTCAAGGAAACTTTGATACGCGCCTCGTTGTTGATTAACAAAGGCCTTTGTATTATGAATCTCGATGTGTTTAAACAGGTTCTGCTGTTTTCGAGCTTAATTAAACAACAGACAGGTGGTAAAGTGCGATGAACGCTGCTGAGAAACTGAATTTGTATAAGCCTAATCTAGTCCCGGTGGTAAAAATTTAAGTGATGATTTTTACTTTATTTTCAGGGCATGGCTAATTGTGCTTATCTATATAACGTGTTCATGACACTTATCTTCATCATAATATCAGCCGAAAGACGCCCACTGCTGGGCATAGGCTTCCACTAGCGATCTCCACAAAAGCCCATCCTGTGTCTTCCGCATCCAGCTGGTACCCGCGATCTTTACTAGGCTGTCAGTCCACCTTGTAGGATCTCTACCCACGCTGCGTTTTCCGACTACCTTCCGCCGCCGTCTGACTTCTGTGACCCTCTTTCCAGGGGACCCTTGACCATATTGGATCATGGAGCACATTCACTCGTCTGAATGTGCATGTTTTCCTCACGATGTTTTCTCTCACCGTAAGAGCATAGTGTTCAACTTATGTATATACATAACTCACACAAAGTCATTGGTGTACATGGGGGCACTGCGAATAAAATTCGGTACTTCTCGCTTACGACTGGAACCTTTTAGCGATAAGGCCACCGCTCTTACCTCTCCGTAATCTGTAATGTCCGTGAGTGTAGGTCCTCAATATTATTAACTACTATCTATACATAGTATACAACAAAGTCGCTTCCGGCCGTCTGTCCCTCTGTGTATGTATATATATATATATACACGCTTAGATCTTTTAAAGTACGTGATTTTCAGCAATATATAAAGTTATTCAAGAGGAGGGTTTATACGTAAGAAAAAAAGTGTAGGTAAGGGTAAGGTGTAGGGTAGGGCACAAGTAATATTATAAAAATAAAATCGCTTTAATATTTTTGTTTGTAATAAACAACCTCAAATTCTACTAGACCTATTTTTTAAATTCTTACACTAATGACATAGGCTACTTTTTATCTTAGAAAAATAATGGGGAACGTTGAATCTTTACAAAATTCCAAACTGCGCGCGGTTGAAAGCCACTAGTTTATTATATTATGCCAGTCAATGTCATCAAGTAAAAGGTAAGTAACAATATTTCCTTCACCGTGTTTATTCTGAGAAGTTGAGCCACCCTCGGCGCTCCAAACAGAAGGGACAAAAGGTAGGACGGGGACAGGTAAAATTGTTCCGCTTCCACAAACACAAAACACTCGAAAACAAAATGAAAGGTGCCCGGAAAGTCAATAAAGGGCACCAATTGAAAATAAATAATGAAGTTTCCAACAGAGTGATTGCTGAGACATCGGAAAAGAGCCACGGATGGGCATTCGCTAACATTCGGCGACATTGAACGCTAATTTACTCTGCGGAGAAAAGAATCTGCTTACCTTTTTTCTTTGTAAACTTCTGGCGCGATAAAAAATCTATCTGGGTACTTGTGTTGTCTGTAGCACAATAGGCTAATTACATAACTATGTTGCTAACAATTTTAAGATTTCAATGAATGATATTGTTACTTTTGTGAATGAGTTATTAGTTGCAAGTGACTTATTACCCAATCATAATAATTATTTTTTTATTGACAAAGTCCAATCCTCGTAAGTTTCTCTTGTTGTTCGTATTTTTTACGTAACGTACGAAATAACATCGAACCGAGAGGATGAACTTTGATTTACATGATTAAATTAGGTATAAGCTGTTTCCAAGCGAACAACAAAGTTATGTTGTTTCGCGAAAACGCAGCGAAATTATCGACTCTGTGTTCAACTTTGCACGGGTGTTCTGGAGTTTTCTCTATTATAATAAGCGTGTATTATGTTTAAACCTTCCGGAAGATTTATTATTGTTATTATTATTTGATTAGTCAGGCATTTGACCGCCACCTGACCTACTGGTAAGTAAAGTTGCGGCCGATGATGGAGCATGCCTATCATTACGATAAACGACAGCGAAAACCTCATCAAAACCAAAGAAAAGAATTCATCTCCATGTAATTGTACTTAGATACCCATCTAATTAAGTATGGACCCCCGCTCTAGGTCATTCCTGTTGCAGAGGCTGTCCATCGCTATTCAGCGTGGCAACTCTGCTAGTAATAGACAAGAGTAGGTTATACTTCTAGTTTAAGTTTTATGAAGAAGTTGTACGGTTATTTAGTTTTAAGTTTTAATTTTAATCAGTTAAGTATTTACTTTATTGTACGATATTTTATGTAGATCGTTTTAGGAAACTATAGGTAGGTCTACATTTGTTATATCCTTTAGAAATGTTACTCTGGATAAGACTGTTTGTTTTTCACGAATAAAGAAAGAAAAAGAAGAATCCGTTGCGTGGTTTGGAGGCAGACGCGATTTTATTTTATATTAGGAGAATATGGATGCATGTGGTCCAAAAATTATTAAACAAAAATCGTAAATATTAAGATAACTACATTGGTCCGTAAGGTAAAAAATAAAAATAATCATCTTGCGTTAATGTCCCGGTTGTGCTCTCGCGCACAGGGGCCCGGGGTCCGCCTTGACCATGAGATCCAGAACTTGACAGATTAGATCATTACAGTGGAGCGACTGCCATCTGACCTAAATGACCCTGCTACCAGAGGACGCTCACCACATAGTTTTACATTCAGTCGCCTGAATGTGCAGATTTTCCCTCACTGTAAGAGCATCGGTTTGTATTCAAGTAATGTACATAACTCAGAAAACAGTCATTGGTACATGGCTGGAGCAGGATTCGAACCCGGGACCTCTGGCTTACGGAGTATTCAACTCTAACCCCTTGGCCACCGACGCTCTACGAACATTGATCCTTTAGATACGTAGTGAAAATCGAACGATGCGGAATACGCGAACTATTTCATTACATAATCTTTATTTTACGACAGTGGAACTCCATTCAATTAAGCGATTGAACTAAATATCAGGTGGCGATAGTGAAGAGTTTCAGGGGGGTGCTAGGGGAGGGGGTAAAGAGGGGCACACGCGGTGAGTCGGATTATCGCGTCGGAAAGTTCAAATTGGTCGAATTCCACTTGCAAACGAGTCGGCGGTTATGATTTTTGATTACCGGTGATTTAGTAAAACGGTAGGAAAAGGCCCGCGCTTTCCGGCCGCTATTACGGCAACAGTTCCAACTGTCGTAAAGTGCAATTTGCAGTTGCGTAGTAATATCCGGTACCGGTAACTATTTACCGTTATTAAAACTTCATAATTTTGGGTCTATACCTACTGTTTTATAAAAACTTACTGTTTTTGGTGCAGCTTTTGCTTCGTTTAATTGAACTAATGATATTTTTGTTATGTCGAATCCCGAAAGGACTGCATGTACATACTACAAAAATACGTAGGATGCCGAGATTGGAATTTTCGACTATGAAAATCCATTCCCATCAATTTATGGGAATTTTGTTATCCAATGGGCGACAGCCTAGTTGCCGTTTTCCATCAATGGAGTGCTTGGTCGCTACTGCTCACAGAATAATAGTGGCATTTTGTGCACTCAGCTACGCTGCCATCATGCTCGTAGAATCATAAGGAGGTAGAGCTCGTCTAATCTAAAATGACGCGCCCCACTATCGCATTACCGCACACAAGCAAGTTTAAAATATGGACGCAATACATATACAAATGCCGTTGTAATTGGTCATTCAGTTGCCGGTGAAATTCAAACGCAGGAACACGCGTCGTTCATTGGCTCCCATGAACGACACAGATGAAGTGTCGTTATCAATATTTGCACGCACACATCGAAATCAACTAACTAAGTAGTGGGGCGCGTCATCTTAGACTAGACGAGCTCTAGCAACATGGCAAACTCTATGATGCTGCCAGTGATAAACTAGAGTTGCGAATGCGCGTGCGAGATCATAATCATTTTTTTTTGTTTAATTTATCCCTTACGGTAAAGACGAAGGGATCTAGCCCATACTTCCTAAGTCTTCCGTTATGAACCGTAAATTATGTCCCAGCTGAAATATAAAGTTCATACAATAAATTTTATTTCAAGACCGCAGCCATGTATTTAGTGATTCCTACTTCTCCACATGATAGTAATGATGTTGTAGGTTCTATTGTGATTTCTTGATGCAATTCGAAATCTCAGTTCTGTGCATTTTATTGTATTTCTGCATCACTATACACTTTCACATGAATTTGCAAATCATTATGAAAGAGCTATTTAATGTCGTAATCAATAAATAAATTTTGAGTTTTAGTTTGATTACACTATACCTGTGAATCAAAACCTGAAATATACATTAAAAGAGTTATTCAATAAGAACCATAACTTCACTCCACAAATTTACGCCAAAAAGTCCGATCATAAACAACGCGCAACGACGCGATACGGCAGCATCATGGTGAACTATATACCTACCTACAACGGTGTACAAATCGCGTCTACCTACTTTTCTAAACACATAAATTAATTCTCAAAACATTTTCACAAACAGATAATACATACCTCTAACATTCCATGCGCGCATATTTACCGCATACAGTGCCAACCGAACACGTGACCAATAATAACTGTTTTGTTTCCGGAATGCGGTCGGGAATGCTTATTTATTTGTTTATTGGGTACACCAAAGGTACATCTAGGTATAAAGGTATATATGGAATGGTATTGCCCCCAATTGCCGCTTATTTGCCGATGATGGCGGCCTCGTTTGCATGGGCGTTTTTCGCGTCTACGTGAATGGGGGCCCGGCATTCACGCGCGCTGAATGGAATTTCAATGGGATCGGCTGCAAAGGCGCGACTGACCGATAGGAATGCCGGAGCGACGCTGATGAAAGCTAAATCTGCTGGGAGGTTGAGGAGTTTTCTGGGAGGTAAGGACGTTGTTGGGGTTTTTTTTTTTCGATTTATATCTAAAAAAAGTCTTAAGACGTCCTCATTTGCTTTTGTCCTTTACGTGCTTTGCCTTTACTTATAAGTAAAGTTAGCCAGGAATTGAGATTTTATTTTAATTGTATTTTTGGCATGGCCGTGTGGTGTCTCGCCAGATTAGAATTGCACCAATTCTTACGCTGGGTGTCGTAAAAAGCGACTTAGACCAGAAAATGGGCAATAGCGTTTTCTTATGTGTGTTTTGAACACAGCGATCTCCAACCCACGTGCCAACCGGGGAGATTATTGCAAAGCCCTCCACTGGAGTATAAGAGGCTCCAGTTTGCGCTGTTGATGTGACACTAAACCAGTTAGGATGAGTGATAAAGGTGTCGAAAGAACCCAATTTACGACAATGCGGCAGAGCCGATCTGGGAGGCAGCTGGGCAGTTGAAACTAATCCTTACGTTTTATTAAATTAAATTGTTTTTCGGATGCGCAGGCGAGCTTGGACAGACGTCCGACAATGCCATCGCCTCCAAAAGCTACTTTATTTTATACTACGTAAGGATTAGTATCAAGTATCTAGCTGCCTCCTAGATTGGCTGCGCGAAAGTTGCCTCCGTGATCATGCGATTGATCGGCACTCTGAGCGATCACATTCGTTACGAGACTCAACTGATCTAATTATAAAGATAAAAACCGTATGAGGCTCCTTTGATAGGTTATCTTGTAAGGTAGTGCGCCAAGGGGCCTGTGCACGTCGGGTTATCTTTACTGCGAGGACGGCGTCCTGGGAAATCTGGGAGCATCACCCGTAATCAGGGCCGACCGGAGCTCCGCCTCGCACTCTCTTAAACTAACTTACGACGCCCTTTTCAACCGTGAATATTTAACACGGCACTCCGCGAATGGATAAATAAATAATCCATCATATTCAAATAAAAATATTTATTCAGTCGCCTCACAGCTTCCAACACGATGGTCCTTACTTGTAGGACATGGGTGAAAGAAATCAATAGAATGCTACATCAGCTAACTTTCCTGTGCTGATAGAGAATTAGTGAGATACAATTGCGTTTCTAGAAATTAGGCGGTGAAACTAGAAACCTCTGGTTATGAAACATTTTCTGAACAACAACAGCCGAATCCATACACAGTATGAAACAAAGTCGCTTCCTGCCGTCTGCCCCCTGTGCTTAGATATTGTAAACTACGCAACGGATTTTAATACAGTTTTCACTAGAATTTAGAGAATTTCTTCATTATTATACATCTATATTATAATACGCTAGTGTGGTATTAATAAGTAGCATTAGATGTGATGGTATGTATAGTATAAGATCGAATTAAAGAGCAAAAATGTAAACAAATGGGTTGCTACTATAAAAAAAGATTACCCAAATGGTGGATTATTTAAAATCATTGAAATATTGATTAAAATTATTAAATTCAAAATTAAATAAAATCATATGAATATTTTAAAACATTTTACTGAATTAAATAGGGAACTATGTTTTTTTGTTACATATTTCTGCTGTTTCAAAAAAATATGGGTTTCAAAAAAATTTCATTTATGCCACTGGTAATGGTACGAAATTCTAAACCTTTGGTTCGTTGTTACAATACATTATTGCAAAGGCTTGGAAAGTAAGGGATTGACCGACGCCGAGACATATTTAATTAATTTCTCAAATAATAATACATAAAATAATATAAGATTCAAAATGGCGGCCACTCCTTTCTAATATTGAACTTTTCTAACTAGTGTTCTTGGACTAATAGTTTCGGAGTTACATTATTACGTTTTTAATCAATTGAATAAATGGGGGTAAATCGATTTGTTTCGTTTTCGAAAGTTTACCAGCCATTGTGAAGCACACTGAAAAGTGTGCATGATGCATAACCATTTGGTTATGCAAACCAAAGGTTTTATACCTCTGGATAGTCTCTTTGACATTGACAGTTGTGTGTTTACATTTTTGATCTTTAGTATTGCTTATAGCACAAAAGTCGGACGATTTATATATAGGGTTCTTCCTGATGGTGCTGTTGCAATTTGAGTGACGGTTGGCAGCATACGGCGCGGCCGGCGACACATTTATCAGCGTGACAGCGCATCTGTCACGCGTCGGCGTGACGCCGTGGCCCGCGGCCCGCGAACGTAAAGGCATCGGCAGTGCATTGCTTTGTACTCTTTCAATGTCTCTAAACAGTCGCCATGGCATAGTGGATGCTTTTGTGTCGAACGTCTATAGTAGGAAGGTCGTTTCATAATATGTGCTGTCTACAAAACTCATTTGTATGGCATAAATGACAGCTATATTAAAAATAATAGTGCAACAGTGACAGCTGACCTCTGTTTTTGGAATTTACTTGACTTGGTCAGATAAGTTTGTGGCAATGAGGAATCACAACACAATCGATGGACTAATTGTTGCATAATACATTATTCAACACTTTATGCGACCAAACTGAAAACAAATGAAACGTGACATTTCAAACATACCTGCTAGTTTAGCTCTCACAGTGCGCGCAAACGCCCAGAATTAAAACTAAAAAATCGTCAGTGACGACCGGCACTATGCGTCTATCAAAATGCACCAATCATATAACCGTACTGAACCCAGTGCGTTACGCAGACGAGCGCTGTGAGAACGCACAGTAACATTACTTTACATAGCCTCACACCTCACGCCTGTAATCATACTATGTCCGTAAAAAAAATATGTGCTTTTTTGTTAATTTTTATGTACTGTTTCTTTTCTTGTGTTACAAAATGTCGTGTTTTCCAAATTTTTGTGTTGTGGTGTTTCTGTTTGTGTAAATAAATATTTCTTATTCTTATTCTTATTCTTATTCTTAAATTCGCGCAACAAAACACCTATCACCGGTCACGTGTGCGCTCGCCACACGCAAATACATAACGTGCGTGGAAAAACGGCGCTGTAAAAGGCGGGCGTAAAATAAAATGGGCCTAACCGCTTCTGGCAGGTGGGCGCCGCCGTGAGTGCCTCCGCTAAACAGACCTGATGGCATATAAAGAGAGGCGAATTATTATGGCATCGGATACCCTCGTAACCTTGCTCTCCTTTCGGGCTTAGTATACTGGCTGTACTGTGTCACGGTAATATGTGCTGCCCTAAATATTTAAAACTAGAAGTTTATTTTTGACGAAAAAGAGGAGTGCTATAATTTGGGTTTCAAAATGGGTGTAAAATGCCTGAAATAAATGATTATTTATTATTATTAAAAGAATGACATATGCATCGATGGCTTTGTGTGTCTGTCTATGGCATCGTAGCTCCGGAATGGATGGACCGATTTAAATGCGGTTGTCTCTATTTGAAAGCCAGTTTAATTGATACGGTTCTTAGCTTTATTTCATTAAAATCGGTTTTGTAGTTTAGAAAATATTGAAGGTTAAGTAAACTTGGTCCGTATTTTCCGACTTTTTCTGTCGGTTAGGTTATATTATTTTATTCAGAACACCAACAGCAAGGAACATAGTAATAGATACAAACATTTATAACAGCGAAACCATTAATGGTGCACGCAGGTAGTTATTTAATTGATATGGATACAAGAAGTAGGATTACAGAATAAACAGAATTAATTACTTACTTCGCTGGCTCAGCGACCCGAAGTGGATCTTAGCCTCCGACACAAGAATTGATTAAATATTTATTTTAGGGTTTAATCTGGGAGCCATAAGCGGGCAGCCAGCATCAGCTCTGCACTGTAAATAGTTAATCATTATTCCTGATAGAGCTACGTTAATGGCTCTTCATGAGATCTGATCTTCGTGTTACTTTTTCACAGTGATGTCGTTCTGAGCTTCCGAGGCTTAGTGAACCAATTTTATATTAAATGAGATTTTAATTGCCTCGTTGGATAGCAAAACCTATCTTCTGTCTGAAGAACGAGCTAGCTCTCCGGTCACCTGTGTTGTCTATTAGCTTTTTGTTAAATCTTTATAAAGTTACAAAGCCTAAGGGCATGGCAGTCCCAAATCCTCGTCCCCAAACGGCTGAAATATAATATCCTGGGCTAGGCTTTCATATTTCCTTCGTTTGATGTCCTCAGATTATAGCTTGTTCTCGGTAGTCTTTAGCCCAGTCTAACTTTGTCATTATATAGAACAAAGGCGAGTATTTGCGTGAGCGTAGTATGAATGTACGTCCATCAGTACGTTCGTCAGTAACGTCCCTGCTCCAACACAAGCTTAAAATATCAAACTAAAATTGTTATTTCAAGTTATTTTTCCGCAATGTATTCGATTGCGACTGACGAAAGGAGCATTTTGCATAATTGTATAAACAAATTCCGCAACGCTTCCGCATATAAATCACATGGCGGGCACAATAAAATATTGTCAAGTTGTGTATTTTCGGGGCGTAAAAAGCGCCGTATCGCCGCCCGGAGGCACGTACCTGCCCACGAGATTGTGTTTTCTACACCAGGGGCCTTATTCTACTATATTCATGCTTTATAGAGAGTGCTGAAGATTGTCCTACGTAGGGAAAAATTACACTTTGTAGCGGTAAGTGGACGTTTAGTTGGTCTGCTCGTGCGTAACCAGGCCCAAAAACAGTTTTTTAGTGACCTTAAACTTGATTTTTCGTAGCGATGATACTTGTTTGAGTTATAGAGGGTTCTAGTAGCACAAAAAGCTGGTCTGCGTCAAATCCTGCTTTTCCCCCACATTATAGTCGCCAAAAAGAAAATTGACCAACGATTTGTGGGTCCTGTTAACGTCTACTATCACTACAAAGTGGATTTTTCTTGTTCCCGATGATGTAGGATAACGTACGGCGCCCTCAGAGTCAATAACATAAGAATAAACATGATATTAACATGCCATACATATTCAGCTAAATGTACGTAAACCTCCCTAGCCGAAAGTGAAATTCCGGCTTCTTTTTCACTATATCATGAGAAAGAGACAGTGAGACAAAACATGGTGAGAACCCTGCACATACGGGCGACTGAATGTGTTACCATGATCCAATCTGGTAAAGTTCCCCTTTTAACCGTGTCACGGAGGCCAGATAGCAGTCGCTCTACTGTAATTACCTGATCTGCCAAATCCTGGATCATGCTCCATAACCATGGTCTAGGCGGACCCCGGCGCTTCCCACGTGCGAGCACAATCGGGATACTGGCGCCAAGACGATTACTTTTATGAGAAAAAGCGTGTGGCCTTCGGCTGCGGTTTTGTTTATGTTTAGCTGAAAGTGTTGTAGAATAGGTACCCTGAAACAATATTCTATAATCGTGTTGTTTTTCTTCACCACACCACACTCTGCGATCGCGTGTGCCTGAGGTATACGAATATTTTTCTCGTATCGCGACGCCTACACCTATATAAAAAAATTTTTATACCACTACGGTGGTAAACAAGCTTACGGCCCGCCTGGTGGTAAGCAGTCACCGCAGCCTATAATAATAAAGCCTACGAGAAAGATTACGACCCTACACTTAGGCGACTGAATGTTTAACCATGATCCAATCTGGTCGGCGGCCTGATGGGAAGCGGCCACAATGGACCAGGATATCTGCAACCTAATGGGAGCAGATCAGTGCTTACCGTAGGTGCCGTAATTTGTGATTTAGGTTCACCAGCTTCATCGTAAGCATTATTGCTTATTAGCAGAGAAGACTGACCTACCCACAAAACCCTACCACCTTAAATATTCGTAGTAAATGGTACGTAGGTTTAGATTGTTTAACGCTTTAAATGAAATACACGAATTCGCTGTAGGTGAATTAACACCAAAATCCAACCTCTATTAAGTACCAACATCAGTAATAAAACTCGTTAGACCAAAATGGAAGTATTACGGAGCCGCTCAATCACGGAGGTGCCATTAGTGAGTGATAAAACGCACGCTGCGGGCTCGGCCACCTCGGGTATCGAACCCGCTACTCGTGCCGTGATATTTTACCTACTCATGTTTTACTATTTTTAACCTGCGACGAAAAAAATTATGTTATAACACATTTTAAAGGTATGTTCCGGGTTTTTTACCATTCCTACCTACGGGACGTGTTGTCCCGTGACCATGATGCATGAAACTGCGTCGAAATGTTAGGCTCCTCGTCAACAAAGGTACTCGGTCGGAAACCATTGACGCGAGCGAGTGATTGGTGATAAGCGGTCAGGCGCCTTGAGGCACCATACATAATAATAACATACATAAAGCTCACGCCTGTGTCCCACAGGTGCGGTAGGCAGAGACTATGGACCGCCACTTTGCTCTGTCCTGACACAATTCCCTATCCTCGCATATATCAACAACTCTTTTCATACATCTTTTATTCTCACCACTTCGGACCCCAGCTTTTTTGAGAACATTACTGATCTGATCAGTGAATGTTTTTCTGGGTCGTCCTCTAAAGGGCCGGCTTTCCAGATTCGCACTATATACCTCTTTCGTCAATCTTCTTTCATCCATTCGCTCTACATGCCCGAACCATCTCAACATCCCTCTTTCTATTTTTGTCACTACATCATCTTTCATGCCACATCTTTCACGTGCACGATGCACCATAAAAATGTTAAATTGGGTTAATGCCTGGCAGAGTCGAATTTAGCGCCAATCATCCCAGTCAGCCGAACATCGGTTAAAAAGTAAAACGATAGAATCCAAGGGTGCTTATAGGCAGACCTAGCGCCAAACTAGCTGTACTTTTAGAATGGAAAATCTAAACACAATGCGGTTAGGAAGAAAATGCGGTGCGGTGTAGTCCTGCTAGGGAAATGGCCGGCAGACCTGTGGTCACCAAGCGTAATTCGTCGCGTGTCAGTTACTGCCATTATTCAGTTACGGAACGAGCGATGGCAGATTGTGTCAAACAAATGGAGTAAACGGAACGTGGAAAGGTGCAGGTGACCGTCGAAATTTGGTGCCAGTTAATTCTGGAGCTCGATGGCCGATTGGTTACGGTATTCGACTCGTAAGTGAGAGGTACCGGGTTCAAATCCCACTGCGGCTAGTGGCCACCAAGCTCTTTTTTGAATAATGTACATTAGTTGAATACTAACTGATGCTCTTACGGTGAAGGAAAACTTTGTGATGAAATCTGCATATTCGGGTGACTGAACCGGTACTGAGACCGGTAGATAGCCGTGTGGTGACCGGTAGATAGCCGTGTGGTGACCGGTAGAGTAGAATAGCACCAACCCCTTACACTCGTGGGTGTCGTAAAAGGCGACTAACGTTTAGAGGCAAAATATCTAGTCTCCATAAACTGGAAAATGGGCAGCAGCGTTTTTCATTGTTATGTTTGCAACACTGCGATCTCCAACCCGCCTGCCAAGCGTGGAGATTATGGCAATAACCTCCCCTTTTGCGGGAGAGGCCCAAAGTCCTGTAGTGGACTGTTATGGGCTGTGATGATGATGATGGGTGACTGAAGGTGTAACCATGATCCAATCTGGCCAGGTTTCCCTGCCAGCACGGTCACGGAAGTCAGATAGGCGTTTTTCACTGCAATTACCTGATCTGCCAAATCCTGGATCATGGTCAAGGCCCGGGTCCATGGTCGTGCTCGAGAGCATAACCGGGACGATTAACGCCAAGATTATTATTATTTTTTAATTCTGAATCTTTGTCTTTCCTGGTCTGACAAATGAAGTACTGGCTCGATACCCAATATAACAAACAATGAACGTGTCACTGTGTGTTTCCTTCCTACTTTCCTACCCCCCGCCTTTTTAACGATTGAAAGAGATATTTAATGTCCTAATCAATAAATAAATTTTGAATTTTGAATTTTGAACACATTAGGCCTCTGTTCATTATCTCTCAGTGACAAAGGAGCAGACAACCCACAAATGGCTAAATCATTTAAATTACAGCGCAAAGCACCTAAATCTAAGTCCGGATTTGCTGTGCTGTTGCACTTCCCGCGAACAAGGGAACTCAGCATGGCGTTAATGGTTATAAATGTAAGGTAAATGGTTATCCAGCAAACGTTTTAGTCTACAAGGATATTACATATCGCATGTTCATTCTGTAACTCCCTTTTTTAGAACCCTGTCTAACTAATGCATTCCACTCAGTCGCTCACTCACTCATTCATTCACACGTTAACCCTAAAATGCTACTTCTACTTATTACCTAACGCTTATTCGTACATTTCTGACATTATAACTAGTGTCATGTAAGAAGAGACTTGGCGGGTCACGTGGTTGGACTTGCGCAGTAGGTGATTACCTGCGCGAAATCCCCTCTACTGCCATTTGAGAAGTCTCTTCTATCATGACGCGGACTATACCATGGCCTTGTGATCGTCAAAGGAATAGTACCTAAATCTGATTGTCGTACCTATTTTATATTTGAGCCTAGGTGGGACCGTCTCAATTCGATTAACATTATAGTCGATAGATTTTACATCTTACGTTTATTAACTTACCCCTACGACGAAACAGCTAAAAATATCTCTAATACATTATTGCTAAAGAAATGTAGGCATTCCGACATTGCAATAAATCCTGCGGATGATCTTCAAAGTGAGTCTGTCACGTCTTGAGCTTGACAAACGGAACTTGTGACGTTTATCTGTCACTTTGTAGCTGCGCTTTGTAGCCTACAAGCAATGCACTCTACCTACCTATAACCCTACAAACTATATATGTGAACTTTCCATTAATGTGTAAGAGGTGCAACTGCTCTTGATTGGATTGCCATACTGAACTGTCGATGTAATGCGCCTTTCTCGCGAATCACTCCTATCTATAATTGTTCAATTTCGTTCATTTTGACGGCCGCGTAATGCAGTAAAGTTCTCGAGTGGCGACCACGTACCGGTAGACCCAGCGTGGGTAGGCCTTCTACAAGGTGGACCGACGACCTGGTAAGGATCGCAGGTACCAGCTGGATGCGGAAAGCACATTACCGGTCTTTGTGGAGATCTCTGGGGGAGGCCTATGCCCAGCAGTGGGCGTCTTCTGGCTGATATGATGATGATGATGATTATGTGATGCCGGTCGCTAATCAACTATTGTCAGTTGAAACTCTGTGCGTTCGCGCGCACTGTGATACTTCATAGGAGCGTTTCTGAATATGTAAGAATGCGTAGAAGAAAGTTTCTCTGGCATAGTACGAGACTATTTTCACCTCAACTTTCTAATACTAATTTTTTATACCACAAAGATGGCAAGCAAGCTTACGGCCTGCCTGATAGAACGCAGTCGCCGCAGCCTATGGACGTTTGCAAGACCAAGGGCACCACCCACGCGTTGCCGACTCCTAAAATCTACTTTTCAGATTATACAGTTCACAGTCTCACACAATCGTGCGTTGTTTACGATCCTCGCGCCACCAAATGGCTCTCACGCGCATCCTGAACGACTCGGGTTGCGACGAGCGAGCGCCTTATGAAACATTCGGCTGTTTATCTTTTTGGGAGTCGTTAAATCTATTGCGCACGTTTTTGCCCTGTTTGTGAGTAGGAATATATAAGGTTATATGCTAAGTTAGCCAGAACTACGGCGAGTTGTCGGTGGTACTGTACAACAGTCGTAACAATCAATGATAGTGGTTTTACTCCGCGTTTGGAAAGCGTAAATACAACGCTACAGAAGCCAACTGGCCGTTTGTCCTAACTAGTCGGTCTTTAAGAAAGAAGACCATGCTAGCCAGCAAAAGTATGGTAGCAATTTCTACAGCATTTTTTATTACAACTAATTTCTACAGCATGTAATAATCTAAACATTTTTTAATAGGGCAAGTTAATCGAGATTCTCAAGAGCTATTATTGATACTTAAAAATCTACATTTCTATGCTCAAGCTTCAATAACAATTCTAGTAATGGTCGTACATCGTGGCTAAGGTAATAAAAATGTTGGGAATGAAGCGATCTATCAGACTAATTACTTTTCAGTTTTTGGCCCGCACTTTTCTTTATTTTTGGTGATTTTTGGATTATATTCTTAGTCAATTTATTCGTAATTTCCCTTGTCTACACGTGTTATTAGGTGCCATTCGATTTTACAGTGTGGGTGTTTTGAAGGGCTCGTCGGGAGTTCATTAGAGCGTCCAGTGGCGGCAGTTAGGACGAGCTGGCGCGGCCCAACGGCTTCGCTTTGCCAGGACGACGGCTGGCTTACTGCTTTCAAATTAAACACTTTATACCACGAAGAAAGCGATTATGAGCTTTTTGGCAAAAGGTTTCAAAAAGTTGGTAATTTTATTTTGTAAAATTAGGTTTTTTTTTTCGTTTGAAGCACATAATTTTTTTTTATATCACTAAGGTGGCAAGATAATGCCGTGTTTAGTCCAGCAGAGTAGATAGTACCAATTCTTTTCAGATACAGGTGTCATACGAGACTCTAGAGGCAGACACTTGAACCTCAGAAATAAGCACCAGCATTTTCTGTTGAGTTTTAAATACTACCATCTCCAAGCTAACAAGTATGGAGGCTACGGAGGAATCCTCCACTTATGCGGAGGAGCTCATGTTCAGAGCTCGTGTTCGGTAATGGAATACCGATACCGGCTGTTTTGGGCGCCCCATCTAACCCTACAACAGTGGACCTAGCACAATTGTGCCCGCGACAAAGCTCGCACCGCGAGAGAGCGTTTGTCCCTTTCTCTCCATACTAAGACGAAAGAGATATCAATACCTATGTCGCGCTTTTTCTCGCGAGCAACTTCGGCTAGGCCTACAGCACGCCACAAACAAGCTGAAACCCACAATTCGAGAGCGCAATCAAAGTTTCCGCTCCAAAAGTTAAAGCAATCCACGTCTAAAGGCCGTCATAACAAACAATTAATCCTCGTTACCGGCAGCGGCTCTAAACCGTTGGCTAGTGGTAAATATTTGTAATTGAATTGGGAGACATCATCGCTGGACAACAAGCTGGAACCTCGTTAGAACACTGGGAGCAACTTTCGAATGGAGTCCGTAATTTGTTGCGGATCCCACTGTTCACTGTGTTAATTGGTTAATAGACACAATTGGGCACTCTCGAATGGTTTAGCTTCCCTGTGCGGTGCCGCTGGGTTCCCGCACTGAATAAGTTGCTTTATTTTGGATGATCAGTGTATGTTAGCAACACTATTGGATAATACTATGATAGTTTGGGCTTAACGCCATAGATGACGCTGGCACGGCGAACCCTTCAGGTTAGCCAATACACCGGCCGTGTTTTTATAGAAAAAAGGCATTCGAACGTTAGCCTTGGGTGAGCGACGGATGTGATTATGGAAGGCAGAATATTAATAATGCAGTAATTATGTGGTTTTTATATAACTCTTTGTCATAATTGTTATTATATTGTGAGAACTTGTGTATCACTATCACTACATAGTATAAAACAAAGTCGCTTTCTCTGTCCCTATGTCCCTTTGTATGCTTAAATCTTTGAAACTACGCAACCGATTTTGATGCGTTTTTTTTAATAGATAGAGTGATTCAAGAGGAAGGTTTATAAGCAAGAAAAATGGGTAGAGGGTGGATAGGTGTACGTGAACGAAGTCGCGCCGGGTCCACTAGTTAGATAATTTAACAAATATCAAATGGTTTGTGTGTTCTCATTCTAACAATTGTTACTAGAATTGCTGATAGATAGATCGAGACACTCTTTGTTGCTAAGAAAATTACAAAAAAAAAGAAAATTTAACAGGTCTTTTCAAACATTGTGGGCAAAGGCGGTCTTATCGCTACAAGCGATCTCTTCCAGGCAACCCTTGTCTAGAAAGAGAAAAAGATAAACATGAGTCAGACAAGCAACAAAAATAGCAATCATCTAGGCAAAATACTATACTATAAGCTAAAAATTATGCACCTACATACTAGGTACTAGTCTGAGACTAGACTTGAATCGGCAGGTAATTCATTCAAGATTTTGCGGTAACCTCCACACTAGGCAGGCGGTTAGGAGATGGTAGTGTTGGAAAGCAGACAGTAAATGCTGCTGCTAATTTCGGAGGTCAAAGGCTCTGCCTCGACCTCAAAGAGTTGGTGCTATATTCTTTTCTGTTGGACATTACAAGGCGGCATTATTCATCAGGATGTCTACCTGCTAGACTTTCAATGAGAAGTTAAAAAGTGTTGCAAAAGTTGTTTAAAAAGTTGTTTATTCTATAATAGCAATATAATTTATAAATTCATTTTATTGTTTAGATAGTAGGTATTTATTTATTTGAAGTGGGTATTGCTTGCTTGACGGTGCAGTGTCGGTGGGATATTACGGGGCCCACTGAAAACCAGCGTTGTGGTTCGCGGCAAGCGGCCATAATATTATGCTGAGGAGGGTCCATTTACGCTGGATGCCCACGAAAAATGCCACTGGGAACCCTATAATTGTCTCCGTGTTTTATGTACTCTTTTTTTTGTGTTAAATGTAATATATTATGTCGTGACGTCCTATGTAATAAATATGTTCTTTCTGTCTTTCTTTCAAAAAAACGACGTCACATCCCACACATTCAGCTGAGCCGTCACCAAACTAATCGCTCGTCCCTTCGACAATGACGTTTAAATACATTACAATTTAGCCACCGAAGGCTTCGTTAGTCGCGCCGCTGACAAAGCGGAATTTGGGACGTTATAAAAAGGAATTCGCTAACAAGCGCCCCGGAAGCACTCCGCTCTCGGAGTAAATATAATTCCGTTTGACGCCAGCGCCAGGAGTTTGGCGCGGAGTCGAGTAACGAATCGCGGTGACCAACGCCCGGCCTTCGACAATGCTGAAGCCAAGATGCAGTCTATTTTCGCAATCGACAATAGCGATAGGTAAGTATATGTATAGTATATTAGAGGTCTCTTCAGAGGCGGGCAACGCATTGGTGACTCCCCTGGTGTTGCTGATGTCCATAGGCGGCGGTGACCACTTTCCATCAGGTGGCCCGCTTGCCTGTTTGTCTGCCGTATAACATAAAAAATGGTAAGGTCGCTAATGATATTTAGGATCAAATGCTGCGAAGCTGAGCGAACATAGACGATACGTTCCGAACGACAGCAACAATAAAATAGCTATAGTACCACAAACTTATCTGACGTTGTGGCCATAGCTGGAACTAAACGTCTCGGTGAACGTGTCGGGGATTTTCCCGTGCTGGACGGAATGGGACGATTTCTTAACATCTTTGCGTCAAAAACTATGGAACAAAAGACACGTAACGAGATTAACGTCGTGTCGTCGCTTAAGTTTCGCCATTTTAGAATGTCATGTTAATTTGAACAACAGCGACGCTGTCGACGGGTCAGATAACTTTTTTGCATTATACGAAGCTATTCATAGTAGACTCGCTGCATCGTGATGGCACGTAAAACTGTCTGGTTTGAAGATCGTACCATACAAGCCTGCATGTAAGGAGGTAGGCACAAATTACTTACGATTCTGACGCACCTCTATTAGATTTATAGATTCGTTCACGTTTTCACTGAGGTTGTACTTTTTGCACCACACGGGAGTCACGTGTGGTGCAACAAGACCCAAAGAAAACCCCTTTATTGCTTAAATATCATGACGATAACGTTGCTAGATTTTGGATTATGTAAAGCTTTCTCCCATTGATTTCCATAGGTATTGACCTTATGTATTTCCATAGGGTTCTTAAATGTATTCCTAGGTCTTTCACCTCCGCGCTTTCCTTCCAAATCAATTTCGGGGCCTATTAACCTCATTGCCAACATTAATCTGCTATAATAGAGCGTGTCCTTCGCCCTGAATAGGGCAATTTTTTCTTCTATACGGTCCAGTGTAGTGAATATATAACCATTGAGACGTCAAACTGGTCCTTAACAGTGACAAATACATCGGTTCTATTAGTCCCGAGTTGGGTAACGGCACCTTTCACTAGCCGTATGAAAGGTCTAATGATCAATAGAGGTCTGAAAGCGAACGCCGACCTATTTCCAATGCTTAAATAAATATATCGACTAGTCGGAGAGCCGCTGTCGCCAATCTGATTACGACCAAATCAGAAGGAGGCGACTGATTGCGTCGAATTACATTGAAACGCTTACTTCCACTCCAGTTTAACCTGGACTGACGACATTGCATCAAGTCTCTGCTGGAGAAAGTGACTTTTTAGACTTTTTCATTGAGTTTCAAGGAAGTCTGACAGCCGCTGTTGCTATGACATTGTCGCCAATCAGATTACGATTAAACCAGAAGGTGAGGCGCCGAATTACTGCGAAAATCCACTCAAGTGTAACCTGAACTGACGATATTCTCGGCTGGTAAGAGTGACTGTTTAAATGTTGGAGAGCGTACCATTGAATTTCAAGGAAGTCGACAAGCCGCTGTTGCTATGACGTTGTCGCCAATCAGATTACGATCAAACCAGAAGGTGGAAGCGACTGATTCCGCCGAATTACTGCGAAACGCTTACTTCCATTCGAGTTTAACCTGGAGTGATGATATTGCGTCAAGTCTTAAGATAGTGATTGTTTAAATCTTAGAGTGCGTTACATTGAGTTTCAAGGCCGTTGAAATAATGACCTTTGGATAACAGCCTCCGCTTGACGTCACGCGTCAGGCGGGGGCGTGTGGTGTGGGCCGAAACGGGTAATAGTCCCCAAATGAATAGTTTCAGCGAAATACCATGTGTCCATGTCCGTACCCGAGAGTAATTTATATTCTAATTCGACACGGGCGAATGAAAACAACGGTCTCACATTCCGTTCGAACGGTTTAACACCGTATTTAGGTTACAAACAAAGCGCTGCCGATACAACCCGCTTCCGAGGTTTCGGTCAATAAACACTGTGTAATGTTGCGCTCCAGAGCTCGGCGAATATAAAAAAATATGATATACAAACAGCCATTTAGCTCGACAATGGCTGTTAATGCCCGCGCGGAACGGCGCAGATTGCAACAATCCCTATATAAATATTTCCACTACGGAAAAACGTAAACGGGACCAAACGCGGCATCCATCAGCGCGAGGCGCGTGCGGTGTGCGATAACCGCTCGCGTGAGAAGCCGCACCGCTCGCACCGCCCGCACTGTCCACGCCACTCGCACCATCCACACCGCTCGCACCGCTTGCGCCGCCCGCGCCGCGGCGACATTTTCCTTTCATTAAGGCTGAAAGCAAAATACATGCCTTCCCCAGCGAGGACATAAAGAAAAATCGAGCTCGCGACGTTATTGCTCGCCGGACGCCCCGCCCGCCCGTCCGTTGATAACGTAAATCCGTCTTAATAAAATTAGCGTCGGCCGTCCTTTTGGTCGGCGATCGCCAATAAATTGTTTGCAGAGGACGACATCTGTGCCCCAATTCAGGCTCAACCTTTTCGCCGTTCGCCGTAAAAAAGAATCGAGCACCCAATTTGACTCGATTTTAGCAAATTAATACGAAAACTGAAGGATCGCAAAAACGATCGTTTTAATTATTGGATCCCAGCAAAATGATCGGGTTTCCTTAACGCTCCGCTGGGCATCGCTCTTATCGCTGCAATCCCATTTTGAACCCTTTCGCGTGCTCAGCAATTTCGTTCGGTTTCGCTTCGGAGACATATTAATTTTTTACCTTTCAAATTGGACTTTATTTGGATGTGGATTGGTATTAAATTGGCTTAATCACGAGGGCTCGGTTCTCCTTGGTGTGTATACAGGGCGTAACAGGATTTGGGAATGAGCAGTTTGCGTACGTGCGCCATAGAGCCGCGTCGCCGCGAAGGCCGCCATTGCCATTCCGGGCGCGCGCGCGCTTCGTCTTAATGGAGACGTACGGAGAAGGACTCCCAGCGCTTTCGCACTTAGAATATATATATTCTGACACTTCACACGCCATAAATTAGCTAAATCGCGCCAGCCGCGGACGCGGAGTGCCGACATGTTAGCGCTAAACTTGGAGTACCTAATCCCTCGGCCTAGGGATTAGGGATTTCAGGTCTTCAGGTCTTTTCAGGTCTGGTGACGTGACGTAATCAAAGGTCTGTTACACATTTGCCATAGTCGCCACACTTAACATGCGCGTTGGAGAGCGTAATTTAAAATTAATAATACAAAGCATTGCTGTCCATCCTTCTAATCCGAAATATGTAACGATGTTTGAATGTTCGTATATTTACTTACTATATTTAGTTACTCTTTCATGCAAAAACTACTGAACGAATTTTACTAAATTTTGACAGAAATGGAGTTTATATCCCACAATAGCGAATAAGCTATAATTTGTCCTCTAAATTCAATGTGGTTCTCGCGGGAACGCTCTGGAATGATATGACCGAATTTTACTCGGACGAAGTCGCGGACAAAAACTAGCTTCGTGACATTTGCAGTCTCTAAAAAAATTAACGCCCAGACAGCACCCCTTAGTGGAAAGAGTACACGAACAAAATCAGTCCCGACCTAAATAGAGACGAAAATTAAAACAGGAGTGGCCGAGACTAGGCTCCAAGCTAATGAAATCTGATGACACCTATGCCCATTCCGCCATAATGCGGTACGGGCCAATGCAATTTAATAAAGCGGGAACGCCGCTGTCATTTGCGGGATAATTAGCTATTCCATTATCCTGGCCACGTGACAATGCCGCTGTGGCGCTACGCTCGTTTGTTTCTCCCGACAAAAACACCCACCTTCCCTTTTACTGCTCCATTTTTCCCAGCTATGAATAACATTCGGATAAAAGTTACAAATGTACTTCTTGCCTCGTATTTGTACGGCTTTTTTGGCGGGATTTGAGCCCGTCATCAAATTGTCGGAGCTCGCTGCTTTGCTGGCATTAATTTAGAGTGTTCTGTGCAGCTCATTTCTGCCGAGTTGAATTAGTTCTGCGAAGTTCGGGCCACGCGGCCGGCACACTCATTCATCCGCAAATAGACAAGCTTTTAACGGTCTGCTGAATATCAATAGGCCATGCCGAGTATTGTTCGAGATAAAGGATGGTTCTGACCCGTACTCTGCCTATTACGGATGATAGAATATATGAGAAGCACCGTATGAAGAGTAGCGTCTCCTCTGTCTACAGTTACTAGCAATCTTGTAAAGAGGAAAGTTTTCTTTGTATTCGATAAACTACTGAAATAATTTTGAAAATTATTTCAGTAATAGGATTCTGTACTATTCCCGATTGACATAATATAGGTCCGAATGTTACATGAGCGTGTATTTCACAAACATTTTCTTGTAAGTAAATTGTATGGGATTTATATGTAAAATACAAAAACCTACGCAGATGAAATCGATAATAAGGTTAGGTAAGACATTCACAAAAGTCAGATACTATGAAATGTTACAGTGCGTGCGAACCCACAGCGTTCCAACTTGTCTCCTAATGAAGCAACAAAACCACAGCGATACGCTCCACCGAACTCATTAAGCGTTCTCAAATTAACTGCTTCCATTGTCACTATTTCGCATATCCCGTCTCGCTCCTATGTCCTGTATTTAAGACAACAACTCCCGCGCAATCCGACATGACGACAGCCAAGATTGATGGCTCGATTCCTGGCTAAAGAGCTCGTGAATGCTCGGCAACACTCGCGTTCTTTCGTCTATAATTAGCGGTCGGCCCATTCATTCTGGTGCACGCTGACGGTGATGGCTTTATTCTGAGCTGGTACAGTTGCTAGTAAATTATGATGGTACGTACAATACAGTTCATTATTAATGTTATGGGCGACAGCTACCGGTTTGCAGGTGGGTAGTTTGCTTACTGGGGTAAAAATATGTGTTTGCAAACTGCATAGTTGTTGCGATTGTAAATTTATTCTTTCAATGTGTACTGTAATAAACAAAAATATTAATTAAATTTTCTTTTTGTTTAAGGTAAGCATTAGTTGTCCGCATTTCGTCCGTTGGTAGGTAAGTATGATGCTGATGATGTATCCCTTGAAGCTATGCAATCCTCTTTCTTCACAGAATACCTAATTTTCAAATGTCAGTAAGAATTTTGTTTGATATTGTGGGCGATCAGAATAGGTTGGAGCCTGCTGGAGCATTGTCGAAAAAATCGAAATAGCTTTAAAATAGATTTAGCTTGTCGAAGCAAATGAATAGTGTTAACACGAGGAAGTAACAAAGTAAGAAGTAAGCAACTAGTGTTGAATATTAATAGATGTTTATTGATTGATCTGGTCTAGCAATACATTTCGATTTACCTCTATAATACATATTATGTATGAGTACGATAAAAACCTTGATTTCACTATTGTTCGGATACAGGAACAAAGACCTTGACCTCCAAGCTGCTCCATGTACAATAAACTGTAAATGAATGAATAAATAAATAAACAAACCGCGGTTAGCGCTCCTTCCGCGAGACTGATGGCTCGCATTCCCGGCGCGCCGTCCGGACGCGAATAAATGACCAGATTATTATGGTTAATTAGTCCGCTTCCCGTGTGTGCCGCGACACAATGTTTTTGTGCCGCGGGGAGGATGCGGCGGTTTAGGGACTGCGTAGACGGGAGTCCTATAGGCGAATATCCTATAGGCGTGGGTCAGTCCTATAGAGTAGGGCCCAGGCAAAGTCCTGTATACTAGAGGCAGTCCTGTGGATGAGGAATAGTCCTATTGATGAGCGAAAGATCTATGGAGTGGCGGTCCTATAGACTATAGTTTCTCCTAAAGACGAAGAACAGTCCTACAAATGAGAGACAGTTTTATAAATTAAAGACAGTTCTATAGCTACACGAAGGACCGCTGTCCGGATAAATTACCAGATTTTTATGGCTAATTAGTCCGCTTCCCGTGTGTGCCGCGACACAATGTTTTTGTGCTGCGGGGAGGGCGCGGCGGTTTTAGGGGTTGCGCAGACGTTGGTCCTATAGGCGAGGGTCAGTCCTATATATAAGGGTCAGTCCCATAGATGAGGGACTGTCCCAAAGCCGAGGGAAAGTTCTGTATACGAGAGGCAGTCCTGCAGATGAGGAATCGTCCTTTTTACGAGAGAAATAAATTTGGAGTGGCGGCCTTATAGCTAGTGACTCTCCTAAAGACGAAGGAAGTCCTACAATTGAGAGATATTTCTATAAACTAGACACAGTCCTATAGCTAGACGGAGGACAGTCCTGTAGACGAGAGAGAGACCTATAGATGAGGGTCAGTTCTACAAACGAGATGCAATCCTGTAGATAAGGTGCAAACATGATCGTAGATGGCCTACGACTAAAAGTACTGTAGTGAGTAGTAAATACTTCGACAGACTGAGGTTATCGCTTAACTTTCTGAGATAGCTTTATGATTTCATCTTGCTCGCGAAAGGCGCGACCAATGAATATAAGCATGACAATTATCGCTAGATAGTTAGGCAGTGCCCTCCGATAGTGTAGTATATATATTATAGGCAGCATGGACTACTTTTCTTCAGGGGTGGGGGTGACTTGCCTGTATACCTACAAAAAGTAATATTCACAGTACTCTAAACACACCGAGCACACGCCTCAAATCATCGATCCTAAAGCCGTGTCAAATTCTCGAAGATTTTCTCCTTCGCGTACCAAAGCCTCTCGTCTACGCAAGCCTTAATAGTTTGATAAATAACCCCTCCCCCCTCCAACCTCCTGCGGATTATATCCTGCGGTGGAACGCCGGCGTAATCTCCCTACACTGTCACATCGAATACGTACCGATGTAACACGCATCACGTCACGTGTTTGTACAGTGCCTTGAGAGAAGAGGCGTTTCTACTCCACAATGATAAAAAAATAGGGTCAAATAAGTAGGTGTACAATAAAATAAATAGGGTCCGAAATATCTATCCACTTACACCTCGCGAGGTAAAAGGTAAAATGAAGGAATGGTTACTCTCTAAAGACTGTCCCACGGTTGTCTGGAGGAGATCACATTAGTGATAAGACCGCCCTTTGTACTACCTACCATATTTTTTGTATCTGTACTTGTGTTCTCGGGTGTCCAATAAAGAGTTTTGTATTGTATTGTATTGTAAAGATATATACCCAGATTGAAGCATTGTTGCATTAGTTTTCACATGAGACTGTAGACACGGTTTCATGTTATGTAAGTATACTAAGTATAAACATGCACAACACACACATACATACACACACGCGCCCACACACACACACGCACACACGCACACGCACACACGTACATTCATACACTCTACCAACTACAAGTGTTTGGATTATTTTATTGCAGATGCGTAATATGGTGATTTTTAATATTTGTTTAACAATTGTTAATGTTCTGATTGTAATAGCTATTTAAGGGAAGATGCAACTGTTTCTCGTAACACAGGTATGTATGTACCTAGCTCGGGAAGCAGGGTATTTATACAATGTAAGCAATCGTTATGGCAATAAATAACAATTTTTTTTTTTTTTTTTTTCTTCACATACTGTCCTTTCTGTTACTGACATTACAAAAAATGCAAATTTGTAAGTTCGAAATCGAGTACAAGATCACACTGAAAGGAACAGTTACCAATGGCTCCGTACAAATAGGTCGGGCGTTTATTGGGCACTCGTGCCGTAACCACTGGCAAATGGGGATAAAATGTCCCAGTTCCTGAAAACAGTAGGCAGCGACATCGACATCATTTAAACAATCGAAACCTAAAAACCTATAAAGCAAACTGAATATGGAAATCAAAAATTACTTTAGAAAGTGACATTTAGAAGTAAAATCGACGCTCCCATTAAAACCAACACACCGATGAGGCGTACTGTACACAAAATCATTCTAACACACTCCACGAAATGGGGTTGACAGATATTTGACAAGTGTTTCTGCTGAGCGATGTCTCGGCTACCTGCAGCGCTGACAGCGCGGAATTCTCGCCCTTACATTGTGCCGTGCGAGGAATACGAGTGTATTTCTTCAGAAATTCCCATTAAACCGGACGAGCCACGAGAATTTGTCACACAACGCTCTATTCCTCGTTATTTTTATGAACTTTATCAAGTTCAAGTTAAGTTCGATTTATTTCATAAATAAAATTTACTTGCCAATTCTTAGGTAAAATACATTACAGTGTCAATACACTATTAGATATCATGTCAAATTATATTTCTAAACATTTCATAATGTTGTATAGGTATGTGTAACATAACAGCTTTTTTTTAAATATAGTATGTAAGTACTATTGTATTAATTGCATTAGGACTCATTAAAATGTGTGGGTCGACGACACCCTTATTGCATCGAAATACCGGTTTATATTGTAACGAGTATTCCAGTGGTATCGGTCGTAGAACCAGAAATCGGTCGTAGAATTTACAAACAATAAATGTCTAAGGGCATACAAAACCTACAAAGATGTTTTGGCACGTGCCCGAAATCAGAACTAACGCCGCCATCTTGTAAAGTGACACTTTTGACAGACAAGTGGAGTTGATGTTTGGCAATTACGCCCTCATCCAAGTGATTCAGATATCTTATTTCACAAATATCGGTGATGCCGTCAGTCTCTTGTTACTGCAAGAAAAAAAAATAGTTGGCTATTGATATAGACTTTAAAAACCATGAGACTGCCGTTTTAGTCCTACAATCAAGTTACAACCACACTAGGAAATAGTCCAATGGCATTTCAATTGAATGTCAATGGAAAAGAATTGGTGTTAAATTAGTAGCAGAATCGTATCAAACTTCCTAGTTAAATTAAATTGAGACTTAGGACCCTGGACCTTCGCTACAGCAGTGTCAAACCGCCATCACTTCTACACCACCCTGCATATCGAAGCACAATCATAACGTCCAAAACTCCGCACCGATAACGTCCAACGACAATATTACTAGTATCTCCCAACAATAAACTTGTCTTTTCGAATAAAAAGTTAGCACAGCCATCCCGAATTATACTGTAAGTAATTAAAACTGGTAAGATTCGTCCATTTGATTAGCATAATAATGGAAGAGGGCCGCGGGGCCATTAAGGGGCGTAAAGTTGCGCCAATTACGAGAAACACACTGTAGCCGGGAGACGAGCGAATACTCGTAAAGTGTAGAACGTGTGAGCTCTATACCTTGTCTGAGGTTACAATCGATGAAAGCTACAAGTCATCACAACCCATAACAGTCCACTGCAGGACTTAGGGCCTCACCCACGAAAGGAGAGGTCATTGCCATAATCTCCACACTTGGCAGACGAGTTGAGATCGCAGTGTTATAAATATAACAATGGAAAAAGCTGCTGCCCGTTCTCCAGCCTACGAAGACGCTAGAACTTTTGAACATTAGTCGCCGTGTACGACAACCACGAGTGTACAGGGTTGGTGCTATTCTACTCTGCCGGATTAGTATCCGTACGGTCAATACAGCTATGAATACTAGTGCTAAAATAGTTTCTCAAGCTCCAGTGTAGTTACCAAGGGCGAGGGCCTTACAAGCAGGCGGCCAACGAACTCCTTGTATCCTGCAGTCATCATCATCATCTTGGCGTTAATATCGCAGTTGTGCTCCCGCGTACGAGGGCCCGGGGTCCGCCTTGACCATGATTCAGGATTTGACAGATCGGGTAGTTACCTACATTGGTACGACTGTCATCTGACCTTTGCGACCCTGCTACCAGGGTAGATACCTGACCAGATTGGATCATGGTTACACATTCAGTCGCCTGAATATGCAGGTTTCATCACGATGTTTTACCTCGCCGTAAGAGCGTCGGTCAAGTATTGAACTAATGTACATAACTTAGAACTCATCAATCAATTACTCTGATGGCCGCAGTGGGATTCGATTCCGATACCTCTCGTTTGCGAGTCTGATACCTTAACCACTCAGCCACCGACGCTCCTTACTCTTGGTTTCCTGCAGTATTTATTCCTAATCTCAGATCAGAATGATAGTCGCCACGTCGGAGGCCCAAACACCAGAGTTGTTCTCTCGCACGACAATAGAGACACTCGATCTTAAAGACAACCTCAAAAGTGTCTGCAGTTTATACCGAGAGTGCTTTCGCGGTTTGACGTAGCCCACAATACGGGAATAACTTTTGCATGCATACCGTGAAACCAATAACACGGAGGTTCCGGTAGCCCAGAGGCGGGGGCGGCGGTGCGGGCCGGGCGCCAGCACGACACATCGCCTGACTTCACACACTGAATGCATAAAAACAATCTCTTTATGCCGTTTACATCGGGATTGCATGGAGACATTCCCGGACGATGCCCCGGGGGCGGACCGGCCCATAAAAAGGCAGGCTCCCAACGACGCCCGGTCACGCCAAGCCGAAATCCAGCCACGTATTAAAACACAACATTAATTTTTATACCCAATTAATTACCGCTGCAGCCGCTAACGGTCGCGCCACAAATATTCGTTCATTAGCCAGCACTGATTGGATTGCATGAATGTCCAAGTCCTGGAAGCTTTTTTATTTCATACGAGCGTGTGTTTGCCATAAAACAGTAATTAATGTTAGTAAAAGACTTCACATCACAGCCCATAACAGTCCACTGCAGGACTTCGGGGCCTCTCCCACAAAAAGGGAGGTTATTGCCATAATCTCCACGCTTGGCAAGCGGGTTGGAGATCGCAGTGTTATAATATAACAATGGAAAATGCTGCTGCCCATTTTCCAGTCTACGGAGGCGCTTAGATCTTTTGCCTCGAAAACATTAGTCGCCTTGTACGACACCCACGAGTGTAAGGGGTTGGTGCTATTCTACTCTGCCGGACACCACACGGCTGAAAAAAGACTTATTTACACATTATTTTAAAATTTATTAATTTCAAAGTCAATTTTTAATTCATCTTGTCCCGTTGTGCTCTCGCGCGCCAGGGTCTGGGGTCCGCTGTAAACATGATCCATGATTAGGAAGATCAGGTAATTACAATGGAGCGACTGTCATCTGACCCCTGTTAACAAGGGATCCTGACTAGACATTCAGTCGCCTGGATGTGCAGGTTTACTCACGATGTTTTCCTTCACCAGGAAGTACCATAGTGTTTGAATCATATTTTCGACAATTTTGTATGAGTCATCGTCACAGGTTCTTTACCACTTACCATGGGAGGAATATCGAATCATAGCTCTTGCAGTATGATGTCTTTATAACTCCCGCTTTTTGCTTTTTGTTTGTTGTTGTTGCTATTACTATCTTAAATTACGATTACGTTGGCAGAGTCACCTTTTACCATAGAATCAGCAGCCGGGTATAAACAAGATATATCGAAACTTAAAGGCTTTGTATTTACATATCATTCACTTTATTATATATTATCGTGTAAATAACACAAGTCCTTGACGCCAATAATTTAAATTGTAAGAGCGAAGGAAACGCTCGCCGCGGAACGTCACGAGTTTTCGCCCGCATTCCTGTGTTGTTTTGTCTGTCTGTCAAGTCAAATAAAACGTGTTGATTGTTAAAATAAGTTCTCAAATGAAAAGAAATTCTTAATTAGCTTTCATTGCGTGGTATAGTACCTAATCATCAAGACCAATCCAAAGAGCCCAAACACGATGGGGTTATCTTATTGCGTTCATTCGTTCCTATAACCACCTTCCGACTCCATCATCAGACCAGCTCCATTGTACCGTATTAATGCATTGTCATCCAAGTTACATAGGCATACCAAACTTTAGCTCAATCGGATACCAACAAACGGTCAGCGTTCAATTAATGTACATAACTCAGAAAAGAGTTATTGGTACATGGCGGCACTCACAGTCTTCACCTGAATAGTTTCCAGTCTTGTAAAAGATCACAAAACTTTAGAGCCTCTCTAAGACGCTATCACATGCATCTATTGAAGCTTTGTTTAATGTACGTCAGCTTGAATCGTGATTATTCTCGCGCTCAGGACGAAGTCTGCGTAGCTCCAGCGCCCACTGGGACCACTTAAAACTACAAATTCACAATGGCAGTATGTACGACTAAACTTTAGTCGTGTTCTACAACAAAGATATTGCGTTGCGCATAAGTTACGCGAGCAGTTATTTCTGCAGATGCAGATATGGGATGAGTTAGGATATTGTTGCGAGTGCTTTATTCCGGGCGGGCGGAACAGGCACTTATGTCTTGGAAACACGGCATGGAGATATGCATATCCATGAAGCTATTTTATACGCATTTAAAGTTATATGGATATGTTTGTCAAGGATCAAGGGACACCATGAAATGGAAATTCATTTTAGAGAGGTAGGGCATAGCGGGGTATCCCGTTCGAATTGGAGCCGCCCGACTGGGGAAGTACCTCCACCTTACAGAATACCGCAGCTAAACAATACTCTTTTAAATAGGATTGTGTTTCTGCCGGTGAGTAAGGTTTTCAGTGCTCCATGGGGTGGGAATTTGGGGAACCGTGGCTTTGGCAGTGGAGGGATATTTGCCTTTTTGCTGCCAGAGTAACGTGTTATAGAGGTGGGCAACGCATTGGCGATAGTCTCGGTGTTATGTCTATAGGCAGTGGTGACCACTTTTCATCAGGTGGCCCGCTTGCCTGTTTGCCTATCGTATAACATAAAAAAAAAAAATGAATAACATTTTAATTCTGTTTTAGCCTAAGTTAACGAGTTGCATATGACTCTCATCTCAAGTAGATAATATACCAGTTCCTATTAATACTAAATCAAGTAGTTCACGTTGCGCAGACTGACATTTCGTGATATCGATGAGTACATGCATGCAGCTTCCGCAATCTTACGAGATTGCTACTGCTCCGGATAACACTGTATAAATAAATAGCATGGGTATTTGGGATTATATGGCGAAAATACAAACAAAAAGCCTAGAACGATGTTCGTGTTCTATATTAGCGTATAGATTTCGAGTTTATTATATGTCCTGGTATTGCAAACGTCCATAGGCAGTGGTGACTGCTTACCATCAGGCAGGCCGTAAGCTTGTTTGCTACCTTAGTGGTATATAAAAACATGCCCTCTTTCGTAGTAGCTTTAGATGGATTTAAAGTTGATCTTAAGCCCAGCCGTACATACCATGGTTTTCAGCCTTTGAAACAAATTCCTCCGTTCATCTATCGGGAGCGTCCTATGCTGACTTTAGTAAGTCATCATGGGAGGATAAGCAGCTTCACAAGACTGTCAAGCCTGATAAGACCGCCTGTATGAGAACATCGGCCTTATCTATTTCTGCCACCAAGCAAAAATGCTTGCATTGTTCAGTTCCCGTTTGAATAGTAAGATAGCCAGCGCAATTACAGGCATGACGCATTTCATCTTAGTCCTCACAGTGACAACGCACTGCGGTTGTGCATTTTTGGTACGTGTAATCTAAATGCATAATTCGTAGATGTTGTGGGCGACAGTTACAGCTTACCATCAGGTGGGGTGTCTGCTCGTTTGTCACAGCGTAGAATAAATAAAAATAAAAACTTCTAAAAGCTAATCTAAAATCTTTTTTATGAACTACATGGCGTGCCTATTGCCAATTTCGTTTTGCGTTGAGCTATGTCGGTGACTTTAGTTCTATTAAACTGCTCGCCACATAACTCTGCGCGCGGTTGAAAGCGGAACTAAATTTGACTTACAATTGAAGTATAGCCACTGACCTTTACAAAATAAAGGTCATCTTCGTAGAAAGGGCCGAAACGTGCTTTTCACTTTCGCAGCATTTATTTGTTTAATTTTTGCTAGCCGTTCAAACCTATAAACCTAAATAGCAGTATAAATCGACTTCCCGATGAAACCTATTGTTTTTCCCGCGATAAAAAGTAGTCTGCCGCCCAAAAACTGGAATGTTTCTTAAAAAGATCATGCTGTCACTTTCAAATAATGTAGCTCACTGTAGGTGAAAGAATTTTTATAATCGGTTCAATAGACTTTGAGTTTATCCATAACAAACAAAAAGACATACAATAAAATCTATACATCAGTATAGATTTCTTTATATTTATTTAATCGAGTCGTCATTTATAACAAATAAATAATTAACACTACAACTACAAGTGTCTGTATACTGTAGTCCCAGATCCAAAAAACCAATTATTAAAAACCAAAAACGTCAAGCGCGCCACCAGCTGTCAGCAGAGTTACGTGGCGCGGACTTTACAGATATTGTCACTTCTGATCGGCTTTCCTTAGCACGCTCGACTTTAATCGTTCTAATAAGTAGTCTTGTAACAACACGTTAACTTCAAAGTGTGTAAGTGGTCGCTGTATGTGCATGAAATTTGGCTCAGGCATGCTCAGTGTTATGTTGGGTCGGTGTTGACAGTGGCAGGGCGGTTGCGGCATTTGCTTAGGACTCCAAACTCGGTTTGCCCTCTCTCAATATGACCTTAATATCAAACACACTGAGCCCATTAACAGTACCCTTCCAGCTTTACTACTACAACATGTTTGGAAGTAAGAGAATAATTTTTTTTTTCATTTTGACAGATTAGGGAACACTCCAGATATCGTTAGTCAGATCGGCTGATGGAAGCGGTTACTGTTTTGGACGCTGGTGCCTCATTCGAGCGTCATTTACTTACTAAACTTTAGTCTTCGATGACATATTTCTATGCGGACATTGTCGTGTGAAAACCATGTCGTCCAAATACACTGTAAAGGTGCCGTTGGTTATCCTACGTCAGTGAGTACCTACAAGAAAAACTCCACTTTGTAGGTTTAGGAAACCCACTAAACGTTGGTCTGCCCATGCACAATCTAGAAATTGTAGTTCCTAATTTCGCCATCTCAAAGACAAGTTCTACGTGGAACTGCACCGTAATATATATAATAAGTATGTATTTAAAAGTATATAAGTAGTATATCAGTTAGCTAGCACCCATAGTACAAGCTTTGCTTAGTTTGGGGGTAGATGGCGCTGTGTGAATTTGTTTACGATTATTTATTTATATTCATATTCATATTTCTTTATTAGTATTGTTCATACATTGTCCAAAATTTAGTATCTAGGTATAAATTATGTCCATAATGTTCAGGCATCAAGAACGTAGAACCGCTACGTCGCCACTATGACGAAAATCCAGCCTCGTGCCTGTAATTACACTATAGGTGGTCTATAGCCAGTAGTGGAAGTTTATTCTTCTAAACGGACTACAACAACGCGAACTACATTTTTTGTGCTTTTTTTAATAATATAGGGAGGCCAACGAGCAAGCAACTGTTTGTTATATTACTCATAACCATGCAGATCCGCTAACGGTTACAGACCGACAACGATCACAATGAACGTGGCGCAGAAACGAACTAACATTTCGCCATATCCACTTTCAATGTGGCGACATGCAAACCAAGGAAATTAGCGCCATCCCTCATATCCATTATGATCCTTGTCATATTGTAAACGGCCGGTCAATTTGCATATATCACGTGGTCATCGTACATTATCATGCGTTATTAGCATTTTAAACGAAAACAATATTAATGAATTTGTGCATCGTAATTGGGCACATGAGTTACCATTATTAGAGGCTTGTAAGCGAATAACTAATGTTGTTGGGTTATTTAACAGGTACAATGCAACATTACAAGAGGCAGGACATAGCGACATTTTGTAGCTGAAATTCGTAGTTAGCCACGTAATGGGAATTAAATTTCCCATTCGGAAGCCAGCTACCAAGTGAGACATTATTGTAGTTTTTCAAGTTTCATTTCCGTTCGAATTGGAACCGCCAGACTAGAGAAGTAGGCGCCATACCACCACAGTTTAATCTTGGCCTTGTTTCATAAAAATAAATAAATAATAATAAATATTCGTGGACAAATTCACACAGCGCCATCTAGCCCCAAACTAAGCAAAGCTTGTACTATGGGTGCTAGATAACTGATATACTAATTAAATACATTTTTTTTTTTTTTTTAATACATACTTATTATACATAGAACAACAACATTAAAATCAATACAGTAATATGGGAAATATTTGAGTAAATAAATGTATACTTGTTGGACAGTTTTCCGACGTCTCATAAATATCCATGGGGTGGGAGTTTGGGGAACCGTGGCTTTGGCAGTGGAGGGATATTTGCCTTTTTGCTGCCAATGTAACGTGTTAAAGAGCCGTGGGCTCTAGACATTAGCAACACCGAGACTATCGCCAATGTGTTGCTAATGTCTATAGGCAGTGGTGACCACTTTGCATCAGGTGGCCCGCTTGCCTGTTTGCCTATCGTATGACATAAAAAAAATATATTAACACTTAAGCCGTTTATTTCAAGAATTACAAATTACAAGGTATAAACAATATAAAAAGCCCATATTCCGTTAGTAGAATATTTAAGTTCAATACATATTTCATTACGAACTTTTACACTATATCGACTCGTATTTTTGTCTTTGAAGGTGGATATAAATAATACAAGAAGCTGATGTAATTTCAGTTTACTCCGCAAAGAAAAACCACAGACAACAAAGTGACAGCTCCCGCCGTAGGGATGTACGTAGCTCTAATAGTGATGTGACGATAAGTACGCCCCAAGTCTTTACTCTAACAAATTCCCATCACGCTATCGCGTCGTCTAAGCTCAGTAAAATCGCGTCCGCCATTTTGGCTGAGTCACGTCAACACAAGTCTGGGACGAAATCAATTGCTGTCGCCTGTTTGTGCCGACAAACGGGAATTATCGCGTTACATCAAATCGCGGGATCCCGGACTGCGGCAGCACAAAGCCCGGTAAGCGTCAATAAACATAAAAAGGATAGGAGTGCCAATACATCAGCGTTTGTCCGCCGACAGCGCGGTATCGGCGGGTGGCCCGATGTCCCGATAGCGTGTCCCTCTCGTCTCGTATCGCTGGGGATTTGTCACCCAGTCCCGCGATGGCCGTGACGGCCCTAATCAATTCTTCGGATTCGATTCGACGTCCCGCCGGAGATGGAGGAACAGATACGGTGACGTCACTACTGCGTCACAGCGTCCTGTGGTCGGTCAAACGAAACATACAATGTCACAAATCCAATAAGTCGTTTCTTATCTAGAGCGTGTAGTGCCACAAACTTATCTGAAGCGGTGACAGCGTCGCTGTTGGCTTTGACTTGATATTTCAAATTAATATTGGGTTAACAATTACTTTAAAATTATAAACAAACTAGTGGGCCCCAACTAACCGTGTAATACTAACGTTGGCAACAAACTCGATAATATGTGTAGTGAAAGTGTAGTGACCCCTGTTTTCTCTATTATAATTTGCAAGGAAATGATAGTAAAAAGTAAATTATATTTAAAAAAAGTGCACTACAATTCGTTGCGTGGTTTAGGAGGAATTAGCGGATATACAGACAGAAACACACGAAAAGCAACTTTATTTTTATACTCCGTACGGATGAGGACAAACAAAACCAACTACCAACTCCAGCAAAAAGTGCCTAATAAAGTAAAGTAGATAAAACGACTCACCGAGAGCTCTCTTCGCTCTCAATATTCTTTTAAACATAGTATAATATAAAACATAATAATAAATGCACGCACCGCAAGGGTCGGTATTCCCGGGCGCCCTGATATTGGCATAAGTTCTCCATCATTGGGTCCGGTTGGGAAACCGCCGCGGGATGAAAAGGGAATAGTTTCGTGTAATATGAGTGCGTATGCTCGCGATGAAGTATCGCCTGGCCCGACCACGCCCCGCCAAGGCCACAGTGTGGTGTGATGTCAGTGGGGCAGCTCCATACATTTTGCTCCTCGCGTCGTACGGTGAGGGATTTTTTTTCTTATTTGTGTTATACGGTAGGCAAACAGTCAAGCAGGCCACCTGCTGGAAACTGGTCACCGCTCTCTGTAGACATTAGCAACACCAGGAGTATAGCCAATGCGTTGCCCACCTTTATAACACGTTGCTGTAACGAATGCCCCTCCACTGCCAAAGCCACGGTGTCCAAAATCCCCACCCCATGGAGCACTGGAGACTTTACTCACCGGCAGAAACACAATATTTTTAATTAGTGTTGTTTGGCTGCGGTATCCTGTAAGGTGGAGGTACTTCCACAGTCGGGCGGCTCTGATTCGAACGGGATTTTCCGCTATGCCCTACCTCTCTTAATATTAAATTAATGTTTGTTTCAAGATATTTCTTCATACATATTCATACTCAATCTGGCATATGTCGTATTCAGGTGCTCTGCCATATTACCAAGCGGGTAATCAGATCACGTAACGCCTTCTGCCCAGTTTATGTTAGGTACAATGGATGATGTGATCGGTTTCAACTGTCACAATGTGTAGGGGAGACCCATGTTTTGGGGTTCCCTCAAACTGTTTCAAATTTTCTGTTTGATATTCCTGGACACAAATATAACGGAAAATGCTTTTATCAAGAACTACTGGACGTCTCATTTTACCGTTTCAAATTTTGTTTTCAATCTTTCTTAACCTTACACCGCATTATAAAGCGCCAGAACTTATAAATACCATTAAAAATTCCCATTTGGTAGCTGGCTTCAGAATGGGAAATTATATTCCAAATGCGGAGCTAGCTACGCATTTTGGTTACATATCTAATGGGACTAATGGCTAGACTGGACCTCATACAAATTTAAATAAGAACTAAGTCAGTACATATCCAGCGATGACACAGTCGATAATTAGTAGAAACAGCGTCAACGTCAACGTCATTATTTCATTCATTCATTCATGTTTTATTGATAATTGTTAATTACAAGTCAATTACAGTATAAGTATGTCAAGCTATGGATTTCAAAATAACAATAATGATTAATAATAAAATAATAGTAATACATTACACATCTATGTCAACATCCTTAGTTCTAAAAAATCATTGTAACTATAGAATGCCTGCTTGATAAGCCAATTGCGCAGCAATATCAAGGACACTCCACCTATTACTCTGCTCAGCTTCCCCTCACTATGCCGCGGGTGCTGCCGCGTCGCCCGCGACGGGTGTTATATATTTATTCGCGGACCTAATGAAATAGACAATGTAACCGGCACCTGCGGCCCGCCAGCCATGCGGGGCACGTGCCGCTACATTGTTACCGCCAACCGTACAGTCACACACACACATACACACATTTATTCGCCGAACGCTACAGAAGCAATACAAAGGAACTAGCCGCCGGCTGCGGAGTGACTGAACACAGGGCAACGTCGCAAGTTTTGATGAAGTCAGCCGAATTGCCGTCTGCAGCTGATGTAGGGAGTTGTTGCGCAAACAGTTGGCGAGTTGGCGCCTCGCAATCAGCCCCTCCCCTCCCCTGGCGCAGCCCACTAATTGTATCTAGACTAATTGCGCGCGCGCTGGCGACTGTCGCCACGCACACCGAGCTACACGACACGGGCTAACTTAGTCATGTTTGGGACAGAAACCGAATCAAAGACAAGGAACTCCATTGAACGTGCGCCAAGGAAAAGTTATTAAGGTACACGGGTTTTGTTTTACGCGAGCGTGCCTTGCGCCTCGCGAAAGTCGATTTAGGATGAAAGTAGCGCCGCCGCCGCGCTCCAATACATACGATATGAGTTTCAATCCGCGCCGGCTCCGCTCGCATTTTCGCCTCCAACTTCCCTAATGTTTTCATGGGTAAGGATCCGCCGCGATTTTCTATAAAGTATCCCAGTCTCAGCTTTTGAAGTTGAACTCCCGTTATTGTTTCAATGGAGTGCTTCCTGCATTTAGTGCGGGCGGGCGGACAGCGCGACCCGTACCCGACCTCGTAAAAACTTCTCTCTTCAATTACCCATCTGGATAACGGCGAAACTTGGTTCGAGACGGCCGTAAAATTGCGTTAGTAATGTAATGGCACCGGCTCTAATAAACTAAGAACCAAAGATGGGGACTGGGTGGCGAGTACCGGCCGGCTAGTACCTACGTGTACCCGCAATTTTCACGTCGTAAACTTTTTTACGATATCCAATGCGGAGTTTACTTTAAAAGATGGGATTCCCGATGGAGCGTGGCGGTACATCCATAACGCATCGCGCGATCGGCCCGCGCCTGAGGAATCGTCACTCTCCGTGATTAATAGGCACTCAGTACTCGAGGCGGTACGACGACATTGTTTGCCGTGTTCGCTTACTTTCAAAACAATATTCCACTATCTGGCTCTGACTAGACGGATCATCTATGGCTTTGGTAAACAATCGATTGATGTACAGCTACCTGATTAATGAGTTCGCTGGGGGCGCCGTTTCAGTAAGAAATGTTCGCCCTTGATCATCGCGGATAACCTTAGAGCACTCAGCAAACGACGAAATGGGTACTTCAGATTTCTCTATGAGAAGTACCGTGACCTTAATCCCGTCATTGCGTGGTTCGCGGCCTGAATTCGCTTTGTATCGGTTATCAATAGATGGAACATCATAGATATTGGATAAAGAAGTTCTGAAACACATAATGGATGATTCGAAACGCCCCGCCTCAGTATTAGTTTAGGCTTTGATTGGGACTGTATTTTACTAGAATGGGGTATTAGGAATGGAACGCGTTGACCGCGAGTGTGTCCTCTGATCAATTTAATCTGGATGCCTTCACGGCGAGAGTGAATAGGCTGTTCCAAGAAGGGCATGCTCCATCTTCGGCCACATCGTCACTTACCAACAGGTGAGATGGCGGTCAAAACCTGTCTTGCTGAATACTAAAAAAAAATTATCATATCTGAATACCTATACTCAGTGCCATGGTGTGGTGGAAATCGTTTCGACATTCGAAGCGATTACTTTGAAACGGAGACTTTTCCGTCTTGTTAGTCAGATATTGCGAAGTTTTTGTCAATAATAAATCTCAGCAGCACCAGCAAAGTTATTTTGTTATTGATTCGACTCGTAGTAGACTTGACCTACATTTCGTTGCTAGACTGGAAGGGTGTGGTATTTAACACATAAATTCTGTCGCGGTCATTATCACACATTTTAAAGGTATGTTTCGGCTTTCATTCGAGTGTTCGGGTCAAAATATCGGACTACTCATAAACGCGGTATAAAACCTGGACCTTTAAAATATGAAATTCTATTATGTTTGACTCTAAACTGAGTCTTTATAAAAAAAAACTATAAAATAATTAAACCGTCTTCAAAACACTAAAAAGTAAAAAAAATATTTTTATTATACAATACGAGTAAGTTAGATATAATTATTTTTTATATCAATGCCAGCACAGTACTTAAATTTCGTCGAGAGCATGGGGTATAAGTAAGTCCTTTGGAGGAGAAAGAGGGTTGCACCGACTGTGTGGCACCGACTACAAAAAAAGTGATATCTAACTTACTCGTATTGTATAATAAAAATATCATTTTTTAATTTTTTGTGTTCTATGTCAGTATTTTTTGTATTTGGAAAAACCTGTAAGCAGCCGTTTACGTTAATTTCACAACTGGGAAGAGGTATAATGCAAAGAGAATGTAAAAGGTCCTTTGTCCCGAAGATCACGATGGCGGAACGACCGCAGTCCCACGCAGTGACCGATGCGTCCGGGACGTGACGACCGTGCCGCTGTCAATTTGACAATCACGCGTCACAAAATGATTGCCTGTCAACCTGTCGATTGATATTATACTGTGTAATATTGCAAGGTAATTATTTTACTAAATCAACTTCTTGAGATGATTGAAATTTTATATTATATACAGTCAATATAGCCTTTAATAGTTAAGTTTTAAAATCATTTACATTATTAATTGTAGCTTGAAGCCAATTTTGGACCACATTTCTAAGAGGCCTTCGATTTCGGCTTCGTCTCCGGCCAGACATTGACCTTGGATCGGATACTACATGATAGGAAGTGATCACCGTCACCTATTTACACCTGTAACGCCTGGAGTGTCCTATTTGTCATTCCATTTATAATATGTACGTATAAACTCTCTTTAAACAAGAGTAAAAATCACCATACAATTTCTCCCACTAGCTGAAAGCGCGAATTACAATATAAGAGGCCCTTAATTGAGGGGTCCTGAAATGTCCTTTCGCGTGTCCCGGCCGCAGGACACCCATTCAATCCCGGCCGCGTGACCGATGCGTCCGGGACGTGACCGCGCCGCTGTCAATTTGATAACAGCGCGTGACAAATGACGTTTTTAAAAGCGTAACGTATCAAACGCATTTTTCACAATTTGGTGGCGATTTTATTATTATTCCGGAGTTGTCGCGTTGCGGGAGTGAGCTGTGGAAGCGTGGGAGAGCTTGGATTGGGGTACGGGTTACCCGTTCAACGGGTACGAGTGTATCGTTATTCAACTCGGGTTTTGTTATCGTATTAGTTTCGTTCGAATGGTTAATATTATTTCTTTGTCGATTTTATTACCAACAGTCCATACTCCATTTGGATTTGTGAGTGTCAAGAAGTACGCATGCCCATCGGCAAGAGCTACCGGCAAGTAAGCGTGCGCATGTCCCGTGATTAGGTCTGACGTGGTCCTTATTACCAAGAGGTCGATAGGACCCTGGGTAGAGGTGGGTAGTCCATACTCCATCCATAGCATCCATCCGTTTACGAGCCTTGTCGACGTTTTTTAGTAGGTTGTCTAAATGTGGTGGTGTTGCTAATGTCTATAGGCAGTGGTGACCACTTTCCATCAGGTGGCCCGCTCGCCTGTTTGCCTACCGTATAACATAAAAAAACTTTGGACCTTGTGTCGAAAGAGAAAAGCTATTAATCAAAGTTACGAATAACTGTCTGCCACTACAGATAATAGTGGCATTTCTTACATAGTATAAAATATAGCTTCACTTTCCGAGTCGGTCTGTATATCCACTAATTCGTCCTAAACTACGAAACGGATTTTGATGCGGTCTTCACTATCATCACCTAACGACCTGAGTGGTTCAGTTGGTTAACAAACCGGACGGAAATTGAAATGATTATTGAATTGAAATGATGATATTTTAGCTTTAAGTCCGCCATTGTACTTTTGTGCATAAAGCTATAATAAATAAATAAATAAATAAATGATGGATTTTGATTTTGTTATACGTCTGGATGTTGTATAATAAGTATGTATAAAAACAATATGTAAGTCATTTATCAGTTTTTTGGCACCATAACACAAGCCTGTGCGCTGTGTGAATTGCCAAAGCATATTATTAATTCATGTATATTTAATAACGATTTCTCTTGTATCCTGTGGCTCAATACTACCTGCTAATATTCCTGTCTCACGCACAATACACAATACAATTTCTGTAAAGGTTGCCTGGAAGACATCGCTTGTAGTGATAAGGCCGCCTTTGCTCATATGTGTTCCTTGTTACTATAACTAACTGGTAGTGTTATGTTCTATGAGCAATAAAGTGTTTATCTATCTATCTATCTATATTTATAGATAACTTCTTCTGGAAGGTTTATATGTATAATACATGCATAATATTATAATACCCAAATCTCGAGAACAGCTGCTGCGCTCTGCACAGGTTGCTAGAGTGGTATAAAAAAATATCCAATTCACATTTGGTACTTGCTATCCAGAAACCCGCTTTAATTCCCACAACGATAGCAGAAACGGCCAGCATTCAGACAAAGGTTCCACCAGTACGGCTTCAACAAAGCGTCAGTTGCTAACACTAATAAAACGGTAGTTCTACATCGCAGGCGCAATTTCAATATTAAATCAGTGTATTGTGAGCTAGTTTCTGTTACTACGAGTCTCGCACAACGAGCCTAGTGGAAGTTCGCTGCAGGATACTGCCTGGTAGGCTAGGGGTGCGGGTATATAGCCTGTTTCGCTGCGTATTTACTCTACTGGAGCTGTGAGCGTGTGTCTAGATATAGGGTGATATTATGGGGTTTGTGCCTGCGTCTAGATGTAGGGTAATAGGAGGTCTACTGTCAAGTAGTCTTGAGCGCATGGAGCTGCATATTCGGGACTTAACCTATTGCTTTGCCTTCAAATTTCCGACACTTCATTTCATCTACACTAATTTGTTTCTAATGGACTCAAAAACTACTTAACACGTTCGCTGACAGTACGTCTAAGGGCGGAGTAGGTTTTTTACGAATTTAGACGCAGTGTCGACCGATATCTAGCAGTATCCTGTGAGCACTCTCGTATTTCTTATCGTCGTGTTACGAATGTTATAGGTAGTTTTACGTAGCGTTGAAAATCTCTAGAGGTAGTGTAGTATTCAATTAGAACAAATGTGACGGTGATGTTGACGTCCCAGGGCGTAGTGACGTAAACACGAACACGTGTATGTACGTCAGGCGACAATTATAATTTAGAATGGAAAATTCTACTGCCGCAGTATGGTGCCCAAGCAAATGCTTGACGTCAGCGAACGTGTAAACCGATTTTAAAAAATCTTTCACCTATAGAAAGCTACACTATCGTGGGGTAACATAAGCTATAGTTTTTCCCGAAATACAATGTGGTCCCAAATTCTACGCGGACAAAGTTGCGGGCAAAAAAGCTAGTATATAACATAGCGAACTAAATAAAACACTCACAGATAGTGTGACTTATGGTGAACGGGTAAGGTTGCGGGAATCCTGTCAAAAAGGTTTTTAAGGGTCGACAACGCGTGGGTGATGCCGCTAGTATTGCAAAAGTCCATAGGCTGCGGTGACTGCTTTCCATCAGGCAGGCCATAAGCTTGTTTGCTACCTTAGTGGTATAGAAACACATCTTAATTTAGGACGCAGAAATAAATAGTAATGGTTTTACCCATAGGTAAAAGTAGTAATGGAAAGCCGAGCATTGTAACTTGTTGTACAACTCAATAGAAAGTATGAATCGAACCGATCGTAACTCTATGTATGCGGATGGCGTTTGAATGGAATTCCGGCGAAACTATTGGCAAAGTGAATTTGATAATGGGCGAGCAAACATTAGTCTACATTATGTTTGTACGTAAAATCTATATGTGCCGAGATTATTATTATGCTGACTCTATATTGGGTGAACGGTTAAAAGAAATAATCATCTTTGCGTTAATGTCCCGGTTGTACTCTCGCGCACGAGGGCCCGGGGTCCGCCTTGACCATGATCCAGGATTTGGCAGGTTAGGTAAACGGTTATTTTCCCTTTTTGAGTCCTTTGCTTGTGCGAGAGTATGACAGAAAATAACTATCACAGGCTGTATCCCCGTCACATTAACAGCATATAGCAGTCCACCGCTGGAATTGAGCCTACTCCACATTAATGGAAGGGTTTGCGTGTTTGTCACGCTTTTCTGATCTATGAAGGTGTTGTGTGGTCTTTCTCTAAACCAGGGGATCCCAATTTTTTAAACCGCGACTCCGCGACATTTTACAGACTGTAATTTTGGTGTGCTTCCAAAGGTCCATGGCATGTTGCTTTAATAGCTATTAATTCCATTAGACAGAGAAAATTAGCTTGCATTTTCTAAGCAAAACTTCTAAAATTAAGTTTTGAAATCTCTATGCCATGCCTTTTTCTAAATGGATTTGGAATATTTTGATCATTTCGCGACGAATGACGCCTCGAGGCCCAAAGGTGTCAAGCACGACGAACAACTTAGTAATACCTTCTCTAAATCATTAGTCGCTTTATATACTACGATTAGAGTACGAATAGTGTTTACGAGTGTAGTATTACGAGTACTGTGATGTTATAATATATAATGAGTATGAGTTGATGCTCCATTCATCACTGCCGGACACGGTATTTCCACACAGCCATCTCAATACACGAACCAATGTTTCCATGTATAACACGGCAAAATCAATCGGGACTTTGGGCCCCTCGATGTGTCGAGGCCTTGAGGGCGGTGAGGTCCTCGGGCCCCGAGGACACAATAAGACGATATCAGAGCGGACCTTTATGTAAATCCGCGGAGCCATTCAGCTCCGCCGATAAGCTGCGCTCGCTATTCGCTACAAGACCTTGGTTTTGGCACGGACTAATAACAGAGGGCGTGAGTGGATGTAACGGGTGGAAAAAGGTTCAGATTTTTAAAGTTTAACTGGAAGAAATACGTTTAAGTTTAATTTTACTACTATGTAATTTATTTACGGCCAGATTTTGTCTTAATTTGGTTATTTTGGCGTTAATTTCCCAGTTGTGCTCTCGCGTGCGTGGGCCCGGGGCCCGCCTTGACCATGATCCAGGATTATACAAATAGGGTAATTACAGTAGAGCGACTGCCATCTGACCTCCATGACCCTGCTACCAGGGGAACCTGACCAGATCAGTCGCCTGAATGTGCAGGTTTCATCGTGATGTTTTCCTCGCCGTAAAATATCAATAAATATTCAATTAAAGTACATAACTCAGAAAAGAGTCATTGGTACATGGCCGCAGTGAAAATTGAACCAGGTTCCTCGAGCTTACGAATCAGATACCGTATAAACACTTGGCCACCGATGCTCACTCGACAACTCACACTTTAATAAAAAACAACCTGAAAAAAAATTGTAGATAATATATTTGATAAGCACCGCCAGTTGATTCCGGTGAACACCTATTCTAACATTTATTTAAATTCCAAAAAGTACATCATGCATGGTCATGAAACAAGGTTTAGAACCACCTCGGATAAACTACTATAAATCAAACTATCCTTTTTGCAAATACACAGCTTTAAAATTTACAATACTCCACTTTTGCGTCTGGGGGATGTTAAAAATACAGTCGTAAGTTGGTTGGCAGCGAGCGATCGAGTTTCCGCGCTCGGATTCGAGGCTTATTTGATATGCAGCTCGCTTCTTCTTTCTTCTATTCACTCCCGCCAAAACTAAACCAATAAGAGGATAACGAATTTAAAAAGGCAACCTATTAGATCCTATGAAAACTTAATAATCCCCTCGTTTTTCGTGCCCCCTTTCCCTCGAACATTCAGCTAAAGGCCGTCATAAAAAGTCATGATGGGGAAACAGGATTTATTTACTGACATTTCTTTTTGTTACGTATGTTTTTGGCTTTATTTTTTCTTTTCGATCGCCGCTATTTTTCCACAAGGCAGCTTTGGGCCGAATAGCAGTTGTCGGGAACTCCGAGGAGGATGAATAAGAACAAGTAAATAAAACTTTCAAACATGGGTAATAAATAGTGTGGAAAGGCTCCAGAGGCCGGCCTCGACGGCTCACCGATAAACTTTAACACTAACAATAAAACTACCAACTGGTACACCTTCAACTGAGTTTACCTACAGAGTCCGTATCACAGTGATTTACATTTCACAACAAAGTATAAAATGTTTAGCGTATTTCAAAATCTTAGAATCCACCTCTTTTTACACATTGGTGTACAGTAAAATGTAAAAAGAATGTAAAGAAATGTATTTAGGTATTTTCTTCACTCTTTATTGCACAAGCTATGCCTGCAGTGCTACCCAAATGATGGCTCAACTCATATCGTGCCCTACGTTTTCAAACATCTGTACGCAAGAGGATAGTTAAGTTTAATTGTTGCCTGAAATAAACATGATCATTATAAGAGTGACATTCGATAGTCTCAGCCTACCCCTACGGGATAGGTATGGGCGTGAGTGTACGAATGTAGTCATTGACTCCGTGACGTGGCATACGCTTATATTTGCAAGAAACATTTAGAATCAAATTAGTAGTAACCTAGCGTACCTAGAACTGAATAGAAGAGGTATTCCAATTCCATTGCCATCGCAAGTTCGAATGCGCACGAGCCACGCAGCAAGGATGAACAGTCATATTTGTTTCACTGTGGAATTTAATATAGCTGCCATGAGCACGGCCTGGGCGGGCAGGCGCTGTTGTGCGATAGGACACGACCGCAGACCACGGCAGTGCCGACATTCCGAGCCGTAGGCGTAGAACAGACGACTCAATTCAAAGATTGAACTGTGCCTATCTAGAACCAGGTGCGATATGGGTGGTTTCGTTAGGTATTTTAAAAGAACTATACGGTATAGCGGGGTATCTCTTTCGAATTGTAGCCCGCAGTAGCTCTACCTTACACAATACCGCAGCCTGTTTCATCATGCTATTCAGTGACAAACGGGCAGACAGCCCACCTGATGGTGAGTGGTAACTGTCGCCCATAACATCTACAATTCATACATTTAAGTTGCAGGTAACAAAAATGCAGAGCCGCAGGTGCGTTGTCACTGTAAGGACTAAGATGAAAAGCCTCATTCCTGTTATTGCGCTGGCTACGTTATCCTTCAAACCGGAACACAGCAATGCAAACATTGTTGCTTGGCGGGAGGAATAGATAAGGCGGTGATACTCACCCAGGCGGACTCCTCAGGCTTGACAGAGTCCTACCACCTGATAACCAAAGGCTATCTATAATTCTTCTTATTATCTTCGATTTTTATTATTATCGACGACGACGATTTTTATTATTACTTATTCTTATTATCGACGACCTGAGTGGTTCAGTGGTCAACATGCAAGTCAGCCACGCAAGAGGTCCCGGGTTCGATTCCCGGCCGGGCAGAAATTAAAATGATGAATTTTAATTTCTTTTACGGGTCTGGGTGTTCTATGTATAATAAGTATATATTTAAAAAAATATATAAGTAGTATATCAGTCAGCTAGCACCCATAGCACAAGCTTTGCTTAGTTTGGGGCTAGATGGCGCTGTGTGAATTTGTCCACGATTATTTATTTATTTATTTATCTATAAGCTTTTATAATCCTGCACGTCACCGTTATCGTGGACATCCACGTCCACGTTAAATGCGTTTGTATAATTCTCAGCCGTGGACGATGGATGCCATTTTTTCATGGTACTTTTTATAAATCTGTGGATTCTGTGGCCCAGAACACACACACACACACACACATAAATTACCCTTGTAGCTACGCACCACATCGCAAAAATATCGGGACGGTTTTAGAGGGAAGCTGTCAAACCAAAATATCGTAGCGTCATATCGTGGACATGCACGTCATAACGTCGTCGTCAACGTAAATATCAAAGCGTCTTCATATATTTCATATATTTCCATTTACTTCCCTGTGTATCGTCGTACCGCGGACATCCACGATAATATCGTCACGTTACATGTAATATGTAACTTGACGATATTGGATCATAGTTACACATTCAGTCACGATTTCATGACGATGACCCTCACCGTAGAAGCATTCGTTAGTGTGCGACAACATAACTCAGAAAAGAGTCATTGGTAGGTGGCAGCACTGGGGTTCTATCCCGGAACCTCTTTCGAGTGTGACCCCTAGGCCAGCGACGCTCGTTACACACTTTTAACTTAATACTGACATAAAAAGGGATTCCCTACGTTACTATCTGGGCATTTTTACATAATGAAAAACCTACAGCATGATCCCGGCATTTTTATTTAATTAGGTAATCGCTGTAATTACGTGAATAATAAGTAATTGAATAGATTAAAGGGATCTATTCTTATTCTGTCCACGCCGCCCACGCTTGCTCCCGGGAATAAGGGACCACAGTATAAAAATACCCAGTGTATAGCTGACTATAGGCGAGCTTATTTTCGGTCGCACAATCTACCTTCATACGCACCACACACACATTCAAATTTTCACATTTATTTTATCATTATTTCTTTTGTTATTAGTTATATAAGTAGATAGAGCAACAATATGGTCAACATATAAGAGCAGTGTCTCCTAATACAGGCCTAGCCTAAAAGAACACTCTGCCACAAAAATTGTTTAAAGGTTTTTTTTTATATTCGGAATTGAATGTACGTGGTGTGCGAACCAAACCATCATTTGACATGAAACCGAGCACAGCGCCAACTACACGATTTACGATTTCGTTCGGCATATTTCGGTTTTGATTCACATTTTATGGGAATAGTTAAAACACGCGCAGAGCATTGCGTTTTTAAATAGTATTATGATTTTACATGAATTGTTGCATACAAATTCATACAATCATAAAGAGCGCTCAATTCGCAGCGCCCTTTGTGCACCTTGGGCGCTTCTCATAGCTTCGTTCACGTACACTTACTTTACCTATATATATATATTTTTGCTTATAAACCTTCTTGATTCACTCCATCTATTGTTCATAACCGCATTTAAATCAGTTGCGTAGTTAAAAAGATCTAAGCGTACATACAGCGGGAAGCGACTTTGTTTTACACTTTGTAAAGATAAAAGTGTACAATTTAGGCAGCTGTCGGGCTGCACCAAGACACACCAAAGCTGCTACGCCTACCTGAGCGGCTGTGACAGTGAAGGAATATATAGTAGGGTAATACTATATATTCCTTCACTGTCACAGCCGCTTGTGGCATGTTCATGATCATAAATATTTGGCAAACTTCCCTCAATAGTAATGGACGGTAGGCGCAGTTTTGGCTACTTTCATATTGTTATGAATAGCCCACTGAAACTATCGAAAACTATTCCCAAGTTTCCTCTCTCGAAGGGCAGAGGGCGCACAACTTACGATATGAATAAGCCAGCACTTCGGTTCCTCGTTATGTATCGATCAGTCATAAATAAAGTTCTTTATCGGGCGTACTTGCGGCGACCCATACAGAGATAAAATATACTTATGGCTGTTCGGAGGACGGCGTAAGCGGTTAAGTGTTCACCTTAAAACAATTTGGAGCGAACGTGCAACGAAATTGTGGATGAAATATAGGTGGTTTTGGACCAAGCGTGGGGAAAGAAAATATCTGTTTCGCTTATTTTCTTTATACCACACAGGTGGCAAATAAGTTTACGGAGCCTGATGGTAGGCAGCTAACGCAGCCTATGGACGTTTGCATACCAGGGGTTTCATTCACGTGCTGCAGACCCCGGAAAAACCTTTTGACTCCTTTTCTCGAATAACTCCAAGTTGTACTCTCCAGGAGAACTCCAAGAAGCTCATTCCACAAGCTTAGTGTGCGTGTGTAGAAAGTTTTTTTGGAACCGCACAGTTTGCGACTAATTTGGTACCAAGGTGTGAGGATTTTCAATTATTCGATTTTCAAGAATGTAACATACGTCATTTATAGGCAGACTAACTTTTGCCCGCGACTTCATCCGCATCAAATTCGGTCATTCCTTCCGGACCCTGGGGATAAATTATACATTACTGCCGAATTTCATCAAAATTCGTCTCGTGACCACGGTGGGTGTAACCCTACCGAAATGTCGGGAAAACAAATCATAAAGGTACGTCGCGTCCAAGTCCCGTCTAATATAATAATATTTATCAAAATTCTTCTTTGAAATTTTTTTTAAGTTTTGAATTTTTTTATTGAATATGGAGTTGGGTTTTGTAATTTTACAGTTCCAGATGCAATAGCTTCTTTTCGACCAAATTCCTACCTTCTTGGAATTAGGTGAGTTGATTCAAACCTATTAGGAATCTGTTAATCCACTTTTAACACTAAAATCTCAATTAAAATATCGGAACAAACGGCAAAGATATTTACTGTTTGACAGACTTGACAGCACCAGATTCAGATATTTGTTACTCTAGTAACAAATTCTCAAGAAAGTATTATTTTTTGGTTTACCTATGAGATGTAAAAGAATCAAATCTCTACTCTTTATAATATAAGTAGACAAGCTCTTTTTTAGTGAAAGGCTGAAGATATATTTTTAATGCCTTAGGGAAATAACGCAGTCGCTAGCTTGCAGTCATCTAGATGAGGCTGTCAAGGGCTCGCACGGTTTGCACTATAGGGAATTGTGGAATCGTGTACAATTACAACGTAGGAAGAAAATAATAAGTAGTTTTAACTTACATCTGCTTTAAATAGGGCACTAGTATACAAGACCCGGCAGAGCCCCTGCCGCTTCTCTGCAAGTGAATTTGGGAAATACTTGAAGAATGTGCCTGTAACAGCTTCCTGTAATAGCCAACGGGTCGAACAATTTCTTACATTTTTGTATTCCCTATGGACGCATACGGACAGGCGACCTGGGGCCAAAGTCTGCTAACTTTATGCAACTCAGATGTTATCAGGCGCGGATCCAGGATTTGGTTGAGAGGGGGCAAAAGTCAATATTATACGTATAAATCAATGAGAGAAAATCATGATTTTAAAAAAAAATTGCCTTTTTAGTGGGGTGATTGCACCCATTGACTCAACCCCCTCCCCCTGGATCCGCGCCTTATGTGTGTCAATATTCAATTGAGACACACATTACGATAGAAACAAATTTCGTATTCTGCCAAAACTTTTATCAAAGAGTAGTAATAGAATGGAAAATGACTATCAGTTGAAACGTTATTGGTCTAGCCTCTTAAAATCTTCCAAGAGACTGCCGTTTCAGTTCACGATTGACTAGGAATTAATCCAATAGTAATTGAATTATAGATAAATATTTGGGCTCACAACAGCCATATACACTTTAATTATATTATGTTGTGCTCTTAATAACTAGGCCAATCCACGCTTACATCATATTAGGTATCTAACGAACGAATGTATAGAAATTAGAACACTTGGTTTTCCCGGACGACGGACCATCAGAGGCCGGTCTTCCTTGGTTCCTCCGTGTAAATTATGTATATCCACGCCTCACCACCTCCAAACACTATATTCGCTGATCTTCATGGCAGGACAATAAAGAAGAGGAATGTAATTGGTGTCGACTCGGAGCCACGAGGCCAGCCGTAATGAGGTTTTTCGCGAGGTTTTAACGGTTAATAGGATATTTTCGGAGAAGCTTCCTCTTAAGTAAGGATTAGTGGAGACGGCGGCACGAAATTTAATAATGGGAAAGTTGTTTTTGGACTGTATTGTGTTTTGGCCGTATAGCCTATAATGTTTTTATACTCGGGACAAATATAGAATAACGAGGGAAAGCTTTGCTTTTGTTTATTACCGAACGAAATAATGCCCTTAGGGAATTTGATGTAAACCTTTCTCGATGTAAACCGTATATAGGTCTTTGATATAAACACGCCGGTACGGTGATCTCGGTAGCTACTAAACGGATTTCGGAAATACTTTCCCTATTTGGAAGCTATATTCTTCCTGAGTGCTACATTATATCCCGTAAACATGTAAACCGTATCCAGCAGTATACTGCAAAGAATATCAGTTTCGGAATATACGCGGGTGAACTGCTACTAGCAATATAATAATAAAATGCCCCTCCTTGCAGTAGCTTAAAGTTCGTCTTTGAAACTCATCTAACACATACAAGGCCGCCCTTTAATGCTATACTGTGAAATTTTTTTTTTTATGGAAATTTCCCGGATTGGCTTATACTTTTAAGAGATCAAAAGGATTCTAATGTAATGATAACACTTTTGCAAAGCCCCAGCAGCTTGCTTTAATTTTGTGGTTTTCGATGTTTTTCTCGACAAGATGTTAGAGCTTGAACTGCAGTCGTGGAGTGCTAATATTGAATAAGAATAAGAAATATTTATTTACACAAACAGAAACACCACAAGACAAAAATTTGGTAAACACGACATTTTGTAACACAGGAAAAGAAAAAGTACACAAAAATTAACAAAAAAGCACATAAAAGCAGAACCAAATAAAAGCTAGCACAGTGTCGATGCGAATGGTAGAAGATAAGTGGTGTGTGTTAGTGGTGTAATGCATGTGTAAAAGGGACCTCACTCAGCATTTTGCCTCGGTGCGAACCGAAGCGCTGGTTTTCAGCTTTGGCAGCAGCAGGTTATTGCTGATAATGGGGTACCCTGTTTGCTTGTCTTTTTTTTTTACTACTCAGTGATAAGCAAGCAGATAGCCCACCTGATGGTAAGTGGTAACTGTCGCCCATAACATCTTCGATTCTTACATTTAGGTCTTAAAAGGAGTAAACCTTGGTACAGTGAAAAATATTCAGTTACCTTGACCTTACCTACGACGCTTGATTCTTCTAGTGTACCCAATCTCTGGTTGTGATCGGGTAAATGTAAAATAAGTGTTTATTATGTTACCGCGATACAGGCTTCAGTTTAGTGTGTATGTCGCCAAGTAAGTCTTTCAATATTTTGGGCTTTGTTTAATAATTTTTTTTTAATTTATGTTTCTGTTGCAAGTGCCACTTGCGACCCAATCACGGTTTTTAGTTGAAAACTAGCCTGAAAAGCTCAAAAACACTATCGAGTATCAGAATTCATAAAATCTTAACGACTAAAAACTTCTTCCTAAATACCTATTTGCGAAATTGAAAACTGAAAATAAATATAAAAATTTCGAAACCGGGTTGTTATTGTCACAGAGATTATTCAAACTTTTCAGAAATCATTATAACATATTGATAGAAATCGCAAATGGTTTCGTAAACTGGTTATCCAAACATGGAACAAAGGAAATTGTCGGCCATCTTGCTTGGGCTAAGTAAACCTCTTATCTTGGAAGTGTAACTTAATATTTGGTGCATTCCAAAACCAATTAAAAAGGGTTAAAAGGTTTTTGCGGGGTCGGCAACGCGTGGGTGATGCCCCTGGTATTGCAAACGTCCATTGGCTGCGGTGACTGCTTACCATCAGGCAGGCCGCAAACTTGTTTGCCACCTTAGTGGTAGAAAAAAAAAATAAAAAAAGACCAATTTCAGTTTAATAAAAATCACAAAATACAAGTATTTTAATTTTTTTAACTATGAGCGAAATATGACAAATTTTTGTTATTTTCAGGTATGTGCGAGTTCTAAAGAGTGCTGTGGAAGGTAGGTTTCAGCGGCTGGGTTTAGGGAGCGGAGGGTGCGGGGCGCGGACTGGCTCTCGCGTAGGGATGGGCAGAAATCAAAACGATTATTCGAATAGATACGCAAACACGATAGATTTTATATGCATCGCAATTTTTAGGATCTATTTAGAATTTGTGTATATGAAAACCAATATTTTATTTTATTTTAATATTTCAAGTATATCACTGTCTACATTAGTCCTGTCTTTATTAAAGTGGTTTGGTAAATAGCACAGGGAAAAAATACGTCGTAGAATAATGAGTATATACCTATCATCATTATCCGAGCGGTCAGTCCCGGCTTCTGCCAGGGTCAGTATATTTATACCTATATATGCCATAATTATGTATCAATTCAAAATTGTATAAACTTTGTCGCACGCATATCAGCCGCCTGTAACAGTACACTCTAGATCTCAGCCTTTCCATTTTAGTGGTGGTTTTTGCAGCCTTTTACGATTCTCAATCGGCATGGAGCTCGCAATTTTAGCAAAATGCAACTAAAAACGCCGCTGCCCATTCTCTTTAGGCTAGATTCTAGTCTAAAATTTGCCTCAACCTTTTGTATTTCTGCGTTACTTTAGTCTAACATCACTCTTCTGTAGGCCTGCTTAAAGAAATTTCTTTTTAGAAATAAGCAGCGCCTGTTGTGTCTTTTATACTGTCACAATTCTCTGTATATAATTATTGTGTACAATAAACAGTTTAATAAATAAAATAGTCGCTAATAATGTCGCTACAAAATCGATGCATTGAGTGCACAGGAAATGTACTCGCCAATCAGGCAAAATGAAAGAACATATGTGAATTCACACCGTTGGTTACTAATTCAAATTAATTTTCTAGGCAATTAACCATTTGAATCGATCTACAAATCACCAATAATTATTAGTATAATTTTTCCATTTCTTGATAATTACATCGATGGATAATTTGATTGAAAGGACTGTGAATGGTCTAGGCTAGATTGACTAAGCAGTATATTATTTATAAGTACCGAAATAACCGAAGTAAGTACTTAATAATTAATTGGAAATACTAAACCTACTTTCAATCAAAGCTGCGTGCCGTAGTTGGAATGTGTGATATAGTGAAATGAAATAAATTAACATCATGAACATAATAGATAGGTGTTAAACAGAGAGTTAATGTAACAATTAAATTGTATTTGTAAACTACTGGAAAACTCCTCATTTGGATCTACTTGCAAGACAGCTTGCAAGCCAAGTTGACTCGCTACTGTCTATTCGGTCTACACCACCGTAGCTACATTTCTAAACACTTGACCGATGTAAATCGAAAAGATGGGCCAGTAACAGAAAGGTTCAGCGCATCCCTTCTCCCGCACAGATTTATGTGGTTCGCCCGAGCTCAGCAATTAACAGATTGCTCCGCTATTTATTTAGTTATCGCTAATTCTTAAGAGCCTCCATTCCCGAAAGTTAGCTTTTGTTGCCTCGTGTTTGTGTATCTACGCTGTTACGGATCTACGGGGTTTGCTCGCTGAGAATATTTCGGATGATGTTGGCAAGGAGTGCGGAGACGTGTTTGGTAGTTCGATACTCTTAATATTTTTGCTGGTGATTTTCTGCTACTGTTGGCAAGGACTGAGGCGACGTGATTGGTGGTTTGTCACCCTTACTGATTTTAGCTCGTCATTTTTTATTCGTTTGAGTGTTTAGCAATTGCAAGGTTTATACTGTAAGTAAATGTAGGTATTCAATGGTGCCCAAAATGGGTTTCTATAGGTTAATGGATAGGATGCGAGCGGTTTCAAAAATACCCTGATCTAAGCTTTACCGACGAAGTTGAAGTTGAAACCGAATTATTACACGATTACGATGAGACGTAGAGTTGTCAACATAAAAGATCTGCCTGTGGATTACCACGCAAGACAACGAGTAGGAGTAGTTCAACTGGGCAGACCATTTAGTAAGACTACTGGGAACGGCAGACAGGGCAGAATAAATGAGAATTAGCTAAAAGCGAACACGGCGAAGTTTTCAGTTTTATATTCTTTTCAATGTGACAATGTGTCGACTGTGACACATTGAAAATAATATAGTATAGAGAAGAACTGAGGCCTATAGCACAGCTTTAACTACCACATACTTCAGTATCTACTTGTTAAATGTATAATGCGCTTTTATTGAATAAATATTTATTATTATTATTATTATCAGCTAAGTACCTGGTGATAATAATTTTTATAGCTCCTAATAGCTAGATACAGACTTTCCTTGACAGTTTGAGCCGTTCGGCTTTCAGTTCGCAACAGTCGGTGGTTGGATGTTCCGAACAATTTGCTAATTATATGTACGCTTGCCCCCCCTCCCCCCTTCTCCCCGCCCGCATTGACGCTCGACATTCGGCTAACAAACTCCGGATAAAAACATTCCACTCTCGCACTTTGTATGTAAATCTGTGAGCCTGAAGCCCGCTCCAAAAGAATTCCCAGTAGCAAAGGAAAATCTTAAAATAAAAGATTTTAATTAGACAGTGTAGCACAAACAATACCTTAATTTGTGCCGATTCAGCTTAGGTCCGTACTTTGCGTAATTAAAATATCTATAAAATGAAAAGGCGCAAAAAATGCCGTGAAAAGTTCTTTCATTCGCATCAAAGACACGGATGAATGGGGACATCCAAAAGATGTTGGAAACAAAAATTAAAATGTTGAACAATTTTGAATTTTTCTTATTCAATTTGTTGGGCCATTCAATTTGGTATCCATGAAGCGCGCCGAATCGCCGAATGCTTTCAGACATAAAACGGACGGAAAAGTTATGATTATTTTTTCGGACAATATCCCCCGGTTCTCGGGGATATTACTTATTCTTAGGCCATAATATTTTAGATTAGAATTTCGTGCTCAGACTGAGCGACCTGAGCCTCTGGTATTCGTCGCTGAGTGGCTGCTGTCGCCATTACTTTTATAGATTACAGATATTGCGACATTTCATTCGTCGTTCGATTCTGGCTTGCGTATTTTCCCTTTGCGTGCACCGCGGGGCACTGAGCGGCGCCGATATTCAATACAGCGCTCGCGGCCGGAAATAAATAAACACATTGCAAATGTGACAGGAAAATCTTCAGCTATCGCGTCAACAGCACTCGAGGCGCGGAACATTACCTGTCAGTGGCTGACGACACGGAAAAATATATGGGTTGATATTTGTGCCCGTCGGGTGCGGTGCTCGAGTACTGTGGGGTAGTTTCGCCAATATCTCTGCTCAGTCGTCCCCGGATTCGCATTGAGATGGTAATGATGACCCGCATGCGTCTTGTGCCGGTCATCAGCATGCATTGTGCTCCGACAACCTGCCTCGAGCCTCTAACTTCTCAGATAAGGCCCCGTATTGCGCTTTCGGCTTTGCCAATGGGAATTCTCGACAGACGACACCTACAGGTGACCTCTCAATTGGATGCCTAGTCAGGCTCATGGCCTCAGCCATCCATAAATTGTGCATAAGCAATTTTCGCGGCTCGGAAACTGAATTTGAATTAGAATTTAGTTATCTTGCGTGAATGTCTAGTCCATGTATGCAGCCAGTACTTGCAAATGGCACGTACGTGAATCTTGTCAAAACTATTTTAATAATTGATGTTCGAAATTGTACTTCAAAACTTGAGGCCGCTGAAGTTAGCCAGCCTAACAAAGAGCTTGATATATTCACGAGAATCGATTTGAAAACTATTTCTATATCGGTCTTTTCACTAGTTAAGGCCGATATAGGTATCTCTGAGTTTTCGAGTAAGTTATCGTGGCACGAAAACAAACTAATTTTGATATAACTGTATTCAGTCAGACGAACTGGGGCCTATTTCTCGTACTGTGACATCTCGAATTGGACATATTTTCTAGCCACATATCTCCATTAATAATGACATTGAAATGTCTATTGTGGCCAAAAAATATTGTCTCAACTATCTTAGACAGCAGTATATTGTTGAAGATCAATTTCAGTGACGTTTTAATATAGTTTTATGGATAAATAAATAAATATTCGTGGACAAATTCACACAGCGCCATCTAGCCCCAAACTAAGCAAAGCTTGTGCTATGGGTGCTAGATAACTGATATACTACTTAAATACTTTTAAATAGATACTTATTATACATAGAACACCCAGACCCGTAACAGAAATTAAAATTCATCATTTCAATTTCTGCCCGGCCGGGAATCGAACCCGGGACCTCTTGCGTGGCAGACCGGCATGTTGACCATTGAACCACTCAGGTCGTCTATATGGATAGAGCACATGTCGAATTTTAGATGTCACAGCGCCAGAATCGTCACCCTGTTTGGTGTGTAGGAGGCGCCGCCATTTGTACGTCAATTTAAACTTGATTGATTAAGATATATACCTAGATATTATATTTTTATAGATCTAAAGTGCTCCCGAAATAAGTTTCAATCGCCGTCTACAACCAGTAGAACATGGATCGGCCGTATTGGTCTTCACCAAGATAACAAGTGGATTCTTCAATCCACTTGTTATCTGAAACGAAAGAGAAAGTTTGGAGTATCGAGCCAAGTTTAAACATTTTCAATCTTAAAAGTTGATGGCAGGATAACATTGTAAGTTACAACCTGGTAGCTCTCGCTCCCAACGGATATAAATAGACACATATATTTTAATTCGACAGAACACGTTAAATGGCGCAAATATGGCCTCTACGGAGATCATTAATTTGCGCCGTTTGGCGTAGAAAAACTTGGGCCTCTCTTTAGAGAGTTATCTATCACGTGTCGTGTAAAATTCGTTTGATGAGCTAAACTCAGTCACATAAACATTCAACGTACCAGCCCTCTCTTTTGTCATTCGTTTTGAGTGGCGAGCGCGTTGCGATTCTGACCTCACCAGTCCGGACTATACTAACCTCAAAGTACGAAACGCTCACCCATCCAGCCCATCCAGTTGCCGGACTTTTCGTGCGATGCTTAACTTTATTATCAGTCTCGAAAGCACCCTGATAATTGACCAGGGCCATTTATTGCATCAAAGACTCATTACGAAGTACTAACTCTACTACTACTAGTACCTTCTAACTCATTAGCAAATAAAGAAATATACTAATTCTTTCCTCGCTATCTGTTGGTAGAACACAGCAGACGTCAGTGTCAGAGCACAAGTGTGCTCTCGCGCGCGATAAACGAGAAAACGTGCGGTACGATACTGCAATCTCTTTCATATTAGTATTGAGAGAAGAAAACAAAGGCTTTCTGGCGGCGCGAGTTATGTCGCACGCACACTGGTCCGTACTCCGTAGGTCATCCAGGGCTCCACATCACTGGCGGCCATCTGGCTCACTGCCAACACCCCCTCGCCCCTTGCCCCTCGCAACCCCGCGATACCTAACGCTCGATATGACGCGCACTAATCCTTATTTACATCAGCTGCACTCTAGCGTACACCCAGCAGCGCATTCAGCTACCCAAACGCAGAGTTTTTAACCCTCACATCGTCGAAAGCACATTAAAAAGCTCAGCTAACTTGCTGTGCTGCTTTCTGTACCACTACGACGAGCAAATAGCCTTTTACCCCCGAAACCAAACACGTTGCAGTTTCCACATTTTTCCATTTTCGCTTTTGGAAGAACCTAAGTCTAAAATACGTGGAGGTTGGTAATGGGTTCGTTGGCCGGAACGCGAACGGTCTAGACGCAGACGGAGCTTTATTATCCTTTATTTATTTAAAGCCTAGAATATATGAAGCAATTGAAAATACTCGAAACTGCTACTGGAGTTGCTTTTGAGTCATATAATATATGGCCGTGTGGTGTCCGGCAGAGTAGAATAGAACCAACCCCTTACACTCGTGGGTGTCGTACAGGGCGTTAGTCGCCCAGGCAAAAAGATCTAGTCTCCGTAAGCTAGAAAATGGACATCAGCGTTTTCATTGTTATATTTTTATCAATACGATCTCCAACCCGCCTGCCAAGCCAAGTATGGAGATTATCTCAACACTCCCCTTTCGTTGGAGAGGCCCGAACTCCTGCAGTGGACTGTTATGGGCTGTGTAACGTAACAAACTGCCTAGCAGTGGGTCAGGTTCAGTTGTAAAATAAGGAATGCTCTGTTAGAGGTCAGTAGCAAGCTATTTTATGAGAGATTAATTGGAGGTCGGTCGGGACCCCTTAAGCAAAGAAAACAAAAGAATCAGGGTAGTGGGTATGTATTCAGTCCATCAGTATAATCTATTTAAAACAAGGAATTTATCAAAAATAATCTACAAAAGCACAAACGTTATAAAAAAGAGTTTGTCCACATAACCTTCTGTCCGGGCTGGCGCACTTATTTCACTTTTCAACGCAGACCGAAAGTACCGGTTTGTGAACTGGTTGAGCGACTACGTCAGCTTGGGATTCTTGTAGGAGTTGGTGGTTTATGCGACTAGGTGCATACCCTTAGAACTGGGTCTTCGGAGATAGAATGTGATGCTGCATAGCATATACTTTTTAGATTTATACCGCACACATAATAACTTTTGGCGATTTATTATCTCAAGGTAACGTCACGTTATAAACTATTCACCTCCAAGGCCGAAGGCTGGGAAAACAAAACTGAACTGAATCCCTCTCTGCTTCCTCTACTGAAGGCTCGGGTCCTCGTTTAAAAACCTTCTGGAACCATTTGGCACAAAGGAAGATAAGATCTTGTTGGCCAGTAGTCATAGTCAACCAGCCAGTTCCCGAAATGGTCCATATTAATTTTCGGACGGTCTGGTGTTCGACAGCCAAGAATATAATTCATGCCGACCTGATGAGGAATTGGATCCAGCAGTTATCTAGAATAAGAGAGGCACAAAAAAGATTAAAATCTCCTTTGACTATTAAAAATTTCACTTGTCATCAAATGACATGACAAGAGTACAATAACAAAGAAGAACCCGCTCTCAATAAAAATGCGGATTTATGTGTATAATTCGTATTGGAAACTGTATATAAATCAAACCCTTGCAACTCCCGAAGCATTGGGGCCCGTCCGGATCCATAATATTTAAAAACAAGAAGTTACGAAGGTAAGAATCCAGACACACGCCATTGCCCCCTGCTTTTCATTCGGAAACCATAATTACTTTTATCATTTGGGTGTCTATATATCAACAGAACATTCCCCAAAATCTATTATAATCAAAACATTAATAGAACGTAGTAATCAACATAGTCTGATATAAAGAATAAACTTAATTTTCCAGGCAGGAATTATGGACAATCAGAGCCTGAAGGGCCAAATCCAAAGATACCCATAAAAAGGTGACAAATATGACAATAAAAAAGCATCAACATGCTATACAAAAATGTGTCTAGAAGTCCTAATAACCGTAAGTACTAACACAAGTTAAAGCAAAACCCTATATTCTAGTATATTCAATTTAAATTAAACACATTAGTAAAAACGTAGTTACATCAAATACAGAATTAACATATTTTCCAGGAAATAATGATTGACAATCAGAGCCTGAAGGGCCAGATCCAAAGATGCCCATAATAAACTAATAAAGGTGGAAAAATTAAGAATAAAAGTGTCAACGTGTTGAAAACAACGTTTAAACAGGAGTCCTCATAACCGTAAGTATTACATAAGGCAAAGTAAGATCCTACAGCTGTGACGATGATGAATATATGAAACCACAGAAAATTACACCGCTAGATGCAACAACTGCCCCTACGGTAAAGGCGTTAGTCGCTAATGGGGAATAATCTGTTTCTTTTACTAGTTAAGAACATTACGACCGCCTGTCCGGACTGTGAATGTGTTTGAATCTCACCGGCAACTGAATGACCAATTACAACGGCATTTGTATATGTATTGCGTCCATATTTTAAACTTGCTTGTGTGCGTTAATGCGATAGTGGGGCGCGTCATTTTAGATTAGACGAGCTCTACCTAGTTTATCAGTTATCTAACAGCCATAACACAAGCTTTGCTTACTTTGAGGCTAGATGGTGCAGCGTAATTTTTCCCAAGTATACCTATCTATTTATTTATTGTATCTATTCGCTGATTCATCGCTTTCGAATCGCGTCCCATGATACGCAGTACCCAGAGGCATAGTTTTTCACATCACCGACCATCGCACACAGGTTACACGTTGTCTGTACACAGATAGATATCCATGTGAAGTATCCACGGACGTTCCCGGCGGGTTAGGGAATAAATAACAATTTGCCTCCTTTGTTCGCTTGTACAAGGTCAGGTGTTGTCGCCGCGGGGAACAGAAGTTGTGGGTTGTCGACCCGACACATGTACAGGCTGAAAGAAACTGAGGCTAGATTTAGATTTATTTATTTCTCTTTTATGTAATTTGAGTACATAACTATTTATAAACACTCGCACATAGCTATTGATAATTAATTGTATCAATGTTATAAGTAGTATGGTATCTATTATAAAAGAAACCATTAAAAAACTTGCCCCAAGTGGATTCACCCTCGTGGATGAAATTGTTTCCAAAAGGCTGGCCGCATTGCCTCGCTAAATAGCGAGACTAATTCTAAACGTATTATAATCCTATGACCCGAGTATTGCCCAGCCTTTTAGTCGGCTGCGACATTCAAAGATGGAATATGACAAGGTGCAAGGGTATTGATGCAGATTGCGTTCCAAATCAAAGAATTACCTATTTTTATCGGCTGGAGGTGGTGTGTGGTGCCGCCAACTCAAAGAATAGCACCACCCCATCTCTTCCCGTGGGTGTCGTAAGAGGCGACTAAGGGACAAATCCGAAAGGTGGGCAGCAGCATCTTTCTGGGTAGATTTACATCAACTGCACTGCGATCTCCAACCCGCCTGCCAAGCGTGGAGATTATGGCAATGACCTCCCCTTTCCTGGGAGAGGCCCAAAGTCCTGCAGTGGACTGTTACGGGCTGTGATGATGATCGGCTGGACCGATTTCGGTAATTCTTTTTTTGTTTCTGCGTGGTTAAATTAAATGTCGGGGTGGTTTAAAAGTAAGAAAATTACGGTAGGTTGGGGTAGAATATGTGAAGGATAGGTGTCGAGTAGGTGGAGGGCAGGTGCAGGGTAGAGTAGGGGTAAGATGTTACACGAACGAAGTCGCGCCCGGCTCATTATTACATTTATAAAACAGACCATGTACATCGTACATGTCTTCTAACTTAACATACATTTTGCCGTAATTATAATGCAAAAACAATTTTACCTTATGTCAAACGCATCAACACAACGATGGAAAGCGGTAACTGTTGCTCATAATATCCAAGCAAGCTCTTTATTCAGTCTCAGATAAGTCTAAAGCCTATGCCGGGTAGCTTGACTCGCTGCCGTGTGTACCCACCCAATAAATCCCGCATCAACGCCGCGACCGCGAGCCGGCTCGCTCCCTAAGGCCCAACTTTAAAATGGAATCTCAATTTCCAGCCCTCAGGACCCGGAGCGATACTACTTGTAGGATACAATCGAGCCTTCGCCGCGAACGACGCTTTCTGAGAAACGGTATCGCTTTGGGCGTTATTGTGCTTTTCTGATACAGATTCAATATTTTTATTCAGATTGATTGATAGGTTGGTGTTTCATGTTTTCATGTTCGTAAGAGGTCGGATACGAATGCCTCCGAATGGATTTCATGGGTTAAGTTGCTAACAAAGTTCCATTGCAATAAAACTGAAACTATAAAATCGATCATACGTAATCGCAAAGTTAACAATTTGAATATATGAGAACAGAGAATTGTTGGCAAAAGAGTTATGTAATTTGCCTAGTGCTTGATCGTTAGCCTCCACATAAATTTATGGTAAAGTCAATTTGGTCTTTTGTTCCGTCTATTATACAACAATCTTTCCATCCTGACAAACTTTCGTACTTTTAATATTGTAGAATTGTTTTTATGTCATCATTAAAATCATGTTATGGAAAGGACAGCTGCGCCCGCATCGCGTATTGTTGTTCATCGGTTTGGACGGAATTGTTTCTGCTATTGTGATGTTTAATGGCGCGTGCATTGGACAGATGCAATTGCGAACCTTGCTATGACATCTATAGCGCATTGAACGGGGATGAGGTCTCCACTTAATTGGTCAAAAAACGGGGTAGGTACAGTACAGGAGCACAAGTGCATTATCACCTTAAGACATATATTCCTATACTGTGTTAAAGGTTTTGTTTGAAGTATACCGTTGGAAAGAACATAAAATAAAGTGTTGGAGTTAATCCACCACTAGTATAAGATAATGATGATAGTGCAAAACGATCTGCAGGGGATGATAAAATGATAAGACCGAGTTGCACGAGTGCGATTAAAACACTGATTTATTTGTCATACAGAATTAGTTAACAATGAATTTGGGGCAATGCATAGTATGCAGTTTGAGGCGTTTGGCCGGCCGTAGTACAGTGACACGCCTAAATTGTAATACATGTACAGTGAACCTGTACATAAAGGACTAAAAAGACACACTCGCTCTTTTTTTTAAATGGAAAGTTATATTGTCAGGTTCGACAAACATTTCCTTTCTGTAGGCCTGCTGGAAGAAATTTCTTTTAGAAATAAGTAGTGCCTGTTGTGCCTGTTGTGTCAGTTATATCTATGTTATATCTCTGTATTTCTTTATTGTGTGCAATAAATTGTTAAATAAATAAATAAATAATGTTTTTGAGCTAATTATAAAAGTTGACATTACTTTCAAGCAAGTTACTTACTGAGTTAAAAATAAAAACATCATCAGATTCTTTTTTATTTTACTTTGTGAGACAAACTAAGGACTTTCATCAAAGACATTTTCATTTATCAAAGAGGAATTCTTAAGGTCAAAGGGACAGTAAACGCTTTAATCAATTAATCAAACCAATTCAACCAAATTCCCTAAGCGGTGAGCGAAAACATCGTGATGAAACCTGCAAATTCAGCAACTGAATTTGTAACCATGATCCAATCTAGTCAGGTTCCCCTGGTAGCAGGGTCACGGAGGTTAGATGGGAGTCGTTCCACTGTAATTATGATCTGCCAAATCCTGGATCATGGTCAAGGTGGACCCCGGGCCATCGTTCTCGAGAGCACAACCGGGACATATCGCCAAGATGATTATTTTACCCTAAGCGGCTGCTGCGGAAAAGGATTTTTTTCTTAAAGTGGTAATGCCCCGTATGCCCTTGTACCGTAGACCTAAAAATACCGGAAACCCATAGTCGTAACAGTATACTGCATGACTTAGGGCCACTTCCACTTAAGGATTTGACAAGGGTTGGAGATCGCAGTGTCATAACTATAATAATGGAAAACGCTGCTGCCTATTTTCCAGCCTACGGAGACTCTATATCGTTTGCCTCGAAAACATTAGTCGCCTCGTCCGACACCCACGAGTTTAAGGGGTTGCTATTCTACTCTGCCGGACGCCACACGGCCAACTCATCCTCGCTGATAATAAAAATAAGTATCAATAAGTGAGGTGAAAGCGAGGAATCCCGACGGAGCCCGACGGCCGCGAGTTCACAAAGAGTGCGCCCGATAACCCGCAAACTCGTGCCTGGTTGAAAGGCCAATCGCGATGGTGTCAAACATTTTGAATAGAAAAGTTGTCGGGTCAGTTACAAAAGGGGCCCTTTGTAATTTCGACTTTAGCCGACGCGCGAGCCGTCAAAGACGTAAATGGATGAAAGCCTTCAAAGAGCCTTTACGATCAGATTATGGAGAAAGATGCCGCGGCATCGCAGTTTTAGCGTTTGCAGCGCTGTGATGAGCTTGTGTCCCTTTCGGGGTAAAGCAGTCTGTGTACTGCACCGTGCTAATGCGGTGTCAATGTGACTACTGGCCTGCGAAATACCCTCAAATTGCTTCAAACTCCGCTCGCACTAAGTGCGTAACCACCAGCGACCTCACCCCGTCCCCCGCAGCGGTAATCGCTTCCGCTCGATAATTAACTCGGTGTCGTCTAATTGCCAATAATTCCATTAGCTATGAAGCGGCTGGAACTCCCGCTGAATTAACAATTCCGCGCAAACGCTCGAGATATCGCCGCGCCACCAAAATAATTTTGCTAATTTACTCCTGGGAGCCGAATCGATCCCCCCCTCCCCCCGGCGCCGTGTGTGCCGGGACTCGATTAAGGGAGAAAATTAAGTATCGCATTCCCAAAATGTTCACATGTTCCCCCAATGAAATTTATCCGGAGCGAAACAACTATTGCGTCCTCCAGCGAGTAATACGACTCTACACATGAATGAATAACTACAAAGACTTCAATTTATTCGGGTAGAACCCGTATCCATATTCAATATCGTAAGTTCTCGCTAAAAGTTATACGTCTGTCTGTCTGAGAAATCAACATAAAAAAGAGCGTTTATAAAAAAAAGGGGATGTCACCAGAAAGTTCTCTTTTGTTGGCACACGTGTCATTTAGGGGGAGACGGAAACTTTGTTCATTCGTGGAATGAAGTTTTCCTTTACAAATTCCTAAATATGAGTCGGCGCAAGGCTTATCCCTTTGATCACTTGACGGGGCATGTACGTGAATATGTATGTCTTCGCGCGACTCCACCCGGGCCCTACAGCCTCCTCAGACACAGAGTATACATATAGAAAATAGGGCATGGCATACATCTGAAAAGAGGCAGTCGTTATTGCCGTCTGTTGTAGAAGCTTACACGACGACCTGAATGGTTCAGCTGTTTAACATACCTGTCTGCCACGCTGGGGTCTTGGGTTCGATTCCCGGCCGGGCAGAAATTGAAATAATGATTTTTTAGTTCTGTTACGAGCCTGGGTTTTGTATGTATAATAAGTATGTATCTAAAAAATATATAAGTAGAGTATCCGTTTTCTGGCACCCATAACACAAACTTTGCTTACTTTTGATATGTAGTAAAATCTCGGTCTTTCCTTTCTTATATATAACTTTTGCTACCTATTCTCCACGGACAAAGTATTCGTTACCCTTGCACATCTCGAAACTACAACTCCATCGGAAACGTCAAAAGACAGGACACTGCGCAGAAATCGCACGGCTACGTCGCCTGAAGAGCTTTCTGGTCCTTGCCTCGCTTCTAGAGCCAGTTAAGAGGGACACAAAGACTTCCGTCCAATTTGCGCGGCGTAACGCCTTGCCGCTTATAACAGCTTGTTTTGAAACATCTAGCTCTTTGTGTAGCGAAGCTGCTACGGCGGCGCGAAGGATCGTGTTTATTAGCGAATTTGAACCCTATTTGCGGGGTCAAAGTGTTCTATTCGGAGTCCTATAATCACTTTTGCCAGGCGGTTTAGATGGTTGGTTGTGTTGGGTATGCGGTCAGTATCGGTGGTTTCTTTGGGGAATTTTATTTTACAATTGCCTAGTGAATATAGCTACGCTATGACAGACGGTTCGTCGCAAATACATTTAAGTTAAAAGCACGGCTTAGCATTTCGTAGTCTTCCGATCAAAGATCGTTTAATTAGGCAGTATACATAAAACTTCTAAAATATCAATCAAGTGCTTTTAATAGGCTGCCCTAATTAATAAATCAATTATTAATAAACGAGCGTAGGAATTCCAAATCGGTTCAATGGTGTAATTATAGGCGCCTGTCATTGGATCTTTGTTCCCTCTCTCGCTCAATTAAGCTTCTGTCTTATTATCTATATTAAGGGGCTTTGGTAAAACACGATATTTTGTGGTCCTGCCATTTGAAGGCGTAACCGAAAATAATGTATCCACTGAAAAGCCACAGTTCTCGATCTAGCACTGGAGACCTTACTCACCGGCAGGAACACATTACTAAAATAAACGAATAGCCCATTTATTCATTGGTTTGAATAAAGGGTACGTGCCTTACAAAAAGTCAGGATTGGACGATTTTTGGATATGAAATGCAGGTAGAGGCCTTCATGAAAATCATGGGGGTGCAGGCGTGGGCTCAGCAATGTCCAAAAAAGTCCGAAAATTACGACGTTTTTTGGGTCACTCACTAAAATCTTTAAATTGGTGTGACCTAGAAAAAAGTTATTTTTACCGAATGAAACCTTCTAAAATCCTCTACAACACACTTTTTAAAATTCCTAACCATTTACGAACAACAGTCTCGACTGCGGCGGCGAGAGAAGAAATGATTACCTGCTTATTTTATTCTGTTTGTGTTGTGATATTTATAGTGAAGTATTTGATTTGAATTGATTAGTAACGTTACACTGACCGTAGACGAAATATGTAATCGCTGAGAAAGCACGTTAGTCCTATGCACAATAATTTCATACAAGAAGGGTACGCTTTGATTTTCACTTTGTTTTTTGCATACCCTCTATTATTATACCCCTATCTACTAGGGGATCACTACTCTCGAACGCTGACTGTACTTCTCTAGTCGAGCGGCTCAAATTCAAACGGGATTATGGGATATCCCGCTATACCCTGCCTCACTAACAGTTGCGATCCCGTCCCGTGGCGGACTCGGCGACAGGAGCGATTGGTTCCAGCCGCGGCCCGTCTGTCCCACATTAACATTCCTGCGCCGCCGACCTTGTAATGGGACCGGCAATTAATATAAAAAACCTCTGCCCTCTAATGTGGAACGAATTGCCAGCGCCGTCCGTGCGCCCTGCCATTACCGAGCACCGAACCCACCGTACTAGCGCTGCGGCCCGGCACGCCCTGCGCCCGAGCCCCAAGGCGCACTTTCCCGCCTCGCCCGTCCGATTCAAATTTTCACTCCATTTCGCAAACGTTTTTATTATTGTAATTCCGTTTTCGTTTTCCGGTAGTCGCGCCGCCGTTCGTAGGGTACCTATTGTCTTTTAAATTGCACAGCGTATACGCTCACGGGTTGAGGATTGTCGCATGAAATTCAGGAATTACGGGAGCGATATTTAGCTTTTTTGCTTAGATTTCTCCAGACAAAAGCATCGCTCCGTGGTTTTATCCTGAAGTTTTATCTGTATTGCGGGGTTATCTATTGTGTTTTTTTTAGTACCGAAAGGCAAAAAGGCAATCCTATTACATGTATACCATGCCTCCGCTGTTTGTCTGTCTATTCTACTCATCCTCATGTGGCTTGTCAAGTGGCATGACCGCGACCACGTTTACTTAAACTCATATATTTTCTAAACTACTGAACCGATTTTAATGAAACAATGCTAAAAACCATCTCAATTAAATTAGCTTCCAACCTGAGGAAACCGCATTAAAATCGCATCCAGTTCTTAAGAACAGTTTGGCTTGATCAGACCAAACTGTTCTTAGACAGGCATGCTCCATCTTCGGTCGCATCGTCCTTACCACCAGGTGAGATGGCAGGCAAATGTCTGGTTGATATAATTAAAAAAAAATTACCGTGTGTCGGAAGATATTTTGGAAGGACATGCCGCTTGAAGAAAAATTCTCCCCGTGTGTGGGTTAAATTAAGCATGGTCTATCATGGCAATCGAATAAGCATGATGGTGAGTGACCACCATAGTAAGTGTATCGGGGTTTTAGCGGTGGGCAACGTATTGAGGGATACTCCTGGCGTTACTAATGTCTATAAGCAGCGGTGACCACTCTCCATCAGGTGGCCCGCTTGGCTTTGCATCACTGCGATCTCCACCCCGCTTGCCAAGAATTCAGATTATAGCAAAAACCTCCCTTCTCCTGGGAGAGGTCCGCTGTCCTGCAGTGGTTGTTATGGGCTATAATTAAGAAGATTTGAATTTAAAAAATGACATTATAAAAACAATTACTGTCACGCGGCACAACCGGACAACCACTGCACGTTATCAGATCGAAATGATTCAATATCAGCGTAATGCAATAATGCCTATCAACGATCTCATATCTCATGTCACAGTTCTCGCTAAGCCACACAGAATATTAATTATCCACATCTATACATCACAATTGTAATGAGTACATTCCGGAGTATATAATCTCGGAAGGGTGGGGGGAAACGATTGCCTGTTACGGTCTGGCTTGTGTTATGGCCACTCACATTCATGCCGCTTGACAAGTGACTGCACAAGTGGCATGACAACTTGCTGTTTGGGGTAAAATGGTTTTCAAGCCTAACATTTGCGGGATGAGTCCTAAAATGGGCGGGATCAAACCTATTTTTAACCCCTGACGAATAAAGAGAGGTACCATAGGTTTCACATGTGTATCTGTGTATATGTGGCTTTTTGTGTCTGTATGTGGCAACATAGCTTACGAACTGGATGCGATTTTAATGCGGTTTCCACAGGTTGGAAGCTAACTTAATTGAGATGGTTTTTAGCATTGTTTCATAATAATCGGTTTAGTAGTTTAGAACCAGGCAGTTGCCTGCCATCTCACCTCGTGCTAAGGACGACGCGGCCAAAGATGGAGCATGCCTGTCTAGGAACAGTTTGGCTTGAGCAAGCCTAATTTTATCATCCCACTGGATCAAACGGCATGAAGGTGAGTGGACTCCATTAATAATTTTACCTTCTTTAAATTTATAAAGAGCCATATTCAAAACGGAACCACAAAATACCGGAGCCCACATGAGCATTGGCTGGGGCCCACCGCTTCATTAGCATTCATGTCCCAATGTATCGAATGCCCCTTCCCCCCTCAGCCCTCCCCCTCGCCCATGTCACAATTAACTACATACCGTTATGATTATAATTAAATGAACAACCGTTAGGTAACGGCCCCACGTAAAGCATTAATTAATTAATATACATTGTACTTAACGCTATTAAAGCGAATGTGCAAACAGTAAATGTTAATATGATTAAAACCACGGTGTAATTTACAATGGTGGCAGTTGGAAGCAGTTGATTATTGGATGTTTATTAAGGGCTCTCCCTCATTTGTATAGGTTTTAGGAGTCTAGTCAGGCCTCAGGTGCACGTCCACATTACGTAGACCCTTTGTTCGAGTCAATGCGACGGCTCCAAAGAACGTTTCACGCTCGGACTATTCGAATGTGGAATGATCTCCCAGCGACAGTGATACCTTTGGATTATGGATGACATGGGATCCTTCAAGAGGTATAGTAGATAGAGGTATCATAAGAGGTAGTCAACGCACTGGTGACGCCACTTTCCACCAGGAGGCTCGCTTGCCAGTTTGCATACAGTATAGCATAAAAATGTACGCAAGTTTAAATTTCTAACCTTCCTAGGGTTGGTTGATGGTGTAATGGTTTTTAGGAAATAACGCCTAAGTGTAGTATAAACGATCAAGAGAATGGTCTTGAATTTAAGCTAGATTTTAAAAATAAATATGCTTTGACAAATTCACACAGCGCCATCTGGCCCCAAAGTAAGCGAAGCTTGTGTTATGCGTGTCAGATAACTAATAAACTACTTATATACCTTTTCTTTAAATACATATTTTTCATTCTATTTCCCTTTGATCTGAAACCAAAAGCAAAAGTATTTCAAGCTTAACGCCTAGTTTCAAACTCTATCGATTACAAACAAGCAAGTATCTTTCCTCTTTATAATTCTAAGGTATTATTAGTATGGATGTAGTACGGATTCACAGAGTAGGCGCCTCTGGGACCGTTCCATTTGCAGCCGAGGACGCGCTATCGATCGTATCGCTGTAAACTGAACTATTCATCACGACCACGTTGGTATATGCATGACTTCATTTCTTATTTAAATTCAGGAATGTTGGAGGTCCGTCAATAGTGTCACGAGGAAGCTACTGTTGCTCTGTGTGTAAGAAATTAGTTCTAAAAAGATCCTGGTTGGGCTTAGCATTTGATTTCATTGAGCCCAGTGGACTTGAATGACTCGAACGATCCCATGACTTAGTACAAAGGAAACACTGCACTTCTCACTGTGGACAAAACCATCAACAAACAGAACAAACAACTTCCACTGTACTGGTGGAGGGTGTTTCAATGTCATTCGATAGACAAACAGGCAAGCGGGCCAACTAATGGACAGTGGCCACCTTTGCCTATGGTTATTAGCAACGCCAGGGATATAATATCACCGCATCTGTCTCTTTCACATTCATGTCAAGTTGCTAGAGACAGAACAGATGCGAGCATTTCAAAAATAGGGCCCCTGGACATGTTGCTCTGGCAGCAAATATATCAATGATAGGACCCTCTACTGGAAAAGCTACGGTCGCACACACCACCGGCAGGAACACAATACGATTTAAAATAGTATTGTTTGGCTGCGGTGTTCTGTACGGTGGAGGTACGGGCTCTAATTTGAACAGGTTATCCCGCTATGTTGAACCTCTCATAAAATTTCATTGAGTCTATTCACAAACGAGGTTCCCAGAGTTAATATTCCAGTGGACTTAATTACCTCCATATAATTGGAGGGTTTTAACAATGCTGGATATAGTTAGTGTAGTTTTAAAAATACGCAAAAGATGCAGCTGTTACCTATTTTCTTGGCAGTCTCTAATTCTGCAAAGCTATCACAAGTGTGTCCGCGACACAGCTCGCGCCGAGAAAGAGCGTTTGTTTCCTTCTTTCAATACTAAAATAAAAGAGATAGAGCTAGAGGGCCAGCACAAGTGTGTTCTCGCGTGCGATAACCGAGAAAAGGCGCAACGTAGATAATGCTATCTATTTTTACGGAGTATTGAGAGAAGGCCGAGTGGTGCCCGGCAGAGTAGAATAGCACCAACCCCTTACACTCGTGGGTGTCGTACAAGGCAACTAATGTTTTCGAGGCAAAAGATCTTAGAGTCTCCGTAGACTGGAAAATGGGCAGCAGCGTTTTCCATTGTTATATTTACAACACTGCGATCTCCAACCCGCCTGCCAAGCGTGGAGATTATGGCAATAACCTTCCCTTTCGTGTGAAAGGCCTTAAGTCCTACAGTGGACTGTTATGGGCTGTGATGATGATTGAGAGAAGGAAACGAAGACTCTCTCGTGGTGATAGCTATGTCGCAGGCACACTTGTGCTAGCGGTATTGGTTCCAAAACATTCGTCACCTCTTATCATGCGATGGGGTAAATATAAGTGACATTTACCTCAACAGAGTATCACATTATCATGTCTATAAAGTCGTTTTTATTGCCATTATCAATAATCCACCTAGAACCAAGAACATGCCTCTCTATGTAATGTCTAGTCAACAGAGTTGTGGGAAGCGAATGTTGTCTCACAAATCACAGGTTGCAGGTCGGAGGATGACACGGAAATTGTTGTAGTTTGCCGCAACCTGCCAGTGCTGTGTCACAGAACAGGCGAGGAGCAGTAGAACCTCTTCATGCAGATGAATGCATGCTACTCTTCTGGTGTTGCAAATGGCCATGGGCAGCAGTGATCACTCACTATAAATTTGAAGATATGGTTCGTGTTGACCATTTGGTGTTCGTCGGGCCTGTTTATACGCCACTGCTTGTAAACCGGACAGAAAACATACACATCGTACCCGGATAGATACTGCGTACGAACCGGACACAAAACGTGCAGTCTGCCCTATTGGAGCTCACACGCAGGGTGACCAGAAAGTGGGCAGCATTTTCTGTTGAGTATCATTAACACTGCGATTTCCAACCCGCCTGTCGATCGTGGAAATAATGGCAAAACCCTCCACTGATGTAAAGGTGGCTCACGTCAAGGAGTGGACTGCTGCGCGCTTATGATGTGGTCGTAGGTCGTATTTTGAGTTTAGTTCCGAATACTCTGGAAAGTGTGATTCATTCAAAGTTGTAGTTCGTTTGCTGCTGCTTTTCCTTACTGTGGCTGTATAAATTCGTGACGCCAGCCGCCGGACAATAAGCCTGAACTTCAGTCCGTTAGCTTAGGTTGACGGTTGTATTTAACTTTGCCTGTTCCGTTTGGTTGGTCAATTTACCGTAGATATTTCGTGTTACAGGAGTAACACTACATTAATAGTTTCATATATATTTCTATAGTGATTTTATGAAGCAAAAAGATTCGTATTTTTGTTTGTAGTGCATAAATTCAAACACTACTGGACAGCATTCAAATCGGTCTATTCGTTCGAGAGCTACGATGGCACTGATAGACACACAGACAGTTTTACCAGCAGTAGTTTTCAAAAAAGTACATCCGGGCTCCTAAAATAGCACGAAAATGGCTATACAGGTACGGCTTACCTACACTTCTAATTTTTCGGACAGGAAAGGCAAAGTGACCACCCCCTCAGCAAAATTTAGCAATTTGTAAAAACGTACTAAATAGTGCGATGTGGAGCAAAGTACGCCAAAGGTACGACAGTCGGCCAAATTGTACGTAAATCGTACCAAAAGGCACGATCTGGCAAAGCTGCACACAGATACACAGACGTACGCGTCAAACCTATAACAACCTTTTTTCGACGGGAGTTGAAAACGTGTACAGCGTACCCGGTCCATTGTAAAATGAAATACCTAGAGCAAATTCTTCGTATTTGTTGGTATGTTATGCTGTCACGTCATGTCACCCTGCGCGGGATGTACATCCAGACTTTAACTATTTGTCCGACTCTAGCCTGACGCGTTGTTCACCCGCGCGCAGTTCGTATCTCTGTAAACATTCAAGTATTCTACAGAATTCTATAATATTTTAAACTTGTTAAATATTCTTTCCTGTAATTTTGTGTACAATAAACGATTACTTTATATATGTATTTCTTCGTGATGAAAAGTAAGTACCCTTGGCACTTGGGAATAATGTAGCTTCCTGTTAGTAAAAAAATATTTAAAATCTGTTCAGTTGCTTCGTAGAAGAGCCCCAACGTACAAACAAACCTACAAACTTTTCCCCTTTATAAATTAATAAGTTTAGAAAAATAGATAGTAGGTAAGTACTAATAGACACAGATCTGGATAAAATACAGATGCCGAATAAAGTTAAGAGAAAATGAAGCATGCATGGTACGACAATTTGAGAGCAAGGTCCCAAGTCTGCCAATTTACAAATCAATCGAGACAAGTAAATTAGCGGACTATACGGACGGTTTGATAATCCACAGCAAATTTGTTTCAGTTTTACCGCGCTGTCAGGCCAATGACAGTGTCAAAGGTTGGGCTTGTGCGGCCATTTTTATGTTTCACTCATCATTTTAGTATCATCCGTCCGATCCTGGTTCATATCAATTCAGTGGACATAAGCCACGTTGGAGGCCCCTTGAGCGACGATGGGCCCTATCACATAACTTTTTTATCTCCATTCAATATCAGAATCAATTAAAACTTCCGTAAAAGATAACTACGGCAGCTTCCGAAGTTATCTTTTCCCGTCTGAAAGTTTTACAGAGTTACAGAGTACAATCTAGGGCGATCTCTTTCTTACAACACGTCAATGATTTGACATGTACATAATGTCATAAATGAGAGTGTCGATGGCCGGGTTGAGTATTCGGCTCGTAAGCGAGAGGTACCGGGTACGAATCCCGGTGCGGCCATTTTCTGAGTTATGTACATTAGTTGAATTCTAACCGATGCTCTTAAGGTGAGGGAAAACATCGTGATGAAACCTGCAAATTCAGACAACTGAATCGTAGCAGGGTCACGGAGGTCAGACGGTAGTCGCTCCATTGTAATTATCTGATCGCTAAATCCTGGATCATGGTCGAGGCGGACCCCGGGCCCTTGTCCTCGAGAGCACAACCGAGACTTCAACGCTAAGATGATTATTATTATTTTTATTTATAATGTCATAAATGACAATAAATTATAAAACACGTTAGAAAAGCAACAAAGTTATCTGGCCTGGTGACAGCGTCGCTGTTGTTAGAATTGACAATTCTTGATCCTAGTATTGACATGATATTTCAAAATGGCGCCACTTAGTTCACTTAGCTTTTGCCACCGGGTCAGATAATTGCGGTGAAATTTCATTATTTAATTTATCAAACACGGCGTGCTTGATGAAAAATCCAAAAACTAAAAGATGATTTAGTTTGCCAAACACGATACAAGTTTTCCCCCTCCCGCACCTCAGCTGTTGGTAAAAATTATTTGTAATAAAATTTGTAAAATTGCAAAATCTTTGTTTATAAATAGCTAATTGCTTGCTATATCATCATCACAGCCCGTAACAGTCCACTGCAGGACTTAGGGCCTCTCCCACGAAAGGGGAGGTCATTGCCATAATCTCCACGCTTGGCAGGTGGGTTGGAGATCGCAGTGTTTAAATATAACAATGGAAAATTTTGCTGCCCATTTTCCAGACTACGGAGTGTAAGGGGTTGGAGCTATTCTACTCTGCCGGACACCACACGGCCACGGCTTGCTATATAATACTCTTCTATTGGTTTGAACTCTGTGTAGCAGGCAAACGCCAATGTCATACCAGATGGCAGCGTAGTTCCGGCGCAAATAGAATCGCGAGTTCGCGAGTCGCGCCCCGATTGGCCAAGCGGGGGCGGATAGAACGCGGACTAGGGATGCGCAGATTCAATAGACTATAGAACAAAAGAGACTATAAAAAGGTTATGTTAAATTGTATTTCTCATATTTATTGTACGAGCAGTTGTATTTTTTATGCACGTATTGATAAAATGAAAGAGAAATAACTATCATAAATTTTTAGAGAAAAATTCAAAATTTCTCATGAAATATATGTTTTTATTTTCCTCACCAGATTTTCAGTTGATATAATTCTTTCTAAAATAAAAAATTTATTTTTATTCTATTCATAAGATTATTAGTCCATGTTTTGCGGATCGACTCAGTTAGTAGACGTTACGATCCATTATTCATAAGATTTTTAGTCATAGATTGGATCGTGACGTAACGATCCAATACGCTTCGCTTCTTGCCCAACCCTAACTCGGACGAGTCGGCCGGGCATTAGCGCGAAGAAATAGACATTCGCTTCCAAAAGGATTAAGTTTTCAAGTCATCAGGCTGTTTGTCGCGGGCGCGGCCGGTGTCGCCGGACGTCCGGGATTAATCAGTCGCTGGCGCCGGCTGCGGGGCTGGGGGCGGGGTAGGGGTGTGAAAGCGTCGGTATCGATATTATAATTACATATATATTTTTTCAATTTTATTAGCCAGGCATTAGACGACAGGCTTGTTGTTAGTGATGATGACACCTGTCTAAGAACAGGTTCTTACCTTAGTTGCATTAAATCGGTTCGATTCTTTAGAAAATATTGTAGTACCTATAGGTAAACTTGGTAGGGGGTTATCCGACTTTTTCTGCCCATTAAGTTATTTAATTAGGAACAAGCAACAATAACAGACAGAAAAATGTCAAAAACCCCTGACCAAGTATACTTACACTCAAATATTTTCTTAACCACTGAACCGATTTTAATGAAATAAAGCTAAGAGCCATCTTAATTAAACTGGCTTTCAAACAATTAAACTGGCTTTTAAACCACTTCGAAATAGGCCTATCAGTTCAGGAGCTACGATGACACATACAGATATACAGATTCATAGAAACACATGTCAAACTCACGCTCCTCTTTTTTCATCGAAATTAAAAAAAAACCTTATCGTATCGTCACAACCATAGCGAGCCGCTAATGACCCAACAGCCATTACGGAATATCAAATCTGGTACAATATCACAGATACTCAGAAACACATGTCAAACTTACACCCCTCGTTTTTCATCGCAATTTAAAAAACCTTAACGTACCGTCACATCCCTAGCGAGCCGCTAATGACTGCCGCCTAATTTGCACACTGCGGACACACTACCCCAACTGCCATTACGGAATATCAAATCCGAGGTCCGACATTAACAGCCACATGGACTCAGAGGTCGCGCTAATTAATTAACTAGTTTGGATTGTCTTTGAATTGCTGTGTCATAGTTTTATCGATGAGGGAATTCGGCGATTACGATAGTCGCATTTGGGATCTAGTTGTTACAAAAAATAGGCAATAAATACTACAAATGACGACCTGGGCGGTGCAGAGGTCAACATGCTGCCATGTTGAGAAAGAAAGAAAGAAAGAAAGAAAATATTTATTACAAAGGAGAGAGGTCCCGGGTTCGATTCCCGGCCGGGCGGCAACTGAAATGATGAATTTTAATTTCTGTTACGGGTCTGGCTGTTATGTGTATAATAAGTATGTATTTAAAAAATATATAAGTAGTTTATCAGTTTTCTGGCATCCATAATACACGCTTAGCTTACTTTTGGGCTAGATTGCGCTGTGTGCGTTTTCCAAGCATTTTTTAAATATTATTTAACTAGTTTGGATTGTCTTTGAATTGCTGTGTCTTAGTTATATCGATGAGGGAATTCGATGGGTCTAGCAACAGTTGTTGTCTACAATGTTTTACGGCCTACTTAATCATTAGTCATTTTTTTTTATTCGTATGGCAAAAATACAATACGAGAAACATATTCAACTACAAATTTAAATCAAGCGTCAAGGCAATCAAGTCAGCCATTAAATTGGTTCGTCACTAAGGGTGATCAGGGGGTGTAAAAAGGCCACATTCGCATTTCATATTATGATTCATATTATACTACTACAAACTTATCTGATTAGGTGGCCAGTACTGGAACTAATTGACGCCATTTTGAATTGTCATGTCATTGTCAACAACAGCGACGCTGTAGATAAGTTTGTCACACATTAATATGAATCATAATATGAAATGCTAATGTGGCCTTTTTAGACCCCCAGGTCCTCCGGTGGGCCAGGGTAACTTATGTTAGGGCTTTCCGATAGAGATTAGTCATTTATTTGTTGCTCACATGGTAATATAAAAACATTGGATCTTAAAAGTAAGTAAGTATCTCATGTGAACCATTTATATTGGTCAAGGGTTTAGCATAGTTGACAAGTACAGTGAGTATATAGGAATTAAAAAAAAAATTCTTAGTGTCTTTCTATTCTATGAGCAGTACATTCGCTTTTTGCTTCTGAATTTAGGCAGTAATGTAGCTTACAGCCTAGAATAGCACATAGGCTTAAATGTTTCCCGAAATTCAATGGATCCCGCTGAAACCCATTCAGCAGTGATAACCGAATTTTGCGCGGACGAAGTCACGGGGAAAAGATAGGTTAAATTTTTTTTTATGTCATTCGGTAGGCAAACAGGCAAGCGGGCACCTGATGGAAAGTGGTCACCACTGCCTATTGACATTAGCAACACCAAGAGTATCGCCAATGCGTTGCCCACCTTTATAACACGTTGCTCTGGCAGCAAAAAGACGCAGAAACACAATACTATTTAAAAAAGTATTATTTAGCTGCGATATTCTGTAAGGTGGAGGTACTTCCCCAGACGGGCGGCTCCAATTGCCCTACCTCTCTTAAATAGGATAGTATCTAGGTAACAGGTAGTATCACTGTAATTACCTGATCGCCGAACCCTGGATTATGGTCAAGGCGCACCCCGGGCCCTCGTTCTCGAGAGCACAACCGGGACATTAACGCCAAGATGAGTATCTAGGTAATAGGGAGTTTTATAGTAGGTGAAAAGCATAGATATCTGTGGAGAACTATTATAATAAAACATTCTATAAGCTCGTAATATTCTAACGGACGATCTCAATTACTACCATATCGTTTCGAATAATGGAATGCTACGATATCTCGAATTCAACCATTATCTCGACCATTATTTGTATTAACAATGTCACTGAGAACGACCTTCGATAAGAAGTGTAGAAGATTATTGAGAATAGGTTTTCTGGCTGCAATACATATTTGAGTGTCATTTTAAATAGAGTACCTACTTTTTTTGGTCTTCGGGCCGTCTCTACTTTGTTCGGACATGGTTGTCGGATAGTGAAGCTATCCCACTTGTTTTTTTGCCTAGGGAGGCACTCGGACTGGCGGTCCACCTGATGGAAAGCGGCCACCGTCATCTAGTAAATTCCTTTGAAGAACTTCGTGTTATATTATTGTTATTTTGACGACCTGAGTGGTTCAGTGGTCCCGGGTTCGATTCCCGGCCGGGCAGAAATTGAAATGATGAATTTTAATTTCTGTTACGGGTCTGGGTGTTCTATGTATAATAAGTATGTATTTAAAAGTATATAAGTAGTTTATCAGTTATGTAGCACCCATAACACAAGCTTTGCTTACTTTGGGGCTAGATGGCGCTGTGTGAATTTGTCCACGATTATTTATTATTATATTATTATTATATATCAAATTAAAGACTTCGAAAAGGAGATCGTTCCACAACTTGCACGTGCGCGGTAAAAATGCCCGTACATTAGTTGGATGCCAGGCGTCCAAATGGTGTGGATCAAATCTATCCTACCGGCGGAGGGTGCGGTGGCAAAAGAGTGACTTACGGTGGGACCAAGTTAAACACTGGTTATGGGTATGTCGACTCGATCAAATACGTAACGAATACAGCCGTGGCAGCCTTGGCGTGAGGCATATCGCAGATAAGATCGAGGAGGCTCGTCTGCGCTGGTTTGGCCACGTGTTGCGTAAGCCTCAGGGATACGTGGGAAATAGGTGCCTGAACCTACCGGTATCAGGAAAGAGGCCCCCCGTGGGCGACCCAAAAAGTGATGGATTGACATCGCTGAGTCGGATGCGAGAGCCAACGGAGATGCCGAAGACCGGGCGAACTGGAGAAGATTGAGTAGGAAAGCGGACCCTGGCAGAGGCCGGGATGAGCGCTAGGACGATGATGATGAGTGGGTATGTCGATGCGCTGTCTCTCACACGTCGCACATGATCCGGCCGCCTGTACCGCCGCGCCGTGGGTCGTAGCCCGGTCTTATTGCTCATTTGTCGAATTGGGAGCTGTTTTATAGCAGCGAGCGGAATGGGCGCGCACCTCTTACGTCTAATCTTTATGTCCGAATAAAACGAAGCACTAAATGTGCCTCGTGAATAATGCCGCAGGGCGGTACACGCGGCAGCGGCTCGAAATATGGTTGGAGAAATTTACACAGCGCCATCTAGCTTCAAATTAAGCAAAGCTTGTGTTAGATAACTGATTAACTACTTATATACTTTTTAGTACATACTTATTATAGATATACGACCAAAATCTGTAACCATCCGGGAATCGAATCCGGGACCACTGCGTGGCAGACGGCATGTTAACCACTGAACCACTAAGGTCTTCAAAGGTTTATTTAATTTATATAAATACTACTCAGTGATAAAGAAGCAAACAACCTGATGGTTAGTGGTAACTATCGCCCATAATATTTGCTACTCATGCACTTAGGTTTCAATGTAAGAAAAATGCGGAACCGCAGGTATGTTGTTACTGTGAGGATAAAGTGCATCTTGCCTGTAATTGCGCTGGCTACCTTCTACGCCGTGAGTTGTCTACGAAAATGTAGTTCGTAGACCGCCACAAAACTATCTGACCTGGTGCGGACACGTTAGTTCAAATACTTCTACTAATTCCAGTTTTGGCCACCGGTCAGATAAGTATGTGGCACTGTAATCGTTTTAGATCGAACTCATGGCTATGTATCATTTCGTTTTCTAACCAATTGTTACCTTATTTCATTTTTTCAATTCTTAAAAGTCACGTAATAATAAGGCTAAGCCACACGATAAAAATTTCGGTCGCGCAATCTACCTTTATAAGATTTTGCGTGTGTCCGTCCATGGAACAGTCCGTCCATCGCCTTAGTGACGCTAGTTCATTTTACATTGGTGAGAGGTAGGTTGGTACACTGCCTTCTGTACATGTCTCGATACGAGACGTCAAAGCTACGTAGTATAGTTACTGTGCTAGATTCGTGTCACGTCGAAGACTACATTGATCCTATCATGTATGTAGCACGGCAATGCCTACACACTAGTCCATATTTCGGAGCTGTCCTGTTCATTCCTAAGGCATTGGAGGTAAGAGTAAGAGAGACAGCATTACAGGATACTAAGGCCCGATTGCACTAAGGTTGATTTCAGATATTCCAACCAAGAAAAGCATTGCACCAATCACCAACCTTAGGTGAAAACGTGCTAATTGCCGTGTTCACTTAAGTAAGGGATCGGTTATGTTCTTTCTTATCTCAATTTGGACGTTGCTCATTGGCTAAAAACTAGTTACGATAAAACATAGGCTATTCTTAAGTTTAGTGAAAAGAGCCATAAGTTACTCTTAACTTTATGACATCGATTTTGTGACGCCCAAATTCCTAGACACGATATTAAAATGACGCGCCCCACTATCGCATTAACAACGCACACAAGCAAGTTACATATTCAAATGCCGTTGTAATTGGTCATTCAGTTGCCGGTGAAATTCAAACGTAGGAGCACGCGTCGTTCATTGGCTCCCACACAGATGAAGTGTCGTTATCAATATTTGCACTCACACATCGAAATCAACTAACTAAGTAGTGGGGCGCGTCATTTTAGACTAGACGAGCTCTACCTACGTTTGTCAGATGTTAAGTCCTATCGAAATTCGTTTTGCGAAATTTGCTCCTTTTGAGATTATCTCCCATTACCTTAGATTATCTCCCAAGGTAATTTGTATTTGAATAATATCATCATCTTGGCGTTAATGTCCCGGTTGTGCTCTTGAGAACAAGGGGGTCCAGGGTCCGCCTTGACCATGATCCAGGATTTGGCGATCAGGTAATCACAGTGGAGCGACTACCATCTAACCTCCGTGACCCTGTTACCAGGGGAACCTGACTAGATTGGATCATAGTTACAAATTCAGTTGCCTGAATTTGCAGGTTTCATCACGATGTTTTCCCTCACCGTAAGAGCAGCGGTTAGAATTTAACTAATGTAACTTTATTTGAATAATCCATCTAATTGAACAATAGACAGCGGCGGGAACTAGATCCACGTGTAAACTGATTGAATGAGAATCGTCATTTCAATTATTTATATTTATTGTCTGAAATCCTGACTTTTACGACATTTACGGCTAAATGGAACCAGTGCAAGCGTAGATGCTACATTTCACTCTACCAGATACCACACTAACAGATACCGTCATCTGTATCAGCTATTGAGACTGTTCAACCAGTCTCAGATCAAGGACAACATTTTTGAACCGTTCACATCCACGCGAACGCTCGCGTGAACTACCTATCTCTACCACACTCGTGGTAAGTTGTTAGAGATAGAAAAGGAAGGCATTAGAAGGAGAGCGCTGGTTTGGAGGCGAGCGACCCACAAATCCCCCAATCGGCCCCATAGTCGAGCGGAAAACCTTGGTCACCCTCTCTTCACCGACGATATTAAGAGGCACGTCTAACAAACGGCGAGCTCGTTGCGGTGCCCAAGTTCGAACTCAAAGCCCAAAACGGTCACCCGTCCCGTTCTCGACATGTCTCGACATGTATATCTCGCAATACGCTGCCACTGCAACCCCAGTTTACAACACGTCATATCATCATCATCATCATGATCTTCGCATTACGTCTAGGTTGTGCCGCGAGGGCCTAGGGTCCGCCTCAAATAAAATCTTTTAATCAATAGGAGAATTCAGAAGACAGTATATCGACCTACCCACCACCAGTATAAGATGAGCTAACGTCTCTATAGACGCTCAGAACAATTTTAGCTCCTTTTATACTGGTAATATAGGATATATTCTTGCCTGTACTTCGGCTCAGCGCTTGTTAGGTACAGGGCCCATTTTAATGGACCCAAATCTGTTTGTCGGCTATATTAGGGTGTTACAGAATTGATTACAGCCATTACGAGTGAATTAATAGCCTGCGGGCGTTCGTTGGACCCCGCGACCCTTTAATGGAATTTGTTTTTTATTTTTCCCGTGTTATGCTTCTGAGTACATTTCTGGATAATGTTTCCATGACGGTAGATATTACGTGTCAATGCAGTGTGGCGCAAAAAGGAACTAATGCTCGTAATAGGGAAACTTTAGAAGGCAAAGACAACTGACGCCCATACGAGTATCGTTGTTTCAAATCAATGAAAGTTCGCGACAACGATCTTCAGACCTGGGTCAGATCAGGGTCTTGCTTGCTTCATCTTAGCATTAATGACCCGGTTATGCTCTTGCGCTTCATTCAAAGTCGTTCATTGACGTTAATTGTCAGTGAATGTCACGTCAATGAATGACTTTGCCTTTACCATGTCATTTTAATCTTCATTGACGTTGAAAGAATATTTTGAATAAAACCGTTTCGGAGAGCCATAACAAGCATGGCGAACATTAGCCCTTATGTGAGACTTAACTGGTAAGTCTAAGATTGCCCCCATTCAGGAAACAGCGTTAAGCAATCTGTGAGGGAATGTCGCTCCAAATGTAAACTCCATTTACGAATTTAATTACGCAGCTCCCTTCAAGGCATTCCTCCAGCGCCTGGCCTGCCGTAATATTTCAACAACAAGTTTCATTCATTTCGCTGTAAGTAGTGGCCCGTTTACACTGCGCTTGTTTCCCGCCACTGGCGCGCCGACTCGCCCGACCACGGACTAGAAACAAAACAACCGATGTACCATGTACCCTATAAACCTCGCGCTCATGGCAGACAGACAACACGTATTAAAGGCGCGTTGGAATATAACAAATTAAATTCTACTCAAACGAAACCCGAGTAGCATTTGATTTCGCCTACGTGTGTGCTCGCTGACGGATATTAAAAACACGTAACTGACGCTTGCTGTAGACTGTGTTAGGTTTGAGCCTGTTGTTTTTTAATAGAGGAAATGAATATAACCTAACAGACAGAGAAATTCGGAAAACCTTCGACTAAGAATTAATTTATTAATGGATGAACACTTTATGATGCAGGATACAGTCGGTACATATCGGTAGCAAGAGAGGAAACAACAGGCGGCCTTATCGCTTAAAGCTACTAAGTTTACATATACTAACATATTTTCAAAACTATTGAACCAATGGTAATGAAACAAAGTTAAGAACGATTTCTTTTTTCTTTTTGTGATACTGTTTTTATTTTAATTAGTTGTATATTTTTCATTACGTAATAAGGATTCTTTTTAATTAGTTTTAGATAAGTTATAATGTCGTATTGTATATATTGTTACTGCAATACATTTTAATTGAATCATTTTGATTAAATTGTCTTTCACAGATACAAAACCGCATCGAATTCGGTTCTTCTGTTACTGAGCTACGTTGCCACAGATACAATAACACATACGTCAAACTTATATCACCCATCTTTTTTCGTCGGAGGTTTAAAAACACACCTTATATAAATGCGGGACATTTATGTTTTGAACTGTTCTTGTACTTACACATTTACGACCCAGGCGAGATAGCCGATTCCGTTACCAAGGGCAAAAAATATGCGAGTTGAACAAATATAATTGTCCTCCGCCGAAAAAGAAACGAAGAGTGACAGTTTATTGGATAAGAAACGGGTACTGCCTTTCACAATGTTAGCATACCGTTAAATGTGGATGTAGTAGGTATTAAGCGTTTTAGATGTGAATACATCTTCGCTTATTTCTTTTTTTTGTTTTTTTACTTTGTCTTATGGACCCGGCGCGACTTTGTTTGCGTACACCTACTTTACCCCACCTACCCTTAAATAACTTTATCTATTGTTGAAAACCGCATTAAAATCCGTTGCGTACTTTAAAATATCTAAGCGTATGTAGACACATAGACGGACGGATATGTATAGATAAGTATAGATACCACCATAGTGTTAATATGTCATGTCTAGAAACTACTCAATCCTTTCGGATATATTTTTATTTTTTTATTAAATCTTCATGCACAAAATAGTACAAAGGCGGATTTAAAGCTAAAATAGCCTTATCTACCAGTCAACCAGGAGATAAAGGGTAAAGAAAAAGTAAGGCGGTGCAAGAGAAGCTACTAAACAAGATGGAGGAGGGGAACCGTTCATGCAATTATAGCCGAACCAGAGATAACAGTACAGATAAATAGATAGATAACTGAAAATAATATATATATATGAAACATATCATATGGATATAAAACAGTCAAGTACAATTTCATTACTTACATGATAATTTCAAACATAATAATATTTAATTTTAACTATTCCGTAAGAGTTCGGTTACAGAATGAAACGTCTTTTCCAGTAACCAGCTTTTTAGTTTCCTTTGGAAAAGTTGAGCAGGTAAACTTTTCAGACTTTCAGGCAGTGCGTTATATACCTTAAGACACATCGCTGGATAATTTTTATAGTAATTTGTAGATTTAGGAACTTTAGAATAAACAAGTTTCGTGTTGTTCCTAGTACACCTTGAATTGTATACTTGCGGCAGTAGTAAACAAATTCGGTTACATTTTACAAAGTTTGCTGTTTCAAAGTTATATAAACATCATCATTATATCAGCCGAAAGACGCCCACTACTTGGTATAGGCCTCCCCCAGAGATCTCCACAAAGGCCGGTCTTGTGCTTTCCGCATCCAGCTGGTACCTGCGATCTTCACCAGGTCGTCGGTCCACCTTGTAGAAAGCCTACCCACGCTGCGTTTTCTAAACATGGTAGAATTATAATACCTGTTTCTCTGAAAATCTCTTTGCCCGACTCCCAGGGCGGAAATCCGCATATTGCACGCAAACATTTGCTTTAGAGCAATAAATGCTCTATTGGAATCTGTAGAATTTTCCTATAAAATCACACCGTACTTCAGTGAAGAGTCAACGTAACCGCAGTATGCTGCAGTAAAGTACTAAGCATTGAAGATTTTCTAAGAGATATAGCACAAAATCGTATTTGTTGGGTTTATCATACACCTTGTCAACGAGGGCTTTCCAGATGCATGTTTAATCCAAGATTAACCCTATGAATGTTGTGATGTCCACTTCTTTAATCATTTCTAAATCTCTTTGCTTTTGGGTCTCTAACTTGTTGTGTGACAGCGCCGACCTGTTCTAGATATTGTAGTATAATCTACTTTTTTTCGCGTTTCAATCCTCAGGTAGGTAAGTTAATTGAAAAAGGATCATATATTTACACATTGTAGCTTTCTATTAGAGAATGAATTTCAGGAAATCAGTAGTTTCAGAGTATATCTATTGCAAACAATGCAGGACTACCCCTGCGAAAAGGCATGTATTTATTCATTTTCTTCTTCCTTTTTCCGGCTTCGCACAGGTAGCACCTTTCGCACCTTAATAAATTATACACCTAAACCCTCCACATCAATCACTCTGTCTATTTGCGAAAATCGCATTAAAATCTGTTCAGTAGTTTTTAAGTTTATTGTTATCAGTCAGATGCGTCGTGGGATATTGTTATAACACGTAGTTATATACAGTAAGTTAAGACAGGCATGCTGGAACATACATGCCGGAGGTGGACCTCCAACCGCATCGTCGCTTCCCATCAGCTGAGATGGCGGTCAAAGCCTTTTCTTACTAGACCACCACTTAGACAAGACTTAGACACCACTAGACAAGCAGTACAAAAAAACAACTGACCAGTCCGAGTAGCGTATCTTAATGAGCGCTCCCTACCAAACGAGCCCGCGAACATAACTCTGCTCGAAACCAATAAGTTGTTTACCGAGTTGCGAAGAGTTGCCGCGAGCGCCTGCTACTGTCGAAATCGCAATTTGTACCACCGCCGTCCCGCCTGCGTCCCGCCCGCGTCTCGCCCGCGTCCCGCTCTCGTCCTGCCCGCGTTCCGCCCGCGCCCGCCCTGCCACCGACCCGCTGCTCAATTTTTTATTACATTAAAACTCCTTAACTAGACAGCTTTACGACTCGCAGACCAATTTGCCAATACGCCGTGACTCGAAACATGTTTTACGAGAAATATGAAAATAATCGGGCGTGAGCGACGCGGAACGTTCCTTTAGGAAATAAAATGGTTCTACCTTTGGGACCAAAGTACTTTTGTTGAGCGCAACGTAAAACTTTGTAAACGCTTGGTACAGGCATATAATGTCATGGCTGTTAAGGGCGACAGTTGCGGTTGCGAGCTAAGTTACTTTTCTTTATGGTGACTATAATATGGCTAAAAGCGAAACAGCCAAGAGGATATGAGGCACACTAGTTTCTTTTAGTTAAATAACCTATACAACAAGGAATGTAAGTACTATCGCTACGAAAAGTCGAAGTTTAGGTAACTTTTTTTTATATTTTTTTCCAACATGACAGTAATACATATTACATTTTTAAAGACTCTGTCAAACTGCTCAGCAGATTTACGACAGATACGCTATCTATTCCAATGACGTCCATTGTACTTCAATTGTACTACATACTACCGTTCATAATATCTTCCAACTTACCACACTACTTTACTTACTTACTATAATGCGGTCCGCAAGTACGCTAGCATCCGCGCTTGCGGGTTTGTAGGTACCTACTATTATATTTTATGCCGAATTGTGCACGGGCTCACCAACGTTTTGTGGGACCCCTAAACGTCTGCTATCGCAACAAACTAGATTTTTTTTTGTACTTGATGACGTAGGCGCCCTCACTGTCTATAACGTGTTGGTGAACTTCGGCGCTAAAACGCAGCGCGTAGCACGATAACTACGGCGTGTAGCACCGGGATACGGCGCGTAGCATTACCGCATCGCGTCGCCGTGACGTCACAATTACGTGGCACGTAACGGCCGCAGATAATTTCATTTGTGTGGCGCGCTTTATGGCGCGGAAAGAGATTCGGGAAGACACGCTCTCGGCGCACAGTGCGGTGGACTTCCAGAGAGCATCGGCAGGGACCTGGAAGAAAAAAAAAAATTATAAGGTAGGTAGCTGCAGTATACAGACAGTTTTCTTAGTCTATGGGCATATACACATATTTAATAGGCACACACTGATATAATATTCTGAATAAAATTCGACCCCAACGGGCATAATTGTTTAAAATAATTTTTAAATGTGGAATGATGATGATGATCAATATAGTCTCTTTACGTGTTACTAATAAAAATTGTTCATACGTTGAGCAAGCGTTGAATGCTCGTTTAACGAGTGTTTATCTATACAAGGTTTATGTCAAAATACTTTTGACATGTGCAATAAACTTATCTTACCCGGTGACAACGTCGCTGTTGTTGAAATTGCATCATATTTCACAATGGCGACGCTTAGTTTCAGCTTTGTCCACCGGGTCAGATAGTTTGTGAAATTATACAGAGCTTCTGTCAAGATATAAACTTTTACCAGGTGAACAGAACTGGAACTAAGTGTCGCCAATTGAAATATAATTTGGCCTATGCGTTAACTGCAGTCACAGTCACCAATGTGGCTACCTCGTATTCGGATCGCAAACGCTGTACGCTAAAGGCCTTGCCACACACAAAGCTCGGCGCGAGCGCGGTGCGATAGTTGCTAAGCAACTATAGCGCAGTGCGAGCGCGGCGTGATAGTTGCCTAGCAACTATCGCACCGCGCTCGCGCCGAGCTTTGTGTGTGGCAAGGCCTTAAGTCCCTCTATTTAGGTGCCTATCTACAAATTGTGATGCTGCATATCCTCTGCGCTGTGCCCCCGCTGTAGCCAGTCACCGGCTAATGTAGGCGCGGAACGTTTACCGCCAGCGCCAGCGAACGCACTTAGCAGAATGGGCGAGCGGATCAGATTATTTTACCACGTGAATTTGTGTAAAAAGGGAATGTTATTATGTCGTATTACAATTGAATCATGAAGATGTATGAATGTGGAAGAAAGAGGTGTGTCTGGATCGTAGCTTGTGGCACTCGATAGTGTTGGAAAGTCAATGCTCATACATTTAAATATAAGTCGGTTATGTTGGCCAACACGCACAACTGCTGTAAGGTTGGTAGTCTTCGTTCATGTGTTGCTATATTCGGGTGTAAGCCTTCTCTTACATTATGGCTGCTGAGTGATGTTGAACGCTGGAAAACGTGTTATTATAAATAAAGATAAAGTAACAATCACTTCCAGTATTTTATTACATAAAGTAACAGATAGTTTCGGCCTGCCCCCGGTGCGGGTTACTTTGATAGGTGATGAGGTGTTCGGGTCTCTTCTGGAAGAATGTATTAACCACGGCTAAGTCGGCGGCCAGTGAGGTTCGGAGAATTTCTTCTCCCTCACTGTTTCGCTGGCCGTAGCCAAAGCCCCCGTGCACCTGACCGAACTCCTCGATCCTCTGGCCCACGTAGCGAACACGCAAACATACACATGATATTAGAGTAGACATACACATAGTAAAGCCTAATGTGACATGGAGAGATATAATGGAAAAAAAATTGAGTGCAACTATGATAATAATGCGAACTGCGAGATGTGACTGTTCGACTGGATAGTAGTTTTTCCCTTTGTTGGTGGCATGCTAGTTCCTTTTTACACTATGTCGTATTATTGCTACAAGTGACTTGCCCTTTTTCCATTAAAACATATAACATACGGATACTATGGATACGGACGGGAGTTTGTATAATATAGCGTTCCGGCTCTGCCTGGCATTGTCGAGCACGGTTCGGTCGTGGTTGGCGAGGGATACGTTTATCTACGGTCATAGGGTGGTCAGCGTGTCACTGTGTGTTTCCTTCCTACTTTCCTATCCCCCTCATTTTTGACGATTGAAAGAGATATTTATTGTCCTAATCAATAAAGAAATTTTGATTTTGATTTTGATTTTGATGTATTAGGGAGTACGTAGATACAAAATTTTACTATGGTAAGGGTGTTAAGAGTCTCTCTTATGAGTTAGCCTGGATGTGCGTTTTTTTGCCACTAAGCCTTTGATTATTACGTGCAAAAATGGCTTGGGTAATTGCAGTATGTGGATACTAAGACGCGGTTCCTTTTTACTTGCAATCAATCCGTAGCTTTCGTATATATCGTATAGTTTTCGGCGTTATATTAACTATCCCGCGAGATACTGATACTTTCCGGGACGTAAAGTACCTGATACCCGGGAAGAACGTAGCTTCCTTGGTAAATGAACTTTCTAAATCGGTAAAGTAGTTTCGTAGTTAATCGCTTTCAGATAGACAGACGCGGCGGGGGACTTTATAACCGTTTACGGATAAATAATATTACGAGCAAGGTATTAACAAGAATTAGAGAAGTATTATAGAAGTATTATTAAGTAATTTCAGATATCGCTGGTAAACATACTTGCACAGTAAGAGCGTATAGTACAGTGCCACCAACTTAGGTATATGTTTAGGACGGTGGCGCTAGTGAGGCCAGTGGGAACGGAATTTTCTAAATAGCAGTTATTATTTATTTTGTTTGAACATATTGTGTACTGAACATTATGTGGAGGGGCATTTGCTGTTTGACAAATTTCATTGATATTATTTTTTTATTTTACATTTGACACATTTCATTGTGACATATTCACAACGTTTTCTACTTCATTCCCTTTCGAACAATACAATGCTATAAAACCTTTTAACACTTACACAGCAATATGAACTCTAAGGTGCTCATGCACTTACAAAGGCGACAGTACAAGCACGTACCGTTTTTCAATACGGCCAAGCTTCAGTTCGGACTCATCCCACGGTAATGTGAGCTGAGTCCCACGGAATTGTCCTCCTGTACACTCGGACCCTAAACTCTGTGAGCGGTCAGCGTGCGACGCCAATTACCCGCGCGGTCGGCTAAATAATGACCCCGAGACGGCCTCGGCCGTTCACTGTGTTGATTTATGTTTCTTTTTTGCTTATCTGCCGCCGACAATGGGCTTTCTGCGACTCGTGTGGCTTTATTCGTGTCTTTGTGCCGGCGTGATGCATGGCGTAACCGGCTAGCGAAAGACTGACACGGTCTCTCGTGTAACGTCGCCGCCATGAGGTTATCTTTCTTTTTTTACTTCCGAGGGTAAAAGAGGGGAAGGTATTTGTGTGTCCGTTTGTGACATCGTAGCTCTGGAATCGATGGACCGATTTTGATGTGGTTTTGTCTGTTTAAAAGCCAATTTATTCTAGATGGTTCTTAGGTTTGTATTATTAAAATCAGTTTGATAGTTTAGAAAATAATTAAGTATAAGTAAACTTGGTCAAGGGTTATCTGACTTTTTCTCTCATTTAAGTTCTTGTTGGATCATTTGGTTCTTTTTTTATGTCAATCAAATCCGATCACCTGATGAAAAGTGGTCACCGCAACGGACTTTAGCAACACCAGTATCACAAAAGCGTTGCCTGCCCGCAATAAGTTGTCTAGGTGGTGGTGTGTTTGTCATCATCATGCAGCTGTACTCTCGCGCACAAGGGTGCAGGGTCCGCCTTGACCATGATCCAAGATTTGGCAGATCAGGTAATTACAGTGGAGCGATCGCCGTTTGATACCAGGGGAACCTGACCAGATTTGATCGTGCTCACACTGATTTAGTCGCCTGAATGTGCAGGTTCCATCACGGTGTTTTCCCTCACCGTAAGCGCATCGGTTAGTATTCAACTAATGTACACAATTCAAAAAAGAGTCATTGATACATAGCCGCAGCGGGATGCGAACCCGATACCTCTAGCTTACGAGTCGGATACCCTCATACCCGAGTGGTGGTGTCTTTGCACGTGTCTATATAAATAAAATAATAAATAAATAAATAAATAAATATTCGTGGACAAATTCACACAGCGCGATTTAGCCCCAAACTAAGCAAAGCTTGTACTATGGGTGCTAGATAACTGATATACTACTTAATTACTTTTAAATACATACTTATTATACATAGAACACCCAGACCCGTAACAGAAATTAAAATTCATCATTTCAATTTCTGCCCGGCCGGGAATCGAACCCGGGACCTCTTGCGTGGCAGACCGGCATGTTGACCATTGAACCACTCAGGTCGTCATATATATAGTATATACTCACTATGTAGAGAACGGTAGCGTAGCATGACTACCAACAAAAATATGTAATAAAAGAATTATAAAAGACCTGTAACACACACCGGTTCGACGACCGATACTGTTTACGTAGTTGTACACCAGGCTAATACCCCGCAACACGATACACCTGGTTTCTGGGAAAGCTGTTCAGTTACAGCGCCACCGTTTATAGAATGATTACAGTTATTACATTAACAAGCGTAAGAGCTACAGACGTACGCGATTTCTGTGCGATTTGTAGGAAATGTTTATGCAATTTTGGTTTCTATGCATATGCCAGAAAGCTTATTTCATTTTATTTTCGTTTTTATTGTTTTTATATAATTGAGGTTTTACATGTGGTGTCCGGTGTAGAATAGCAAACACTGTTGTACACAGCGATAATGGTTTCGAGGCATAAGATCTAGAGTCTTCTAAGGCTGGAAAATGGGCAGCGGCCGTCTTGTTTCCGGCAGAGTAAAAAAGCACCAACCCTTTACACTCGCGGGAGTCGTACAAAGCGACTAATGTTTTCGATACAAAAGATCTAGGAGTCATAACCTGGAAGTGGCAGCTTTTTCCATTGTTATATTTATATCACTGCGATCTCCAACTCGCCTGCCGAGCATGGAGCCGGGCAAGAACCTCCCTTTTCGCGGGAGCGGCCCTAAGTCCTACAGTTGACTGTTATAGGCTGTGATGATGACGTTTTACATAAAACACTTATGAATAACAATTTAAGAGGTCCCGGGTTCGATTCCCGGCCGGGCAGAAATTGAAATGATGAATTTTAATTTCTGTTACGGGTCTGGGGGTTCTATGTAATTTTTTTTTGTTTTTTAAGTATTTATTTAAAAAAACAAATTATTTAAGTAGTATATCAGTTATCTAGCACCCATAGTACAAGCTTTGCTTAGTTTGGGGCTAGATGGCGCTGTATGAATCTGTCCACGAACATTTATTTATTATTATTATTATTATTAAAAACACTAAAAATGCTAAGCTACATGGCATCGTCAAGCCGGCAATGGTTCGTTCAGCCCGGTGTTCCCGGTGATGTTATCGGGTGTACGGTCCGTCTGATGGCCCAGTTGCCAATGCCTATTGAAAAAAAACAAACGCCGCTCCGCGGACTGTTTGTCACTGTCACTTTGACAATTGGCTTACCGCTTACCTTTATTGTCTGTAAACAATCGCACAGCGCTCGCGTCGTGACAGCCTAATCATCGCGCGTCAATATTGACGATCTGAGTAGTTAAGTCGGTTAACATGCCTGTCGCCAGGCAGAGCGCCCGGATTCGATTCCCGGCCGAGCAGAAATTATGAATTTTAATTTCTGTTGCGGGTTTGGGTGTGTATAATAAGTATGTATTTACTAAACAAAGTATTGTGTAGTTTATCAGTTATCTAACATAACTAATGACAAAGAAACTGTGGAGGTTCGTGTGTTCACAAACTTTTACACGAATTTTACCAGTCATCGCGTCTGATATCTACATCGACATCGATTCGTAGCTTAACTTATCGTCGCACTCCGGTTTCCAAAGCCGGCACCGAGGCGGGTGCTCCACCGTTCTGGTGTTAAGCGCGCGATGGATGGCGAAGCTGGTAAATTGTCGTCGTGATAAGTCTGAGCTATGGACGATATCTGCGGCGCCGGCCGCAGTTATACAGCTACATGGAGTTATAAGAGCTCGTTTATAAGTCGCCGCTTACAAATCGCGTACGAATCGCGTCCGCACAGGAATCGCGCCTAAATCGCGCAGCCTACCGTATTAAATAAATGTGCTTGGACAAATTGACACAGCGCCTTCTAGCACAGTAAGCAAAGCTTGTTTTGGGTGCTATAGATAATTGATAAACTACTTATATGTATATTTTGAAAAACATACTTAGTAATACACATACATACATTTATACATCAGACCCGTTACAGAAATTAAAATTCATCATTTCAATTTCTGCTCGACTGGGAATCGAACCCGGGACCTCTGCGTGGCAGACCGGCCACCAACTGAACCACTCAGGTCGTCAGTTCAGTCTACCACCCTTTCACATACATACATAACGTAACCTCTTTTCTTTAGAGTTTTTAGGGGTAGACAGAGACCACATCGTTCCAATAGTCTAGTACGCTTTCAATTAGAACAAAGCCTCTCCCGATCGAATCCCAGGAGACGCATATCAACGTCTTGACCGTACATTGTAGCCTGCTAACCAAACTGTCGATCTCTGTTGACGAAGCCAGTGCACCTAGGGCTAGCACTAGCCAGTCTAGCGTCTGCGCGTCGCGTGAATCGATAGCGCGGGCCACCGGCCCCTATAACCCAGATCGCCCTGGTAAGCGGTCCTCCTGTTTCTATAATTTCTGGCTCATTGCATCTCGCCACGGATCGTCTGGTAACCTTTGTGACTTTCTACGTAGACGTTGCGTTAAAATTGAACGGCTATGCATACATAATAAACCTATATAGTGGCAAAAAACGGGCACATGGGCTATTTTTCTGCAATCGAGACAATTTGGAGACCTTGGATTGGCTCCCCCTGGGAACTTTCTGGGTGCTAATTATGCACATCTAGAGCATGGATGGAGGAGGTCTGAAGTTTCTAACCAAACCAATTGAAAAGGCAGTTTACGCCAGCGGGAAAGTTTGCGGAATTTCGATTCCATGCAACCGGTGTACGAAATTTCCTTGCGCATTTTTTCTGGTTAGGCAGAGACGATACTGTTACACATTTTTACTAATTTTTTTATCTAAATTGGTATATGAAATGACAGTATACGTCCGTAGAAGCCTTACATCCTCACGTAAGAGATATTGCTAGAAACTTTTAAGAGGCTAAGCGCTGGTTTGTACACCATATGTGGGAAATAGTTTCCTAAATCTGCCTATTAGGTAAAAGGATCTGAATAGGACCTTGGCATAAGCAGGGATTGATTGAAGATGATGATGATCATCATAATAATAAAAGGATAATGTTACCAATAGATATTCCATCGCCCAACTTAAACCACTATCGAGCTTTTTGGCATAGCTATAATGGCGTAGATTTCCGTTATTGTTGTTAATTCTACGTTCAAGGAAGGAATATTCTATACATTACTACTTACTAAAATTCCTTATATTCTATACAAAATGCACAAGAAAACGTAAATGTGATAAAAGCTATATCTAATTATCACTGCTAGTGGTAACTTCATTAGTAGGTATCGGTGGCGGTAACTTTTTACGCCACATTCGTTATTGTCCTAACACGCCGAATATAGGAAAACTAAAGAGACTGACGCCCTCTCACGGTCCTTATTATCGTGTGTCCTATATGTTATGACGTGATTTTATAACATAGTTCCTTCGTACAAAGTCACAGTGATACTACCGTGACGTTATTTAGCACCCATCTCATCTCTAGCACTTATTCGAGCAAAGTCTATGCCGGTTGTATTAGTTTAAGAATTAGAAAAATTGTGCAGACGAGCATAGAAATATCATCAAAACATATTATGAAATAAAACCCCACGCCGCGTCTGTCTGTCTGTTTTCGATAAATTCTAAAACTACAGAACGGATTTTCATGCGGTTTTCACCAATAGACAGAATGATTAATGAGGAAGGTTTAAAGAAAGAAAGAAAAGACATTTATTACACATAGCTCACCACGACACAATAACAGTTACATAATGTAGTCTCCCATGCCACTGTCGGCCAGCATAATTGGTACCCACTCAGCATGTGCTGCGAGGCGCAAGAAGCGTCCCACAGCGCTGGTATTCTGTGGGCCCATTTTCAGGTACACAGGGGTACTGGTTTACGTGTATAATTTTGTAAGATTACTGCCCGTCCGAAGCCGTGAGCGTCGGTGGAAGGGCGGTTGAGTATCCGACTTGTAAGCGAGAGGTACCGGGTTCGAGTCCCACAGCTTCCATGTACCAATGACTCTATTTTGAGTTAAGTGAAGTAGTTGAATACTAACCGATGCTCTTACGGTGAGGGAAAACACCGTGATTAAACCTGCACATTCAGGCGACTGAATGTGTAACCATGATCCAATCTGGTCAGGCTCCCCTGGTAGCAGGGTCACGGAGGTCAGATGGTAGTCGCTCCACTGTAATTACCTGATCTACCAACTCCTGGATCATGGTCACGGCGGATCCCAAGCCTTCGTGTGCGAGAGCACAACCGGGACAATAACGCCAAGATGATTATTTATTTTTTACTGTCCGTCCAAAGCCGGGGCGGATCGCCAGTTTTAAATGTAAATAATGAAAGTTTTACACCGATTCCTGCAAGCAAAACTAAGTTCTCTTTCCTTCTCGATATTAGCATACGGCCGAGAGGCGCCGCGCTAACCCCGCCCGCCCCGCGCCCCGTCGGCGTCGTCTCCTAATAGAGTTATCCGATCCTAACACAATATTATTTTATTCGAGACTCACCGGAGCGATTACTTTCTAGCCTCCGTTTCTCCGAAGTAGGAAGGAATTATGGGTAAGAGTTATAGTTTGAAATTCTAAGAGTATACCAATTGTGTGGTGTGAAGCATCGACAGACCACAGCCTCATTCGCATTGGTCGAGGGATTTCTCAATATATTTCTTTGGTAGACTATCACTTGGCAGGCGGATTGCGTAATGCAGTTTAGATTATTTGTAATATTGTAAATTTTCAAGTCAACAGAGGTCTAGCTTGTCTAGTAAGACATTAGTCGCCTTGTAGAAGGTCGTAACACTGTTAGAATACCTATTGATGCAGGCAAAAATTTACCTTGTTTAACAACCTGCAACTGCACTTTAACCTTACGAAGGTAGAACATATTTTTGTTTTGTTTGGCAGTGTCTATAAACGCCGTACACTAGATGTAAAATGGACAACAGCATGATCTGTTGCGTTGTGGGATAAGCTCGCCTTTGCATTATAAACTGTATTTTTATTTCCTGTAATGTTATAAATTGATGCAATAAAGAGATTACATACATACATACATACATCTGTTGTGAATTTTCGACGCTGCGATGTCCAACCCACCTGCCGAGACTTAACGCCATTTCCTAGGAGTCACAATCTAAGTTACTGTTCAGTCGCCTGTCGGTCAGAGAGCATCGGTGGCCTAAGGTTAAGGGGTTCGAGCCCCAATGCCGCCATGTACCACTGACTCTGTTCTGAGTGTTTGAGTCTTATGATGAAGGAAAACATCGTGATATTAAATATATTATTTTCTAAACGGAAAAACGCACGTAGTAGGGGTAGCGATCCGGACCTCACTCCATGGGACCCGCTGAAGACCAGCGCCGCAGCTTTGGCCACGGCTCATGCTGAGTGAGGTCCCTTTATCGACCGTGAGAGCCACAGCATGGCAATGGCAAAGTGTTTAATCGTAGAAATTTCGTAATTTTATTTTCAAATATTTTATTGTTTTGATTTTATTTGATTTTGCATAATTGTGTGTGTTGATATGTAATTATTGTGTTTCAATGTTGTGTTGTGGCGTCTAGTTCATAATAAATGATTTATTTCTTTATATTTATTTATTTATGATATAACCTGCACATTCAGGCGACAGAATGTGTAACCATGACCCAATCTGGTAAAGTTCTCCCGCTCTCAGTGTCACGGAGGTTAATCGATCCACTGTAAATACATCGAGAGCACATCCGGGACATAAACGCCAAAATGACCATCCCCACCTATTTGTCTACGAAACAGAAGCTCCTGTAACGGCATTTATCTATAACGACGATAACAATAAACCATCGATCTGATCCACCCCCGCAGCAACGCGTGAAGGACACATGAAACTGACGTGCGAAAACATTTATCTGCGTTTGCACATTAACCCGGCCAATTTGGCTGAGCCTGCAGCCCAAAACGCTCCATTAATAAGTGAGTGTGCACATTTCAAACGCAAATTAGGTTTATAAATTCAACGCGCAGCCCGCGGGGAAATAACACACCGGCGGCGCGACAAATAATTAAAAGGACAAGCGCGGCCCATTATTGATGGGGTGAGACACGGCTGGCTGTTCTGATTTCGCAATGGCAGTTTGCAGGGTTAGGCGCGGTTTGGTTGGTAATTATTTAGATCACCTGTGCGGGTCGGTCGCGAGCTCGCGTGTGAGAGAGCCTTTATTTCAATAATAAGATTAAAGAGATTGCAAGATTTTTCTTGCCTTTTCACGCTTGTCGCTCGCGCGCGTGTATGTCTAACCCGACGGGCGTTGTTGGGCGAGATATAACTTTGTGTCCCGCTTTCATTGATGTACAAATGCTACGAGAGCTGATCAAGGGCGTCGCCAGGATTCCTGGCTAAGCATTTGAAGCTGACCCCAATTTTATAAACTATCCCGAGGATATCTAAAAAAGTTCATTTTCACACTCGCAGCCAACTCCAGTTGATGCGGTATTTGGGTATTTGCCGCAGTCGATTGCACCGCGCTAGACGGAGTCTGGGCGGATATTTGCAGCTTTGCCGACTTAGTCGATGATCCTCCGTTTCGAAATACTGACTGGCGTTCGCATCTCGATACACCGCATCGCGCATCCGTCTATGTTAAACCTTTTAGATGTGCACGTTATTTATTTACTTCACACGGCCACCATGGCCTCAAACATTTTGAACGGTTTATATTTAAGTTTATTTTATTGACCTAAAACTCTGAATTATTGTATGTCCGTGGGCAGACCACAGAGCTCTCTGTATTTACTTAACATATGTATATTGTTTATATGTATACCAACCTGTGTGTCACAATAAAAGTATTTGAATTTGGTCTTTACACTCATTCGAATTAGAAGGTAATATAAACCTCATACATTAATTTACAGTACATACAAGTCTTTGACCACATAATATTTATTTAAATAATCATAGAAGCTACTCATCATGTCATAGTGAGACATCTGTTTTGTTTTCGCTATGGAAATACGTAGAATTTAGTTGACGCGGTATTTGCCACGGTCGATTGCACCGTACGATGCGCGCGTTATGTGGTTTGAGCCGCTGCAGCGCTGAATGCAGCGAGCCGAAGTGTGGGCGAATATTGTGGGCGTTATGCGGTTTGAGCCGCTGCAGCGCTGGATTCAGCGAGCCGAAGTCTGAGCGGATATTTAAAGCTTCCCGGTTTAGCGGATGATCCGCCGTTTTGAAATAGTGACTGGCATCCGCGACACAGCCGTAATATTACAGTTTGAGAATGTTGAACTGCCATTTTTGTTATTCAAGTCTATAGTTCAACATTATCAAATCGTCTTAATATTGGTAGCTATCAATAATAATTATCATCACGTCGCGTTAATATCTAGTTTGTGCACTCGCATGAGAGAGCCCGAAGCCGCCATGACGATGATCCATTTGGTAATTACTAGTAATTACATAGGTACAGTAGAGCAACCGGATTATGGTTCAGTCGTCTTAATGTGCAGGTATCCTCACGATGTTTTAGTTCACCGTAAGAGCATCGGTTAGTGTTCAACTAATGCACATAACTCAGAACAAGTTCAAATGAAAAATATTCTGTAATACCTAGCTTTTATCGCAGTTTCTTTATTCATTTATTCTTTAGAGTATTTGTCATGATTATTCAAACGTGCCCAAACTCGGGTTTACCATGCGTAGTTCAGGCGTATCTAAACTACCGCCAAACCACCACCTTCCGTCTCCATCATCAAATAAGCTCACACATCACAGCCCGTAACAGCCCACTGCAGGACTTAGGGCCTCTCCCACGAAAGGGGAGGTTATTGCCATAATCTCCACGCTTGGCAGGCGGGTTGGAGATCCTAGTGTTTAAATATAATAATGGAAAATGCTGCTGCCCATTTTCCAGACTACGGAGACTCTTGATCTTTTGCCTCGAAAACATTAGTCGCCTTGTACGACACCCATGAATGTAAGTTATTCTACTCTGCCGGACACCACACGGCCAAATCAAATATCAAATAAGCTCGTTGGTATCATAACAATGCATTGCCACCGAACTTACATGAGTGTGCAAAAGCTCAATCATAAACCGGTACATAGGTCAAATTTTACTTGCAAGATTTTATTACGAACAGTAAACTAAAAAGTTTGTAAAAGGCCATTGGTACATGGCAGCACTAGGATTCGAACTTAGTACTTCTCGCTAACGTCCAGACCACCTACACATTATTTAATCAAAACATCTATAGCGAGTTATCTATTCTCTTGACACGGTAATAATGGTGATAACACATTCCTAAATTCAGTACCTGAATTCAGAAACAAAAAGAGTGAGAGCAAATCAAAGTGGAATGTATTGCTCATAGAATAAGGTTCATTTTTGTATCACTTATATTAAGTCACGCGTCGCTCCGCTTTTCAAAAATCCGAGATACAGAAATGGACCTTATTCTATGAGCAATACATTCCACTTTGATTTGCTCTCACGCTTTTTGTTTCTGAATTCAGTCACTAAATTTAGGAATGTGTGATAAGCGCATAAGCGAGGGCGTGTTACATATTTATTTACATTGCGAGTGAAGAAGCGTAATGATGATCGTTGCCCGGAAGTTGGGATAATTGTCGTAATGGCCGCTGGCGGCAGCCACTTCCGGCGAATTCGGAGGGTGCGCGGGACCGATACCGAAACAAGACTTACACATGTGTATAGATACAATAAATGGATCACATTACATCAAAAACCACAGCGGGATATGAGCCACTTCCACGTCATTGGAGGGTTTTGTAAATGTGGAGTTACGAGGTGGACCGACGACCTGGTTAAAATCGTAGGTACCAGCTGGATGCGGAAGGCACAGGACCGGTATTTGTGGTGATCTCTGCCTATGACCAGCAGTGGGCATGTTTCGTCTGATATGATGATGATGGAGTTATCTTAATTATAAATCGTTGCTGTATTAAAGTTAGTTAAGATGCCTAGCCTCCCCAACTTATAGAAAATATGGAGTCATCTAATTAGAGATTTCTTTCATATTTTTGTTAAGATACCTATCCTTCCTAAGCGTTAGGGAGGGAGGGGGTCGCTTGTATTAACAAACGATGTCACCTTAGGCTATACTTATGAAAGTAGTATTAAATTATATGAGTGCCACGTCGGTGTAAGTTTTGTTTTATTGTGGTTACTGTTTTCAATTTTATTTATTACACGGATTACGCTTTTAAATCGTAATTACTTTATTGGAACCTGTAAATCGGTAGGTATCCTTTCAATCGCTATAAATTGAGTAAGTAGTTGAAGTTTAATTAATTTTAGTCAATCTCATTTCGGTGGCAGGTGGCTATAAAGGCCGATGAGGCTATAAAGTTGTCGATTGTCATAGCGTACGTAGTTCCGGAAAACGCCACGAGGGAAGCTTTCAACTGACCGGTTCGGCGACCTGGTAAATATCGCGAATACCAGGTATATGCAGAAGGCACAGGAGCGATATTTGCGGAGATATCTGGGGGAAATTTTCCAATTATGGGCGATAACTTACCAATTCACATCAGGCAAAACCTTATAAAAGCTAATAATTTAATTAACCACCAGTTTATTTTGAACTTGATTTTATTACAGCCGATTTAGGCAACCTGAGTAGCTCAGTAATCACATGTCGGTCATATGCCGAGCACCGGCTTCGATATGGTGCCGAGCTGAAATGTAATTATAAAATTTTAGTTTTTATCTGGGTGTTACAACACCATACCATACTATCTATACTTGTACGACAGGCTTTGCTTAGTTTGGGGCTAGAATTGTTTCTATCTTTACGAAAGTGGCGCGCGTTTCTAGTTACTTTTACTTTGAAAATAATTACTTCTAAATGTACTTCCACGATAAGGTAGGCATAAAACGAAAACATTAACATTAACTACTAATCCAAAGTTTAAATGATTGAAAACCTCTGATAAATCTTTGAATCTTTAAATCCAATACTTGAATCTAACTACTTAAATCACTTCTCTTCTCATAGATAACTTGTACGGGCGATACTAACGAAATGAGAGTGCGGTTTTCACTTCGTCCTTTTATCTGCACGAGGTGAATACACAGACAGACAGAAGAGTCGCTATTTGCTTAATGATATTTGTGAGTTCCTTCTGTTACATTATTATTGATATTCTGTGTCCTGGGCAGGGTGCGACTGGGCATGGATTTACGAGTGTAAGTAATATAAATTGCTCAGTTTATAAGTAACTAGTGGACCCGGCGCGACTTCGTTCGCGTACACCTACTTTACCCCTATCTACCCTTCTTTTCTTGCTTATAAACCTTCCTCTTGAATCACTCTATCTATTGCTGAAAACCGCATTAAATCTGTTGCGTAGTTAAAAAGAGCTATATAGATACATAGGGACAGATTTGACAGTTTGTTTTATATGTAGTTTTATGTATAGAAGCCAATTCTTACACTAAAAGCCCCATGTATTCTTCCAAACGAAGTGCACCGGTTGTCGCAGTTGGAGCCGTCCAATTAGACCGCGTCTCCCTAACGAGACTTCGCGAAGCGCGCCATCTACCACTTCAACGAATAAAGATTAAATAGTAACACGTTTTTAGTACCCGACGAAAAAAGAGAAATGTTATAAGTAAGCTCTTAGACTGATTTCGATAGATACGGGCCGCTATCTTTATTTGATAGCCAGCTTAATCAGGGTTCAGTAGTATAGGAAATATTTGAGTATTTGTGAGCTTGGTAAGGGGGTTTTCCGACGGTTTCTTGTATATGTTAATTAGATCACGGGTATCTGCCATGTTTAGTCCCCTACAAGATTCTGACCTTGTCAGAACCTAGGTGACCAAACATGACTAGAGACCTAGGTGAGAGAGAACTCGATAACGACCGTCTCCCACTGCGGTAGCGGTCAAACTTCTTGTACGTAATAAATAAATAAAAAATGTTTAAACAGATTTTAAGACTTCCGCGGTTATTCACTATAAAGAAATATAACTAACCGTGGTATTAAACCCAATAATATGTGCGATAAAAGTGTAAAAAATGGTATACCTCAAATTAACAAATGCCATTTTGACGAGTAGAATCGATCCTTGCATTCCTCTAGCTCGTATATTCATTTATACCTACTCTATACTAATATAAATAAACCTGACAGCATCACTACGCCTCCTAGATTCACCAAACTAGCCTTAATAAAGAGAGTACATTTCTCCGAACCTTTCACATTTCTCGCTATCAAACACTATTCCACAGAGAGTTGATTTTAAAATGTACACGAACATCGAACCCCGTCCCGGCTGCATCTGCAGCCAGCAATCGGAAGCGAATCAATTTGTCCTTAGCGCAGAACGGCGCCGACGGAATATTTTTACATTAATCTCTGACGATTTTAATGCAAATTGACGACTTGTGAGCGCCTCGGCGTGCTGTTTATTTAATGTATTACTGTATCGGGCGAGAGTTGCAGCGTCCATTACCCCCTTACAACCTCCCCCCCCCCTCCCCCACTCTAGATCCCTCCCCCCCTCAACCTCTTCCACCTGCATGCTTCATTACGCTGTCACCACGTTACAAAAGCAGATTCTAATCGATTCAAGAGCGGAACGATTTTTGTATCAATATTCATGATTGGCTTTCCACGGTTGGAGTTTTGTTTGAGCTTTAGTAGTTTTATGGTAGTTTTTTTATCGGTGTTTCTCTTCGCGTGAACGAATTGGTACTCGATGGGAGATTTTTCGCCTTCTTCGTACAGTACGTTTTAACTACCTATAGTGCCTCCGTAATAGAAATTTTTCGCTATACTGTTTTCGTATAAAGTGATAACTGAAGATTGCAACTGCTGAAAATCGTGTCATGAAGTTAAGTTTTGGGTCAGAAGGAATACTACTTTCATATGGACATTGAGATACAGACAGATTTTCGAATAGTTAGGTAGAGCTCGTCTAATCTAAAATGACGCGCCCCACTATCGCATTACCGCACACAAGCAAGTTTAAAATATGGACGCAATACATATACAAATGCCGTTGTAATTGGTCATTCATTGCCGGTGAGATTCGAACGTAGGAGCACGCGTTGTTCATTGGCTCCCACACAGATGAAGTGTCGTTATCAATATTTGCACTCACACATCGAAATCAACTAACTAAGTAGTGAGGCGCGTCATTGTAGACTAGACGAGCTCTACCTATGCAGATTTAAGAAGTAACAAAAATGTAGACGGTCCATCATACCCAACAAATAAAATCAAACATCCTATCGCCATGATTTGGGTTTTCCTATTACATACACCCGAAGGCATGTCCGGTGAAATCGTACAAGTTCCCCCCCCTACCCCCCTTGTTTCCCCCCCAAATACGTCAGTAATTGATGTGAAGCGACGGCCACGCGGGCTTTGTGCGAACCGACAGACGTTCAGTCATGCCTTTGTTTCTATTGACGACAAATTAGGTAGGCCTCCATTCTTTTGTTAGAGTATTTCTCGGCCCAGTAGTTCAATTTGAGATTACTTATTCCCAATTACCTAATGTCCGAATATTTGGATGTTTCTTAATTTTAAGGGTACATTAGATGTCATGCTATCCCTTTTGAATGTTAAATATTTTTAAATATTAGACTAGACAGGAATTTGACCTGCTGGTAAGTGACGATGCGACTGATCAAAGATTTGAAAGTGACAGCATGGATTAGGTACGCTGAGCCCTTAAAATTGAGAAGCATACCAGTATTGTCCGCCGTGTGGTGTCCGGCAGAGCAGAATAGCACCAACCCCTTACACTCGTGGGTGTCGTACAAGGCGACTAATGTTTTCAAGGCAAAAGATCTTAGAGTCTCCGTAGGCTGGAAAATGGGCAGCAGCGTTTTCCATTGTAATATTTATAACACTGCGATCTCCAACCCGCCTGCCAAGCGTGGAGATTATGGCAACAACCTCCCCTTTCGTGGGAGAGTCCCAAAGTCCTGCAGTGAACTGTTATGGGCTGTGATAAAAAAGTTATCCCAGCTTATGACTAGCGTTACGATTTATTTATCTTTAGTGCATTGATAGCAGTCGTTATAACCTTTGACAGCGAAACTCATCATCGTCATCATTTTGGCCTACACGGCACGCGAGGGCCCGGCGTCCTCCTTCCTACTCCTCTTGGTCCATTTCGCTCGAGTCTTCGACCGTCCTCGGCAGCGAAACTGCGACATAGAAACGATCCACGGACTAGGAAGGAAGCGATGTGTTTACGTCGGCAAAACATTTGTATCTGTCAGAAATAAAAATACGCTTTCATTTATACAGTTTCATACTCCCTGAACCAAATCTTGGACTCGAAGTTCAATTTACAAGTGTTTTTCTAACTACTCGGAGTAATATTGCCGAATAGTGGAATTCCCTACCTGCGTCTGCTTTTCTCAGTGAATTAAATATAACCCGACAGTATTTAACGCACGAGTAATAATACTCCGTGGGTAGGCCTCCCACAAGGTGGACCGACGCCCTGGTAAACATCGCAGGTACCAGCTGGATGTAGAAGGCACAGGACCGGCCTTTGTGAAGATCTCTGAGGGAGGCCTATGCCCAGCAGTGGGCGTCTTTATATAATATAGCTGCGAATATAGGAATATCTGTCAAGCTAATTTAAAAAACAAAACAGTTGAGACAGACACTTCTAATACTTAACGCACCAAACTAATGCGCTTATTACACATTCCTAAATTCAGTGACTGAATTCAGAAACAAAAATCGTGAGAGTAAATTAAAGTGGAATGTATTGTTCATAGAATAAGGTCCATTTTTGTATCACTTATATTAAGTCACGCGTCGCTCCGCTTCTCAAAAATCCGTCATACTAAAATTGACCTTATTATATGAGCAATACATTCCACTTTGATTTGCTTTCGATCTATTTGTTTCTGGATTCAGTCACTGAATTTAGGAATGTGTAAGAAGCGCATACACAAGGAAACAAGCGCCTAAAATTTTCCAGCCCACATTCTCTAAGCGAACGTCACTACTTCAGGTATTCCGGCTCCGAAAGGACCCTTAAAAATGACTTCCAATTAAACGAATGATTCGATCAAAGAGATAAACTCCGCGCCGATTAATCAGGAGCGGGGCGGAGGTACACGGTTTATAATTAAAGCGGAGGCAGCCGCCTGCCGGATGCGCGGATGTGGCGGTAGGTGGGACGTAGTCGATCATGGAGGAAATTACATGATAATTATAATTTAATGTACTCACCTTAGGTTAAGGATGTGATGTGGAATCGTATAAAGTGCTGTCTATGTCTATGTCTGTTTTTATATCGTGCGATCAGTAGGCTGATTACCAACAATTCTCTGAGTTCAATTATAAATAATATTGGCCGCGTGGTGTCCGGCAGAGTAGAATAGCACCAACCCCTTACAGTCGTGGGTGTCGTACAAGGCGACTAATGTTTTCGAGGCAAAAGATCAAGAGTCTCCGTAATCTTGAAAATGGGCAGCAGCATTTTCCATTGTTATATTTAAACACTGTGATCTCCAACCCGCCTGCCAAGCGTGGAGATTATGGCAATAACCTCCCCTTTAGTGGGAGAGGTCCTAAGTCCTGCAGTGGACTGGTACGGGCTGTGATGATGAATTATAAATATATATATTTAAATTGTTACTTTTGCGATTCCGTATAATTGACTTCATGGGTTTAGTTGCTAAAAAGTTCCGTTGCAATAAACTGGAACTATTAAATCGACCATAGGTTATCGCAAAAGTAAGAATTTCAATCATTGAAATCAGAGAATTGTTGGCAACAGAGTTAAGTATTTAGCCTACCGGCCTATGGCACAGTGACCGGGTACTCGATATCGCTTCAGACCTTTGAGAGAAAAACTATTGGTTAACCATAACTTAGTTTATGGACGACTAGCCGTTCCCGTCGTCTTTCACCCGCGCGCATTTAGGAATTATGTAAAAATTAAACTTTCCCGCGGGATCATCATATTTTCCCGGGATTAACAGTAGCATATGTCACTCGGGAATAACGCCCTATCAGTGAAGAATTTTCAAAATTGGTCCAGAAGAGTTTATTCACTACAAACAAAAATGAATATAATAAAAACAGTCACCAGTCACCTCTGACCCACAAAAAATCGAATACTGTATCGATTCAAAAATCGCTAGCCACCAACTCCCGATTCGATTATATTCCAATTGTCCCCGCCCTACCGCGATCCAGCCAGCGAATTGAATCCCGCTGTATTATTGAGCCGAGTAAACAGGCCGTATTCATCGCAGCCCGTAGCGAGTACTGCCCTACTAGCGTCAGTTTATGATAATAACTACGTATCTTAGCTTAACTAATTAGTTGACCCTACCCTACCCTACCCTACGCTACCCTACCTTACCCTACTTTATGATAATTCATATGACACCATCGCAGACTTCATCTGCACTTAACATCAGATGAGATGGCAGTTACTATATACCTATACATATACCTATATATAGTTACCTGACTACTTTCTATATGACAGTGTAAAATATTTACTAAATAAACGAATATGAATATGAATATAAAAAAAAAATATATAGGAAAAAGTCAGCTTATAAGTTGTACGACTCCACAACAGTAACGATTTAATAAATGTAAATAATCTTTGCGTCTATATCCCAGTTGTGCACACGCGAGGGCCTGGGGATCCACACATGAGGATAAGTATGCACTATCGCTAAGAAAAGGCGACGAAAAACTGCCACCAAAAAGGATATTGCAAGGTTGTGCACTGGTTGACGAACGTTATGTGGATGTCCTAAATGAATATCTATAATCTGTCCAGACTGAATTGTCTTATTTGGTTAAGAAAATTATGAATTTAAATGGGTTTTTTTTTTGCTGACTGCTTACCATCAGGCAGCTTGCGGGCTGCCTGATGGTAAGCAGTCACCGCAGCCTATGGACGTTTGCAATACCAGGCGCATCAACCACGCGTTGCCGACCCCGTAAAAACCTTTTATGTGCAGCAGTATTCTCTCAGTGTTTCTTGTATAATTCTCGACATCTATACACAATATACGTAGCGTGATCAATACGACAAGTCGTGATTTCAGGCATTGATTGTTCACAAAATAAGACAAGTATGTTTAAACCGATTATACTGTGGAATTTTCTTGTACTTGATTACGTAGAATAAAGTACGGCGCCCTCAGAGTCTATTAATACTGTTGACATATATCGTTGTCGGTAAGGTCTGTAAAAAAATAGCAAAATATAAATGAAATTCACTTTTTTCAACTATGGGCGAAATGTGAACAATGTTTTTCTTTATTTTTCAGGTAAGTGCGAGTTCCAAAGAGTGCTGTGGCAGGTAGGTTTCAGCGACTTGCTGTGCGGGCTGCTTCAGGTAAATGATTTCAGATTCCCGATTTTGATATAATGTATTTAAAAAACTTTACCTAAATGGTACTATAAAAAAACGTGCGTTTAATTCGTATACACCTACCTCTACAATAACCCTACCTCACATCAAACCAACATTGCAAAATTTAGTAGTTTTACATGAAAAGTAACAAACAGGCAAATAAACAAACTAAAAAATGTGTTTGTACATGGCATTTATAATTACTGTTATTTTAATAAATGTTAATGACTGATAATTCTGAGACAAGTAGTCATTGGACGAGAAGGATAATGGCGGTGGGTACTTACAAATACCTCGTATATGGGTAGTTCTACTTCTTCTTCTTATCGTGTCGATGATGAAATAGGTTAGTTTATTACTATTTATTTTTTCCAGTTAAAAACTGAGAGTACGGGTACTTATTCAGTAGTTTCAACCCTCGGCTTTGTTCGAGTTTGATTATGGCGTGGCGCGTGAACTACTTTTAATTTCGTGATTAATTATAAATTCGATTATAACTTGGGATAGTTACGACACTCTAAAGTTTCGCACTTTCAATGAAAAAGCAACGAACTTATCATCTTTCCATATTCGATAATTTTATTTTTCATATTCAAAAATGTATATTGTAGTAGAATAGGATAGCTATCGGTAATAAATTTTTGACGGCCTTTTGTCCCCATCATGGAAACAGCAAGGAGTGTCGGTGGCCGAGTGGTTAATATATCCAACTCGTAAGCGAGAGGTACCGGGTTCGGATCCCACTGCGGCCATACACCGATGACTCTTTTCTGAGTTATGTACATTAGTTGAATGCTAACCGATGATCTTACGGTGAGGAAAACCCCTGGTGTAAGGTGACCCTGATCCAATCTGGTTAGGTTCCCCTGGTAGCAGGGTCACGAAGATGAGATAGCAGTCGCTCCACTGTAATTATTTGATCTGCCAAATCCTTATGGTCAAACACGAGAAGCGTCGGCCTCGTGAGCGACAGGTACCGAGTTTGATCCTCTGTGCCACAATGTATCAATGACTTTTTCTGAGTTCTGTACATCTGTTTAAGACACTTACTGTTGCCCTTACGGTGAGGGAAAACTTCGTGAGGCATAGTGTCACCAAGATTCAATCTGGTCAGGTTCCCCTGGCTCGCGGAGGTCAAATGGTCGCTCCACTGTAACCTGATCTGTCAAATCCGGGATCACTCCGGCCCCTCGCTCGTAAGCACAACGTTATTAAATAAAATAAATAAATAAAAAGGTATTTATTTAGCATTTAGCTCAGAAATATAAAAAAAAATTACATAAAATTAAAATACATTAAACAAGGAAAAAAATAATGAGAGAAAAAAAAATTCAAAATTATATAAATAATAAACGCTAAAGAGGCCAAAGCTCAGTTCCGCAGATACGGGAAGGTGCCTACGGGCCTGCTATTCTGCCTTGGCCTACAAAAATACACAAAATAAAATTTGTTATAGACACAGACACTATAAATAAATAAATTTAATAGATTTCACTATGGATCATGATTATTGTATTGTAATAAGTAGAAGAATAGCATAACTTTCGGTAAGAAATTGTTGACCTTCCTTTGTAGAAACAGCAATAATGGGGTGTTATGGGGACCACGGTAATACACTACAGTACTTGAACTTGCCCATCATATGACGCACGAGTGGCGACAGCGGCACATTCTTTTATCAGGTCGCAAGACTCTATCAAACCTGAGGAGTGTACTGGGTGTGAGTACCACTACCTTAATCTATTTCAGCCGCCATGCAACAATGTTTGCATTGTTGGTTGGAAGGATAGATAAGATTAGATTCATTTATTAATCAATGAAAATTACATTATACTACATACATTCATATAAGGAATTCACAGATATTTCTTCATAATATAAATAATAATAATTATAATGAAATTAAATAAGTGATTGCATTATTAACAAAAAGAAATGTCAATAGTTAAATAAATATAAAAATATATCGAATAAATGTCAACTACGTGTTTAAGTACCTATTCGTAATGGAATACCTATCAATAAAACATCAAATGTCCAACACAATAAATTACAAAAAAATTTAAAATAAACATGTTCATAGATAAGTAGTATTCTAACCTAAGTAGGTATGGTATACATAATAGTATACCTTTGAATTAAATATGGTATGTCAATTAAAACAAAATAATAAAATAATGTCAGGTAGTATATACCTACGTGATACGATATACAAAAAATATTTGAAATGTCCAACATAAATAATTTGCTTTGCATTTAAAATAAGGTAGCCAGCGTAATTACAGGCATGAGGCATTTTATCTTAGTCCTCATAGTGACAACACAATACGTTTCTGCTTTTTTGTCACATGAAACCTTCTGTGCCTGAATTTACAGTTACAGGTGAAAGCACCAGGTCTGTCTGCTGTTAGTAGTATAAAAAAGCCAATACGCGGCGTTTTGAGCTGTTTTTTTGCCCACGTTGTGTCGCAGAGTAACCCCCCCACCCCCTTGCCGCCCGCCGGTGAGTCCACCGGACACTTGACTCGGCGAAACGAATTTCCGCACAAAACGTCCCGCGCGTGCAATTTGCCTACATTTTTAATGTAACCCGACCCTTCGAATTTAAGAGGCTCAGCGATGTCACTTTTGGGGATAATGTTCACGGAAGAAAATTCGTGAGTGGAGTGTAATATGTATGGGCGCCGAGTCGCCCTTTGTGCTTAATTCGGCTTAGGAGCGTTGCGTAAGCGGATTTTCAATTAGGTCGGGTAAATATATCATCAGACGCGGCCGCGGGGCGGGGCTAAAGACGTCTCTTCCCGTTGCTGTTTGCAATTATAGTATAGTAGGTCGCGGTGCGTGCGTCGGTGGCCGAGTGGCAAAGGTATTCGACTAGTAAATGAGAGACCTGGTTCGAATCCTACAGCGATGTTCCCGTGACTACACGACGTTGGAATGTTTTTTTTATATATTATACAAGACAGGCATTTGACCGCCATCTCACCTGTTGGTAAGTGACGATGCGGCCGGAGATGGAGCATGCCCGTCTTGGAACCTTCAAGAAGCGAGCCCATACGCGCGGTTACGCTTCAGGCTCTCCGATCAACCTATACGAGCGTCATGTCTCTAATACTCTCGACATCTTTCATTTAAACCGTGAGAAATTTACAAAGGGCGTCCTGAGATATCTCCGATCGCAGTGATGGGGTTTTTATTTTTATTTTGTTTAGGATAACACGCACACACACACACATATACACACACACCAATATACATGTATTACCTTGTTTTATTCTTATTTTGATTGATATTTTGTTTGTCATTAGGGTATCTATATGCTAAGCTCCTTACGGGCTTTAAAATTTTAAAATGCAGTTTTGTCATTGGCATTTCAACCATAATGTACTTATTCTTTACATGTAACTAACTGCTGTTAAACTGTGAAATGAACTAATAAATAAATACCTTGCCCAAAGGATAGTAACCGTCTGTGCTCAGCGCTGATTACTTACCAACAGGTCACCTACTTGCTCCTCTACACAGCTGCAACACCAAAAAGTTTGCCGCAACACTGTAAAGTATATTCAAAATCCGTTCAGTACTCATCGTCACAAACTTTCGCATTAATAATTTAGGTTCCTGGATCCGCTCAACTGACAGTTTGGTCTCGCTTAAACAAAAGCCTCGTTTGGACCGCGAATTCTGCGAATCTCATATTGCTCTTTGTGGTATTTCACTAAGCCCCGTAGCTTAACTATTGTGGTTGAGCGAAATAAAGTGAACACATAGCTAAATAGTTCAAAGTCGGACTGTTTTTTGGCACAGTTTCGGAAATGGGGCAAGGCTTTACAAATAGGTTTTAAGACTTTCGTCATAATCCACTACACTTTTACCACACATGTTGTCGGCTTTGTTACCACGGTTTGTTTATTTATTTACCTTGATACCATGTATGTATTATGTCTACTCGTGACCATGACACATGCAACTGCGTCAAAATGGCGACATAAAAACAATACTAACCGTGGTAACAAGCCCGACAATATGTGTGGTGAAAGTGTAAGGCATTTCATGTTACAAACTTACGACCTCTTATTTTTCTAGCAAGAAAAATATCAATAGACGAAACAAACAATTCAAAAAAAATAAAGCCTTAATTGATTTATTATATTTGGAAACCATGCTGAACGAAGCCATGCTTCCATTTTAGACGTAGCAGTTACTACTAGCGCGTAGCACTTACTACGAGCGCGTAGCACTGGCTACGAGATCGGCGCCACTTTATCTAACTTCTAATCCGATTTTGATGTAAAGAGGATTTACGCTATAGCATATTGTAGAAGATAGTATACGTTAGATGTTCCATTCATAAAAAAAAAATTGTCGTGTCTCAAGTATGGCAGTGAACTGTTGACGTAAAGAGGTACACTGCTACTACCGAGTCCCGTAATAGTTAGAATATCAAAAGTTAAAAATCTGCTGTTTATTACAATATTGAAAACGTATCTGACAACACGTATGAAACAGCTGATAGAGTTGGTGCCATAATAAAAATTGCCTATTATCACGAGCACAATATGTATTAGGGTGGGTCATCTATGTATGTGGGAACACTCCGCGCGCTACTTGTCGGGTTTTCTTATTAACTATTAATTTATTTATTCGAATGGCATATTAATATAAAAAAAGACTATATTAGGTACAATTAACTATTAATAAATAAAAAAACGAGAACGACAAACCGAGCATCCCTTTTAGCTACGGTTCCAGATATTTGTGTAAAAATCGTTCAGCACAACCGATAACCCATCATCGCAAACCACCACTGGAATGCAACGACGCGTCCGACCCCAAACACGCTTCTATTTTACTTTTTCGTCCAAAACCAATTCTGTTTGCCCCTCGAATCTAAAACGGCAGTTTAAATTTCGTTCAGAAATGGATTTTATTTTAAATTCCGGCTGGAATCCGAGGTGCGAAATAAGGGATTCACTTTGAAATGCCTCAGTGTATTTGCTTTGCCCGGCTGACCTGTATTCGGTGCCGTTGTCCTCTCTCCTCGAAACCTTTTGTTGTTCACGAAATAATTTATTGCACCCATAACCGTGCGTCGAATAATAACGGAGGCTGGTGCCTTTGCTTCAGAAACCTGTGGAGAGTGATGCTCGTAATAAAATATTAGGAGTAAAAAGTGTTCGTTCGTTGTCAGCTTATAAACTCCCAATTTTCGCGCAAGAACGGATCAGGATTGAAGAATAGAAATACAGAAATTAAAATGGAAATGATTTAATGTTACAAAATGTTACTTTACTATTGTTTTATTTAATAAATAAATTAAATAAATAATGAAAAAAGTACTTTTTTAGATTGTTCTATTGATCTATTTTCTGCTAACAATTTGCCAGTTTTTTTTCCTTTCTATTTTTAAAAGCATTTGGGATTTTTAGTTTTAGCACTTTTATACATCCCGTAGCCGCTTTTAAGTCCCGACCGTCCAATTATTTTGCGGTCTAACGTCGGGGCTGTGATTTTCATTTTTTAGTTATCAATAGGCTTTGACCTCAACCTACTTGATGGAAAACGACGATTAGGTCGAAGATGTAGCGAGCGTCCTGACTTGAAGACCCCAAGGTTATACTTATCGGAGAACAGTGACTCAGGCAGAGAGTTCCAGTCCTTTGCAGCTGGCATAATAAAAGTAGATGATAAACGCTGAGTACTAGATGGTGGGACGTCTACCTAATATGGATGACGATCTTTCGTCAACCTCGTTGTTTAATAACGTTAATAACGTTGTGCGGCCGACATCTTCCCGCTCCGCGCAAATACAAAGTTCTAATTATAGGGATACCTTTAAACGCCATCTAGGCAACCATTCTAGCATTCAAATTAATTAAGAAGTACCACGGATAATCGCCAGGTTGCGCTTTTTAACCATTGCCGGCTTTTTTTGCGTTCCATCGGTACAGTCACAGGACGTTCGACGGATAGTTTTACGAATACCAAAAAATTTACATTAATAAAGAAAATTATACTATCTTATCTGTACTATACTATATGTTTTACTATTATATTAATATAAAGGCTTCGAACGTGATTCAAACCCAAGAGATTGGAAACTTAGCTACCTTCTTGCCAGTCTAACCATGAAGGTAGCTAACATTCCAAACTCTTTGATTCAAACAGTCAGATCTCATCAGTGCGCATGGCGGACGAACCACTTTCGAACCACGACTATTGAACACTACCAACATAGGTATCCATACGTCAATACCGAGTAACTTTGTAACTTTTATCGGTATATAGCATCGGAGAATATGAGCATGTTTTTCGGTACGATTTCCTCGGATAAAACTTGTTACTTACCGATCGCTGACATTCGATCCCCTCCCACTTCCCCGCGCACCTGCCTGGTCCAGCGTCTTGTTTTCACTAAATCTCTGATATAATTTATGGTGTTTACCCGAACCAGAGGTGACCTTACGTGTCGCGTACCCGACTCGTGACGTCACAGGACGCCATTCTAGCGCTTGTGACGTCGCTCTATGCCCTCTAACTGGCTCAAGTAAGAACAAGTTGGGGTTGAGCCTAGACGGTATCAGATTACGACATTGACGACGTCCTATGACGTAAGGAACTCTTTTTAAAGGTATGCGTTTTTGATACAAATTTTATGTGACCTTATTTTTCCATTCTATCAAGGGTTGGACGTTATTAATGTATGTTAGTGTTATTGGCAGCTAGTAAATGTATCTAAATGAGCATGAATTGGATTTCCACATGATAATTCTACAAAATAATGCAATGAAAAAGAAAGTAATTGATTCACAAAACAACGCCATCTAGCGGCGAATTGGGTTACTTTTTTCGATTGCTTTATTGTATATAATTATTACCCTATAGGATGCCATTTGCCGCTCCTTTCAATACATTTACTAAGAGAAATGAAAAAATACATTTGGTATAAAAATCGGACCCTGTTAAGGAAACAGGTTATACCTACTAAGTATCTAAAAATGTGTGTATATATAAATTTGTCTGTAACAATAAATGGCCGACGGCTGTGCCCAAAAAGATCTAGCATAAGAACTAGAATTCCCTAACATAGCACACAATAAGTCGAATCAGCACGCTCCATCGCCTTACAAAATGAATTATAGGGCCTGCCCCAAGTAGTTTTATTTCGTCTATGCGCTAGAGTTTTTTGTTCATATCTAGTCCTGCCTAACCAGCCTGCCGGCCGCACTGGTACACATGAGTAGGTATTCTCCGCCTCCCTCCCACGCTATCCCGGAGGGTGTCCATTACCCATTTAGGCGAAAACCAAAAAAGAATATTGACGGCATCAAATTGCTTATTATTATTATTACCATTGCTTACGTATTAATTAATTAGCCCCAGAACCACTCGAGGGAGCGATTCGGGGATTTTTATCTCGCAGCCGTAATGAAGCACCCTCAGCCCCAATCGAAAATAAGTGGAACACAAATTGGATTAAAATTAAAATAAATAAGACACCCTTTTCAATTTCATTTTTTATTCTACATCGGAGGAGGTGCCGATTAATTTTTATTTCTTTATTCTCCTGGGTTCTAGCTTTATTGAAATGTTTATTAGATTATTTTTACCGCTAAGTTGGCAATCTTGCCTTATGGTAAGCAGGCACCGCAGCTATATGAACTTTGCAATACCAGGGGTACCATTCCCTTTAAAAACTTTTTACTCCTTTCTTAAAGAAGTCATAATGTGTCATCTAGAGAAACCTATCGTAGCTACCACCTACCATATAGAGTAACTTATTTCAATTAATTCTTGATACCAAGGGGTGCATGTGCTCGTGATAACATACAACGTTTTTACAGTGGCAATAACTCTGACAGAGAAAAGAAATCAGCTGTTTCATACAAACAAAATACCGTAATTTTAAATTGGGTGCCATAGTAAAAATTACTTGTTATCACGAGCGCATGCATTCGGGTGGGTCATCTATATATGTTAGACCATTTCCATCCATATTTCTTACATTTTCACTTGATACCGGAAGAAGAAGATTAATGTCGATTACTACCGAACATCATAAACTATTACATAATAAAAAAATTAAAATGTTTATTCCTTTAAAATATTTCCAAAAAACAGTCGCGACTGGGGTATTTTTTAAGCTTAATAGCCCGTTTCAGAAGATCCCGCTCTTACTTATCTATGAAAGGTAAGTTCTACATAATTTTTGACACACCTTAACCCCTTGCTATCAAGACTTAATCTAATGTCTCCCAGTATAAGGATTTATACGTAAAGCTATTTATAGTGGCAGTGGCAGGCTGGCAGGCAGCCGTGTGTGACAGCCAGCCGGTAGGAATTTCATTTGCGGCGCACTGCCGCCGCGCGCATTCTGGGCCGCTGCGGCGGTTCATTGCTGTCTGGCCTCGTCTGTCACCTGTACTCCACAAGACCTATAGTATAGGGCCACAAAGTTATCTGTTCATAGGGTTGAGTGTAGATTTAGATTTAGATTTCATTTTACAGCCTATATGTCATTATCAATATCCTAGTAATTTATATAAATCTAAAAAAGAGATTGTCAATTTTGGGTTTAAAAACATTTAAAATATGTATACAATCGGAACATGCGTACATTTACTTTCATCGTGGAAAGTTAACTAAATAATTAATAATATTAGGCATAATAATAATAATGCCATGAGATTATAACAAAATAAAATACAATACAAAATTACACAGTGGTATATAATTGGTAATGTCAATGTCAAGTACAATAATATAAAATAAAAATGTCAATAAACAAAATATTACCATAGGTAATTTATCAATAGGTATATGAAATGTCAAATATAATGTGTAATGTAAATGAATTGAAAATATGAATATGAATTAGAAGAACATGCCAATGTTTATGTTCATGTTCATGCCATGAACATGTCAAATTGTTGACTTTCTCTAAGTACCACCAGATGGTGCCATACATTTTTTCATGCTGATTTTCACGTAAACGCGATAGTAAAGTAAAATCGAAGCAAAACTTACTCTCAGCCCTTGGGAGACAAAATCAGAAGGCTCACCATGAACTCTTATAGCAGGACCTAAACTGCCCTTAGAACGAGACAACTCTATACGTGTCACATAAGCTTGTCCCGTTCTAAGCAAGGCAGTTCTGTTTAGGTCCTGCTATTAGAGTTCATGGTAAGCCCTCTGATCTACCCACCGCCTGTATAAAGTGAAACATCACTTGGATGCTACACGCTCGATAATTATTTTGATACGTGGATTGCGATCCTACATCACGATATTTATCGAATGTGTAGTGTGATGGGACGCTAATAATTCAAATTCATAAAACATAACCCTCCTCCTGTCGCTGTCGGGTAAAACCATTGGCGTCGTTCGAACGTTTAAATTTGCTAAACAGCAACATGTGGCGCTTACTTGTAATTCCGTAAACCAAAACCAATTTGTCACACGATATTATGTTAGTTTGAATGAGCAATAAATTCCCAAAAAGGTCGAGCTTAATTACAAGGGTCACACTTGTAAGTGTGAGAAAAAATAAAAGTTCGCATTCCAAAATGTGCAATAAATTCACGCTGAGATATCGATGTAAAAACAATACCGAGAAAACGAACAAAGCTAGCCTAAGAATAAAAAACTGTCATAAAAACAAAGGTTTCAGATATACATTTAAATAAATCTGTGTCCTAAGTCTTACGACTTAGGGATGCTTTTCAAATATGATATTACGCGGCAAACCCTTGACCAATTTCAGGTACGAGTCCAGGCAGTTGACGCTACCAAAAATGGTGGCCAACTTAAATGCGCGATAGCTATTGGCTGATCTGAAGAGACGCAATCGCGGGAAGCGACGGGATTGGCAGATTGCACTCCCACCACAAGGGATGATGCGCAGGCGTCGATTGCCATCCATAACAACCAAAACACCAAACAACACAAGCAAAGAAGAACCTTATGTTAATTAGCGTAGATACTAAGATTGTAATTAGTAATTCATCTCTATTATAATTAAGTCAGCGAGACGAATCACGGGGTAGAAGGAGGACACTTCTTATTTCGGAGCGGAGCGAGGCGGCTGGACAAGCAGGAGAGCATCTATTGAGATCAGGTCATAAAGTCTAATAATGTAAAATTATATTAAACTTTGATTTACTAATAAATTAGAGTCAGTGTATATTAGCAGCGGCGACAAAAGTTAAGTTGATACCTTTTATGTTTATGTAAATGGTTTGAGGCATTAATTGAATCGATCTGATTAATTTCAGCTATAAATTTAATCAATTTCCATTTATATTCTCACTAGTAGAGATTTTAATAACATAGTTTAACTTAAACAAGATGGAAAGTAAAAGTTATCTAATCAATTGCCACTTACATCCAATTTTAACTGTAATTATTAACTATGAATTATCCCTGCGTGAGATAATTAGAGCACGGTAATATTTGAACAAAATATACCGAAGCCTATGTCTATCATCATCAAATCAAGTAATTAATGTGTCTGATATATCTCTATACGAGATCATTATGTGCTATTGTTGAATAAATTCAACCAAAGCCTATGTATATGTATGTATTGTGCGTACGTTAACGTTCATTATCACGTTAACTCGTCCCTACGTGAAATATTCATAATGTGGTATTATTTGAATAAAATGATACCAAACCTACCTATGTCTAATCTGCGACGGTTGGGAGTTTGTAATGTGCTTACATTGAAATCATCATCAATGACGAATACTCCAAGATATATATTGTTTGAGTATATTCTACATAAATGTATGATTAACTATTATTTATTTATAGAACTGAACTAGGTGTTCAGACCCCAATTTATTGACGAAAAGTTCTTTAGGATGGCTTAATGGACTAGTCAATACCATCTAATGGCTTAAACCCACGGTTTATTCATAATGTTATTAGACCAAAAGGCGTATGGTCTGTCCCAGCCTATACGACTAGTCTAATTAACGAATATACCTATAATCTATATTATTATTAGGCCAAAAGGCGTGTGAGTTAATCAATCCCCACATGACTAGCCTAATACTGACTACCTGTTGATAACGCACAGCGTTAATGAGTCGAATACTTCACTGATAAGTTAGCATTTATATCGACTAATTGTTTCACATTAATTGACCTAATTAAGCTTATGTTTGAATATATTATGTTTTAACTTTGTAAACCAAGTATGACGCTTTGACCTTTGATTATGTTAATGCAACTATTCAATTTGAACAGATAAATGTTTGAATAATATTAATTCTAATATTAATTAGTTAATTAATCATAATTAGTCTTAATTGGGCGGAACTGGTTTTTGCGGACTGACCTTAGTTTTCCAGTTCCGATAGGTATTGGCCCTAGGAATCGAGGTCAGAATCACGAATTTCTCTATTGTCAGAAATTCTTGGTTAAAATCATAAAATAGTTTCAATCGTAGAGTCACAATCAATTAAATAAAAGTATATTTATATTTTAAACTCTACCTGTGACTTTAATTTACATTCCCGCACACCCCGACTAGTTATCTGTAAATTACTGTATCACTCATCATTGTGATTATCAAATCAAATGATGGAGATGCCTAAATAACTAAACCCTGGACTAATGGTAGGTACTTAAATGCCTTGAATAAATTCACTCGCTTTAGGAAAGTAGGTACAGGTATAGGTTTGGGTATAGGTATAGGTATAGGTATAGGTTTGGGTATAGGTATAGGTTTAGGTATAGGTATAGGTTTAGGTATAGGTTTAGGTTTAGGTATAGGTTTAGGTATAGGTATAGGTATAGGTTTAGGTATAGGTTTAAGTTTAGGTATAGGTATAGGTTTAGGTATAGGCATTCTTGCAATTTGACGAATGGCGTTCGAGTACATTAAAGCAATACTTATAGTTTTCAAACCCTAGTTGGTCCTTAAATTCAGTAAGACTGAGACGCCACAAGTCTGTTGCGGGTCGCAACCTGCGAACCCATCTCGTGATTAAGCGTTAAAACGCTTGCTGTATGAAGAAGCAAAGAAGAAGAGAAGGGTGGCCACCCATTCATATAGAACGGACGCGTTCAAACTATATACAATATATACCTACTCGCCTAAGGGTGACGTAAGACGAATCCGAGACCAAATGCAACGACACATACCATTGGCACCTCCTTGAAGCGCACACACATAAGAGGCAGGACACACGTTAAAATTTCCCCAAGCGTCAGACGTATAACATCCAAGTCCGCTAGGGGTCTGGCTCTTAGCGACCCACTTCGGAGGCTCAACTTGCTGTAATATTATAATTTAATTCATATTTTTATTTTTTCACTCGAATCATCGCCATGGACGTAGTGGAGTTTAATTGCAAGTTCCTATCATATCATTTTACATAGGTAGAACAGAATTACCCATTTAAAAACCAATCACCAAACCCGAACCTCACAAAGTTAAATAGACTGTTGTTGACGTTCTAGGTTCACCCATTTTATATTGGACTTACACACGACGGTGAGACCGGTTCAAGTTATGCGCGAGGCGCATGACCACGTTAGGTTTCATGACATGTAATGAGTGACTAGATCGACCTAGGATCGTGTCATCCATTGAACGTGAATATCTTGACCATGCATTTAGCATCGGGAACACCTCATCGGGTGACCGTTGCTCCAGATAGCTTTATTAGGCGCGCCGAACCATCACAGTAGTATTCACGGATCGTAATACGGATCACAGGATTTATAGAAATTCAGATTTCCACGGTTGAATTTCATGTCCCTACTGTGCTATAAACTCCCCATAAATTAAATAAATAAATAATCGTGGACAAATCGGAATTAACAGTGGATTGCATGCAACCGCTTCAATCAGCTTGGATTAATATAACGACTATATAGTCGTTATATCCTATAGGCCTATCATGCCTATCAATCGATCTGAAGAAATTTACAACCCATTCATAATGTAAAAAAACTGCCTACTTTTTAATCACATGCATTATTTTTCTCCCTGTGTGATTTTATGTTAATCACTGGTTATTTTATCCTCGGTCTAATTCGCCGCAGCCCCCCGCGCCCCCGCACCGCCACGAATCCCATTATAAAGGGCCTCGAACCGATTCCCGCGCCATAATTTCCCGCGAACTGGAGATAACTTATTTTCTAATAAACATTAAAATATTTCCGCCGTAAATTGTAGCGATTTATCCGATCCGGCGCAGCACAAAGTCCCGATATCTGCTAGGGCTTCCAATCTCGCTATATTGCGATCCCGCAGTAAGGAGGTCCCGCATTTTGTAGCCGCTGCTGAATTAGAATGCGTTGACATCCGGAATTGTTCATTACTAGCCCAGCAAGTCTTTGGCGCTGTCGTAATTGACAACGGTCGTGCGACCATGATCGTGGGACGGGCGGTTTTGAGGCCTCCTATTGGTCGGACGACCATGGTCAGACGTCTTTGTGTTTTCCCAGGCTCTATGCTACCTCCGTATCATCCAAATCCAATCTAATTGAGTAACAAACACACAAGCATCTGCATAACCTATCACATGAGGCATTTCATCTCAATCCTTAACACACCTGCGGGTTCCGCGTTTATGTTATATGAAACTGAAGTGCATGATTATAGATATTATGATCGCCTTACCGCTTAGACCTGGGGGCTGATTTCAGGTTATGGCGTCCATGTCATTATTTATATTGTGAGTTACGCTTGTTGGCAGTCTGTCAAATTTAGTTCTCTTGAATCCGCGAGTAATCTAATTTAGCCCCGGGTGTACCATCCTGTTGGCTGTCACCGAACAGTAGAAAAATATTTATATCACTAATACAAAAATCCATTTTATTTTATTTCATTTACTTAGGCAGAACCAACGTTGATGATTACAATACTGGCAGCACAGAGACTGGATAAACTAATACACAAATAAACTAAAAGTTAAACATACTGAACAGTCAACCTAACAATCAACAGATATACCTAAAATACCCGAAAGTAATGCAACAATATAACAATACTGTTATTACCATAACATCCCGGAACAAAGATCCCGGCATGGGACCGCGCAAGGGCCGAGATTGGCAGCACTACGATACCCATCGCCGCCCCACCCGGCGTCTAATTGCCAGATAAGATTTATTTGAGGTTATGGCTTCCTTGTCATTGTTTATATTCTGAGTTATTCTTGTTGTCTGTCAAATTTAGTTCCTTTGTCATCCGCGAGCAATCTAATCTGACCCCGGATCTGTAGGCTGTCAGCTCGACTGTCATTAAACAGTATAAAAAAAAATTGGCACTAGTACGAAAAGCGTTTATTACAACAACATCCCGGAACAAAGATCCCGGCCTGGGACCGCTCAAGGGCCGAGATTGGCAGCACTACGATACCCATCGCCGCCCCACCCGGCGTCTAATTGCCGTAATATGTCACCGCATAATTTATACCCACCTTTGTTTACCTCGGCGAACAAATAGCAATTGTCATAACTTCGCCCCCGGTCGCGAGTCAGCGGAAAAATAAAACAATTTTGCGTGCGTTTCGGCAATCTGTGGTGCGGATCTGGAGCTGTTAAACTGTAAGTTTTGGTGGCATCGGTGGCTTCGGTCCGTGGTGTAAACGTGGCTTTGTCGTGGCCAAATATTGTCTGGGAGGTTAGGTTGTGCGGGCATGCGCGAGTAACTGTAGCTATAGAGTAATGTGAGCGGCCGGATGTTTCTTGTTGATCATTATACTGAAGTGATTGAGCGTTAGTGGCGAGTGGTTAAGGTATCCGACTCATAATCCGATCCGATCACATACTCGTGAACGGGTGCTGCCTTGGTGGACTGGCTTACTCTTGCTGTAGTTTTAGATGGTTTTTCTAAATTATACTAGACATACCTTTACAATATATCGAGTGCGGTCCGGCTCCGCCTGGCATTGTCGGGCACGGTCCGGTCGTGGTTGGCGTGGGATGGGTTTGCTGCGGCCATAGAACGGTCAGCGTATCTTTCCTACTTTCCTACACCCCTCCTTTTTGACGATTGAAAGAGATATTTAATGTTCTAATCAATAGAGAAATTTTGAATTTGAATTTGAATCGAGAGGTACCGGGTTTCGAAATCCACTGCGGCCATGAACCAATGAGTCTTTTCTGAGTTATGTTGAATGCTAACCGATGCTCACGGTAAGGGAAATCATCGTGATGAAACTTGCATATTCAGGCGACTGAATATAATAGTCATACAAAATAATCATATTGCACACGAGGGCCCGGGGTCCGCCTTGACCATGACCCAGGATTTGGGAGATCACACAATTATAGTGGCGCGACTGCCATCTGACCTCCGTGACCCTGCTACTAGGGAAACCAGACCAGATTGGATCATGGTTACACATTCGTACATGTACATGGTACATGGCCGCAGTGGAATTCGAACCCGGTACCTTTTCGTTTATGAGTCTGATACCTTAACAACTCTTCCACCGGCGCTCCAATAAAAATCTTATCAAAATAAGTCTGTATACTATCTATTCAATACAACTTTGAGTACCTAGCCAACCGGCGCAAATTTTAATCCCAATATTTCATTAAACTTTGTTCGAAGCAAAGAGAATATTATTCGACGCAACAAAACCTTAGACCCCGAAAGTTTGTTATTTTAGGACAAGTGTAAAGTCTAGTCTAGTGTTAAAGGGTCAGGTATAAGATTCAATTTGCATAACTGGGGAGACCCTTCTTCAGCGCGGGCGCACAAATCACAGTAATCGACGAATAACTTACGGAAACTCCAACCTGATTCGTCTATGGCGCCCTTTATCCTGTTCATTTTATAGCGGATTCGAGGGTTATCGTAATGACTATCGCTGTGTCGAGACGGTGGATTTGTTTTTCCATAACCCGGGAGTTATTCTCAGGACTGTTATTATGCCTTATATATTATATTAAAAGCCCGACCACCTGCGGCACTAAATTACAATTATGTCAATGGTGCGCTCACATGCCCGCAATGTGCGAGGATCTGTGTGAAGAAGATTGACTACGTAAGCCACGTGCGAGCACATGAACGCCAACAACAGGGGAGCTGAAGCAGTCGCTGTAGCCGACAACGGTGAGGAGGACATCATTATCATCTTTCTGTAATCACAAACATTCTTACCTCCACAGCAACGTTGAAATTTTTATAGGCGCGGAATTTGGTATGCGCCAATGTCATTTGCCCGCACTAGCACTATATCGATGTTGACGGCGTAAGATAATACTACTCATTAACGCAGTTTTGACAGTTTTTAAAGGAAAATGGCATTCTCTATGCAAAAACAGCGTTGCGTTTGATTACATTCTCGCTTTCGCATTTTTAATTCAAACTGAAAAGCTGATTTTCCCTACGATACAGCAGCGCCTCTAAGTGCTAAGTACCCAAACAATGGGCCCACAGAATACCAGCGCTGTGAGTCGTTTATTGCGCCTCACAGCACATGCTGAGTGGGTACCATTTACGCGGGCCGCCGCGGCACCGACAGTGTCATGGGAGGCTACATATTGTTTTACTTAAGATATTTTAAGTATTAATGTGTCCGTTGTCTGTAATTGTAAATGTTATTGTGTCATGGTGTGCTATTTGTTATAAATGTCTTTTCTATTGTGCATGTTGATATCGCTGTAGGCATAATCAAATCACGAGGCACGAGCCGCTTGGAACCTTTACAATGCGTACGGCTTGGAATAGAACATGTTGCCAGCAACTGTGTCCCCTGATCATAATAATCTGAACGCCTTCATCATCATCACAGCCCGTAACAGTCCACTGCAGGACTTAGGGCCTCTCCCACAAAAGGGGAGGTTATTGCCATAATCTCCACGCTTGGCAGGCGGGTTGGAGATCGCAGTGTTTAAATATAACAATGGAAAATGCTGCTGCCCATTTTCCAGACTACGGAGACTCTTGATGTTGTGCCTCGAAAACATTAGTCGCCTTGTACGACACCCATGAGTGTAAGGGGTTGGTGCTATTCTACTCTGCCGGACACCACACGGCCAACGCCTTCATGGCTAGAGTGAATAGGCTTTTTCTATACAGGCATGCTCCATCTTCGGCCGCATCGTCATTTACTACCAGGTGAGATGGCGATCAATTGCTTGACTCGTCTAATAAAAAAATTGTAGTTTAGCACACCGAACAGTTCGAGGTCATTCAGAAGGACTACATTCAAAGGCCTAGAAGTTAGTTATGTCTTAAATATTTATAGTAAACATGTTCGTGAATAAAAAGACGCTGTTTTTGACATCTAACATATTTTGAGGCGCTAAATTGTTGTGCCTTATTTATCATTGATTGTACATCGCCTTGAGTGACACGATCCAAGTCTTGTCATTGCGAGTTAGGCTGTGATATTTCGTAGAGGGTGTCTCTTTGGGTTCATTATCTCTTTCGCATGCGAACCATGTCTATATTATCATCACAGCCTATAAGGCCCGATGCCCACTGGTGCGGTGCAAAGCACCGCGCGGTGCCACGTCGCGGTGACAGCAAAGAAAACAGTGGTGTTATTTTGGCTTTTAAAGTTAGGCAACGTTCTTACGAGAGAATTCCGAGAGTTTATGAGTTAGGCAACGTTTGCACGAGAGCATTTTCGACGATTTTACGCGCAATATTTTAAACGACGCGCATAATTAATGACCATATGACTTATCGAGTGTCTTTTCCCAAGCGACTCAAATGTAATGAAGGGAAACGTTCAAAAAGGATATCATTCACCTTGGACTAAAATAATATTAGTGCCGGCCAAAAAATATTTATGCAATTTTCAGAGAGACCATACAATTTCTACCATTTTCGTGAGCGATTGTTTCGGAGTTATTACAGTTTTAAGTTTGACAGCTGTCATCCACAATGTAGAATGCTACGAGAAGTTTAAATTCTCTTCAGAAACTAGTGTTTCAGGACCTATGTTTCAGAGTTAAAGTTTAAAGTTTGACAGGGAAACTATTATTCTAGGACCTATAATTTCACAGTTATTACAATTTTAGGATACACAGCTGGCATCCGAAATCTAGATCTTGACGGGTACTAGCATTTCTCTTTAGAAGCTAGTGTTCTAAAACCAAACACGCCTTATTTATAATAAGAGGTGACGAAACGACCACGAAAGTGAAACAAATACGATAGTGTTACAGAATCAGAAAAAGGGGAGGGGATGTTACACATCAGCGGTCAACCTTTCTTTTTATATTTTATATTTATATTTTAAAGGTAGACAGATTTATGTAAGAGAACTATGTCACATAAGGAGAAAACATTCGTACTGTTGGTAAAAAGAAACAGTCGAGTGTGACGTCTCATATTGACATCTACTGACATCGTGCCGCACGCTGCACAATGGGGGCAAATTTAAAAACATGTAGAAAAAATTCATACATCAGAGCTAACGTTTCTGGCTTGGATTGCGGGTTTTGCCCCATCGTGCTGTGCACCGCGCGGCGCACCACTTCAATGTGCATCGCCACTAGCAGTCCACTGTAGGACTTAAGGCCTCTCCCACGAAAGGGGAGGTAATTGCCATATTTACCACCCTTGGCAGGCGGATTGAAGATCGCAGTATTATAAATAGAACAATGGAAAACGCTGCTTCCCATTTTCCGGCCTGCGGAGACTAGATCTTTTGCCTCGAAAATATTAGTCACCTTGTACGACACACAGGGGTTAACTATTCTACTCTGCCGGACATCACACAGCCATAGATAATTCGTCAAAAGTCGATGTCGATGCATGGCCTTCATAACCGAGGCTTCATGGTTTTCATTTATGTTTTTCGGCAAGAAAGTATAAATTTTCCAGCCTATTAGAACTTTTACAACATCTCCTACGCGGTAACACCATATAAAAAAATCATCGGTACCAACATTAGGTATCTACTTCTTCTGACCATTGTTACTCATAAATACAGAGTTCCAATCAATATAACATGATAGAAAGCAGACACAATATAGCTCTCCCGTAATACCCGCTGCGGGCTCGCCGCTCATGTTCATTACCGAAGACAATCAGCTCTGTTGGAGTTTTCGGGTGTTCTAACGGCGTGGATTAATTACCCTCATCCCCTTGGAACGATACACCCTTAATAGGTTTATTTGTAAGACGTCCCTACATAACGCCGTGTATATTTCAGCGGTGGTAAAACTTGTCAGGGCTGAGGCTACTTGGGTGGGTGTCGACGGTTTATCTATAACTGACAAGCAACAATGCTTATATTGTTGTCTTCTGAATAAGAAAGTTGTCATTGAGTAAAACATTACTAAATCCACATGCACGTCGAATAAAAGTATCTTTGGCAATACATATTTTAAAATAGACAATTGAAAACAATTACTTCTTCCGTACACTTCTTTCCTGTCTGTAAGGTACCCTGTGTTACCATATAACAGTGCAGGCGCGTCCACCAGGATATTGACAATTTTAAATAGAAAAACGGCATTGCTATTAGCCCGTCCCTGTGTCAATGAGGCAAGTTTATGCTTTAATAGAGAGAATTAATCATCAATATACTCATGACCAGTTCGGTACTCTAGAGACTTCATAAATTTATTTTGGAGGCGTTCAATCCTATCAACATGATTTGCGTAAAAAGGCACCCTTTTTACGCAAATCGACACAGTACTGGCGAATTTAAGTCGGCTACGTACATAACTGTTAAATAATTATTTATATGTAGAAGGATTTTTAAAAGGTTTGCCAACGCGCAATACAAAACCCATCTGCCTGTAAGCCTTATCCAACATTTTGTGGATGTGGGGTACAAAGATAATTTTGGAGTCCATCTGGACTCCAAAATGAGAACAGAGGACTCTAGGTAAATTTCTAGACCCTAGTTGGTAACAGCGCTTGATTGGATTTCTTTTTTTAGTGAAAGTTATCAGATGACATTTATCTATGTTCAGGAATAGATGTTGACAATAGTCTTCAAAAATGAAATCCTCCTGCAGCAATTTACAGCTTTTAGGTTACATTCATTATTAAGGTTACATTCAGTTGGCAATAAGGTATGCATAGAGAAGAATAGAATACGCAACAGGAATTCGCTCCTAACGAGACTCCTGTGTAGACGCTGCCAAAACTGTACAGAAGACCGAAAACTGGAGAAAAGGACCTGACAGTGCTATGCACGTCTACAGAGACGCTAGTTCATCTTATACTGGTTACGAATTGTCGATTTTCTGTTGGCTGTACAAACACAAAGGGGTCGAAAACCTGCGGGGGCGCAGACGAATGGGCGGCGGGCTACTGCCCGTTTAATTATGAGCCAGCTCATCGTCGGGTTAATTCTCGGGATCCGAGTTTTTATTACCCGGTCTACGCTATGTAAATATGATAAAACTCGAGTTTGTGTGAGTTTTATGCCCTTTTATTTACAATACCAGGAACGTACATCGCGTTGGTGGCCAAATGGTTAAGGAATCCGGCTCGTAAGCGAGAGGAACCGTGTTCGAAACCCGATGCTGCCATGTACCAATGACTCTTTTCTAAGTTATGTACATTAGTTGAGTACTAACCGTAGCTCTCGCGGTGAGGGAAAACGTCATAAAAAACCTACATATTCAGGCGACTTCGGGCAGGTCTCAGCGGACAGTCCCGGCTTCAGCATCTTCAGCATCCTCACGTCACAAGCCGTACATATTGCAAATAATTTCACCGCTTCAATTAATTGCGACACTTACAATATGATGTTTCGCCTTTGCTTTGTAAGTGTTTCCTTTTGAAATGTACTATGTTGTTGCAATAAAGAGTTTACATACATACATACATACATGTTCCATATAAGACAAAACGGGCATCAAAATCCTCGAGTTCAAGTATTAATGAGTCGCGCCCTCTCTTCTAGTCCGCAGCAATACTCTTGTACAACAATAGCTTCCACTGTTTGAACGAGCGGACTCATATCGAAGGCATCGAACTGCGTCAACTGACAGGAGAGGAAACAAAGTGATGCCAGTGTTTGTGGAGGCGGGCGTCTCGAAAAATTGAATAAGCGAGGTGAGGTAGGGTTACCAGATAATAAACCTGTTTTCTACTAAAAAGTAATAAAGCCCACATGGTGCAACATTATTGGTTCTGACCTTAAAAAATGCAGAATTTTTTTTCGTTTAATTGGCGCCGTAGTACCAAAGATTTATTTATCGTATGGCTTTTGAGTTGTGTTACTTAAATTTTTTTTTACATGTAGGTGGGCAACGCATTGGCGATACTCTTGGTGTTGCTAATATCTATAGGCAGTGGTGACCACTTTCCATCAGGCGGCCCGCTTGTCTGTTTGCCTACCGTATGACATAAAAAAAATTACGTCAAATAGGCGAGAGCTTCGGCCAAAGATAATAAAAATAAATAAAACTTAATTTCTAAGATTTGTTTTACAAGAGGCTTCTAAACGGGCAATAGTTTTACAGCAATATGTGTAACTATTTTCAAACATATTTTCTATTGTTGTTTATTGAAAATGTTTTATTAATAAATCCTGACATGTCAAGGTAAATCCTGACGTCTAGTAACCCTAAGAGGGAGGGCGCGGGAAGGATGTTGATTCCGGTTTGCACTACGTCAACTGTTTACCTGCCGGTAATACCACAATACACTTATGTGTAATATTGGAATAAGGAAGTGGTATTTTGTGTTTTTGTTATCGACGAGCGTATGTGAACATGTCTTTCCATACTTGAAAGAAGTGTGATGATAAGTATTCGTACTTATGAAATATTTATTATGTTTTCGATTCCATATTCTTTAAAACTTATCCGAAATACTGTTCTGCTAATAAGCAGTATTACCCGAATTTCCTAAGTATATCGGCACCTTTACAAATATTTTCTTTGCCATATAACTTTTAATTGGACTAATGCTGAGTTTTTTAAATAAAAATACGCCAAATCGTTCGTATTAAATTTTTACCAATTTAGGTTCTTTATACCGTCATGGGATGCCAACCGGCTTTCGAAACTGTTCAAACCGTGATGGTTCAAACAGTCTCGTATCAGCAGGCATTGCTCATTCAAAGATTATGGTCCATTTTTGTATCACCTATATTACGTTACGCGTCGCTGCGCTTTTTAAAAGGCATGATACAAAACATAACCTTATAATTTATTCTTTTTTATGTTACAAACAAACAGGCCAGCGGGCCACCTGATGGAAGATGGTCACCACCACTAAAAGACATCAGCAACACCATCCATTCTACGAGCAAAACATTCCACTTTAGTTTGCTCTCCCGCTTTTTGCTTGTGAATTTAGCCCAATGTAATAAGTGCATTAGGCAAGTACGAAACGGCATCGGCGTGCGTAACTTAACTTTGTTATCGGCCTCAAGCACGCTCCATACAGGCCTCTCTTCCTTTATAAAAATGATGGCCCGCAATCTCCATGAGCCGTTACCGCGTCGCCATGACGGATGGTCCACTTCTGATTAGCAGCCAGCGACTGAAATATGCGCGGGACGAGGGCACTCCCAGCCGGAGTGGCCGCGAACGGGGCCACGTGGAGACAAGTCATGAAACGTGACGTTTTAAGCTTAGCTATTGGGTTGTGGCGAGAGCTCTCGGCGACGGCGACGTGCTTCAGTAATAGTTGTTTGCAATTGATCGTGGTTCTTTTTATTTATTATTGAATAACATATCTCAACAAAATCGCGTCCGTCAGGCTCCCTATGTAGGCTTGGATTTTTTAAACTACGCAACGGATTTTGATGCAGTTTTCAGCAAAGTGATTCAAGAGGAAGGTTTATAAGCAAGAAAAAAAGGGTGGGTAGGTATTGATAAAGTAGGTGTAGGGTAGGGGTAGGACGCCACGCGGACGAAGTCGCGCCGGGTCTTCAAGTTTTATATAATACTCAGTGACAAATAGACAGCCCAACTGATGGAAAGTGGTAACTGTAAGTACCCTTCAAACTGGATCACAACAGTGGCAACAGACAATGGCAGACAGAAATAGATAAAGCGGTGGCTTTCACCCAGGCGGACCCCTCAGGCTTGACAGAGTCCTACCACCTGATCTATAATAGCACCTGTTTTAATAATCATTAATGGAGGAGGAATAGGAGCAGAAGAAGAGATGGAGGAGGGAGCGAATGAGTATGGCAGCTGGCCGACGGAGCAGGAGTGTGTATTGTGAACTCAGCCCGCTAAGGGAGAGTGCATATGGAACAACTGGATTTGTGGGTGTCAAGAAGTGCGCACGCCCAAAGAGCCATCGGCAAGTAAGCGTGCGAATCACCCGTGATTAGATCTGATGCGGTCCGTATGACCGAGAGGTCGATAGGACCCTGGGTGGAGGTGGGTGTTTTAATAATCAGCTCGTGTCACCTGCCATGTAGACGCTCTTCACGATAATGAATCTTACCTATTCAGTAGTGACCTACGATTGCAACCGAAATGCATGAATCGTAGATGTTACGGGCGACAGTTACCGCCTACTATCAGTTTGGGCTGACTGCTCGTATAATCAGGCAGGCCGTAAGCTTGTTTGCCACCCTAGTGGTATAAAAAAAAAATACAATATTGCGTAGAAATAAAAATAAAAAAAACAGTATTGTATTTGAATAGGTATGTTCAACTATCTATGTGGTATGCTTCTAAGCATCAACGCCTATCGTACTGTCATATGACGATTACGTTAAAGACAGACCTTATGTATGACCTTAAAGTCCGTATATCTTTATGCTTTCAAGGCTCATTAGTTTCATTAGCGTAATCCAACACGTCTGTCTGGCGTGGATATAATCCCATTGTAATAAAGTTTATTAACTCCCAGTAATTTACAATTCACATTATGTAAATTTCTCAGAAATATCAAGTGTGGGAGACTTATGTAGTAAGGTAGACAAACAGCCTGTATTTCAGGTCCTCAGACCACCCCTCACTCAGTAATTGAATACAGACTTATTTAAAGACTCATAACAGTCCGTCGGTGGTGTGGGCCGTGTGGTGTCCGGCAGAGTAGAATAGCACCAACCCCTTACACTAATAGGTGTCGTACAAGGCGACTGATGTTTTCGAGGCAAAAAATCAAGAGTCTCCGTAGTCTGAAAAATGGGCAGCAGCATATTCCATTGTTATATTTAAACACTGCGATCTCCAACCCGCCTACCAAGCGTGGAGATTATGGCAATAACCTCCCCTTTCGTGGGAGAGGCCCTAAGTCCTGCAGTGGACTGTTACGGGCTGTGATGATGAACAGTTCGTCGACGATATAATTACACAGTCACAGTATTCAAAATACAAATCCACACGTCATGAACCGGTACAACGCGGAAGTTCCGATCTCGCCGATCCCGCTCCGTCTTTATTGCTACTTTGAAGCATTTAGTATGCAATGTATGTTGAGGGAGCATCACCATAAACATGGTTACATAACACTTATTCTCTTTTATCTCTGCCGACTGCGGGTTTCATTGTCGCCCGATGCCCCCCCCCCCCCTTTACCTTCTCCCCCTCTCCCCCACCCTTCTTTGTCGCTTTTTTCATTATGCCAGCGCAAGTGCCACGGATTAAATACTTTGACGCGGGCGTCCGGGTTTTAAAATGTATCTAGGCATTGCTTTGCGGCGGTGTTTGCTTCATACAGTGCTTCTTTCGCGGCTGTCTTGTAAGCTCGGGTCGCTCATTCGAATGTTATTGCCATGTTAATGATTCTATGATTTTGACGTTTTGAATTCATTCATTACCAGCGACCAGACGGCTTTTCACCTATATTTTCTATATTTATTTTATATAGGTATTCTAATAATGAAAGTTAAAACCGCATGAAAATTAGTTGTGTAGTTTAGGAGACAGACAGGCATACAGGGTGTCCCGTAAGTCGACGCCAAGCCGGAATCGGGTGATAGTCCAAATCATAATAGTTACTAGAAAAATAAAAAATAAAATCTAAGTCTTGATTTTTTTAAATTATAGGCATTTCTTTTTTTTCGAGAAAATGTACACCCTGTGATGGTTTTTAGCTCCTGTTGCTACAAATCTTAACTTTTTTTCAATTTTATTTTTCTTATGTAATCCCGAATAGTGCTAATCTAACCTATTACTTAGAATTCCAAGTATACTGCTCCAGCTTGGAAGAAAGTGTCACATTATGCCGTACAATGAATAGACAATTAATATTTCGTCCAACTTTAACGAACTGTACTGAAAAAAAAAAGTACTACGCCAGGTTGGCAAGTAGCACGAAAAGTTGACGCATTTAATAAGGATTCTAAAATGGTATAATACTTGCTACATTATTTCTTTGATTACGGGAAAAAAAAAAATTCCTTCAAGAAACCCAGTTTCGAAAAATTTTTCTTTACCTACTAAAAATTATTCTAGTGCGTTCAAAGCTTGCCTAAGACCGAGTGAGACGTAGAGTCATTCATGAAATGTGAGTGAGACAGGTAGTGATGCTTTCGAGTCAAATATTCTAATGGGTGAGTGAGACAGATAGTGACGCTAATGAGTCAGATACAGAGAAAGTCATTTTATGAAGTGTGAGCGAGATAGATAGTGACGCCACTTTTTTAATATTGGCACACGCAATACAGATCAGTACGTTACGCTCCTAGTGAAAGAGAAAGTTTATTTTAAGCCAATCGAAAATGTAGCTGAGCTTCGGCAAAGAATTACGGAAGCAGCTGAATTTGTCAACAACGGAAGATTTGCCCGTGTGATAATCCGATCTTTTTTAAGAAGATGTCGAGCATGTATTGCAGTTGAAGGAAGGCAGTTTGAACACCTTTTGTAAATAATAAATCTTGTGTTTAATTTTAAACTTAAGGAAAATTTGTCCTAAATTTAACAAAAAGTTAACATCTCTGACTTAAAAGCGTCACTACCTGTCTCACTCACACTTCATGAATGACTCTCTGTCTCACTCGGTCTTAGGCAAGCTTTGAATGCACTAGAATAATTTTTAGTAGGTAATGAAAAATTTTTCGAAACTGGGTTTCTTGAAGGAATTTTTTTTTCCCTGTAATCAAAGAAATAATGTAGCAAGTATTATACTATTTTAGAATCCTTATTAAATGCGTCAACTTTTAGTGCTACTTGCCAACCTGGCGTAGTACTTTTTTTTTTCAGTACAGTCTATTAAAGTTGGACGAAATATTAATTGTCTATTCATTGTACGGCATAATGTGACACTTTCTTCCAAGCTGGAGCAGTTGCCTTGGAATTCTAAGTAAAAGGTTAGATTAGCACTATTCGGGATTAAATAAGAAAAATAAAATTGAAAACAGGTTAAGATTTGTAGCAACAGGAGCCTAAAAACCATCACAGGGTGTACATTTTCTCGAAAAAAAAAGAAATGCCTATAATTTAAAAAATTCAAGACTTAGATTTTATTTTTTATTTTTCTAGTTACTATTATGATTTGGACTATCACCCGATTCCGGCTTGACGTCGACTTACGGGACACCCTGTATAGTTGCGGAGCGCGACTTTATTGTATATTATGTAAGGATAAGGAAGTATCAACAGTCCTTCTTGTCTTTAGTCGTTCTAAATTATTGCGTCACTGAAATAAAAACTAATTAACTACATAATGTTTTAAACTATCGAGGTCATTATGATATATTTTAAAAGTATGATTTGGATTTCCTCCCGCTTTCCTTCCTTTGTTTACGAGTTGTCCGATATTTCGACGCAGCTGTATGTATCATGGTCATGGGATGACTGAAGAGCTGCGAGCGCCGGACGGTGTTGTGTTGGTTAGCGATAAAGCGGCCGAAGTTGATCTACCCGCTTTTGCAAATGTTGTCTGCTACTACTGGAACTCGAACTCACTTTAAAATCACTGCACACTACTCTGACCGTACCACTCACTTTTAGGTTTCCTACGTAATTCCCAGAGCAGTTTGATCGATTTTCATTTCAAGGAAAACATGAATTGATCACTCAATTGAATGCCCCATTTCTATGAAGCTTTAATTAAGGAATGTTACGAATGATCGAAAATCCTTTAACCGAAATTAATTTCAGCAACCAAACATGGGTATATCTGACACATTATTTAGTCATCGTTTCATCGAATTTCGAATCCGGTAGTCAATTTACCGGGAAATTCCGGGACCGATATTTCCCCGGAACATGCCCTAGTGCTAAAATACCGAGCGATACTTATTGTTTGTATACATACAGTTTCAGTATTTGATTTCTCCCGTTTTAATTAATACTGTATGAGTGATAGACGTTTAAACTCCGCTTCTCCACCTTTAAGTATACAGAAAATATCATCCATGTACTTTCACATTTTAATTTTAAGTGGTGCAGTTTCTAGGGACAGCTCTTTGAAATACTCCATCCATAGGTTAGCTACCACTGGGGCTACAGGACTGCCCATTGCCACTCCATCCACCTGTAGATAGTACTGGCCATGGTATACGATGTGCCGAAGAAAGGCAATGTTTAGTGAGTTATAAATACTCCATGGGCATGTTCTCCATGGCATTGTTCCGGAGCTTTGTATCCAGCACTTTCAAGAAATCTGCGACAGGAATATGGTTTAAAACGGACTCATCATCAAAACTCCCCATGATTTGCCTCTCATGCACTACAGTTCTCTGTAAAAGGCTGACAACATGTCGAGAATACTTGACGTACGAAGTTTTTCCTGTATGAGACATTCAAATATCACTTACATGTTTCGCCAGTACCTATTTAAGTTGGTGAGTTAAATTGGCTAACTATCGGTCTCAGAGGTGTATCATTCGTGTACTTTACTTTACTTTACTTTACTTTACTTTACGTACTTTACTTAGGCAATCCTATCATTTTCAGTGGTTGCGATATACGGGGGCGTAGTAAATGTTGACGTTCCTCCTCTGGAACCTTATTACTAGACTCCTTAATTATTTTTATGGTCCGTTTGGTCACTATCGAGGTGTGCTTATATTTTACTGGCTTGTGCATGTTGATATCATTGAGGAGAGCCTTCATTTTATCGTCTTACTCAGTGACATTCATAACCACAGTGGCGTTTTCTGTCTTTTTTTTATGAGCCGTCTGTGTCCCACTACAGAGCAAAGGCGTGTTTCCCTCTCTCTCTTTTCTGCTTTAAGGAATAAAATTTCCTCATCAGCGTGTATCTCCTTTAGTGCAATATGCTCTTCTAAGCTTATATTGCGCTTAGGTATCCTACAGTTACGCAATATAACTATGCGTTATATTACCTAAGAACGAAGTGTTGCCTAAGAACCTCTGCTTGAGGAGGCGAGATAGTGTAATAAATTATATGATAATATGGACCCATAGGTGGACCTATAGGTATACCTTTACAATGGATGACAAGGGCTAGGATTACGTATAATAATAAATAATAAATAAATATTCGTTTACAAATTCACACAGCGCCATCTAGCCCCAAACTAAGCAAAGCTTGTGCTATGGGTGCTAAATAACTGATATACTACTTAAATACTTTAAAATACATACTTATTATACATAGAACACCCAGACCCGTAACAGAAATTAAAATTCATCATTTCAATTTCTGCCCGGCTGGGAATCGAACCCGGGACCTCTTTCGTGGCAGACCGGTATGTTGACCATTGAACCACTCAGGTCGTCGAACTATGTTAATCGGTTTAGTCATTCATTATTACAAGGACATGGCGTCAAGTGCCAGATATTTTCAACGATGCCATAATATCCTGCGTGCGCCATAATAACTGTCATTAACTAAGAATTTTAGTAGCGAAGTTTGATGAAACGTGTAACTTCGAATCGTGTATGGCATTAGTGTAGAAGTTAAGCGTTTTCTAAGTAGGCATTAGAACGGTGTTGCGTGTCAAAATACTATAGTGAGAAGTAGTGGTATATCACGACAGCCAGAGAAGTAGGGCCATTTTAAGGGTACGTCCAACTATCACGAACGTTCACTGAATACGTAGTTGCAGCAACGGTTTGCACGCAGTTCGCGCAGTAAGCGGCGCGCATCCACTTCTTCAATTGTTTCGTACAATGAAATGCAACGCGCCGCTCGCGCGCTGTGCAGTGAGAGGATGTTGGGATGTGTGTTTGTTACTCCTTCAACGCAAAAATTACTGAATGCATTTCGATGAAATTTGTCAGTAATATTGTTTACAACCCAGAATAGCACAAACGCTATAATTTATCCTGTAATCCAATGTGATTCCCGCAGAAACGGCTTCTGAACGTAATGACCGAATTTTACGCGGACGAAGTCAAGACAAAAGCTAATGTAGACTACTACACTACTCCCACTACAACAACAACAACTACTACAACTATACCATCACCGCTGACTACAAAATAAAACGCACAAGCAAAACCCATCAATCAAAACCCCGAACCGTTATCCGAGCAAATTGCTCGAAATCCGTAACCAAATGTTAAATTGCACACCTAACACGTGGTGTAATTTTAAACCGTAACTTAATTAACCGACAGCCGACCGGGGCTACCCGTATTTGTCATCCTCTAATTATAACAACTTGTTTGAACACGTTGCGAATTATTTGGCGGCCCCTTCTCTTCTAATTAGTGTGTGTTCACTCGTATTAGTAGCTTGTAATGTGAGACTTCCAACGTAATTGCCCGTATAACATGCGCGTAACATTTTTGGGTCACAAACCTTGTAACGGCTCGACTGAGACGCGGGGAGCGCTCGAACGAGGCCGTAACACTCGCTAGTTTCGGTGATTCAGGTGCAGTATTGTGAGCCGAATTAGATAGATAAACAGTTTGTTGCTCATACAAAAACATAATGCAGTACAGTTAAAATCAGTAAGAGGCAGTTGAGCGATGTCTTCTAGGCAAATTCACATAAATGTAGAAGAGAGATCAGCGGAGTTGAGCACTAACAAGTATTAAAACACCAGGAATACATAATTATAAAACAGTTACACAACAGTTAGGTACGTAAAAATAGTAGTACATTAATAAAAATGAAAATTGCCATTAATAGACCGGGACACTTCAGAACTCCATCAATGATAAACCGATTTAGATTTTATTAATTTGAAATGATAGATAAGATAAGTCTGTGGCACTGTATACGCAGGAGCCGGTCGGGCGCTCTATGCGGGCATTGCGTGAGTTGCGTCGAATGTGATTGTATTTTGCTAATAACAGAATACAAAAACTTGTCAAACTACCATTGAGCTGCGTCCAGGTTTAAGTCAGCCAGCCCCGGGTTTCCAGCGTTGACAAATATTTGGAATAGCGAATCTGTTAAAATCTGTGGAATTGTGTAGAATCTTGTGTCGTTTTTATTTTCACAACCGGTGTCACGGTTTATGACTACGAGGTTATTTGTTAGTGGTATCACTTTTTCAAATTACTTAATTTACGATTCTCCGTTGACACTGAAAACAGCAATTGTTTTATTCTATTCAATGGGCGAATGAATGAATGTAATTCCACGGCTTAATTCAATTACGATTCAATTACAATTCGATCGCTCCGTTAGTCAATTAGCGGACTCAAAGGGATCATCATCCATCAGCGGATAGCCGAAACTTGCATATATAATATCATCACATTTGATTTCAAACATCTACTCTTGGTTTTTTTCTTTAGCAGTGTACCTCTGCAAAAATCTTTTTCTCTGAACAGTGTTGCACGACATCATTCTGTTGTCCCCTTTCCACCCTGGGAAAACGCGAACCGGGCAAACGCTTTATCCTTATAAATTGGATCGTTCAGCTATCCGCACGAGCCGCTTTGGTTCGACTTTTATGATGCGTATGGCTAAGAATAAGCTATTGGCCGTGTGGTGTCCGGCAGAGTAGAATAGCACCAACCCCTTACACTCATGGGTGTCGTACAAGGCGACTAATGTGAATAAAAACGAGGCAAAAGATCAACGAGTCTCCGTAGTCTGGAAAATGGGCAGCAGCATTTTCCATTGTTATATTTAAACACTGCAATCTCCAACCCGCCTGCCAAGCGTGGAGATTATAGCAATAACCTCCCCTTTCGTGGGAGAGGCCCTAAGTCCTGCAGTGGACTGTTACGGGCTGTGATGATGAGATGATGATGGCTAAGAAATGGAACACGTTGCCTGCGAGTGTGTACCCTGATCGTTATAATCAATAGGCAGTTCCTAGACAGGCATGCTCCATCTTCGGCCGCATCATCACTCACCAACGTCCAACAGGTGAGATGGCGGTCAAATGCCTATTTAGTCTAATATAAAAAAGACTAAAAACAAAACCGACATCTTCACCCTAAAACGAAGCCATACGTTTCACAGCCTGACGCTTGACGTTAATAAGGCGCGCCTCGTAATCTCGGTTGGCGGCTAGCGGTCACCGTCCGGGGCAAAAAATGGCGGCGTCACGGATAGTGGATGCGGCCATTACTCTCCAGCCGGGAATACCCGGGATACCCGGGCCTAAAGCACCTAAACTCATTACGAACATTTAAACTGGCGGCTTTTGTATTCACTCCGACGGACAGAGGAGTTTCCATCTTTCAAGTCTTTGGCTCTCAACAGTCGACATTGTTGGTGAGCTACTGCGGTGATCACTTGTAACGAGCTTTATTACACATTTTAAAGTCATGTTCCGGGTTTCCTACCGCGAAGGAAACCTTGTTGTTTACGAGTAGCCCGATATTTCGACGAGGTTGTATGCATTACGATAAACAAAGGTACGCGAAAAGAAACCCGGAACATACCTTTACAATGTGTGATAATTAAGCTTTATTACATTTTACTGTGTCATCTGACCGCCACCTTGCTTGCTGATATGCTGTTGAACTCACTGCTAAACAAGAGAGCTCTTCTACCTCTGTATTAAACAAGCTATTACAAGTACTTTAGAAAACGTCATGTTAACCTTCTACACGCTCGCCACATTGGTTAGAAATCATGTTAAAACCCACACCAGAGAGCGCCACAGATTTTCGCCACGCCTCTCACCCGGACCTCGCTCCGCTAAACTCATTATGAACACTTTAAAGCCCGCTGGATTCTCTATTCAGTCGGACCGACAGCCGTCCGCAGTTTACCCGGCGCGGCTTTAATTCGACCCAGTTACCCGTTACCCGGTTATCATAAAAAGGCGTGGGCCCCCCGTATCGCGAGAGTCCATCTTGTTGACACGCGCGGGACGCTATCAGCTGACCCTTGCCGCCGGATAAACAGATAAACCCTCGCCCAGGGAGCGATCCAGATAATTTGCTGAGTCTCTGTACCTAGCTTTGTACAGTTGCGCAATATAGATACTTTAAAAGCCCCTTTGAATGCCAATAGATAGGAGCAATGTTTTTAGAGAGATATCCTATTTGATTCGGAGCCTTTCTAAATTCACAGCTTTGCTTTTGCGGGACATAATACCGTCACGAAGTAACAATCGGCTCCGGAAACTGTTTAACCAGTCTCAGGGTCCCAACGTTGTCAACCTTGCTTCGCCAACAGTATTAGGAGTCACACCTAAAGAGTGGCGAACTCGTTGCGGTGCTGAAGCTGGACCAACCTCAACGTACGAAATGGTCTCCCTTCCAGTTCCCGGATGCGAACGTTGTGTAACATATTTATCGGTCTTGCAAACATGCGGCCACTAGACGTGGGCCGCTTAATGTGTATATCATGATCGTGTTCTTAACAACTCTTAGCACAAGAATGTGCAGACAGTTCTATTGATAAAAACCTATAATTGTCGCCATTAACATTCATACCAGATGCGTTGTACCTATGCGAACTAAACTAGGATGCCGGTCTACTTCCTCTTTCATTCGAGACAACATCGCAAGCAGAGACGGAAAGAGATAGTCCACGCCGGCCTCGTTCGACAACCCGCTGACAGAACTCGCCACGAAAAAGATTAACCGCCATGAATAGGGGTGAAATTAAGCCATCTCGTCACCCCTATTTGATGTTATCGCGTTAGGAATAAATCCCGGTTCCCGAGTGTTCGCGGAACGAGAATGCTGCAGATTGATTGCTGATAATTCGTATATGATAGCTGGGAATCGCGTCGCGGGTGCCATCGGGAGAGCTGTGCATTGGCGGTTTTTCCCCGCGGTGGACAAATAGCAATTCAATTCAATTTAATTCTTTATTTGCGTTAAATTTCGTACATACATTACAGCTCTTATTGTATAACATTGGCATCGCCGAAGTGTGGTGGTGTTTTCGCGGAGAAATTGTCAGGAAGGCGGTTGCTGTCACTCCATCAGACAATTCACTGCTAAACTTGAGTATTATCTCAAGACCTACCCGTATGCACAAACTTTACTGGTTTCAGTAAAGTAGCGTTGGTCATCTCACAGCGGTCAACACGGTCAACACGGCTCTGTGATTGGTCAATTTCGTTCATTTTGACCGCTTAGTGCCGACCACCACTTAATATTGTCAGCAGCATTCCTGTGCGTTCGTGTGCATTGTGAGACCTCATAGTCGAGGAGACTAAGTACTGTTGCGCGATTCTGTCTTTTGATGTAATAGGTTATATTCGAGAAAGTCAGTCTTATTCAATGTAACTGTAAATGATAGCGTCCGTAATACTTATATGTATTACGTCATTTACACGTCGACTATGGAGACAATACCGCACGACCTTTTTTCTCAAACAACTATCTTAGATCCAAATATCCCGCGACTGCGTAGCCAAAAAACTCCGAAACGACTGCACCGTCTACTCCTGTCTGTAATCATGGGATGAACGAACGGCTCACAGTAAGCCGAGTGAGTACTGAGTACATTCACGGATGTAGATCGAATGTAATTGCCGATGTTAATCTATTCGCTCGTCGAGCGCGTCCCGAGTTCAATAAGCCAGCTGGCAGAGCGTGCCTGCGATGCCTTTGATTCCATTCGGATTGCCGCTCTCTGCTGGCGTTGTGAATTTTTTAAAACGTACTCTACATATAACTGTATAAATTAAAACGGATTTCCGCTTTGGCCGCGTGTTCCACTTTTTGTTACTTCCAGTCGACGGTTCATATGACATTCCGAGTTGTGTTTCATGCAGTTGTCGCGAGGATTTCAAAAGTCCTTTCTCATCGAATAGCTAGCTGTACGTGGTGGTGGCTAAAATGGTCTTCACATCAGGATTGCAGACAAGCTAGGGAGGCCTTTATCATGAAATTCTTCTGCCTATCCAACAAACTAATAGAACTAACGAAAAACAGCTCCAAATTGTAATCGGAGCACTAACAGGACACGACCCATATAATAAACACCAGATATCTGACATACTGCCCCGTTTGCAGAGCACACCTAGTGGAAAAAGAAACAGCTGCCTGTGTCCTGCTCAAATGCAGTGGCGTGGCTCCTTATACGTCTAAGTATTTACGACAACCAAACACCCTCTCGCAGATCTTCCGACGGCTGAAGGATATCTGCAATTTTCTGGAGGAATTGGGTTGGCAGGAACACTTATGTTACCAAAACTGTAATTTCCACCTAAAAGAAACGCAAGGTCGTCGAGAAACAGAAAATATCCGGGTATATCACATCTAGCTACAGCTTGATCCGTCCCGAGGCTTGAGGTCCCCATGCATTACACAACTAGATTAACGTCACAAAGTACGTAATAATGTTTTGCAACAACTTTTCTTAGACGCGCCATCGCTTCCGAAACTGGGTCGTAACTCTGCCACATTAATTTGAGTGACTCGCCGCCCAGCCTCACGATGGTAAGCACCTGTCTTCGCGGCAGGAGTCGCCCATTAATAAAGCCCTGATATATTTAGACATCAGAACGAAAAAGTTTTCGCATAATACAAGCGGTGAGTAATGCGGCTGATGGAGAGTTATGGGCGTGCGCCCCCTTGCCACCTTGGCATTCATTCCACCGGATACCTTTAAAGCATGACTGATTTGATGTTATCGTGTAAAAGTAATGGCGGGATTATTTCTTTATAACTTTATTTTTATGGCATTGATGGTAGGCAATCAGGTAAGCGGGCCCCCTGACGGTAAGCGGTCACCGCTGCCTATATACATTAGCGACGCCAGACAATGAGTTGCCCACCTGTAAAACTTCGGGACACATTGCTCTGGAAGCAAAGGGAATACCCCTCCACTGCCAAAATCACGGGGCCCCGACCACGACATTATCAACCATAGGGGTGTTGCTAATGCATTAAAATAATCATCTTGGTGTTAGTGTCCCGGGCGCACGAGGGCCCGGGGTCTGCCTTGACCATGATCCAGGCTTTGTCAGATCATGTAATAACAGTAGAGCGAATACCATCAGATGGCAGTCGCTCTACTGTAATTACCTGACCAGATTGGGTCATGGTTACATTCAGTCTCATGAATAAGCGCATCGGTTAGTGTTCCGTTAATGTACATAACTCAGAAAAAGTCATTTGTGTATCGGCACTGGGAATCGAACTCGATACCTCTCGCTTAAGAGTCAGACCCGCTAGACGCTCACCGTTTAAAGCCCGTACCTATACAGGTACACAAACACGACTTCAACACTACCCATATGTTTACCCCGAACGCCTCCGCGCAATAACGCCATACTTGTTTTATGGATTCAGTTGCGTTTAAACTTACAAGCCGCTGGTTTAAACTCATAACCGTGTTGTAAACTAATCAAAAGTCCAATCCAAAGTTAATGCGTTAGCAACTACGTGACGCGGCGTGACATTGCCACGTTGCGAACTAGCTGCCACTGCTGACAGAGTAATCCGTTCGCAAACGGTTGTAAATATATATTTTATAACGTTGCAAACGTCCATAGGCTGCTGTGTCTGCAAGTCGTAAGCTTGTTTGCCTCTATAGTGGCATAACAAAGATGTCCGCCAAAGCAGAATTACCCGAACTTATAGCAAAGAAAACCCTTACCCTACCTACGAGTATCGGCTAAGACTGACACCCATAGTCAGAAAAGTTAAGTACTAGGAGGTCTCTTAAGTGTGTGCGCATGAGTTCCAACTGACGATAATTGAGTGGTGATGGGCTCTGTGCGTCCGTGAATAAAATAATAATAATCATCTTGGCGTTAATATCCCGGTTGTGCTCTCGCGCACGAGGGCCCGGGGTCCGCCTTAACCATGATCCAGGATTCGGCAGGTCAGGTAATTACAGTGGAGCGACTGCCATCTGTCTTCCATGACCCTGCTACCAGGGGAACCTGACCAGATTGGATCATGGTTACACATCCAGTCGCCTGAATGTGCAGGTTTCATCACGGTGTTTTCCCTCACCGTAAGAGCATCGGTTAGTATTCAACTAATGTACATAACTCAGAAAACATGTCGTCCGTGAATATGAACGTTAGATTAAGGGTGTACTCAAATCTCGAGAAGTTCGAATTTTTTCATTGTGTATTTTTTATGAGGGGTTGATTTAAAAATAAGGGTTTTATAAGTTTAACGTGTATCAAAAGAGCCACAGATACACAGACGCATCTGTGGCTCTGGGTATACGAGTATGTGGAGGTGTGGATCTGTCTGTGGCATCGTAGCTACCGAACGGATAGACCGATTTCGATGCAGTTTTCTTTATATGAAAGCCTGTTTAATCAAGATGGTTTTAGCTGCGTTCATTATCGGTTGTGTAGAAAATATTTTACTATATGTAAACTTGGTCGGTTGTTATCCAACTTTTTCTGTCGGTTAGGTCGTTGCAGTTGGTACTGCTATTATAACCCTACCCACTAAAGTGGAGGAGGCAATAGTCCACCACATGTTTATGATGAGCATAGATTGCAATCGATATATTAAACGTTACTTATTTATTTTAAGAGTATACTCCAGGTTTCCTACCGCGTTCACGAGTAGCCCGATAATTCGACGAAGTTGCATGCATAATGGTAGGAAACCCGCATCATACTGTTAAAATGTGTGATAATAACCGCGATAGTATAAAACATTATAATATTACTTGTGTACAGCTAGATGAGGCTTCGTAGGCCTAGGTATGTTTGTCAGAATCTAGCTAAGCGGATATTTGGTTCCCGGGTGAGGGGCGCGGGGCGCGGGGAGCAAATACCTAACTGCACGGCTTAGCGTTAATACACGGCCTCGGGAGCCGGTTGAAATTTCGAACCGGCTTAGTGTTAAATATCTACACGGGGTTTTGACCGGGTCCGCGGCATCGGAACTGTATAATCTGGAATGAACAGGCTGTAGTTATTGTATGTATTGGCATTTGTTTATATACATCTGTTTAAATAACATATGTCCCCTCGAGCTTGCACTACGTATGGGCGGCGGTGATGACAGGCTAATGCCAGCTGTCAGTGATTGACAGTATACTACAGCCGTACACTACATACATCATACGCAGGGGTTAACAACAGAACACTACTGTTATACACTATAATTCGGAGCTAGTTACGGCTTGCGATCTTTACCAGGTCGTCGGTCCACCTTGTAGGAGGCCAGACATCTTCCGTACTAATATTATAGAATGAAATGTATCTCTGCCTGTCTATCTGTTATGCTTTTACGCTTTCAAACCAGTGTACTGTTTTAATAAAATTCGGTATGGAGATAGTTTAGTACCTGGACAAGCTCATAAGATAATAAAAAATAAATTATCTTGGCGTTAATGTCCCGGCTGTGCTCTCGCGCACGAGGGCCTGGGGTCCGCCGTGGCCATGATCCAGTATTTGGCAGGTCAGGTAATTACAGTGGAGCGACTGCCATCTGACCTCCATGACCCTGCTACCAGGGGAACCTGACCAGATTGAATCCAGTCGCCTGAATGTGCAGGATGTTTTCCCTCACCGTAAGAGCATCGGTTAGTATTTAACTAATGTACTTAACTCAGAAAACAGTCATTGGTACATGGCCGGAGCGGGATTCGAACCCGTGCCGAACCTCTGGCTTACGAGTCAGATACTCTAACCGCTCGGCCACCGACGCTCTCAAGAACAAGCTCATAAGATATAGGAACAATAGTCAACGCAGGCGGAGCCGCGGGCGGAAAGCTAGTTTCTCATAAAATGACGGCTGTCATGTCTACACCGTGTAGTGTGCCACTCTGCCCCACAACTGCTCGGCTAGCACAAGTGTGCCCGCGACACAGCTCGCGCCGCGAGAAAGCGTTGGATTCCTTTTCCAAATACTAAGATGAAATAAATAGCAGTATCTATCTCGCACCTGTTCCCTTATTACGCTTTGGCGGTAACGTGGAGGAGAGAATTCCAGCCGCCAATGTTGGCAAGCGAAGGTGGAGAAGGTGGAAAAGGGTAATTACCCACCTGGCCGAGTTGCTGTGACCAGGGGACCGAAGTCCAATGGACGCTCTTTGGATCTTGTATATAAGCGTTGTAGATGGAACACTCCGTTAGCGCGATGTAGATTTGACAGTTGCTGTCATGCTGATTGTCTTGCCAACTCGTGTGTGCGAGCTCTCTTTGATTCACTATGGAGATAGCTACAACACTCAAGAGCACATTTGTGCTAGCCCTACTGTAGCCGAAATATTCTTTTATTATGTTTTACGGCAGACAAACAGGCAAGCGGGCCACCTGATGGAAAGTGGTCACCGCCGCCTATGGACATCAGCAACACCAGGGGAGTCACTGATGCGTTGCCCGCCTCTGAAGAGACCTCTAATATACCTCTTGAACGATCCCATGTCATAGTCCAAAGGAAACACTGTTAAGGAAATATTGTTAGCAGGTTCCCGTTGCTCATAAATCTCTTCGACAAGTAAAATATTTACAACTTTATCAGCTAAAATATCTGAAGTTGTAAAATTTGGCGGCGTCTTTATGGAAGTTTGGCGAGGCCGCGGGCTGTGTCTGCCGATTCGATGTTCGGGAGTTGTTTTCTGAAGATTAACAGCAACCGGGTTTGCGACGTGGATTTGGGTTCGGGACTGTGACTGGATTCTGGAGAGGGGAGCGATTAAAATCGATCTAGAGTTGCGATTAATGCAAGTTTTCGTTTGGAGTGTTTGGATTTCGCTTGAACAGAAGTGTACTATATTATTTACTTGTGGACCCGAGGCGACTTCGTTCGTGTAACGTCCAACCCCTATATACACCTACTTTACCCCTACCTACCCTTTTTTGTTGAAACCTTCCTCTTTCATTTCATTTCTTGAATCACAATTTTTGAAAAGCGCTTTAAATTCCATTACATAGTTTCAAAGAACTAAGCGTACTTAGGACCTAAATTGCATTAATGAATTTCCATACTTTATCTTTTTAAATTAAAATAAATACAGCCTTTACAAATTTTATTCTTAATTTAATAAGTATTTAATGTACGATTCCTATACATTGAAAAATATATGCCCATGAGCTTATATTTACGAGCGCAACCGTACATGTCTACTCGTAACCACAGAGCATGCGACAACCTGGAGTTATCACGAATATCATAAACGAAGTCAAGGACTCAATATTAAATACTGCGACTTCTGTCAACGACGTAGCACTTTGCTACGAGCTTTGCAAACGCGTAGCACTTTGCTACGAGGGCGTAGCGATCAATCTTCGCACGCGAATATCTGCACCTAAATTCTCGTTGATATATACATTTGCTCAATGCAACTATTGCGAATTTTTGTAAGAATGGATTGATTTGTGTTACTCCTTCAAGCAAAAACTTCTGAACGGATTTCGATGAAATTGGACGTTAATGTGGCTTATGGTCCAGAATAGCACGTGGACTATAATTTATACTGAAAGCCAATGTGGTTCCTGCGGGAACGGGTCCGGAACGTGATAGCCGAATTGATATATCAGACATTTCCGATTATCCTACGTCAACATACAACATAATAAAACAACTCTGTGCGCGTACATAAAAATCTATTTCTACCAACTCATTAAATTAATGATGACATTATGTTGAGAAGATGGGTAGGTTCTTCCCACCTCCACGCTCCATAATGTTAATTTAGAATAGACTTTTTTTATTCATTCAAGTTTTTTATTTTAAAATACACATAAAATATTTACAGTTACAATACAAATATATCTATATACATATACCTATTTACTAATACTAATAATTTAGATTAGATTAATAATAACACTTATGAACATCATACAAGTACCTAATACTCAAACTCACACTCAAAACTCAAAATTATTTATTGAATTAGGATTAATTAAGCGCTTATCAAATATCGTGATTCAACCTGCGATCCAATCTGGTCACGTTTCCTTGATAGCAGGGTCACGGAGATCAGATGGCAGTCGCTCCACTATAATAACCTGATCTACCAAATCCTGGATCATGGTCAAGGCGGCCATGAGCCCCCGTGCGCGAGAGTCCAACCGCGACATTAACGCCTAGATGATAATTTTAATCTCTTACCAAACGTAAAAAAACTGCGGGAACCTACTCTAATTACACAAAAAGGTATTGTTTAAGTCTTTGACCAAAATATAAAGTATTTAAGCATTTAATCGTAGACAAAGACAATTAGTATTAGGTACTCGAACCGCGCCTGCCTGTAAGTTCGCTTCATTATATAGAGTACTTTCTTATTCCATTAAAAACAAATTTATGGGTAGTGTATGAAGCGACATCTATCGCTCCAACAGGGAAACTCAACAATACTCACTTTACGAGTTTACGAACACAAGGTTGGCAAGCATCCGCACATAGATGGCGCGAACCGTCCTACATCGCGCTAGAGAAATGTGTCTACTTCCACGGCATATATGCAACTGTTGGACCCTTGGTCCCTGGTCATAACACCCGGCCAGGTGGGTAATTACACTTCTCCACCTTCTCCCCATCGTCGCTTGCCAACATTGGCGGCTACCTTATCTTTCACCGCCAAAGTGTATACAGAAATCTAATTCCAGCTTTCTGTGGCCGTGTATATTTGTCACAATTTATTTAGCACGACAATTTTTAGAGCGCCGTCTGGGGAGCAAAAGCCCTTTAGCCGGATTGGTTTCTAATAATACTCGTATAACTTCTGATACTGGGAACGACGAAATATCCCGATCAGAGCACTCCCAGGGGGGTACGAGGGGGGGTGCCGCAAATATTTTAATAACAGCGGGTAATATGTGCCGGGAAGTAAGTAGAGTCAACGACCGCGGTAACTGTGAGCCACAGAGGGATAGAGGGGTACTTTTGTAATTTATATTTATTTATTTATTTATTTTCGGAAGACTTACAGCTATAACATTGCAATTGATATTCTATACAGTTAACAGGAAGCCAATTACAAGTCTCCGCCTGTAGGTAACAAAATTATGTGTAATGCGGAAAGAATTCATACCACTTCGTTGTATTTACTTAGTAAACTAGCTCATAAGTAGTAGTTAGAGAAACACAAAATATAAAATATTCAAATTGTGGGTATGTAAATGAAATGTGGTTAAAGTTCAGAGTCAACGAAGTAATCTTTTATAACTAATTGTTTAATTTTGTGGGCTCGGGTACAGAATAGGTCGACATCAAAATCAAAAGTGAGTTTATTGCATAGGGTAGATGCTCTTACGACATATGAATTGAGTCTAATATTGATTCTTGAAAAGGGTACATTAAGAATAGAACGCGGTCTGAGGATTCGTCTATTGCAACAAAAAGAAATCTTCGATAAAAGTTCCGGGCAGTCGGTCGCAGAAGTCAATGTATTAACAAAATAACATATATCGCTCACATCACGCCTTAACTGCAGTTAACTGCTTAATATTCTTCTAATATCTAATCAAATATCTTATGAAAGGAGGTAATTTAAAAGTGTTAGCTTAGATGGTTCGACATCCGCACACGCAAGGGGCATGGAGGGAACGAAAGGCCGGCCACACTGCTGCTCAAAATATGCTGACGCACCATAACACTGTGATGCGACTCATTACTACATTTTATAAGCTTTATTTAGTTCCCCATCCCCATGTCTGTTTGTACTACAATCTTGCAAGTTAAGTTTGACCCGTTTCCCGGTTTCTGATATCAAATTCAAAGTCAAAGTCAAAGACATTTATTTGTGCATAGGCATTTATTTATCACTAGTGGACCCGGCGCGACTTCGTTCGCGTACACCTACTTTACTCCTACCTACCCTCTTTCTACTTGCTTATAAACCTTCCTCTTGAATCACTCTATCTGCTGTTGAAACCCGCATCAAAATCCGTTGCGTAGTTTCAAAGATTTAAGCATACAAAGGGACATAGGGACAGAGAAAGCGACTTTGTTTTATACTATGTAGTGATACGCATGGTAAACCCATGGAGTTTGGGCGCGCTTGATTAGTCTTGACAAATACTCTGACTGATCATAGAGACCTCTTTTAATATTTTTCATGTGAACTTGTTTAACTAGGAGCTCAAATAACGCCTAAGTTGTGATTCGTCAAAATATTACAAAAATAAAAAATAACGCTATTATTGTACACGCGATCACACCCGTGGACGTAAAATAATTGCTCGTGCCACTTTTATTTTGACGAAACACAACTTCGGCGTTATTTGAGCTCCGGCGTGGACCGCATGAGTTAGAGTCGTGTCACAGTATTAAAATGTGTTGCGTAGTTTAAAAGATCAACATTCACAGATACATAGGTACAGACGGCAGGAAGCGACTTTCTCTAGCATTTTAGTAACATAATATACCGGATCAATCGCATACAGCACCGCCGGTGCCGCTGTCACTAATTACGACTACCCATTCTCGTAGTTCCGACGTCACCCGCGAGGGGGCGGGGGCAATCTCGGCAAGGAATGCCATGCAAATAGAGACGGTTGGGTTACAGTAGTGAGTAGAGGCAGAGTAACGTCTCTGTGCAGACGCTGGGCCGGGGTATGCGTCTTGGTGTACTTAAGTCGCGTGCGATTCATATTCTGTAGTTTTGAACGTTATTCATGTTACTCATTTGTAATTACGGCACATTAATCGAAGAAAACCGATAAGGAGTAGGTACCCACTGTTAATTGGAATCTGTAAAATTTTTTTTAAACGAAATTTCTGCAAAATTTCATTAGCAGAACCAAAATTCTGCGTATTTTTATTTTATAGGGTGTCTCAATAGTTTGTTTCATATTAAAAATGGAAGGCGATGTATTAATTTAGTGTTTTATTTAAATTTTATTCTCGATTTCAACATGCAACAAAATTTTTGTTAAATATTGCCACGATGGCTTTTTTGACTGGACGTTAAAACACTGACGAAATTTCGGAGTAAAATTCACTGCATGGCCTACTGCAGTGCTGGATTTATTTTCGCTTCAGACACACAGAATCCCTTCCAAGGCCACTGCCGAGACTTTATACCTCCGCAATTCGTTGTACTGTGGTCATGGACTCAGTTACGTTATGAACCGCGTGAGGGTACGAGTTCCTAAATCTGGCCGACCCGCAGCTACCTACACTCAGATGAGCCACTCAGACATCCCACAGTATTATTAAGTCCCATCTGTACCACCTGGATGATTACTCTAAGTATTTCGATATTCCTGGGATTTTGGGGGTCTTGGATGAGTAGCCGACTAACACGGTAGGGTTTCTACCTTTCTGTCCCGTACATAACATAGCTCAAGTTACCCTATTTGGTTATTAGATTTGAAGCCTGATTTTGTCACGGCCCAATGAGCCTTGGTATTAAATATTATTTATTATATTTAACAGTTTATTGTACACAATATAACAAATACAGAAAGTACAGATTAGTTATGACACAACAGGCACTACTTATCTCTAAAAGAAATCTCTTCCAGTATCAATCTCTCGGCCTATTAATTTCAAACGAATAAAATTTTTCCTACCTATCGTGAGAAAAAGCGCTATGATAATCCGATAAACAGAGAAACATTTACAAAATTATAAAAAGAGGTTCAGAACTCTCAAAATCTAAATTCAAATGTGTAAATACCATTACGTACGACACAGAGCAGAAAAAAAATTGCCAGCCGTGAAGGTAACTTAACTTTCCAAGCTTTTTGATTCCAAGATTTAATTGCTGTGGCGTAATTTTCCAACTCAAGGGCTTCCTGTATTCAAAATGAATACAACCTTGAAACCTTAAAGGAACAAGTCAACCTTTCTCGAAGGCCGGCAACACATTTCCTACATCGCGGGGTGTCTAATGCTACCTCGTTTGCTTTCGTCTAATAAAAAAAACACGCTTAGCTCCAGTTTCGAGGGAGCAGCTGTAGAGTAAATGGATTCTCGCATCGGCCTAGACCTTGATAACGCTCTCACAATGTGTACAACCCAAATATACAGGCTGTAGTCTGTAACAGGAGCAATAAAGTTCAACGATGATTCCAGAGAGTATCCGTAGTTACCTTGATGAGAATGCTCCAAAGAACTTAAACTAAGAGATATAGTACTTTAGAATTTTAATCCACAATATGTGAATGGCACCATTGCGAAGTTATCAGTTATTGGTTGTTAGATATCTTGGTTCCGGGCATTTCCTTGATACTGGGGCGACTTTTTTTTACAATACTAAGCTGGCAAATAAGCTTACGGCCTGCCTGATGGTAAGCAGTCACCGCACCTTATGGACGTTTGCAATACCAGAGGAAAAACCATAATAAAAGTTGCTTTGCAATCGCACAGATAGCGACCAATTTGGCTTCAAGGTGTGATGATTAACTTCTTGTCGGTCGATGGTGATGGGGGACGTAAAAATCGATAAATAATATATCGACGTAATTTTCAAAATGTCAGTTAATTTATTTCTCATTTCAATAAATTGAAACCATTTGGTCTTAATCTATGTTGCTACCCATTTTCGGTCTATATTTGAATTTATTACTCCTGTTCCAACACAGCCTGTATACGCTAGCGATGGAATAGAAGAATTTCACGTGAGGCGGGCCCCGTTAAACACTGGATCGCGTGCTCCAGCCCCCGGCTGCGAGCAAATTTGTATCGTTATTACTAACATCTATTCATGGATGTAGGTATTGCCTAAATACATTTCATTCCAGCTACATGATACGCCACCTAGTGCCCAGCACGCGATACGTTCATATTTTGACTAGGCTTTACATTTAGGCTATGAAAAATATTTTTTTGCAAACGAGGAGGTCACCTGATGGTAAATGGTGACAGTAATGACCATATTAGTCTTTGTAGCGAGCTCGGGACTGCGGTCACGTACGCGCTGTATATTCAATCTTAACTTACTAATATTATTAATATGTTAGAGTTTGTAAAGAATGGATTTTAATGAAATTTGGCAGTAATGTTGCTGATAGCACATAGGCTATAACTATCCCGAAATTCAGTGTGGTAAAACCGTATTTTACGCGAACTAAGTCGCGGGAAAAAGCTAGTTGGCCATAACACTAATGGGTTTAGTTTCGTTTAGCAGACTTGTTGAAGATTGCAGTTTTAAATTGACTGTATCGAGCACCGCACGGCTAAGTAGCTAAGGCCCCATTCCTTAGACCGTGATGGAGCTAGTTTTGACCGAATTTGACCCAAGTATAAGAAAGTACGAAAGACATTCCGTGTTTCTTTCCATACCAAAGTTGTCTGGAATACATCACATTAGTTATAACACGCCCTTTGTACTGCTTACCACATATTTTGATTCTGTATATGTGTCCTTTGGTGTGCGAATAGGTAAAGAGTTTTTGTATTCTATTGTACGAAAGAAATATCGTACCATCGCCGTTCGAAAAATTCCAATTTCGTAACGACAACATCGGTCGCCTCTTGACTCACCGCTCTAAGCTCCAAGTGTTTTCTTACATAAAATAATTCTTAAATCTATAAAACGGATTCCGTCTACTCGAGCGAATAAACAGCGGTATAAAAATGAAAATCATTTCCCAGTGTATGTAGTAGGTAAAAGCAGAATATTTTTAATGCTCCAGGAAATAGGTGAACGCACATTTCCAGTAACCACAGTCAATTCAGTACGCTTATGTGATGCGGTAAAAAATTATGGCGATTTTCGGATAAAATTGGCATACGTGTTTGGAAAATTAATAGCGAAAATCATGTTATATTTCATAGAATACGTTCAGGACAGTTCATTTTATCAGGAATTCGCCGAAAAGAAATCAATCTTTAGGTATATTTGTGCTGAACACCCCCCTTTTCCCCCTTAAGCAATGGAGTAAGGTTTTGTATTATCAATCTCACCGTGTTTGTGTTTTGTGAAGCTCTGGAGCCTTAAAGGAAGCGAATTGTAAGTCGAAATACTGATCACGGCGGCGGGGCGCGCGCTGCATCCCAATATATCCTATTTTCTAAACAATCTTTACACAATGTGTATTCTAAAAGCGTCTGAACCCCCTTCGCGATGTATACAGTCTGCAAGCAGCAGTTTACAAGCAGCAAGAAATAATACGTTTGAAATATGTTTCTGAAAACTGGGTACATAATAACATTTAATGCTTAATTAGTAGTGTAAAGGTCTGAGATAGTGCTCTAATCTGTAGGCTTGATTTCTCGAATACCACTATTTGCCATAATTTCCGTAAAAGGTTGGAGTTCAACGTTGCTGGACACTACAAAACCTCCTATAACACGGATGAGTTTATACCCTGCGAAGATAACGGCTCGGACGCGGGGCTTTTCCAGCCCAGCAGGCTTGGCGACCCGCATTATCCATATTAATCTCGGCGAAAACACTCTCCTCTAATAAATAAACACCGCTGCCGTCCAGCCAGCCTGGGTTACTGGCTAGCCGTGCGTTATGTATAAAAAGTTTCCGTCAGATAAAGACATAACAAAGAAGCAGCTCATAACGTGCCAAATAGGTAATAGTTGTCAAAAACTCAATCTATTACCGGGTTAAATAAATAAACTAAATATTTTTGTCCTTGGTACAGTCAAAAGCAGATAAAATTGACCTCCAGGTGAAAGTTACTTTAAAAGGTTGTGCTACCGGGGAGTTAACTTTCTGTAGACCCAAAAACAGTACTATGTAGAAAATTAAGCAATATTTCGATAACTATTCTACTGCGCATCTCACCAATAACCATTTGTGCATTATTTGCTACCGACACCGTATACCAATACCAACTATCCCAAAAGCAATGACCACATAACCAACACATACTCTCCCATCGTTCCAGGTGTCCTGGATCCGGCACCGCGACCTGCACATCCTCACCGTGGGAGGGTACACCTACACCTCCGACCAGCGGTTCCAGGCCACCCACGCTCCTCACGCCGACGACTGGACCCTCCACATTAAGTGGGCCCAGCAGCGGGACGCAGGAGTCTACGAGTGCCAAGTTTCGACGCAGCCAGTGAGGTCGTTCTTCGTCACGCTGCACGTTGTCGGTGAGTGGAGTCACTAGTACTTGTACCTACTATAACAATAACCGAGTTCCTCAACATCATCGTATCAGCCGAAAGACGCCCAGTGCGGGACATATGACTCCACAAATTTCGGACCCGAGCTTTCCGCATCCAATTGGTACATGTGATCTTTACAAGGTGGTATGAGTTGCCACCACTTCAAGAATACCACCACCTTGTCTCTTCTCGTGGGTGTTGTAAGAGACGGACTAAGGGGTTTATACAGAGGATGGACAGCAGCATCGTTCTGTGTATTTATGTGCCTACTGCGATCGCCCGATTGCCAAGCGTAACGTTTATGGCATTTCCGCCTCTTATGATAAGTTGTTGCTCTATTGGACTTGTGAGATATCACCTGTCATTTAACACGACGGGCAGGGAGTAGTCTCGTCGGTTCCTTGCCATCACAAGAACCGAGTTGTTTCAGTGTCAATGGCAGTCACTCTACTGTAATTGACTGAGTGAACCTGAACTACCAAATCCTGGAGCATGATCAAGGCTGAACCCGGGCCCTCAGATTGCAACCTTGTTTCATTGGGGCTTGACAACAAAATAGATGGGCAGTTGTACGCAGCTGAAGAAACTGCTAGACATGACAAGATCCTGCTACCGACCAATTATGCGCTCCTACGTCACGCCACGCCATCATACCGTAATCATAAAAAATGTCATGGGGGGCCAATCGGTTCCTGTTCGGAGACTGTTCAACAAGTCCAGGGTCCCCGGCGGCAGAGCTTGGTCAACCTCGCATCGCCAAAATAATAGGAGACTCTAACGAGTGACGAGCTCATAGCGGTGCTGAAGTTCGACTAGCCTCAAACTAGGAAACGGTCACCCATCCAATTCCCGGTCTCTGTAAACGTTGCTGAACCCTGGTTATCGGTCTCGCAAACTCGCACACAGTGTCACAATGAAGCCATTTAATCACATTTCCGTCGCAAGCCCCAAAGCGTTTTGACGCATTAGCGTGAGCCGGAACAATGTTTGCGTTCCATTCCATCTGGAATATCGCGCTGACAATTCCAGTGTTACCAGCATTTCCAGCGGACGGGACGGCGCGGCTGGAAACCGTTCAGCGGAGCCGCGCCATTGTCACGGACCGTTTTAACATATTTATTGGGGCGAGGGCGCGTGCTTGGAATTAATCGGGGCGTGCAGCCGATTTGTTGTAATCCGGAGATAACCGCGGGCTGGTTGGCCTCGGCTGTGGGCTGGGGCAGCAAGCTGGTCACATTGAAGCCCACTCGGCCAGCCCCAAGCGAACTCAATTTTCAGTCGCATTCAATCAGAAAATGGAACCGCTAAAGCGCGTCGAAATTGCGGATCCATATGAAAATAATTTTAAAAAACCAGCAGATTTATAAAAAATTAAAATGTGAAAGTTGACATAAAAAAATTCACAACCTTAATGTGGTAGAAAGTAGCTTTGGACTAAAAAATATTAAACACAAACAATGTAGTGTTTTAAAATCAGAACAAATAAAAATTCCATTCTAAGCCATGAAGGTAGCTAACTTTCCAATATTTTTGGTTTAAATAGTGTCAGAGAAAGTAGGCTTAAGCCCAGCAGTGGACCGTTATGGACACGATGTTAATAAATAAAAGTTTGAATTGTCTTTTAAATTATGATAGCACCTGTCACTCGTATCATATCATAGAAACTTCCTAGAATTCTCGGAAGACTCAGCGGACCCGTCCATCATGCATTCATTACGTCAATGACTATTAATTTTCAAGTGTCTACTTGAAAATTAATATTCATTGACTGTCTAGTTTCAAGTAAACATTTCCGAGTAAAGTCTCTGTTTACAATTTAGCTTGTCAATCATAGAATCATATCAATTTCTGAGTATTATATATGTTATACCCTGCTTAATTTCCACTTTACCCTTGTGTGGTATTTACGTCGTCTCCTGAATGTCCAAAGTCTCCAGAACGGTGATCGCCAATACTGTCATCCATAAACATTAAGTCTTCTTCATGAGCAGTTAATGCTAGTTGTGCCTCTCGATAGGATCTCTGGCATAGATCGGTGTGCATTTAATGTTCCATTTTCTATGAAATTTAAAACCGTGCGCTCCAACGAATTAATTGCTGCCCAAAACATAACAGAACCTCCGTCATTAAGAGTGAATTTTTCGAAACACACGTCCGCATAGCGTTTCCCTGAACTTTGCAGTATTGGCCGATGGGGCCATCCTCACCATGTAACTGTACATTCTAGCTTTATTGGAAACAATACTTTTGTTCCAGTCCTCCAGAGTCCATGACATACAATTTCAGCATAGCAAACAGAAGTCAGGCAAGTCGGTGCTCACGTAGTAATTTAGGGCTCCAGGCCGGGCAGTAACTGCTGATATCGGTAGCCAAAACCGGTCAGAAGGACTGTCCACAAGCTAACTGCTTGACGACCTGAGTGGTTCAGTTCAGCCATGCAGAGGTCCCGGGTGCGATTCCCGGCCGAGCGGAAATTTAAATGATGAGTTTTAATTTATGTTACAGGTCTGGGTGTAGCATGTATAATAAGTGTAATTAAAAATAATCTTTAGGTCCGTACTTGACAGCTTAGGATTCCGCAACGCCTGGTTCACCAAAAACGGTTATCTCGTGGCTCTGTGCATCGCTTTTTTTCCGGTCCTTCTTTTGACCGAACTGGTCTTCTTTTGACCGAACTGGTCTCCTCTTACCGTTCCCAAGTTCTCTGGATGGTTGAACGACTCAAATTAAGTCGCTGAGACACGTCAGTTTGCGAACAACCTTCTTCAAGTAGCGCTAGAATTTTACCGGCCCATATTGCTTTTTTGTGCTTATCCGGTATCTATGAGAATCGGCCAACATCTATTTTTCATCCCCCTAAATGTTAGGGGTAGTCCACCCCTAAATTTTTTTTTTATTTTTTAGACAAGAAATTATTTATATGGCAAAACAACGTTTGCCGGGTCAGCTAGTATTATCTAAAATCGTGGCGTCAAAATCCCGGTTGTGCTCTGAGAGCACGGTAGGGCCTGGGGTTCGACTTAATTAGATCAGATAATTGCAGTCGAGATTATCGTGTACAGTCAGTCGCCACGATGTTTTCCCTCACCATACCATCGGTTAGTATTCAATTAATGTACCGATATAACCCAGAAAAAGTAATAAGTACATCGCGGCACTGGGGATCGAACTCTGTATCTCCCGTTTACGAGTCAGACCCGCTAGCCATTAGACACAATAATCATCTTCATTAAGTGCGTCGGTAGCCGGGCGGTTGAGTATCCAACTCGCAAGCGAGAGGTACCGGGTTCGAATCCCGCTGCTGCCATGTACCAATGACTGTTTTCTGAGTTATGTACATTAGTTGAACACTAACCGATGCTCTCATGGTGAGGGAAAACATCGTGATGAAACCTGCAAATTCAGGCAACTGAATGTGTAACCATGATCCAATCTGGTCAGGTTCCCCTGGTAGCAGGGTCACGGAGGTCAGATGGTAGTCGTTCCACTGTAATTATCTGATCGCCAAATCCTGGATCATGGTCAAGGTGGACCCCGGGCCCTCGTTCTCGAGAGCACAACCGGGATATTAACGCCAAGATGATTAGATTATTTTTATTAATCATGTTTATTACCTACATCAATATATGGTTTCACTAGCTTTTGCCCGCGACTACGTCCACGTAAAATTTTGTTATATCGTTCCAGCCCCGTTCCCGTGGGCCCATATTGAATTTCGGGATAAATTACAGCCTGTGTGCTATTCTGGGCTACAAGCTATATTGCTGCTAAATTTCATAAAATCCGTTCAGTGGTTGGGAGTATCGAACTTTTTGATCTGGTGCCCACACAACTCCGTCATCGCATCACCCGCCACGGGCTAGGTACTTATCATCTCCTACTTATTATCTCCTTAGAGGAGGGCAACGCATTGGTAGCGCTCCTGGTATTACTGATGTCCATAGGTGGCAGTATCACTTTCCATCAGGTGGCCCATTTGCCTGTTTGTCTGCCGTATTCAAACATTCTTACAAGCTTTTGCAAATAAACCTACTATTAGTTTTACGCTTTTATTCTCCAATAGGACGGTGATATTTTTGTATTATCTGTCTCTATGTATAATATTTATGGGATATAGGAATGTTTAACTATAGTGTAGTGTACCATATTGTGTCTGTCCGCAGATTGCGACGAGATGTACCAGCGGATGTTTTCCGACGGCGATGGTGTGTTTGTGTGATTGTGTGTGTGTGGGTGTGAATGTGCCCTCGCTAACTTTGTTACTAACACTTCATGTAATAACGAAAAACATCCAATTGTTCTCAGTTGTCCCCTCTGGCACTGTCCTTCGGGGTGACAAGTGGGAATTTTCAATCAAGTGAAGTGCGTTATTACTGTGAGGACTTATACGGTGACTTTACTTGCGCTGGCTACCGTATAATTTAAACCAGATCATGCCATCGCAAGCAGTTTTACTATGCAGAACCCCGGACGACTTCGTCATTTTCTTAAACTTCCTAACTCGTCTCATATTTAACTTGTCTTAGTGCCGTTTTTACTAAACGGCAAAGTTTTTTCTTATCTTCATTCGGACGTGGCGGATTGGATAAAACTAGTTAAGATAGAAAGATGGAAGGTAGACGATTCCTAAGTTTAGTGAACTGGCCATTAGTTTTTGGTCGTCATTTCCCTATTTCGGCCTTTTCCTAGCCGACTTCTTTTTCAAACTTGACACTTTCCTAATCCGTCAACATTAGCTCGGACTCATCCTGCCCTCCAGACAGAGTCCTACCACCGCTCACTTTCTGATTTAATTATCATAAAAAACGAGCTGGTTTCCCACCTTACAGTGAGTCAGACATAAAAATATCACTTCCCAATCCCGCGTGTGGCGAACTTTTCGAATCGGAGCTGGCGCGTCGGCGCCACAACTTCGACTAACGAATTTATTGTGTGCCCGTGTGCCAAATTAACAATTTAAAACTAAATGCGAGCTTTCTGTCGTAATTACATGTCCCTACGCTTTTAATAACTCAAACACGAGTATTTTTCCCTGCTATTTATTAACTTTGAGCGTGAAATTGTTACTAACTACTTACTTACATAGTTTTTAAATAGAGACATTTGGCAGGTGGTAGCACTCTCGATATTGCCTCCACCGCTCATTAAATAGCTCCTTTCGGACTATCTAAGGTAAGGTTAGCTAGAAGAAATCCCATTGTGCAATGAATATTTATTATCTGTTGTTAATTTTCTTTATGAAGTTATATGAAATTTAGAGTTCACATACATACTCGTACATATATACTCTGTCAAGCCTGAGGAGTCCACCTCGGTGAGTAGCACCGCCTTATCTATTTCTGCTACCCAGCAACAATGCTTGTATTGTTGCGTTCCAGTTTAAAGGATAAGGTAGCCAGCGCAATTACAGGCATGGGGCATTTCGCACAACGACACCATTTCAGACAACGCACCTGCGGTTCTGTAGTTTTGTTGCCTGCCGTAACCGTAGATGTTATGGGCGACAGTAACCGCTTACCATCAGATAGGGTGTCACCTCGTTTGTCACTGCGTAGCATAAAAAACCTACCTATCACACACAACGCGATAAACGTTTGTTGTTTTCGAAAGCAATCACACAGAAACAGACACCGAAATTCAGGTCGAATGGACCAATATTTATATGTTATTCCATTTGTATTGAAATCGTTTCGTCGGCTGTGTATCAGATTGCAAAGCGGCGGGGCTGTGTAACGCGAATCGTGTTAATTGAATCCCATCCATCCAGATATTAAGGGTGGGGGCGCGGGTGGGCTGAAAAGAGGGGGGTTCAGACTCTCTAAGATCACAATTGATTATACGTATAGTTTTATTCGAATTCATTAGTGTTATTACTCATTATTGTCTAAACCTTGTTGGATGCCATCGAGTATAATAAGAGAAATAATAGGACTCTTGATACGACACGACGAGATCTTAAAATTATTACAGGAAGGCAAAATTAAGGGATGTAGGGTAGAGGAAGACGCATAAGAAGTTATGCCGACGCAAGTGAAGGAGACAGTGGGCGCCGTGCTGTATCAGGAACAAAATCAAAAGCGGACGATAGAATGAAAAGCGATTTCTTTAATGTACGCATTGAAAACTAGCAGATAGCTCAGCAGTAAGCAGTAACTGTCGCCCATAACATCGGCGATTCAAGCATTTAGGTTGCAGGCAACAAAAACGCATGAGAGGACAAAGATGGAATGCCTCATGCCTGTAATTGAAATGGCTACCTTATCCTTCAAACCGCACTCCACAATGCAAGCATTGTTGCTTGGCGGCAGAAATAGATGATTCAGCGGTACTCACCTAGGCTTGACAAAGTCCTGCTACCTGATTAAAGCGATTAATAACAAAATCATCTTGGCCTTCATATCCCAGTTGTGCTCTCGCGCACGAGAGCCTGGGATCCGACTTGACGATGATCCATAATTTGGCAGGCAATTACAGTGCCACCTAACCGCCATTTAACCTCTGTGACCCTGCTACCACGGGAACCTGAATAGATTGGATCATTATTACATATTCAGTCACCGTAAGAGCGTCGGTTAGTATTCAACTAATAATGTACATAACTCAGAAAAGAGTCATTGGAACATGGCTGCAGCGGGATTCGAACCCGGTACCTCTTGCTTACAAGTCGGATACCGTAACCGCTCGGCTACCGACGCTCCTAAACGATTAAAGCGATTGCTCCACCAATTGATTTGATTTGATTCATTTATTGATCAATGAAAATTACATTATACCACACATTCATATAAGCAATTCACAGAGATTTCGTAATAATATAAATAATAATAATTATAATGAAATTAAATAAGTAATTACATTATTAATAAAAATAAATGTCAAAAGTTAAATGAAAATAAAAATATATCTAATAAATGTCAACTGCGTGTTTAGGTACTTATTAGTAATGGAATACCTATCAATGGAACATTAAATGTCCAACACAATAAATTGCAAAAGAAATTAAAATAAACATGTCCATAAGTAAGTAGTCTTGCCTAAGTAGATATGGTATACATAATAGTATACATGTGAATTAAATATGGTATGTCAATTAAAACAAAATAATAAAAAAATGTCAGGTAGGATATACTTACGTGATACGATATACAAAAAATATTTAAAATGTTATAGGAGCATGACTCTTTAAATAATTATATGAGTATCATTATGGACGTCATAGCAGTTGCTTGCTTCAATCCACAGCGACTCAGTATCACTCAGCTACAATTGAAACCACTCAACTCAACCCGTTTGTTTACCAGCCTATTTGATTGTGGAGGGAAACGAAGTTGACGGCGCACGTCTAGGGGAGTCCCTGTGGCGCCTCGCCTGTCGCCGCGAGCGTTGTGGTAACCTAATCGACAGAAAATCGTCGGAGAACCTCCGACTAAGTTTAGATATATCGTCTTGAAATGTTTTCGGAAGTACTGAACTGGTTTTAATGTAACAAAATTTTATTTTGATTAAACCGCATTTTAAATCAAGAAAACTGCTTTCAAATCAGTCCATCGATTCGGGAGATACGATGCCACAGACAGACACAAATCCACAAACTAATAACACTGCTCTTTTTTCGCCGCGGGTTAAAAAACGTCGGAAAATCCCTGATCAAGTTTACATATACTCTTGAAATATTTTCTAAACCGATTTTAATGAAACTAAGGTAAGAACTAACCGATTAAACCGCCTTAAATGAATAAATCCGCATTGAAATTAGTCTGTTCGGGAGATATAATACCACAGATCCACACGTCAAAATTATAACACTACCCTTTATTCGTCGAGGGTTAAAAATACTTCATTCATCTTGGAAAACTATATTTGGAACAGCGGGGTAAATACACGAGAGGCGCGTTCTCGAGCCTGTACAGTCTGCACCCATTTATGTCTCGAGGCATATTGGTGTTTTTGCATGCACATCATAGACTGCACCAAATAACCACATCAAAATAGTAATAACTGTTTTGCAGGTAGCTTTTGAGCGTATTGGTGACTGACTATATTTACTGATGAGTGGGAGAAAGATAAAAAAAATATTTTTATTTTTCTGGAGGTTATAAAATTAAAAAAAAAATGATCGAGGTTATATTATAATTTTTAATGTTGGTGCGTGTCTATTTTCCCATATTTTGCATGTTTATTAAATAACAATAGTTTCCCGTATCAAATATTATTTTAATCAGCAACGCACCTGCGGCTTTGCATTTTTGTTGCCTGCAACCTAAATGCATTAATAATAGACAGTTACCGCTTACAATCAAGTGGACTGTATGCTCGTGTCACTGCGTAGTAAAACAAAAATCTGATATGTGGAACGGTGAATTTCAAAATGTGCACACAAAACCACCAATAAGCCTGGTGACCTACATTAGGAAACAGACTGTACCATGCAAAGGCTTCTTCCGACAATCCCTTCTAACAATCTCCGACACTAGTTCCGCGATTCGAGAAATCTCTTTATTCCGAGAGCGGTTCCGGCGAGGCGTAATTTACATGACAATTGGGATCGCTAGCACAGCAACCAACGCCGTGCAAACAAGGAAAGACGAGCGTTAATGTCGACGTAGACTGGCGTTGGACACGGAACTAGCTTGTGAGATCGCTTTCAACACGTAAGGTTCCGTTCGCAAAATGTTCCTTTCTCAAGACGTCCAAGTATCAAACAATACCTCAAACATCGTGCGTCAAGTCTAGTCGTTTAGGCTCTAGAATGTCACAAATAAATATTTTAGACACACAAATACACATACAAACGTACATGTTCTATGGGTTGAGCTTAAGCCAGGCATTTGACCGCCATCTCACCTGATAGTAAGTGACGATGCAGCCGAAGATGGAGCATGCCTCTCTAGGAGCAGCATATTCACTTTAGCCCTGAAGGCGTCTAGATTATAATAATCAGGGAAGACACTTGCAGGTAACGCGTTCCACTCCTTGGCCGTACGCATTATAAAGGTTGAATTTTTATTCGGCTACGAGTCTGGGTGTTCTATGTATAATAAGTATGTATTTAAAAGTATATAAGTAGTATATCAGTTAGCTAGCACCCACAGCACAAGCTTTGCTTTGCTGTGTGAATTTGTCAACGATTATTTATTAATTAAAGCGGCTCGTGCGGATAGCTAGAAGATACACAACATAAGGATGAAGCGCTCGCCCGGATTGCGCGAAATGCAACCAATAGAAGACCGACAAACGCGCAACCCTACGCCGATGCTGGAGGCTCTGGGGCTTAAATCAACTGCGGATCACAAATTAATTTCTTTGCACGTTTTTCCACCGTATCCAAATTTGCCATTTGGTATATGGCTGATCCATCGCAGAGGTGGCAGCAGTAATTCATGCAGGATGGGACTTGTGCTTGATATAACTGAAGCAACATCCTTAAAGTGAAGTACCGCGTGACCTTCGAGAGGATTCCAAGTTTTTTGGCTGCAGTCTTTGCTTTTGGTTCGATGTACTGTAAAAGTTAAGATTGGTTGATAGCTCAACACCCAGGAGCTGTAGGTTGTCGGTGAACAGAGCAAATTAGAATTGAAAATTGTCGCCAATTATAGTAATTAAAACCACTGACTATAGTCAGAGTCGTTCTCTCTGCTATACCTGACCCTATGTCTTTATTATTATTCCACTGAAATCTTGTCGAAGTTTAAAGACGCCCAACTGCGATGGCTAATGTTAACTTGCCCTGCCCTTCGGAGTATGGAGCCCGTGGTCGGACATAGGTGTTAGGTTTGATAAAGGGTCAAAGATAGACTTACTATTACTTGCAAAACTGACGCCCCTCACCCAGCACATCTGCTGACGGAGTAGCAGCAAAGTCCCACAACTAGCCAACAATATTTCACAGCAGAGCACTCATTCTACTACGCACTGGACGCCATAACAAACGCTATCAATTCCCGCTGGCTGGCAGTCCGTTACGACCCTCGGCCCTGCGCGATCACGCGCCGGATCGTAAAATGATAAAAAATAATAAATAAGCAGCGATGGAGGACCTTTCTGACCTCTCGAATGATGCGTCGTTATTGTTATCGATGTAACGCTATTCCATCCCCCCTCCCTCCATCCCTTGGCGGGTGGGGGCGATTTTTTACAAGTCCTTCGCTTTATCACCAGAGCGTAGCCGGTCCGATCCGATGGACTGATCAAAATATATCGCGCATAAATCACGGTTAATGCAGAAAGATGTTGTCTTCCTCTCCGGCGAAAGGTAAATGGCGAAAGAGAGAGACCGGCGATTATTTCGCCCTCCTTATAACACTCCCGAGCTCCTGTCGCCACAACAAAACGGATTATTTCAACAAACACGCGACGCTCTATTATAATAATGTATGAGTTCCCATCCCGGCCAATCTAAGGGTAGATATTCCAATATCGTCGGCAAACTATTTTCCCGTTTACGAAACAACGGATGGCATTTTTGCTTACATTTTTAGCAGACACTATAAATTTATATAACATGGCTGAGCTGTGAAAATTTGAAGAATCCAGTGCTGTGACACGGCGTGCTATTATAGCGGCTGTGATATTGCTAGACTGCATCCCTAAGAAAATAGACCTATAAATGGGCAGCGTTGTCTGTCGCGTAGTTTAAACACCGGGATTTTATCCGCTTTCCTAAGGAAAATTAATATCAAGCAGGCAAGTCATAGCACATGAAGACAAAAGTTTTGATAGCATCGTGATTTGATTCCTGACTCCGAGAGAGAAGTTGGATTCAGGGGAATATGATGGTCATCTCTAAATAGTAGTAGATTTTAATGGTATAAATATCACTATTACTCTAAATGCATAGATAGTCCCTTCTGTGTCGCTAATAAAAACTCTAGGATGTTTCGGCTACATTTTATGTCAAACAGCGGAAAAACAGGCAAGCGGACCATCTGATGGAAAGTAGTAGTTCTAACTGCCGCTATGGACATCAGCAACACCAGAGGCCCTATTTATGAACCGGTCCGCGAGTGAGCTCGCCTTATAATGCCTGTCTTTTCCATGTCTAGCAACTTACATGTGAAAGAGAAAGGTAGGTTCAAAAATAGGCGGCCTGGTGTATCTGTCGCAGCCATCTGGTTAAATCAGCCATTTAATGAGAAGGCTAGTCCGTTAATTAAACGCCGGCATTTAATTAAATGGCTAAAGTATAACTAGCCAAGTTGTTGAACGTAACGTCTAACTACTTGGCTGAACGTTATTTAGCCGTTTTGTTAAAGGGTATACAGATGGTTGGTTAGAGTGACCATGAGTTCGCTGGTAAACTTAAATGGTAAACTTTATTTAAGATAAAAGATAATGAATTAATAAAGATCACTTTTATTTAATAAAACATTATTAGTGGCAAGATATTTAATAAGTAGGTATACAATTAATTGTATTGTAAGTAGGTACCTATAACAGTATTTAACTCAGTAAAAATACTTGATAAAAACTTTAAATTTATAACTTATTTACTACTTGTAACTATGTAGTAGGAACAACAGCAACAGTGCACTTTCTTATTTTACAATATAAAATATAAAATGACACAAAAGTTTGGCATTTCTAATTAAAGGTAAGTATAAAAAGAAAATGAACATATTAAGTTATCTTAACTCTTACTTAAAGTTATGTCAATTCTTACTTAAAAGCAAGTAGGTGTCACATTTTAAATTTAGTTAAAACGAAAAAAATACATTGCTTGCTGTGCGAGCTGTCTGACGCCAGATTTGTTTTGGTGACTACCAGCGCAGCAGTAGATAAAATTTGAACTTAATTTAAATCACCTGCCTTATTTTACTTCAGCCGTCTCCAAAGGGCTGGCTTTAATAAGCCAAATAGTTAAACGTTGAGTGACGTTAGTTAAATCAACGATCGGCCTAGACATTCAATTGACTGCCGGCGTTTAATTAACGGACTAGCCTTCTCATTAAATGGCTGATTTAACCAGATGGCTGCGACATATCCAACCACGCGTTCATCAACTTTTATACTACGTACCTAAACCTAATCAAGTCTTTCCAAGATATTTCGTTAAGAACCCTATTTGTGGTTAGTTAGAGGCTTTACCGAGTCTCGAGCGTCTAAGGTTCCACTAGTTCAGTAATCTACTTACCTCAATCCCCAATCCGATCTAATTTAAGTGGCACTTACTAGTCGACATAATGCTTGCGTGGGACACACTGACGCACCTTTGTACGTCGCCGCGATTGTCACAACCGGAGACACTTGGGTATGGCCATTGTGCCTCGGGATAAGTCCGAAGAAGTTTTCACGCTTCCAATCAGGGCGTAGACAGTGCTAGCACCAAAACAAAACTGGCTGACAACTTCGTTTCTAGAGATAAAAAAGATAGAACGGAGTCTACGAGTAGGTATTGTTTTTTATTATAGAAATTCTTATTTGGGTGATTGAGTCATAGTGCTTGACAGAGTAGTGCGATATACATTGCTTGTCCCGTCAAGTGCTATTATTAGTATAAGTGAAAATAGTTGGAGTAGAATTCCAACAACTACTATGAAAAGAAAGTTGAACTAACTCAAATTAAATTACGGAAATGTTTTGGTAATTGTATTTGAGATTCCATATTGATTTTATGAAACATGTAAGAAGTTAATTTCTAATTTACTTTCTGAAACCTTTCGTCGCATTGTACCAGAAACGTAAATGATAATACAATCTTATCGTATTGTATCTTGCAACAGTTCTATAAAACGGAGAAGTATTTATTTTTAAACCCCCAAGGAAAAAGAGGGATGATTTAAGTTTGACGTATGTATACGTGGCTTTGGACGGATGGACCGATTTGAATGCGGTTATATCTATTCGAAAGCCAGTATAATCAAGATTGTGGGTAGAGCTCGTCTAGTCTAAAATGTCTACTTAGTTAGTTGATTTCGATGTGTGAGTGAAACATTAATAACGACACTTCATCTGTGTGGGAACGTCGACTGCGCCAATCGATCGACGCGAGCTCCTACGTTGGTGTCTCACCGGCAAATGAATGACCAATTACAACGGCATTTGTATATGTATTGCGTCCATATTTTAAACTTGCTTGTGTGCGTTAATGCGATAGTGGGGCGCGTCATTTTAGATTAGACGAGCTCTAGCTTTGTTTCATTAAAATCTGTGCAGTAATTAAGAAAATTATTGAGTTTATGTACATAGTATGTGTATGGACATAGTATACTATGTCAGGGGTTATTCAACTTTTTCTGTCGATAAGGTTACTTGAAAAGTTTTTGAGGTGTCGATAGTTACCTTCCCTTCACTATACGTGCAAGAGCATGATCCGTCACTTTGTAGCCGTCTATCCATACTTGCGACACGAGCACTCGTGTCGGAGCATCAAAGGACAGTGACTGTCCCTGAGTGTCACTGCAATATCGCTCAAATCGCTCTCTCGCAAATAATGAATATGCAGCGCATGGCGACGGGGCTATTGGATACCCTTGGAAAGTATTACCGATTAAATTCGTCCTTTGAACTGAACCATTTATTAAAAGTCGCAGCTAGACCGAGTCTCTTTCTACCCATATGCAGTTTACACCCTTTTTCGTTAGTACGATAAGGCTAGGTACTTCTAAAATGGAATCAGTATTGCGCTATAAACTGAAACAAAAGGAAACTTTTAATTTTTTGTTACATTTTAGTTCTGAAGAGTTTTTGTTATAAGTAATAGACGGAGGTTATCAAGCGAAAGGTTGCCAATGTTTTCACAGTAAGTCGGCTTTGGCGTTCTATCACAAAGTAAAAAAACGGCCCACCCTATATTGTGATTATATCCTGAGAAATGTTGAGTTAAAGTATACAATAGATTAAGGGTAAGTTGTAGGGGATCAAAAGTAGCTTCATAATACATAATGCTAGGTAATATGTTTTCCAAACTTGTCGCACGTTTTTTTTTTATTATTCTACCCAGTGACAACTGAGCAGACAGCCTACCTGATGGTAAGCGGTAACTGTCGCCCATAACATCTACGATGCGGGTTTTAGGTTGCAAGCGACAAAAATGCAGAACCGCAGGTGCGTTGTCACAGTGAGGACTAAGATTAAATGCTTCATGCCCGTCTACCTGGCTGGCTTGAAGTCTTGATATTGTTAAAAATTACGCCTTCACATGTGCAAGATAAGTTATCACATTTTGTATGAAGAGCAAAGTATAGTTCAACGTGAGAAGCACAATCTATAGCTCACATCCCCGAGCTCAAACATTGTAGTAGAAACCGTTGTTATGTTCACCGGACACCCAATTGAATTCGACTATCTATCAAAGAGCGAGCCCGTATTGTGCAACTGTATACCTGTGTATATGCTACATAATACAGCTATACTGAAAAGAAATTTCCTGCTTTCAACTCCGTTCCGCAGCGTTCAGGATTGGCTTAGCGAGGGCAGACGGCGACATCCGGTGTCCGTTCTCATGTGGAGGTGAAGTCAATTTGACGTTACCTTCAATAGTAACGCCAGTCGACAGGAGGTCCAAGCTGCCGTAATTGCAGCGAGTCAGGATTTCTCCGATGCGCTTATTACACCTGTAAAAATCACTGGACTAAATTCAGAAGCAAAATACATGAGACTCAGTCAAAGTCGAATGTATTGCTCATAGGATAAGGTCCATTTTTATATCACTTATAGCACTTTTTCACACTTATTGCGTTCCAATACGCGTGATACGACAATGACCCTTATTCTATAATGAGAAAACGTGTTCCAGTTTGGTCTGTCGGTCCAAAAACAAATGCTTTAAACAGTTTTCGCCTTAAGAACCCCCGCCTGCTTACACTACGGACTGCTACAATCATTTTCACTAAAATCTTCGCACAAAGTTCTTAGAATAAAATAACGCAAACAGACCAAATATTTAATATAAACCTAATGCTAACCATAAACTGATATTTCGAATTTAATATTCTGCATTTACGCCGCTACCAGCAAACACCAATCTCTGTGTAATTATCTCGTTCATTTATCGAAAATAATTTGAACTGAGGGCTGTTGAACGTCTGCGTCGAATACCGCTGGGCTGTTTAATGTGGCACCAGACTGGACTTACGTTGTGCCACGTACGTGATGTGATGCCCAGCATTGGACGCACATCATGGGATGCGTACGGCTAAGGAATGGAACACGTCACCTGTGAGTGTGTTCCCTGATCAATATACTCATAATATTGACGACCTGAGTGGTTTAGTGGTCATCATGCCGGTCTGCCACGCAAGAGGTCCCGGGTTCGATTCCCGGCCGGGCAGAAATTGAAATGATGAATTTTAATTTCTATTACGGGTCTGGGTGTTCTATGTATAATAAGTACGTATATAAAAAGAAAAGTATGTAAGTAGTTTATCAGTTACCTAGCACCCATAACACAAGGTTTGCTTACTTTGGGGCTAGATGGCGCTGTGTGAATTTGTCCACGATCATTATTTATTTATAATCTGAACGCCTTCAAGGCTGGTGGGAATAGGCTGTTCTAGACCTGCATGTTCCATCTTCGGCCGCCTCGTCACTTACCAACAGGTGAGATGGTGCCAAATGCTTATTTAGTCTAATATATAAAAAAATCAGCGTTCATAGTAAATGTAAATCGCAATTTAGAAACAGACTTGTCTTACGTAACGTCGCCGGTGCGCGTTTCAGAGCGCATGTATGGCGCGTGTACATACGGGATCTAACTAACTGCACACGACACTACAGTGATGCGAAACGTGCCGTGCCATCAGGTAAGCCTCTCTGACGGGGACGTGTCGTCATGTGGCGTGGCGTGGCGAAAGCACAGTGCTTTAAGAGCTAGTCTTGATTGATAGATTCGTTTGCAGTATCGAGGCTCTTTAGTAATTTTAACATAATTAGCAATGTGGAATTCACATCGCCTTGATTACTTCAAGTTAGTTAATTGATAGGCACTACCTTTATAATAATATTATTCAACACACTACAAGCGAAGATTTTTTTATGTCATACGATAGGCAAACAGGCAAGCGGGCTACCTGATGGAAAGTGGTGACCACTGCCTATAGACATTAGCAACACTAAATAGACACTTGCCCACCTCTATAACACGTTACTCTGGCAGCAAAAAGGCAAATATCCCTCCACTACTAAAGCCACGGTTCCCCAAATTCCCACCCCATGGAGCTCTGGAAACCTTACTCACCGGCAGAAACACAATACTATTTAAAAGAGTATTGTTTAGCTGCGGTATTCTGTAAGGTGGAGGTACTTCCCCAGTCGGGCGGCTCCAATTCAAAAAGAGTGATGATATGACTATGTATGATTTATGCCTGCCACTCATGCGTCTCGTCAGGTGGCATAATGTACGCCTATTTTTATCATGTCACTTGACATGCCTCTATAGTGGTTACTACAGGGCTATTGACCATCTCAGTGTGCAACCTGCACTGTGTGTGTTACCTCAGACCTCAGAAAAGACTCGAAACCGGGACCAGCAGACCGCCATAGAGACCGCTAACAGGTCATCAATATCAGTAGGACAAAGAGGACAGCTTCGAAATTCACAGAATAGTGAAGTCGGCCATTACAAAGATTGCACGCCTCAGCGCATCCAAGCTGGAATGTCCCGGATTTCCACAACGATATAAGTACGCAATTCGCGTACTTATATCGTTGATATATTGATGCCAATGATTCCGTTTTGTGATCCACTTACGCTGCAGCAATGCGACATCGGCGTGATGACACATTGTAGATTAAGTTTTAAAGCCGCTCGACAGAATTTCATGTAAGGATAATTTCATTGCAAGAGAATAAAATTTGCACACACAAATGAGTGAATGTTTCTGTCGTGCAAATTTCAGCGCTGGAAATCACGAAATTGCAAAAATACAGCTGTTCTGCTCCACGAAGGCCCCTTCTACAATAGCTGTTATTCGGTAAAATGCAATATTTTTATCAGGTTGTCAGACTCTGTCAAGTCTAAGTAGTCCGTCTGGGTGACTATCGCCGCCTTACCTATTTCGGCTGCCCAGTTGCCATTGTTGTGTTCCGGTTTGAAAGATAAGGTAGCCAGACCAAGTACAGGCATGAGCCATTTCATCTTAGTCCTCACAGGGGCAACGCACCTGCGGTTCGCATAAATTCATGACTCGTAGATGTTATATTCATATTCATATTCATTTATTCGTAGTAATAATCATACATCTTCATTTAAAATAGTTTCATGAATAGAATTAAGTACTAATAGTTGATGTCAATGTTAAAAAACAATTAATTCAATAGTATCAAATTATCATGATTCGAAATTGTCAAGAATTAAATTAGTATTATAATATCAAATAATAATTAAGTCAAATGTTAAATTAAATAATTATAAGAAAAATACAAAATGCTTCAAACATGTCAAATATAAAATTAAATCATAATATGAAATGTCAAATACAATGTTTGAAAACTATATGTCTAATATTAATTAATCGAAATGTCAAATACAATACAATGAATCAAATAGTCGCATTTAATATTATAGGCGACACTTACCGCTTACAATCAGGTGTCGGCTGTCGGTGCGTTTGTCCCTCAAAAAAAAAATATTCTACTCAGCAGCTAACCTAACTCTGTCTCATATAAATGCTTCGGCCACGTTAGCAGGCCGAGATTGCATCCGAACTGAAAACATGTAAGTAGACTCGCCTATGTGTCAACCTGTTAAGACTGTCTCCGATTTGTTCGCGCTTTCATAGTGATGCTAGTCCATTTTATACTGGTCGGTAGGCTGCCTTGTGGGTAGGTTGATGTTCAGTATACCCTCGCAGTAGCTGAGGCTGACACTCGGTGAGTGCATGCGCGGCCGCGGAGGCACTTTATTGCATTTCGCCGCGACGCGCCGCCCGCGAGTGCAAGGGGCACTTTTTTAATATTCGCCTGCGATGCGACTCTAGTTGATGTACTAGGCAAACATTGGAGGAACGAAGTGTGTACTACTGTAATTTCACGGTGCTTCGAATACTGCTTTGCTTTGCTGAACACGGTATTGTACCACTAACACGTGAATTGCATCGAATCGGTCGCGGCGATTTTCCAAATTAAAATACGAACATTATTTATTAAGAACTGTATTTATTAAGCAATAAAGAGTTTACATACATACAACATTTTAAAAATCTATGACTAGTATTTATGTAAGTAGCACAGATCACAAATTACCATAATATTTAATTTCTTAAAGTGTTTGTTCCTCATAAAAAATAAAAAAAAATCTAAAATTGTAATTAAAACTGTAATTCTATTTTCCAGTTTTTCACTAGACGTAGGACGTCTGCGGGCCTATCTCCGTTTCTGTTGTGGAATACAACGTAATTGTCTGCCCCTAGTTACTTTTTCAACTCAACCGCTAAATTTCATACAGATTCAACTTAAATTCAAGTGCACCTAAGTGGATATAAAATCAAAAGCCTTTACGCAACGCCGCGCAGGCTGGTGCGCAATTTCTCAAAAGAGATGCACAATTTACGGGCCATCCCCGAGCCGCGAGGCGTTCGCCGTATAAGCTTCCGTTTCTCCCGACAGAAAACGTCATAGAATCCCAGTTTATATATACTTAAATATGTTCTAAACTACTGGACCGATTTTAATGAAACAAAGCTAAGAACCATCTCGATTAATCTGCCTTTCAAATAAAGAAAACGGCATCGAAATCGGTTTATCCGTTCGTGAGCTACAATGCCAAAGAGAGACACACCTCCAGACATGAGCCACAGATATATAAGAGAGTAGAGTATCATAATCTGTGCTGAAATCCCATCAACCAACGTTTGGTACCACGGAGGTGGAAGGGTAAGGGTAACACTCAAAAAAGGTTATGTAAAATACCGCCAAGGAAGCAATCATCCGTTGATGTCATATTCGAGGCTTTGTCGCTTTACCAGTTACGTAATAACTTTTTATAATCTGTGTTATAGGACATTAAACACTGTTTCATAACAGGCAACCTCCATCGGCCAACGCCATGGCCCTCAAATTTTAACAGCTATAGTCAAGAGTAAAGGAATTGATGCACTACGCCCAAAACTGACGAGATAAATCCAGGTAATCGAATGACATGACAGGACAATGTCCTCGATTACCGAAGTACAAAATACGAGTACAATCCGATCACTGACAGCGGGTTGCGGCGCGGCGGCGCCGATGTCATTCCGACGACAAGTAAAATAAATTCGCACAAATGAATATGGGTAAAAAGTTTGAAGAACCTTCGTTACAGGCATCAGCCATCATAAATAACGGAGATTGTTCTATTTCCCCTCTACATTAGGTTCTTTCTTTCTTTCTCATGGTCAAGGCGAGAGCAGAACCGGGACAATAACTGAGATGATTTTTTATTTATTTGGAGTACATTAAATAGTTCCTCCATCATGCATTACCAACTCAATTAGGCTGTCACAACAGCGCGAACAGAGCCGGCGGCGAGAGCCTCGCCTGCTGGCAGTTATTGAATTTCCAATCTCTGTGCGGATTCATTTTATTTGCAGTCGAAATGGCGGTGGCGCCGCGCCGCCGCGAGCTTTCAGCCACCGGACTACATTTGCGTTATTTCGTCATTTGATTACGACGATTTGTCGACGAAAGTATATATTAAGAGAGGTACGGCAGAGCAGAATATCTCGATCGAATTGGAGCCGCCCGACTGGAGAAGTGGCTCCACCTTACAGAATAATAATCATCTTAGCGTTAATGTCCCGGTTCTGTTTGCGCTGTTGTGACAGCCTAATTAAGTAGGTAATGCACTGGAGAGGAACTGTTTAATGTACTTCAAATTTAAAAAAACATCTTAGACCATGGTTACACATTCTGTCGCCTGAATGTGCGATTTTCACGATCACGAACCACGATGTTTTCCCTCACCGTAAGAGCATCGGTAAGTATTCAACTAATGTCCATAACTCAGAAAAGAGTCATTGGTACATGGTCGCAGTGGCATTCGAACCCGGTACTTCTTGCTTACGAGACGGATACCTTAACCACTCGGCCACCGACGCTCCTATGTAAGTTTAATATACTCAAAATTACGAGTACATAACGTATATGACGTAAATAGGTACATAAAGTCACGCCTAAGGGTTGGTAGAGGCCACATTGTTAATCTTGCTTACGGTGAGTTTATTACTTGATATCGAATGTCATGTGCCCAATAGCTAATTCCACGAAGTCACACTCGCTTTTTCCACATTAATCAACCTTTTCATATATACTTTTGACCTGACCTTTCTATAGAATATCACGGACATCTAGGTCATTCCCTTCCAAGAATTCTATTCACTCCCACTAAATATTATTCGATAATTTCCTTTTCTTAAGATTGGTAGGACTCGAATTGAAAGAGGTATGCTTATATGGTTTTTACACGTGTAGAGGATGGATGAAAAATGGCTTACGAAATGAGAATGAGAGGGTCGGCAGAGGACGCCCGAGAAGGACATATACTGGTCAGATAAATGATCTGCTCCAAGAAGGACAGAAATAATGTATGAATGCGGAAGAGGCGAGAGAGGTGTGGCAGGATCGGAGCTTGTGGCACTCTGTAGTCTCTGCCTACCCCTGTGAGATACGGGCGTGAGTGTGTATGTATGTAATCTCCTTTTCTGACTATGAACGAAGCATTCCTTCCTCTATTTAAGCGTCTTATATTATAAATTCTCGAATGGCGACCACGTACCGGACGACGCAGCGTGGGTACGCCTCCCACTAGGTGGACCGACGATCTGGTAAAGATCGCAGGTACCAGCTGGATGCGGAAGGCACAAGACCGGCCTTTGTGGAGATCATGGGGGAGGCCTATGCCCAGCAGTGGACGTATTCCGGCTGATATTGATTATAAATTATATGCGAAACTAACTCTGTCTGTCCGACTGTCTTGTTCCGATTTCACGCCCAACAGATTTGGATAAAAAATTGCATGTGGAAAGATTCACATCGCAATTTCTACCCCGCTAAACGAAACAGGACAGAGGCCGCGGAGTTCGCAAGCAATTACCCCCGCTCAGTAGCGCCTTAGCAGCGCCTTTATTCGGTTTAATTGCCATTTAATGGTCGCCGGCCGTAAATCAGCCGCGCTTGGCAAACAACCATTAATACTCGTTGTTCTTAGCGCAGATTTAGAGCGATGCATTTGTTAAAGGCCTCGGTTCCCTCGCCGGCTAGCGGCCGCACGTGCAACTTTTTAATCTTGGTGCAAAAAGAAGGCTGTTTTAAGTGTATCTATGTATTTGTGTAATAAATAAATGAATAAATATTCGTGGACAAATTCACACAGCGCCATCTAGCCCCAAACTAAGCAAAGCTTGTGCTATGGGTGCTAGATAACTGATATACTACTTAAATACTTTTAAATACATACTTATTATACATAGAACACCCAGACCCGTAACAGAAATTAAAATTCATCATTTCTATTTCTGCCCGGCCGGGAATCGAACCCGGGACCTCTTGCGAGGCATGTTGACCATTGAACCACTCAGGTCGTCAAATGTGTATCTGCGTGTACCTGTGTATGTCTTTTGTATATCTGTGTGTACTGTGTGTACACAAATACACAGACTGCATTTGTATCCACCCCCTACGTAGCTATGTGTAGCGGTTTTTACGTCGCTCTGTGTGACTTTTACTTGTACAATACTAAGAACCGTCTCGATTAAACGAATTATTAACGGCGCCCATTCGTTGGATCCCATGTAGGGTTGGTCGGTGGGAGATTTTTGACCTCGTTATATTTTAGGGAAAAGTCTGAAAGAACGATTAAAAAGTTAGCTTCTCTAGCATAAATATTTAAAAAAACTCTACTATGATGCTACGGACAGACACACAGGACATACACAACGAGACAAAAAAATAATTAAAATCTCAAAACCGCCCGTCGCATGACCATGGTCTCACGACCGTTGCCAATTAGGACAGCGCTTTACACGTCAAATTTCGAAGTATGACACACCCATTTTTGTATCGGGCGGGGGTCTAAAAATTCCCGTCCAACGTAAACAAAACCGGAAGTATACAAAAACAATCCCATTATCACAGATATAGTGGCACCACAGCCATCGAAACAGCGAAAGGCCTACTGTAATAATTACAGCACCCAAATAATTACAGGAAGGATCAAGTTCACAATCGGTAGCCTACTCTCATTATAGTTCACAAATAATTCCCAGTAGTTACAGGGGCGCAGTGATCGCGAGACTCGAATAACTATAATTATCTGTGGCAATTGTGCGCGAATATCGGATGACACGGATGCAAAACCGATTCACGGAAATAAGAATAATTGGTTTTGTCGATTTCGGCGTTGATTTTGCGATCAATGATACAGATTGTCCTATTTATCGTAGCACGTATCTGCTCGTGACCATGATGCACGCAACCGCGTCGAAATATCAAGGTAACCGTGGTAATATGTGCAATGAAAGTGTAGTGAATAAGCACGAAAGTCTTAAAATCTTCATAGGGCTTACATCATATGAAGTATTTTGTTAAACGTTTACAATCTTCGGTCATAGTTACCGGTTTTACGCTCTCTCCTGACACTGTTGAGGGCGAACAGTATACTCCCAACGTAATGTGCGTCTTAGTAATAGAAGGCGGAACATTTGGTGCATAATGGAGATTCCTCAAAAAGAGGTTTGTTTTAAATGGGTATTACTAAAAATTTATTACTAATTGGCCGTGTGGTGTCCGGCAGAGTAGAATAGCACCAACCCCTTACACTCATGGGTGTCGTACAAGGCGACTAATGTTTTCGAAGCAAAAGATCAAGAGTCTCCGTAGTCTGGAAAATGGGCAGCAGCATTTTCCATTGTTATATTGAAACACTGCGATCTCCAACCCGCTTGCCAAGCGTGGATACTATGGCAATAACCTCCCCTTTCGTGGGAGAGGCCCTAAGTCCTGCAGTGGACTGTTACGGGCTGTGATGATTACTAAAAATGGGGATTGCGAAAAATAGGGAGTTCTCAAATTTCTCAAGTTCTCGAATTTGCGTAAAATGGTAATTCATTGAAATTGGGATGTAGTACTAGTTTCTATTATCATAAAGCTTTGTTATAAGAAACATTGAATTGAAATCGTTGCGTACCTATTTAATCCCCATCCATAGTGTTTCCTTTGAACTATGAGTTGGGATCGTTCAAGAGGTATATTAGAGATCTCTTCAGAGGCGGGCAACGCATTGGTAACTCCTCTGGTGTTGCTGATGTCCATAGGCCGCGATGACCACTTTCCATCAGGTGCATTCCTGTTTGTCTGCCGTATAACCTTTCTAACCCGTACAGAAAGTAGCACCTATGCCAACGCTGTTTTCCGATTTGTACGCGCACCCATTGTGCTGGTGGTAGGTAGGTTGATGTGCTGCCTCTGTGATTCCGAAGTTATCATTGATCTGTCTCTCCAATGATCCAATCAGACTGATAGCCTAAACCATTTTCCCCTTTACCATATGCTAAAAAGCAACCAGTAAATTTCCAATCCCTCAATTTCCAGTACCAAGCGCGCGCATCCTCGGCGGGCCTGACCTGCACGTGGACATCGGCTCCACGATCAACCTGACCTGCCTGATCCAGTTCAGTCCCGAGCCGCCAGCCTACATCTTCTGGTATCACGAGGACGAGGTGAGCGGACGAAAAGTAATTACCGAACCAATCTTTTTTGCTTAATTAGCCTAGTGTTGTACGGTGTCACTGAGTTTTTTTTTCGGCGGTGACGTAGTTGTGGGTACTACTGTAATTGTAATGGCCATTTTAAAACGCGCTATCGACCCCGATTTTTCTTGCCACAATTTTTTCGTTTCGCTAATTAACTGAACCGTCGAAACGATAGCGATTCAGGTATCCAAATCTCCAAATATGAGGGAGATGGATATCTAAGCTCTAGGTGCGGTGATTATGATAAAGCTCTCCACTAGTGTGGACGAGGCTCAAGTCCAGCAGTGGATTGTTATGGGCTGTTTATGTGGCTTTGTATTGAAGAAAACATATAGCATACGAAACGACGTTCCGAACATCATCATAGAGTCAGATAATCACAGGTTGGAAAGTGCCTATATTGAAATCGATTGTAAGCTTCAATCCGCTCTTTCCACTTAAAACACACAACTATGTTGGCTGGGTAATTGCAGTTATAAAGTAAAATAAACTTTGTTTCAAACTGTAATTAAAGCCTGTTATTAACCACTTAGGTACGACTCTCATCGTATCGATTAGTCGACAATACAATGACAATAGGTCGCGTGTCATCGTCGATGGTCTGTATTTAGTCCGAAAGTATTTTGAGTGGGTTTGAGTTATCGATAAGTACTATACCTACGACCGCTTAAATCTCGGCTATAATGTACCTACTTTTAGGGTACAGATTGCTGTGGCTGGAAAGTTTGAAACTACAAACAAATCTACGTAAATCTACGTACTCAAGAATTTGTTAGGCTGACCAATATGTTTCATAAAAACTCAGAGGCACTGTAAAAATGAAAACCTACAGAAATGAACCTCGTACTTAAACATTAATCAATTAAGTCCTGATGTATGTGACTTTGTGACTGTGATTATAACTGAACTTTGTTCGATTTGTCTTTGTGGTTCATTTCTGAAAGATGGTGTGTATCATTTTGTTTATCGCATAGAAACAGGACAATCTTTAGACAAGGAATATGTACTCTGCAGTTAAGATACAGTCGAACCTACACAAGGCTTGTGTGCACAACGACACGTTTTGTCTGAGATTGTAGGTAGCCTTATGTTTGTTCGACTGTAAGGCGTTATCCTATTTGGCAACGGTCGGTTTTGAGGTCTCCTATTTGTCGGGCGACGTTCGTCGTACGGCCATGGTCGCACGACCGTTGGACACCAATTAAGACAGCGCCTACGGGTAAAGTTTCAAACTATTGAACAAATATTCCCATACTTGACGAAAAAGAAACTTGTTAAGGGTAAAAGTATCAATTTCAATCATTGAAATCAGAGAATTGTTGGCAACTGAGTTACGTAATTATACTACAGTTTAGTTAGTCGAATTGGTAATATTACGATGGGGATTATTACGATGTCATTGAAAACATTCATTTCATTATAATAAAATTATATTTCCACTAAAATAATAAAAGCCTAATTACAAAAATATTCAAATGAGGTTCTTTAAGCATGCTAATTTTATACCTCAATAACAATGGAAGAATTATTTTAAAGCTGCATGGTTTTTGGCTTGGAACCTCACTCAACGCAAAAACGGTGGTTGGCGTAATGCAAATTTGATTTTAACATATTAAACAGAGATGATTTATCACGACGTTATCTTCCATTATTGTTATGTTAATAATGATGAATGTTTTTATATGACTTTTTTGTGTGATAAACGAGCAGAGGGACCAGCTGGCTACTGTCGCACATAACATTCGAGTTCCATAAATATAATGTAGAACCATAACGGATTGTAATTGGTTTTAAGACCTTCGTGGTTATTCACAACACTTTCACTACACATGTTATCGGGTTTGTTACCACGGTTAGTATTGTTTTTACCTCGATATGCGCACACAGCGGCACCAGTCAACTCGTGACCATGACGCATGCAACTGCGTCGAAATATCGAGGTAACAACAATACTAACCGTGGTAACAAACCCGATATGTGTAGTAAAAGGATTGTAATTGAGTGGACTTCGCTGGTATACTTCGTGCCTTCAAACTGTAACAGCCACTGTGTAGCCATCACGGTCTCCATCCAAATGACTTCCTATTCAGAAATGTTACTAGAAGTCTTCCGTATTAGAATTCCGAATTAGAATTTTGAACTCGACCAATCAGAATCCGCGAAGACCAATCAAATTTCTGCTTACAATGTGTCGCGAATTCAGATTGGTCGGATTTAAAATTCGAATTCGAATCCCAATACGGGAAACAAATGCCGGTCTGAAATTACGCTGATGGGAAGCGACGATGCGGCTGAAGATGTGTCTGTCTAGAAACAGTCTAGTCACTCCGGCCTTGAAAGAGTCCAGGGGCCGTATTCTAGAAACATCAGCAAATCGTAAATGCAACCGCAGCCGAAAGCTCTTTCTCATTATGGAGTGAAAAAAGTGCAGTTGCGTTTACTTAAGCTGAAAATTTTCGCAGAAGAAGGCCTCAGTTTCTACTAAACGTAGGGTGCGATAACCGTACAGTCCTCTGCGAGTGTCCCATGGCGTGTTAGCAGGTGATATCGTACGACTCGTCGCGCGGCGGCGTCTCCGTGGTGACCGAGAAGGGGGCGGCCACCACCTCCTACCTGCTGGTGCAGGACGCGGCCCCGGCTGACTCCGGCCGGTACTCCTGCTCGCCCTCCAATGCGGAGGTGGCGTCTGTGCGCGTGCATGTGCTCAATGGTAAGGTTCAACTAAGTTAACAATATCATTGTAGTCATCATCATTGTCATAGAAGCCCAACGACGCCCATTGCTGGGGATAGGCCACCCCCAGAGATCTCCATATAGACCGGAGCAAGGCTTCAGCAGACTTCTACCTACGATGTTTACCAGGCCTATAGTCCACCTTGTGGGAGGCGGACAGTCCCTCTTCAGCGAGCTATATGCCCTGCCCACTTAAGCCTGACAATCCTTCGGACTATGTCGGTGATGTTGGTTCATAGTAGTAATTCAGTAGATACTGAAGATGCAGATATCAAGATAGTGTTACGTATTTAGTCCTCAGGCATGCCTGAACATCAAAACTCGGTATCTCTTTTGGATCAAAGCTAAACAGGAGTTGCCGTGGTGGCAATAAGTCGCACTTTGCAAAACGAAATTAATCCAATCCCCCACCAACAGGAGAGCGTCCGGCTGCGATGCAGACCGGCTCCGCGGGCGTGTCAGACAGTTCACGCTGCATCCTCGCGCTGCTGGCGGCGCGCGCGCTGCACGCGCGGATACTGCGCGCGCTGCTCGACAGCTGATCGCCAACGCCCCGCCGCACGCGCCGCGCACGCCGCGCACACCGCGCGAACCGCGCCCGCCACGCACACCGCGCAAGCGATCACGCACTACTCACCGAGAACCTAGCTCTCGACTCGACTAAGTAATAAGCATAAGTAAAGAGGTTAGACATACTGTTTAAGATTTTTATGAGAAATTAAAGTGTAGTACGACGTCACTGTGATGCGAATTGCGAATGCCCGTTTTATCCCCTCCCCCCCTCGCCTGTATATACACGCCGCCACCCCCGCCCCCCGCGCCCCTCCCTCCTCTCGCGTCGGATTCCAAAATTCCATGTCTATTCCTACTATTTTCGGAAACTGTAAATAAATAGGCAATATAAAACTTGTTTAAAATAATTGATATTTATAGAGATATATTTATGTGCGGAGATAAAAACTATTGTGTCTGTTAACTTAGCTGTGGCAGGTTTGTGTGGTCACTCGGCGGCGCTGAGGGTCATGTCCCTGTTAAAATATTAATTCATAGTTTCTTCAGCAACATTCCAGCTGTGGTACAACCATAGCACTTAATGTTCCACCTATACGACGCGCGACGTCACTCTCAAACCTTAGTACAATGCCACAAACTGATCCGCTGTCGGAATGCGTCGCTGTTGTAGACAACAAAATGGCAGTTCAAGATGGCGACACTTAGTTAAATTTTGGCCACCGGGTCAGAGAAGTTGGTGGCACTGCAATTATTTTGTAAGGGCCGTCACCAGCTCCTTTTTTATTTTGCAGAATGGTGTTAGCGCTCGACTGATCACACAAACGCGTTGTTTTCGTTCAGAACGAGTCTTGTTGAGTTTGTAAAATGTTGGTATGCTCGACTATATGGCAGATGTGACATTGGAGACGGTGGGGCTATGTTGCCTGATAAAGTTATGATACTCAAGTCAGGGTATTATTATGTTATGTAAATCACATGAGTGCTTACCAGTCGTAAGAACTCATGTCATTTATCTCATTACCATATACAAACAGGTAATTACAGTAAGATTGTGCCATAAAAATTTGTAAGTACAGCCAGCTGCAGAGTGACGTTAAATCACAGAATAGATAAATTAATGTATGCTAAGGGATCCGTTTACTGCGGCTGACTGTACCTATGTACTTTAGGTACTATTAAAAGTGTTTAAATGCTACAAAAATTGTCTATAGTTACCTAAGTCTGTCGTTGTGAAGTATATTCCATATTTGCAAATAGTGGAAATCACCGAATTCGCTAAAAACTTATATTAGCTACCTCGATTTTTGTTATGTTAGCGAAGTGAAGTAATCCAAGGAATAGAAAGGTCACTAGAACTAGTCAGTTGCAGTTCATACTAATCCTTACTCAGTATAAAATGAAGTCGCTTTTGGGTACGGGAGACGTAGTCGGACGTCCGACCAAGGTGGGCTCGCCCGCGCATTCTTACTAATCCAAGAACAACTTTATTTTGTACTTTGTAAGTATTAACTGCAACTGCGGTTGATCGTCTCCAGCCGAAATGGAACGTCTGTTACAAGTTTCAGTGAGAGTCAAGCCAAGTCGAGTAGAGACTCCACTGGCTAGCTCCTGCCGTCTCCACAGAGATAATTGAACAATGTATTAATAGGTAGTCTTAATATTGATACGTTAGTAATTCGGCTGTTCCGGCGTCCTTGGACGTCACAGTAAATACTCAACTCACCTACTTGCTTAGGGCACAGGATGCTCTAAGTCTATTTATATGTAAAGACGTCTGCGGATCCCATGACCCAAATTAAGTTGTTGAATTCTTAGCCCTCAGTAACATGTTTTCTCAGCATGTAAGCTGTCAACCAGACAAGCATTTTTGGATTGTAAAAATCTAACATCAACGTTCACGTTAAATTCAAAAATGAATAGGCATATTAAATCCTTTCAGAGATTCGGAGATTGCCCCGACTTTCTGATAAAATGGACGTGTGGTGGACGTTTTTGTACAGTGGCCATTCTGATAGAGTGACATTTGGCTAAAGTGGACCATATTAACCTAAAGATCTAGGCAAGCATGCTAGAATAAGAATCAGAATCAGAAATATTTCTTACTCTTCCCGTCAGTTGAGATGGGGTCACATGCAAGCCTAAAACATTAAGCCTGTTAATCAACAAAGCTACATCTTCGACCTCATCGTCGCTTACCATCGAGTGAAATGGGGTCTAATGCAAGCTTAAAAGATTAAACCTGTTATTCAACAAATTTATTCGCCGAATTGCGTGGTTTTGGTATCCGTAGACGTCAAGCCGGTCTCCACCATCGTTCCTTTCACGGTCCGGTCAAGCTACAGTACAAATAAGTAGTAGATGCAATGCCCCGAAGTGTTTCGGAAGAAACATAGATACCTTATAAATAACCGAATTGCGCCTAGGAACTTACGACTAAAGGAACATAAAGCAGTAGACCATCTGTTCTACTTCTCACTTTCGTTGTTTAAATTTTCGCTGCTGTCCGGAATTTCCGTTTTCCAACGTTCATACAAAATCGATCACATTCATAACGCAAATCATCACGCATTTTTTGTTGTCCTAATCGGATGATGCGAACTATAAAATCGATTGGTGGAATACAAAAACACTGATGGTTAAATGGAAGATATTTGATATTGTGAACGTACCTCAATAAATAATACTAATCGTCTTGGCGTCAATATCCTAGTTGTGTTTTCGCACGCGAGAGCCCGGGGTCACTATGATCCAGGATTTAGCTGGTCAGGTAATTAAAACCTACCATATTGAATCTGACGTTCTGCCTTTTCTAACATCATCCTGCCTCTTTAATCTACACTTCGCCTGGATTTCGGCATCCACGCATCGTAAGCTGTTGGCTCTCGCATCCGACTCGGCAATGTCAATTCATCGCTTCTACGTCTCCTGCGGGACCTCTTTCCTGACACCAACATGTTTATGCACCTATTTCGCTGGTATCCCTAAGGGTTTCTTTCTGTTCCTGTTCTTTGTACTAAGCGTGACTGTAGCGTGAAAGGGACGGCTATAGGGATCGAGCTCCAACGGCGACGCAGCCGCGTCCTCACGCCGCGTGCGCACACGCGCGCGTCTCTTGTATAGTTAGCAACATGTGTAAATACTAACATAGTGCAAGTTTTACAATAAAATTGATTTAGGTAGATGATAAATTATAAAATGTACGATACAGAAACTATGTATGGAGGACATGAAACTTTATGTATACATAAATGGGATAAGTTTGTTTTCAAATAAAATATTTAATATTTAAACGGTTCATTTTTATTTCTTGTCACACTTATCTGCTCTATACATTATTGTAGCTATCAACAATACCTACTACCCATAATATAGAACTTGACAAACATGGCTTGATGGAGCTTCAAAAAAGCTTTTGGAGTCTACAGGTGTATTTTAGAAATCATCATCATCATCATCATGAAAAGGCATAAGGATTAGACATCGCAGTATAATTGAAAATATTCACCACCATCAGTAGACATTGCTGCCAATATTCTGCTCTATGGACTTTATATGACTTCTGCATACAGCAATAAGCGCACCATGTCAATTATACGATCTAATTAAAACTGAATAATGTCCAATCATTGTAACTGGAAGTAGGTACTTACCATCCGGTTACCACCCCGAGACTGTGTGTCCAACCAGTCTCATAGTCCCCAGCGGAAGACTTAATGTGAAGTGAAGTGGAAGTATTACGGGCGAAATAAATGTCCCGTGGTACTACCAAGTAGTACTAGCGGTAGTACCACAGGTAAGTTTTGATTAAGCATTGTTTAACCACACCTAACAACTGGCCAGCTCATGGCGGTGTTGAAATTCGACTAGTCTCACACACCCATTCGATTCCCGGACTCAACAAGCGTTGCTTAACTTTGTTCCCTTGATGTGATGCGGCAGATAGGCAGCCACACATTAGACCAAAGGCCAACGTGTAGACGGATAATTTTTAGTACTTTAGCAGTCCCGTTATGCTCTACCTAATATTCTGCTCTTCCACCACCACTCGATCTCCTGAAACACGTTTCTATAGAAACTTATAATTGACTTATTTAAAGTCATATTCACAGAAAACTTATTTCAAAAAACGCTCGCGATGCCCGCACGTTAGTTAATGCCAAGCATCTATATGGTGTGGATGAAAACTATCCCATCGTCGGAGAGTGCGATGGCGGAAAAGTTATTGTCTTTTTCTATTGAAGCGTAGGTACAGTCGAGTTCATTAATATGTGAGCATTACCAAAGCTTCAAATAGTAGATAATGTACATGGAAGGGTACTTATATATCTGAGCAGATTCATCAATCAAACATATGTACATCTGCTCAGATATATAAGTACCCTTCCATGAACATTTATATTTGAAGCCTTGACAATGCTCACATATTAATGAACTCGACTGTACTTCACATTTTCTATACCCCGTTTCTCCTGCAATTTATCTTTTAAATATTATCCTAGTGTCGATGAATTGGAGTCTTTCCTGGCAGAGTCACGTGCAAAACCGCGAGAGGGTTGCGCAGCCAGATTAGGCCCATTAGCACGCGCGCACGCACACCCGGCCACACATGTTTTCGCTGATTATATGTATCCAGATTATCCAGTTATCCACTGACTCTTTTTAATGCTAATCTCTGCTTTTGATGTTTAAATGGCGTCTGTAGAGTTCTGTGTATCCGAATGGATCTCAGCTGTCAAAAGTGACGTTCGCGCGCTTTGGCAAGTTGTAACATGTTTTAATGGTTGCTGGTGAATAAATACAGTTTTGGTTAAATCCGGTGTTTTATTCATTTAATTGGTACTTATAAGCTAGAAACCATACAGCGTCCAAGAATGTGAGGTAAGTAAGGAGAGTGAGGTGTGACGTTAGTGGGATTTTTGAAACTACTGATATCGAAGGGTCCAGATAATATTGTTTTTGCGGTTATGGCGTCCTTGTCAATGTTTATATATTTTGTTAGTTGTTCTTGTTGCCTGTCTGTTTTTAGTTCCTTTGTCATCCGCGAGCAATATTATCTGCACAAAGGTGGTCAAAAATTCTTGGAGTGATCCAAAAGACACCTACGAGTATTTAATTTCGGACGAATATACCTCTAAATTTACCTAAAGTATAGGTAGGTAGGTACCTAGCCTACATACATTTCGTTGCTAACGAATCAACACCTCGAATAGGTAAACCAAGCAAGGGCTATAATACTTTTCGAGACTCCTCACCTCTTTCGAGAATCACTCAGTCCACTTTCACCACACATATTAACGGGTTTGTTAGAACGGTTAGTATTGTTTTTACCTCGATATTTCGACGCAGTTGCATGCGTCATTGTCACGATAATATGTGTAGTGAAAGTGTAGTGAAACACCACGATAGTCTTAAAACCTATATCATACTCAGTCCATTGATGACAACCACGTGAAAAATTGTACCGTACTTTAGGAGGCAAACTCAAGCAACCAATACGGCATAGAACTGTTATTCCTAACAACATAGACATTGTTCGTTCATATGACATTTCCTCCGAAATTACCGAACGGTTTTTTTTGATTTCACTAATGGCACTGTGTAAGTTACGGTACTAATTGACATGAATATATCTCGCGAATAGTTCAGGCAGTTATGTATAGTCATGATTTCTGCGAAAGAATATTTCTGGGATTCCATTCGTAACTGAATACTGATTGAGAGTATTGGTATACAAAAAGGCAATTGTTATAATTATTTAACAATTTGTTTTGTCACTTCATGATGTAACTCCATTATTATGAATTAAATCACTTTTTGTACACTAGTTCCACTTTATTATACAATTTTATTAAATTGCAACCGGTTTCGAATTACTCATCTTCAGGCAATTATTTTGTATTTTGTAATTATTTTGTATACTTCAAAAATAATTGCCTGAAGATGAATAATTAGAACCCGGTTGCAATTTAATAAAATTGTATAGTAAAGTGGAACTCGTGTACAAAAAGTGATTTAATTCGCAATTGTTATAACTTTGACACGTACCTAAGTCAGTGTGTGTCAGACGTTTGTTGTAAGATCGTAGCTGCCGAAGGGATATCGATTTGGATGCGGTTTTCATTATTTTAAAACCAGGTTCATTGAAATGTCTCTTAGCTTTATTTAATTAAACAAAGTTTTTTTGTTTGAAAAATATTTCAGTATTTGAAGATTTTTTCGGTGTATATTATAAGAAGGCAATACTATACATCCGTACCACGGGGTTCCACTTCCAATTGTCAATACTTGAGTGGCGATCTGTACTATGCGTCCCTCAAAATGACCGCAGCGTGTTCACTTAGCAAAAGCCGCTGTCAGAAAGTATCTCAATTTTCATACGCTACTTTAGAGACAAATCTTCATTATCATCATAGGCCGTAATAGTACTGTATGACTTAGAGCCTCTCATACGAAAGGGATTGCTTTGACCTCCACGCTTGGCAAGCGGGTTGGAGATCGCAGTGTTATAAATATAGGGGTAAACGCTTCTGCCCATATTCCAGTCTATTGCCTCGAAAACATTTGTCGCCTTGTACGACACCCACGAGCGTAAGGGATTGATGCTATTCTACTCTGACGGACACCAAACGGCCACTGGATACAAGATTTGTTTGTGAATACGGATGTTAGAGACAGTAAGTGCTTACAGAGTCCGAGGAAATACTGGCGAGGTTGCCCCAATAGGTACTTTTTCGTTGTCAGGTTACGCACTAGATATCAGTCTTCGAGTTTCCTAGATCAGTATTTGTGATCGGATGGTATTCGGATCCATGCTGTGCGTAAGCGCTCTCACGTTGAGCAAGGGCCATGCAGCCTTGGTTGTAAAAAGTATGATGTTTACTACTTGTCTCAAAATATACGAGGTAAGTAGAATTACTTTCTTCCAAAATAATATCGAAGGGTGAAAATCCGGCTTCCTCCGAAGTCTTTCATAGGATATTTGTCATGGTTATTTGTGTATAGTACTGGCATCTAGTGGTACGATGCGGAACCTAAAAATAGTAGGAGGTAGAGGTACAATACCTAGCAGTCGTTTCGTCGAGATAGTACGGAGACGCGACAGATGGCGCCACTGGCGTACGTTGCGTAGTTACAGTACCACAAACTTGTCTGTCTCAATGGCCAAAGCCGGAACTAAGCGTTGCCGTTTTGAAATATCATGCCAATGCAAACAACAGCGCCGCTGTCACCGGGTCACTTTAGTTTGTTGCACTGTAACTGTGGGTGCGTCACCAAAAGAAACCAAATCATATCATTAGTCCATGTAGAATGTGAAATAATCGCCAAGATAAGCGATAATGATGATGATAAAAATATTTATTCGGCCCACATTATCATCTCTAGTCATTAGGTTGTATAAATAAATAGTACCCGAGTATTGTTAGCTCAAAGAATGAGGCCATTATATTATGAGGCCATTATTTATAGTTTATTGTTTATTTATTTATGCTGTATGCTTCATGCAAGTCTCCTTACCGTCAAGATTTCACTGCAAATCAGCGCTGCAGCACTTGCTGTAGCTTACGCCGAGCTGGGGTCTTTTTTGGCATCTCATTATTCCATGATTTATTGTATTTGTGTGTTGTACCCTTTGTACCTATTTTGTTTAAGTTTAGCATTGAAGTGTTCTAAAATTACCTTTACCTTTATTAGTTTACATAAACCCTTAAGGATTTTTGTAATGCCAATATAAATCATGTCAATATCTAACACTATAGGAACCATGAAAATGTACTTTATTACCCACTTCTAATTACATTTTTGCTATCATAAAAATAACCATTCAACGAGTCAAAATACGTACTCTAAAACGCGTAAGCTTTTAAGTAGAAACAAGCTCGATATCGTACTGATGTAGGTACCGAGTGACGTCATATGTGTTCCTAGTAGTCGATGGAAACCTCGTCTAAGCCAAATCAGACAAACATATTAAGTACGTATCTGAAACTAGCACACGAGGTTACCGATATATGGAAAATGAAATTAATTTGGTCAAACTACGGCCTTGTCTTAACTTCTCGCAGCCATCTAAAGAGGTTGGAATACGTGATGGAACAGTGATAGCACAGATTAGAATATATTGAGTGATAGCTAGGCTCCAGCGAGAGATCTTGCTGAATAACGCAAGGATTGTCCACCGATTCCTCTCTCTCTCGCCCTAACCCTCGGTGTACTCTAGGGGTATTCTCCTTTAGGCGCGGATCCACTTCTTCATTTCAATCCACGCCTTAAAGGTAAGAGTGAACATTGAAATCCGCAATGATTGTTTAATTCATAAAACATACGTGCGCATGTACTCTATTACAGCTAAGTCTGTTTAGTTTAAGAATTTGACTTACTGTAAGTAGATGCGGTTTACGCAGGACAGTGAATTTTTCTCAAAACATATAACCTAACCGCAATTTTATCAAAAGAAATAACCTAACCGAGGGTTGCTGAAATATTATTTACAGGGTGACTTTAGCCTCTGGACAAACAATAAAACCCTGTTTAAGACTGCTACTCAGCAGCGTCATAAAATAGGTCTTTCTTTAATTGGACAAAAAACATAAAACAATTTTTTCTAGCAAATAAATTTTAACTTAATCGGCAACAATTACAACACACTGTATCACGAAAACACGAATTAATTGGTCTACAATTAATAATTGACATTCATGACATTGCATTACCTAACCGTTTTTTCTTGCATATAAACCTTCCTCTTGAATCACTCTATTGTTTTAAACCGCATTAAAATTCGTCACGTTGTTTAAAAGACCCAAGCGTACATATATACGTTTACTCTAGAAAATATACCTATTTAAAAGGATTTGCCTGAATTAGGGTACATTGTGTTTCAAGCGATTGGATTATTTACACATTCAGTAGCCTGAACAATCAATGGGAACAAAAGTTTAAATATTTCGATTCCAGATTTTTACTAGAACAAGTCATTGAACTCTATCTATATCTCTTTCTTTACCCCTTTGATAAAGTTTGTAACACTTGTACGTAGTTTCTTTTTCTCTATGGTTACACGAATAGGTAGCCGTATTAACCCATCGCGGCGGGTGAGCCAGTGTCGGTGACTGGAACATTTTTCACGAGAGCGACATGAAAACGCTCTAACCACCAGCTCGTCGCCCTCCCTCTAAACAACCTCGCACACACAACGAAACCCTAGGTTTATCCATCAATACCGAAAAGCCGACAAGGTAAGTAAATACACACAGAGCAATATTGATTTATTATAATAAAACATTGCCTGTCCGACAAATAAATGAATTGAGCATAGAATTGCTGGATGCACTTTCCAGGCTGATAGGTACTGTATTTATTTATTTAAAAACTTTATTGCTCAACAACACAATTGGTGGACTTAAAGCCTAAGGCTTTATCTTCCAGTCAAGCAGTAGACCATGCAGATAGTGGGTAAGGAGGTGATTTATGATATGTTGCACTAAATACAATACCAACTACATCAAGATAGAATAAACATATATTATATTATATAATAAATACTATACATACATATATAGAAATAAATATACTTTTATACTATTTGTATTGAGTTTTTCGCACTTTGTCTATAAAAAAAATTTAACTAGATTCTTAAATGTAAAGTGATTCGGTGCTTTACGCACACCCAAATTATTATCATGCAACATGCAACATAGCAACATGTCCACAGGTGAGGTACAAAGGCTGGCTATAGCGATCCAATTCCAATTCGATAACAGATCGATCGAACCAAGTAAATTAGCGGACTCGAGGTCAGGTGGACCGCTAGACCGTGTCCTAGGCAATAAAAATATAAACCACATTCGAACGCCTGCAAATACAAAATACGCTAATTTCGAGAGTTCAAAACATATCCTGCAGACATGCGAGGGGGTGGCATCATACAGGCACGAGCATCTCGGACAACCACAGACCCTTCCGGAGACGTTTGCAAATCTAAAAGGGTTGCTGCGTTTCCTGGAGGAGTTAGGATGGCAGGAACAATAGGGTATCCTGGAGTACACCATATCCACGCAGAACGGGCGCGAGTTCGCTTGAATGCGGAAAACGGCCCGGATACATCTATCTATCTGTCTATCTAAACCTAAGCTGAGTCGCAAAGCCACGCATTCGCCTCGCTCTCACATCGCATCGCAGTTTGCATTACACTCGCCGCGTTGCCGCTTTGAATGGCAATGGACAACCTCTGCAGCAGGAACAGCCCAGCGGGCGTCACACCCTGTCTCCCGCAATCGTTGAATGTTTTGTTATTTTATTATAGTAGTGAAGTGCATTAGACCGTTACCTTTTAAATATATTGTAAGTGGCTGGTTATATGTGTATATGTGTTAAAGTTTCTTGTCTCATTAGCTTTTTTTTTAATATCTCGAGGTTTCAGTAATTTCTTGACTTAAATATTACGACAAGCTCTGTAATTTATAGTGTGAAAACATCGATAAATCATAATTACCTATTAAATCCCAAAATATATGTAAAATTAATTGGAGTCGGGCGTGTGATAGTGATGTGTTCGCTGCTTTTTCCCGATGTCTTGTTGTTGTTGAGCTTTAAAATTTGTAAGTAAATTGACCCGATTTTTATTCTTTTAGTTTTGTCGAATAACTAATAACTTTTCCAGGATAAAAGTGACCTATGTGACTCGGAAATAATGTAGCTTCCTATTAATGAAAGTGAATAAGAAAAATGCTTATTACATCGATATCAACAATATCGCTTATTACAATACATCGAGTATCGACATAGTATCGACAGAGTGGACAGCCCTTTTTATTTGCTGCTGATAGAAAATGAAGAAGATTTCATTATTTTTTGTTTCTGATCTGGCACGCATTTTTGTATGAAAAAGCTGTCACAGCCCTCTCTATAGACTGGAAATTTTTGCTCTGTGCTCGGGGCCATTTAAATCTTCAGGTTATGGCGTTCTTGTCATTCTTTATATTGTGAGTTGCTCTTGTTGGCTTCCTGTCAAATTTAGTATCCGTGTTATCCGCGAGCAATACTAAGTAGCCCCAGGCCTTCCTTGTGTGTGCTAATTAGCACGAGAACTGTCATTTAAATTTTACTACAACTAGCTTATATTACATCCCATTCTGAATAATAATCATCTTGGCATTAATGTCCTGGTTTAATACAAACGCAGGGGCAACGCTGACTCGAGAGGGTCCTGACACTAGGTGGTAAATAGGTGATATAGGTAATCTTGTTGTTAATATGGTGTTATGTTCGTAACGCAAATTGAGCCATCTATTTAAATACATAAGTGCATCGGTTAGCATTCAATTCATGTACATCACTCAGAAAAGATTCATTGGTAGAGCTCGTCTAATCTAAAATGACGCGCCCCACTATCGCATTAACGCACACAAGCAAGTTTAAAATATGGACGCAATACATATACAAATGCCGTTGTAATTGGTCATTCAGTTGCCGGTAATATTCAAACGTAGGAGCACGCGTCGTTCATTGGCTCCCACACAGATGAAGTGTCGTTATCAATATTTGCACTCACACATCGAGATCAACTAAGTTAGTAGTGGGGGCGTCATCTTAGACTAGACGAACTCTACATGGTTTACAGTCATTGGTTACATCCCATTCTGAATGCCAGTAGATAATACTAGGTTTTGTTCTTTAATAGAGGAAAGTAACCAAATATGGAATACCATTTTGTTTTTTGAATATAAAAAATGAACTATTCATAGTACGAAGTAATTTTTTTTATTAGATGATAAGATATAATGTACTGCAACACTTAGTGATAGTCTAATGATTTTATTAACTATTTACAGTATCAAAAACCTAGTTAAATCAAAATATGAAAAAGGTAGTCAAATATGGAATAGGTACCCCAAATATGGACCATAAGAAAAAGCCACAACAAATACTTAAAAATATGATAAAATAATGTTTTGTAATACTTAATAACAGTCTCATCATTTTCTAAATTGGTTTAATAGTTAGACTAGTGTAACTAATTTAAAAAAATCATATGACTGTTATACCTATTGAAAAAAATAAAGATAAAAAAAAAAAAAAAATAGGTACTTATGAAATTGGACATAGTGACCCCCGGGTGGTCCCCGTATCTTGAGTTATCCGTCCTATCTAATACATAACATAGATAACATTTGGTGCAAATCGATTCAGCTGGCTTAAATCTTAAAAAGAAGTATTTGCTGTTTGTAAAACAGCTTTTCTTAAGGCTTTGTATGAAAAATGCTGTTTACCAACCGCAAATCACAATAATAGTTTTTATGTTGTAAATCGATACATTTTTGGATTTCGGATATTTCTCTTTATTTTTTGTGTTAGAAAGCATTCTGAAAAATAAATATGAACACATTAAAAGTATACATTAAACCATCAATTTTGATTTTGACCCGAATATAGAATATTCCATAAGTGGACCCCAGTGCTTGTCCATATTCGGAATTTAATGACCTCAGAAATTATTGCCAATATTAAAATAATTAAAAAACAGAAACAAATAAACAGCCTGGAAATACAAGAACTAGTATATATGTAACCACATAAATATGCGAGTAGAACGTTATCACTCTCTAAATAATAAGAAATACATCGTTTTTACGTCTATTAAAATGTTCTGAGCAGCAACCAAACAAAACGCACATGCCATGTCACCGGCCTTCGCCCTACTGACAAGATTGAACCTATACACGTCTGATATAAGTATATGAAACAGAATATGGTTCTGTTTTGCCATTTAAATTATTATTTTCGAAGAAATAAAGGAATTCCATATTTGGACCCTATTCCATATTTGGTTACTTTCCTCTAGTAGCGATCCGCTCTGGCTTTCGCACCTAACAAATTATACACCTAAACCTTCCTCATAAATCACTCTGTCTATTGGTGAAAACCTCGTGAAAATCCTTTTAGTAATTTTTGAGATTATCGTATACGGACAGACGCACGTGGGACTTTGTTTTATAATGTGTGATATGTTATATGTGGCGGCCGCGTGGTGTCCGGCAGAGTAGAATGGCACCAACCCCTTACACTCGTGGGTGTCGTACAAGGCGACTAATGTTTTCGAGGCAATCGATCGAACTGCAGAAATCCGAGAAAATGGGCAACAGTGTTTTCTATTATTATATTTACAACATTGCGATCTCCAACCCGCCTGCCAAGCGTGGAGATTTCATGGGAGAGGCTGTCCTGCACTGGACTATTACGGGTTTTGATGATGTTTTATGTAATAATATTTGTTTCTTGATGTTACATGAGGTAGGCAAATATTAATCTAAAATTGAAGATAAGGCAGTAATATTATAAAAAAATACTTCAAGTGTAATACCCTTATCTTTTCTAATAATCTACGTAACGTAAGTAGATGAATAAGCAAAATAAAATCTCGTAATAATTGTTTTTAATTGCGTTGTTTTTTGACAATAAATTTGACTACATGTATTACTTACTTGTTTCTAGTTTTACAGTAGGTAGTCTGCGTCCGAGGTGCAGAAATAAAAGAAAATATTCTAACTGTGAGGACTATGGAGAACAATTTGATAAATTTCGAGATGAGGTAAGGGCTATTTTAATGGATTTTAATAATATACAAAAGGAAAACATGAATAAGATTGCCCAAGATGTCTCCGACATAAAAATCCAAGTCAGCAACATAACAACCACTACAGAAAATCTACTACTTGAACACACAGTGTTTCCATTGGACTATGACATGGGATCGTTCAAGAGGTATATTAGAGGTCTCTTTAGAGGCGGGCAACGCATTGGTGACTCCCCTGGTGTTACTGATGTCCATAGGCGGCTGTGACCACTTCCCATCAGGTGGCTCGCTTGCCTGTTTGTCTGCTGATAAAAAAAAACTCTAAAATGAAAGTTGACTTGGAACAATTAGTAATTTTCAAAAACGACACGGATAAAATTGTCAAACCCCTCCAAGTCGATGTGAACGCCTACAAGTCCAACCCAACGGCGTCAATAAAACCACCAAATGTGCCACCAACCTTGACGTACCCGGAAGTCGCTGCGGAACTTCATGACCGTTGTCAGCGTAAGAAGAATATTATACTGATGGGACTGAATGAGTCATTACCGACAAACCTAGACGAAAAACGTGCCTATGACAGAGCTGCTGCAATGGATGTTTTAAAAAATATTCTTCCAGAATGTCCTAAACCTGCAAAAACAATACGTTTTGGATTTTCGAAACAGGACAAACCTCGTCCGCTAAAACTCTGATTTGCAAGCGTAGATATTCCAAAAAGTATATTACGTAGTAAATCTACGGCTAAAGATATGTCAGTAAAAATTTACTCCGATCAGACACCTAACCAGCAGAAGCAAATGATGGCACTGAGGGAGGAGTTGGGACGGCGCGCGGATGCTGGCGAGCAAAATCTGAGTATAAAATATATCAATGGCATCCTGAAAATTACCAAAATCAAAGCAAAAAACTCCCTTCAGTAACGAGCTTGTTGCAAACACAACTAACAACGATTAGAAAAGAATATTCTGTATATCGGGAAAATAATTACTCACAAACATAGACAAGAAAATTTAAATTTTGCATTTGTTAAACATATTTAGGTATTCAGCCTACATTTGACCGTGTCCGGGCGCCCGACAAGAATTTAAAATATATAAGTGTTGCATAATGATTAAAAAGTTATTTTATCTACACTCATAGCATAATGTTCCAATTACATATTCGAAAACAGTCGTTTAAGGATACACTTTTTCCCCGCCAGACTATAAGATTTTAATAAATTACTTTTCGATACAGCATTTCCCATACTATTTTCATTACAGCTGTATCGTGAAATAACTTTTTAATCATTATGCAACACTTTTGTTTTTTAATTTTTTGTCGGGCGCCGGGACACGGCGTAATGTAGGCTGAATACTTAGATGTCTTTAACAAATTCAAATTCAAAATTTAAATTTTCCTGTTTATATTCTGTGTAATTATTTTCCCGCTAAACAGAATATCGTCGTCTGTTCCTATGAATTTAGCTCTTTTAAACTACGCAACGGATTTTAATGCTGTTTTCGACAATATATAGAGTGATTCATGAAGAAAATTTATAAGCAGGAAAAAAAGGGACGGTAGGGGTAAGTGGGTATACGCGAACGAAGTCGCGCCGGGTCCACTGGTTATACATAAACTATAATTTATCCCGTATAATGTGGTTTCCGTGGAAACATGGCATAATCAAATTAAATAAATAATAAATAAATATTTAAATATTTTATTTTATTTTAACAATTTCTGTAGCACTAGTAGCAGATGTCTCCTTTTAGGCTAGGCCTGTGTAGGCTAGGTAATTTTAAGCAACCAAACGCGATCATCTCAATAGCGATTGTGTTCAACAATAAAATCAGTAAGGCGATTATGTAGATCGTTTTATAGATTCGGTTATCGAACAATGACTAGTTAACACGGCCTTTAGAGATCCGTCTTCAAAGATAATACCAAAACGAAGACGTTTGTCAAGGTCAGAGTAAATAGGCTGTGTCTAGTTGGGTAAGGGATCCCTTACCTGACTTACTTCCTACAACCTTTTATGAGTCTTGGCCTCCTCAACGATTTTCTTCCATTTCGTTCTGTGACTGGCCTCCTTGTTCCAAGATGTTTTCTTGCCAAGTCGCCTTAGGTCTTCCTCTGGGTCTTTTCTGTTGTGGGATCCACTTGCAGATGGTTTAGACAGCTCAGCTGTCATCCATTCGTTCCAAGTGGCCTGCCCATCTGAGCCTTTTTGACTAGCAGAACCTTACCATCCAGGGCGAATTCTCTTGCCTGTTCACTGAGTGACCTTTCCGTGTTGGCCTCTACAGCCATCAAAGAAAGTGCTGTACCATTAACTGTGACGCTGTTTAAATCATCTATAATAGATATCTAAGGCCAATGATGATGATGATGAGTTGGACAGGTATGTTTCGTCTTCAGCTGACCTGTTGCAATGGCGGTCAAATGTATGACTATATGGTGGAAAATATATGTCCTCTTCTGTTTCTACCAATAGAATTTGTTGATTGTAGAGTGTCCATCATCATACTTACAGCAAATAAACAACTGCAAATGTAGACAACAACAACAAATGTGGAGCATCAAATCCATAGATTTATTATTTGTAATTTTTTTTTGATGTCGCCAGTCGACATATCATAGCCTTTTTTGTGCACAGGGACTTATACCTAAGAAATATGATATGATAACGTTTGAAAGGCAAATAAGGTTTTGGATGTTTGAAATTTTACCATGGATACCATTTCATGCAGCTCTACTAAAGCACCCAAGTGACATAGCTCTCTTAACCTTCATAACAGTGAATTTATTTTTTCAATACACGAGCAGCTCCACATTTTCCTAGTGATAAACATAGCATTCTACTAACATAATGTGTTTAAACTATCGCGGTTATTATATCACATTTACGAATTTATTCTCACGCGTTCTTTTGTTTACGAGTAGCCCGATATTTCGACGCGAAAGGTACGCCATAGGAAACCCGGAACATCTTTTCAAAATAGCTCTACTAGTTTCAAGTCAGGAAAATTATTTTTCTCAAGACGATTCAGTAGTTATAGAAATTACTTCTTACCAACACGCAAGCTTGTTTAGTTTATAATATACCTATACCTCTAGTACAAGGCAAAGTATACTGAAATTGAGAAAATGATACAAATAGCGGCATTCCATGCAGAGACTTCGAAACAGAATAATTTTTATTAATTTTTAGGTACGTACCTCACTTACTCGAATTGCGCTTATCAGGGATTTGATTACCAAACCTTCATACTAATTATTAGTGGTAGCCTCAACTGTTATCTAAGTATAGATGACTCCCACAAACAAGTTGTTTCTAGAATAAACACGTGACGTGTCCTCAACCAAAAACGCTATTCATGTTTCTGCAAAATACCTACAATAACTACAATTGGTGGCACGTGCTAAAAAATCTTTTTTTTATTATAATATTGTTTTGATTCTGTTACAGTTTTTTGCACTAAATTGAAGTGGAGTGGAAATGGTCTGGAACTGTGCTGTTCCGAAGGAACTTCTTCCCTTGCACACTAAGGTTGTGGAATGAGCTCCTTGGAGACGTTTTTCCTGAAGAGATGTTTTTGTTTATTAAGTTGTGCGTGGAAAATAAATAATTTGAATTTGAAAAATTTGAATTTGAAGAGTAGGTACAACATGAAAATCTTCAAGGATAAGGTGAAAATATTTTTACTTGGTCAGCAACACTGAAGTAATATTGGTAGGCTGCAGAGCAACTCAACATCAGGCAGGCTGTAAGCATGTTTGCAACGTTTGGGCTATAACTGGATATTATCATTTCACTAGATTTTATTTATCTTGCAATGTATGTTCGGGGCAAATCTCAAAGTCTAATTTGACCCACTTCCCGGCGTTCGATTGAGCTGGAATTTGGTATATCTATGTAACTTGGATGAGAATGCATTAATATCGTGACATGGGATCGTTCAAGAGGTATATTAGAGGTCTCTTCAGAGGCGTGCAACGCATTGGTGACTCCCCTGGTGTTGCTGATGTCCATAGGCGGCGGTGACTACTTTCCATCAGGTGGCCCGCATGCCTGTTTGTCTGCCGGACACATAAAAAAAAAACATGGAGCTGATCTGATGATGTTGTCGGAAGGTGATCATAGGAACTACTGAACGCAACAAGATAACCCCTTTGTGTTCTGGCACTTTGGAATAGTCTTAATGAATACTATATATACCGCGCAATAAAAACTTGTTATGATAAAATATTTTTCATTTGAGAACTTATTTAAATATATGACAAATACTCACCGTCTTCGAAGTGTTTAGATAAGTATACTCAAACGACAATATTATTTTATATTCATATCAGTATACTAGTCCGTAACGTTGGAGATTACTGGGCTCACTAAAAACCAGCGTTGTGGTTCGCGACGAGTGGCCACAACAGGCTGAGGAGGGTCCACTTACGCTGGATGCCCACGAACAATGCTATGGGAACCTAATAACTGTCTCAGTGTTCTTAAATTGATTTTTTTCATGTTATTGTATGGTAAAATTACTACATATTATTGTCGTGCTGGCTAGTATTGGCCGTGTGGTGTCCGGCAGAGTAGAATAGCATCAATCCCTTACATTCGTGGGTGTCGTACGAGGCGACTAATGTTGTCAAAATATCTAGAGTCTCCGTAGGCTGGAAAATGGGCAGCAGCGTTTTCTCTTGTTTGTCGTATTTACAACACTGCGATCTCCAACCCGCCTGCCAAGCGTGAAGATTATTGTAATAACCTCCCTTTTCGTGGGAGAGGCCCGAAGTCCTGCAGTGGACTGCTATGGGCTGTGATGATGATGATGATTGTCGTCTCTTGTTCTTCTTGTCTGAAATGTTTCTTTATTTCTTTCTTTTTAACGTTAAACCCGTAACGAGTACTTTGTGTCAGCCTTGGCGTGAGAGACATATAATGTCATTTAATGTCTATCACGCCAAGGCTGGCACGGATTTCTCAATACAAGCTCAACGTTACAAATTTTGTTGCGGGTGATAGTGAGGAGGCTCGCCTGCTACGTAAGCCCCAGGGATACGCGGGAAAGAGTGTCAAAACCTGATAGTACCTGCTTCGGCTGCTTGGACCGGTAGGTCAGTCCCAACACGGCCTAGGAAATGCGCTCAATGATGCTGCGGCGCCTAGCATTTTAAAATTATTGTAAATTTTTATTTAATGTTACCTATGTAGTTATGACGTTCAAATGTGTTTGTGAAAACCTAAATTGAAAAGACGTATTTGAATTTTGAATTGTCACCGAGTCGAATGCGAGACCTAATGACCTACGACGTGCTAGCTACTGGTACTAGCCAAGATAAACGCGAAGATAATGTATTCTCGGTGTATGAACTAAGCTGATACTGGCATACTGACAGACAGACGACATTCTTTTTACTTATTTGTTCCGAGCTCAGTGGACGACGCGCGTCGGCTGGCTGGGGCCGGGCGCGCGCCGCACATGATTCGCCGACGGTTATGTGCGTGGCGCGTATCGGTGCCCGGTGTCTCGCCGGAGTAAGCCCTCGTACGCGCTGATCGGTCTGCATGCGTCGCCCCCTACCTGGATGAGCTCGCTTAACTTCCCTTTGTTTTCCGTTAGATTTTTGACTTTTGAAAAGAGATTAATTAACGTAATCCTAATTCAATAAATACTTTTTCATTTTCATTCATTCATTTCATGATATGTAGGTACCGGCTTATCCTTCAAACCACAATGCCTAAGCAAACCCCTTCCTCTACGCAAGGCCCTCTGTAGTACGTTGCTCGCTCGCACAATTCGGATGTGGTGTGGCTCGCGAGCTACAGTGGTTTATTTTGGACTATGACATGGGATCGTTCAAAAGGTATATAAGAGGTCTCTTCAGAGGCGGGCAACGCATTAGTAGCGCCCCTGGTGTTCCTAATATCCATAGGCAGCGGTGACCACTTTCCATCAGGTGGCCCGTTTGCCTGATTGTCTGCCGTGTATTATAAAAAAAAAATTATCACTGGCCAAATCCAAGATGGTCATGACCCTGCCTGTTGGTTTAAAGGCATAAGGTTCAATACACACATATATCTATAACACAAATATAGTTATTTACAATTGTCTACAAAGTGTTGTCAAGAGCTTCTTTAGTGATTTATTAGGTTGGTTATCCTCATTGGTATAGGCATTTATACCTACTTCTATTTATAATATAACCTACATAAATGTTGGTAAGTGATGCTGGTGGTTAAATTCGCCATGTATTTAGATATCATTTATGTGTACGTACGTATGTACCATAGTACATACGTACGTACCTACTGGAGAAAGTATGTTTTAAGCTTACATTTTTTATTGCGTAAATTCTGAACGTAATCCAAACGGACACGTTTATTTTATTTTTTTATTTTTATGTCATTTAACGATTCGTACGAATACGAAACATAATTACGAAATATAGGTACCCATATAGAGAAACTATATGTCCTATCTATACTTATCCTATAATCTGTTCGCTATATTAAGCGATGTAGGTTAGGACATATAAATTATTTTATTAACACGACATAATAATAAAGGTGTATATTAACATACGAGTAATAATACCAATGACAAGCGCGGTTGGTGCGTATTACCGAACTCTCAAAGTCCATGGCCGTCCGTTGCTACGGCGCAGTTGCTGTACCCATACATTATGCGAGAGTAGATTGAGATATCAAGTCGCCAGCTTCCATTCAATCTCTAGATACCATAGGGACGATTCTTACGCTTTCGACATTACAATTTGACATTATCTCTAGCCAGAAATATCTAATAAAAAGTCACTGAATATCGATTGCAAGCAAAACACTTATTCTCAACGGTTTTTTTGTGTTTTTTATTGTCGATAGGCTCGCATTTGACCTGAACTCACCTGATGGAAAGCGACGATGAGGTCGAAGATGTATCATGCGTGCCTAGAAGATACCTATTCACTCTTGATCTGAAGACCCCAAGGTTATCGCTAATCCTTTATTGCCGAAGGTAGTTTTTAATAGACCCGTGGTCTCTACTAATTTGTTGAGACTTCCTACGTAACTGATTTCAATAATTCTGTAGCTACTTTTCACGAAAGATAGAATGGAAACAGAATACTTACTTCCGGGATTGAAGTACATACAGACCTATCTAAATTGTTTATTTTGTCTGTCGTAAGTCCAAGGTGCTTTTTTTTTATCCTAATACGTTAAATAACTCTAAACTCTAAACTAACTAAAAAAATCATCACCTTGGCGTTAATGACCAGTTGTGTTATTGCGCGCAAGGGCCAGGGGTCCGCCTTGACTATGATCCAAGATTTGATAGATCATGTAATTACAGTGGAGCGACTGCCATATGATCTCCGTGACCCTGTTTACAGGGAACCTGACCAGATCGGATCATGGTTACACATTCAGATTTCCCTCATCGTGAGAGCATCGCTTAGTATTCAACTAATGTACATATATACATAACTAAAAAAAGAGTAATTGGTACATGGTCGCAGTGGGACTCGAACCCGGTACATCTCGCTTACGAGTCGTATACCCTAACCGCTCGGCCACCGACGCTCCAAGGAAATATATTGCGGAACAGAAAAATATTGCGTTAAAAACAGCATGGAAGCTACATTTCCGTATATTAGCTCCGTACATACCTTGGTATAGTTGGTATAATTCTGATGCAAATTGCTTATAGCCTTGAATGTTGCACTTATGTCCATTCGACCGTAATACGTCCTGTCTGCCGGTGAAAGCGTAAACGCAATAGTAATAATAAGTTATGTTCTACTTAGACTAAATCTACTTAGAATAGTAGACCTATCCACTTATCTCTGTGTCATTTTAAAGCAAAAAAAAGTATACTGTTGTAACGAAAGTCACGCTATACTTACTAATTACTATACTAATAATAGACAAGTCGCTACTTAGTAATAACTAGTTATTATTAAGTATTTTGTGATGATGATGCAATTGCGCCCACTACCACGATTCAATGTCATTGCCACGACAAATTACACGATCAAACAATGCAGACACGGAAAAACTATAGGTTATGTGAAGGGCGAGTCGGGTTAAGTAGCTCGATGTCGACCTTTAGCTCTAGGGTCGACTATAATAAAAGAGGTTAATTTAATATGATGTAGTTGACTCCATGTGTAATGTCTACTTTATAGCTCAAAAGAATACATCTAAAAGTAGGTAGGTTAAGTCTGTTTTACTTAATATAGACATTCGTTAATTAGATTTGGAAACAGATTACACAGGTGGCTTTGAGTATTTGCGAGTAATTATCTGATAAACACGAATCCACCTACGCAATACATGTGCGAGTGTGTGCCTATTCTACTACGAAAGTGTAGCCTTGTGACACGCACGCCGCACATTGGCTAGGGGAATAAAGCAACACTTTATTAAACCCACATTTTAAGTCCTTTTATTTCATCATAATCATTATCACTCACACTTATCACGATATAAATATACCAACAAATAAAAACGTATACGTACAACAACACTCGAATATCCCTCGGCGACACTTACAGTTAGATAAATCGTACAATAGTAAACAACAAGGTCCGAGTGTGAACCCGTTATCCTCTCAATTGGTAGCGCCGCGCGGGGCTTCGCTGCGCGTGCGTCGTTTAAACTAAAACAAGTAGTAGTACAACAGCGTGGCTGCAATAGCCAGTAGAACAGGGAACTTCCACGACGAAGTGAAGCTCGGTTCGGAGTCTGACTGTGCGGTATCCCATCGCACCGCACGCTTCTTCACCGCAGTCTTCTCCTCATCCACAATCTCGCCCAGCCGATATTTCTTCATCAGCTCCTTCGCGTCCATACTGTGGCCGACGTCGTCGAAGTCCTCTGTCGCGTCCTTGCCGGCCACGTTCTGGAGGACCTCGTGCCCGCCGGGATGCTCATCGAGGAAAGGCGTGACGTCATAGACGATGTTGTCGATAACGAAAAGTGTGTCGCGCCCCTTCTTCTTCTGGGCCACCTCGTCGCGCGTGAAACGCCTTTCCTGTTCAGCCATTGGTGCTGTGAGGGTTCTCTCGCTCGACGCGCACCGTTGCCGTCCGGCTGATGAGTGATGACTGCGTGACGCCCCGCCAAACCAGCTCTATACACGCCCGCGCCCCGCGCCTCGCCGCGCCCCGCCCCGATACGCGCGCGGCCGCCGTCGCCCGAGCACTCAGATAAAACTGTGTCTTATCAAGACATTTTGCCTAGCTCATCATTATTTGCAGGTTTCGAAATAACAGGTTTGTTTTGGTACACAACAAAACGGGTTTGATGCCTACTACGAGAACAGGATTTTGGTTGGAGCTTGACTTAGATCAGGTAGGTACTTAATTAGCACTCTCGCTTTACTTATACTTAAACTACTTAATTTAAAAACATACAACTAAATGTAAATGTACCATATTTCAGATTTAGAAGAAATAAAGGGTACAAAAACAAACTTGCATTATAATTGAGATGCTGTTGACTCAGGACTCTACTCCAGAACGTAGCGAGTTTTCAAACTCCGTTGCTATGCTCGGGAATTAACTCTAGTACAGAATATTAATACTATACGTCTGTAGCTAGAGTCCTTCCTTACACTCAGGGTTTAATGTGCCGCCCATGCCGTAAACCACTGCTTTATCCCCTTGATGCATAGGAGGGCAACTAAGGGTCCTTCGAAAATACTTTTTAAGTACCTACTCAAAGAACAGAACACACAAAAAACATAACCTTCCTTATGACGCCGTCGGGTTTAAAAGAAAAAGATGCGATTGCAAAGAGTGTGAAACAAAAACAGTGTTTTTGTCATTTAAACATCCAAAATTAAACTTTACGTTGACATGAAAATGTCGTCAAGCAGTAGGCACCTAATGATTTAATTCCGCAATTTTTTAAATCAGACACGCTATAGGGATTGCAGCTCTGGCTTTAATGTCTCACAGAGGGTGTGAAAAGTAGAGTATTTACCTCTGGGATAAAGCCATTTAGTCTTGGACGGCTTGTACTCCTCTCTGCACTCACCTGTCTGAGATTAGAGGATAATCCTGACAAAATAAACAAAAAACTACCATTATAATATCATAAATTAATTTATTCACTTATATACCTAATTTAAAAAAAATATGATACTCATTGACAGTGACCAAATAACAGACAGCAGCAATATTTTTGGTTAACAATGTCCTTTTTATAATATTTTGTTTTAAAGTGGTCATTATTTCACTTTTTTTTTTGCTTTATGAATAAAGCATTTTAGTTATATTCAGACATTTTAGTTATAGCAAACTTGTTCCTAATGTAGTTATTGCCTTGGACTCTAGACCCATCTTAAAACTAATTACCTTAATACTAGGTTGTATTGGTTTTTTCATAGTAAGTCCAACTGGTGTAGATGCGTTAAACAAAGGCGACGTCGTAAAGACGGCATTTCATTACAATTTATTTACTTAGGTGTATAAGACATATAGTAGGTAAGTACTTAAATAGATAATTATTAAGCAGATTCATGTCATGCTAGTAACCATTACGATGCTAAACGACTGCCAATCATGATAACTGTAACCTTCTACAATTGCGATGTTGGCAGCTTCGGTGGCCTAATGATTAAGAGGTCCGACTTGTAAGTGAGAGGTCCCGGGTTGGAATCCCACTGCCGCCATGTATTAATGACTCTATTCAGAGTTATGTACATTAATTGATCACAAAGCGTCGCTCTTTCGGTGAGGGAAAACATCGTGATGAAAGCTGCACATGCTGATCCAATCTGGTCAGGTTCCCCTGTTATCAGGGTCATGGAGGTCAGATGGTCGTCGCTCCACAATAATTACTTGATCTGTCAAATCCTGGATCATTGTCAAGCCGGACACCACACACTCGCTTTCGAGAGCACAACTGCGACATTAACACCAAGATGTATACCATGGTAGTATCTATAATTGAGATGTTGCATAACTCAGAATCAACAACCTGACGTGGCGTTATAAGTATTAGAACCAGGAGCCATGTTTTTGTATCGCTCGCCTCGATTTGAACGGTTTTTTATTCGATTTTCGCAATGAGAAATTCAATACTTTTTAAATCACATTGGAACACCGAAAGAGTACGATTCAAAACTAGAAAAATCAGCGTCAGGCATAAAAATATTGTTTTTTTTTAATTCACCAATATAGTGCAGTTCAGAAATAGGAAAAATTTGTATCATTCACTAAACCATCGAATTTTTCATGCCGAAAATCAAAATTGAAAGCCGTTCGAATCGACGCGAGCAATTCAAAAATAGAGCCCATGTTGCTGAGTAGACGTGCAATCGATTGGGGACCACGATTGGGATATCTACCACGCAGATAACCCACATCGCACATAAGGGCGACCTATGGCTAGGCTCCCATTTGGTAGATAGCTGGCTACTGAAAGGGAGATAAATTTCCCATTACTTACGTCGTTAGATACAAAATTATGTGAATTTAACAACTACACCCGGCTTGCAGCAAATCCTTAAACACGTTTAACGTTTTTTGTATGAAGTTTTATGTTTAAGTATCAGCTGCGTTTGCGAGTTTAAGTTGCGTAAATGCGTTTAAGAATTTGATGCAAGCCGCCCGATGAATACCTGATTGCAGTAAACTTTAATCGACGCTTAAAATAATTTAAAATATTACTAACAAAAAGCATTGCATCAGCACCAACCTTTGTTGAAACATAAATTCGCTAAGTCACTCTTAAATTTATGACCCTGATTTGATGACTCATAAATACTGAATATCTAGAAGGCATCACTAAACTGTCATCATGTGTAGGCAGATATTTGTAGTTTCAACATGATATTCAATTTTAGAACATAATTTTAGGTATAACAAACGGATCAGGCCAGATACCTGGTTGCGGTACTAAGCGCAACTAATGACATCGACAGTGACGTCAAAGCCAGAATAGTCTTGGGCCAAATGGCGGGAGGTAACGGCTGTCATTTGTAACCCCAAGATGCCGATGGAGCTGAAGGGACAGGTCTACAAGACCATTATTAGACCTGTTCTCCTATACGGCAGCCAAAGAATTGAACTTACAGAATTACATAACTCCAAGGATTCGTAATCTCTACGTTAAAATCAACTCGAAACTACTTTTATTAAATATTGTCGGTTAGCGGCTTGCAAAAAACTTTTAATCGCGTTTAAGCTTAAGATAAACATAAAATTTGATACAAAATAACATTAAACATCATTCTTAAATGTGTTTAAGAATTTGGTGCAAGCCGGCCTAAGTCACTGTTCTAATTGGCAACAGCCGTGCGACGGGCGGTTTTGAGGTCTCCTATTGGCCGGGCGACGTTCGTCGTACGACCATGGCCGCACGACCGTTGCCAAATACGACAGCGCCTAAGTCTAGTTCTGATACCGGGGCCTAAGACGCCACCCTGTGGGAGCCTGCTTGGCTGAGGGTGTATTACGGCTTCGGCCTAAAAGTACGTGTAGAAGACAATTGCTATCACGGCAAGCAGCAGCGGTGGTCCTGCGGCTCGTATCAGCTCCCCAAGTGTAGGTAGTGGGACGGGCTCCACCGCCTGGCCGTCCTCCCGCAAGGCCCAGCGGTCTGCTGACACGAGGGTCCCGCGGACGAAGCGCCGACGTAGCGCTTTCGCCTCGTCGCTGTGGCCCACCTGGTTTTAATACATTAGAATGTGAGCATTCGATAACAAAAGTTAAGTAAGTAAGTAAGGGCCTCTGATCTGTAGCTGTATTCACAATGATTCGAAACCGTTTCCGAACGATTCGACACGAAATTCGTGAGCGGCGAATCCGTGTCGATCGATTCGAAAACTGATATTCAGAATCCCGATAGACTCCACGGAAACTCTCTCTATAAAAATTTCATCAAAATTAACTGAAACCACATTTTCCTAAGAACTTTGTCGATTCCGTATCCGAATCCGATTTCCGAGCCATTGTGAATACGGCTACTGCATGGGTGACCGTATCGCACTATGAGACTATTTGGATTTCAGCACCGCAACGAGCTCGCCACTCATTAGCTGTGCCTCGAACCAAATACCGTTGGTGAAGTGTGATTGTCAAAGGTCTTCCGCTGGAAACCCTGATACTGGTTGAATAGTCTCCCTTCCTTTGGGAGCATATTGGGAATCATATCGTAACATAACATGCATATATACAATGCGCAAATTTCGGACTCTGCATTTGCTTTGTCAGCACGAAGAATAGGCAAGTTGAAATGCCTTACAGTACTTTAAAATACTTACACAGGAGCCTGTCAAGCCTGAGAACTCGTGCTGAATAGGCAGACATAGTTATGTATGTGGTATCCATACCTATGTCTACCCCAAGCAACTATGCTTGCGTGGTTGTATACCGGTTTGAAGGATAAGATGGCCAGGCAGGCGGCATGCGATAAGGAACGCTTTTCAGTACGTTGGCAGATAATATAGGTACCCATATTCACAAACAATACTTGTATTATCCAAGTAGCGTTAGTTGGAAAGACACTTCTAACAGCGGCTCGTTGCTAAGTGATCGCACTGCGTTCAATACGGCTCTATGATTGGCTAATTTTGTTCATTTTGACGGACGCTATGGTGCCGATCGCCACTGAAATATTGTGAGGTGCCTTCTTAATTGGCAAGTAACCGCCTGTCACACGCCCGTTGCCAATTAAGGACAGGGCCTCATATCGTTTCTGAATACAGGTGTCAGTTAGGTAACCACTGGACAACTATTTTACTATTTGCAAAAGACCCAGCCGATTAAACACAAGTATCAAATAATCGATTGGCCCATTTGCGTTCTTCAGAAAATAATGCTACTAATTTTCCACTAATAAGTCCTCTAGAAATGACCTTGCAAACTTCTTAGGGAGCTGATTGATGAGTGGTCAATCGGTGTGGACGGCATGGAAGGATACTTATGCTTAGCAGTGGGCGTCCTGCAGTTGAGATCGTGATGATTTTTCCATGTTTTATTATGTCAGCCCGATTATGCACAGGTATTTAACCTTTTCAGCGCCAAAGTCAGATATATCAGACGTTTAAGTTTCGTGCCCTCGCCGCCAATGTCGATATTATCAGACAAATAAATCTTACCAATTTAACTCTATTTTTTCTTATCGTTATAGTACCTGACGACACATGCATACAGTTTTCAGAGAGTTTATACTTTATTGTCGTGGCGTGTGGTGAACGTTTTTGACGAAAACTCTTGGCGGGGAAAGGGTTAACCTAATAGCGAGCATAGGTAGAGCTCGTCTAGTCTAAGATGACGCGCCCCACTACTAAGTTAGTTGATTTCGATGTGTGAGTGCAAATATTAATAACGACACTTCATCTGTGTGGGAGCCAATGAACGGCGCGTGCTCCGACGTTTGAATCTTACCGGCAACTGAATGACCAATTACAACGGCATTTGTATATGTATTGCGTCCATATTTTAAACTTGCTTGTGTGCGTTAATGCGATAGTGGGGCGCGTCATTTTAAATTAGACGAGCTCTACTTATGTAGACTAGGTATGAACAGGGTCTGAACAGAGTAACAATATGTCGGGCACAGTCCGGCCGAGGTCGGCGTGGGGTGGAGGTACTCCGGCCGTCGGGAAGCCAACGTGTTAGTGTGTTTCCGTTCTATTTTCCTGCCCCCTTTCCTAGAGTTGAGTTACTCAATGCTCTGTTCCTCTCTTTCGCATATACCTAGGTGGTAGGGAAGGAAATAGATTCTAGATATGGTAAGCAGCTAGTTTTTGCCATCGATTATTCTAAATGCCCAGTAGGTAAGTATAATCCGCACGTAATCAAAATGGGATTAGATATAACTTTGTCGAAGTTAATTGAAATGACTGCTCTTGGTGGAAATTAACGTAAATATTCGTATCAAATGGATTGGCGATAGCGTGCGGCAAGAACCGGCATTAACTCATGAAAAATATACGAAAACTATTTCTACAAACTGTTATATTTCAATAAATTGTTAGGAATAGTTCTGACCAAAGATTTTGACATATACAAAGAGGTTCTAACCGAGAGGTCAAGGCACGGTATTGTATATCCATTTGGCACGAACTATAGAGCATTCAGAATGGAACGGAACCTTCAACAACGTTCCGTCCCATGATTGTGGGCGCATTATACTCCATGTACTTTGAACAAGTACCTACAGCTGACAACGTAACCGCACCTGATGGAAGCACCGCGACGCGTCGCCGCCTGCGCACTGCAGCAGCGCCTCCCTGCCCCCTGGGTGTTCGTCCAGGAACCGCGATACTTCATATACGTTATTGTCGATTATTATCAGCGTCTCCTCGCCCTTTCCCCGCGCCGCCACATCCGCACGTGTCCACTCCTCCATCAATGAACAAAAAAGCAAGTCACAACTTCACAAGACGGTTGTAGGTTGGCCGGTATTCCACGATCAACTGACCGGCAACGCAACCGAGTAGCACCTTTCGCACTATGAATTGTAAATCTTTGACCGCTTTGACGCACACGGCTGGTTTAAAATGCAAATTCTGCTGTAATTATATGATTATGTACTACATTTTATTTATTTTGTTCGATTATGTGGCAGCGCGGCGCGTAACCGGTTTTACGGGCTTGTAGTAAACACAACGTGACCTGACAATATTGTGATGACAGCAAAATATAGTTTATCTACACTCATAGCATAATGTTCCAATTACATATTCGAAAATAGTCGTTTAAGGGTACACTTTTTTCACGCCAGACTCTAAAATTTTAAAAAAATCCTTTTCGATACAGCATTTCCCATACTATTTTCATTACAGCTGCATCGTAAAATAACTTTTTAATCATTATGCAACACTTTTATTTTTTTATTTTTTGTCGGGCGCCGGGACACGGCATAATGTAGGCTGAATACTTAGATGTCTTTAACAAATTCAAATTCAAAATTTAAATTTTCCTGTTTATATTCTGTGTAATTATTTTCCCGCTAAACAGAATATTTATTGTACTTCATTGTTGTAATTTGTGTTTGTGAATGTTTTTCCTTATTGTAAGCAAATAAATATATAAATGTGAAAATAGTTAAGTGAATTTCCCGCCGCTTGATATCCTTGACGCGTAGATACAACAGAACTGACTCGCAGCTTACTTCCAGCTAAGTTGAGAAATTTATAGGTACGATATTTTAACATAAAAATATGAGTGTAGATAAAGTAGTATATGCAACTGCATATAATTAGGTATTAAAACACTCGTGTCAAACTATTATCATGTTTTAATACCCCCTTTTATATGACAGTTGCATAAACTACTATTATACCTACGTTCGTACAGCTGCGTCAGGTGCAACTGATACGGCAGTACGACAAACAGCTGTGTACTGTAAACACGAATGATCCTAGAATTGCACCTTGCGGGAGCCCTCCAGTTTGTGATGTCGCCTCATCCCCGCAGTAGACTTAATTGACCTGGGCTATGTGCAGGTTTCATGACGATGTTTTCCCTCACCGTAAAAGCATCGATTAGAATTCAGCTAATGTACATAACTCAGAAAATAATCATTGGTGGTGGAATCCTATTGTTGTCACATGGCCGCAATAGGATTCTAACCGGTACACAACCGGGTCACCTTAATCGCTCTGATACCGACGCTCCAAGGATTCTTAATTTTATACTTCAGGTTATAGAAAAAAATCTGATAGGTAAGACGTAGGTCGTGACAATAGGTCGTACCCACTTAAATACGTCTGACTAGTGCGAATTCCACGGGGTTCCAATTCCATTGCTGAAATTTAAAATTTAAAAGCCACATTGACACTTTATCACGGGCGTCGAACTTAAACCTGCTGTTGCGATAAATGGCTTATCCTACCTTCTGTCTGCCACAAGTTGGATTGTAATGTAAATTAATTATGTACACTATTCATAAATTAAAACATATAATTAAGTAGGTAGTGAGGTACTTAGGTGTAATGTAATCCAATCGTAATTATACGTAAGTAATTATTGTCACAGTAAGTACCTCTGCTAATTATATAATGGGTTAAATTCCAGTTGATCTAAAATGTAATTAAATACCGTGGATACGTAGGGAATAAAAAAATACGTAGGTAAGAATAAAACTTAATCTACAGCTACTTAGGCGCATATAATCTAATAAATCTGTAATATAAAAGTCAATGGGGTGACTGATTGAACTATAACTATATTAAATGAAGTATGTTTGTGACTCAAAAATTTCCCTCCACCAGGAATGAATGACTACCCAACTTTCAAGAGACAATATATCGATACTATTGTAATTTCAGTTAGCTTGATTGCGATCACGCCCGCGCCGTCAGATATTGGACACCAGAGGGCCTAGTGTGAGTTCCGCTTCGATTTTACTTACTATCGCGTTTGCGTTTACGTCAAAATTAGTATGAAGAAGAAAACTTCATTTACGTACCACTAGGCGGCGCTATATATTTTTTCATACTAATTTTCACGTAAACGCAAACGCGATAGTAAAGTAAAATCGAAGCGGAACTCACACTAGGCCCTCAGGAATCGCCTCTGCTCCCGATGTTTTTTCTTTGCACTAGCTCCCGCTCATTCCACATCTCGGATGTGCGCGGTAAATATGCTCGCGATATTTGTTTTTTAGATGCTAAGCAGCGAGTAGACAAAAATTATCCCATCATCGGAGGCTGCGGTGGCGGTAAAGTCACGGAGGCACCAAACTAAACATTTCCTCGAAACATACCCCGTTGTACAGACGGTAGAGAACACACAGAGAGTCAATGTCTCTCCGGAGGCCTGAGGGATCCAAAGCACCTGTGCTTAGGTGATCGTCGACAATACGAGTTGCCCGGCGTTGGATGGAATCAAGTGGAAGGAGTTAGTATTGAAGTGCACCGCCACCCAAAGGTGGAAGCAATACTCCATTTGCTTGAGTATGGGGATGAACCTGTGCTTTGTAGAGCAAAAGCACGATGCCCATACGAAGCACTTTTTGGCTTTATTATGCACCCCAAGTTCTTTATTCTTTATTGTACACAAACATGACATAATTATACAGTATAGTAACAGAGATGTACAAAGGCGAGCTTAACTCATTAATTGAGCTGTAAGTTATTTTTACATAGCAATTCTCATCCTCATCCTATGATTCATCGTCATAATCCGCCGCAGAACGTCAACTGCCGAACATCTAACAATCAATTAGGCTCCAGAGTCGCAAAACTGAAGTGGCAATGGGCAGGCCACGTAGCTCGCAGAACAGGTGGCCGATGGGAAGGTAAGGTTTTGGAGTTGCGACGGCACCATACCGGCAATCGCAGCGTGGGACGGCCCACCACGAGATGGACAGACATCGTGAAGATGGTGCCGATGAATGCAAGGGGCGCAGGGTCCTATGATTATGATTGTGGAAATACGAAGAAATTATTAATGTTTAATAGAATATCCTTAGAATGAAAGCATTTATGAGACAAAAATTTCGAATGAGATATGGCTTTATAAAATATGTGCCTTTGCTTAACTTTTTTATGTAAATGTCAACGTCACGAAATTTCTTTCTCTCTCTCTTTCATTCATTGTTTGTATTTTGTGTGGCGGTGTCCAGTTTTGTTTTGGACCGATTACTTGTGTTATTTGTATAATATTGTGATAAACAAACAGGAATTGACTAAAATCTCATCATAGGAACGTTTATATTTAAAGCAATAATATGAACATTCTGACTTGAAAGTATTAATTTGTTAGGTTAAGTGTTGTGTAGTAGGAAAATATTAACTTGTTAGGTTAAGTGCTACAGTAGTATAGTCTTTTAAGCATCAAATCATGAAACTGGTGAGTATATTTCCTATTTGGATTACTAGTAAGCGATATAGATACAATACAGGGTTGCCAATAAACCTTATCGGCGTTTTTCATTCAAGGATAATTGAAAAAAATGACCGTTCTACCTCTGTCCTGTACCTACAACTTTCCATTCTTTTTGATTCCAGTATTGTCTTAGCAGCGACGCGGCGAAACCATGTTTCGTGTTGTCATTCAAGGAGTTGATGATAATGCTGGACTGCGGGCTGTCAGCGCATTCTGTGCTGAACTTCCTGCCGCTGCCGCCCGTGCCGTCGCCGCGGCTCGCCGCGCTGCCCAACTACACTCCGCCGCATATCAACGACCCGCTACTTGAAGGGGTCAGTCAATACTTAATGAATGCATATACACTTATGCCCGTAACCCACCGCCGTAGGGGTGGAGTGCCACAAGCTGACATACACCTGTTTTGCCACATTCAATAATCTCATACATTTATGTGGGTGAAAATGAGATCTGGTTCAAGTGTAATTGGTTGTATTGATAAAACCTTAATGTAGTTTGAAGTTGTTATGAAGGAGGTAATTCCCCAAAACATCTTATTTAAAAAATAGACTGGATAGAGATTACATGAACTAAATATTGTAATATATGCTAGTGTATAATAAATAATAAGATGGAGATGGATCTGATGGAGTTAGTGAAAATAACAGAAATTTTCAGTATTTCCATGCGAATGGAGTTTGGTGTAGATAAGTGTGCAGTCGTGCACATGCAACGGGAAAAAGTTGTGAATACAACAAATTTGCAACTTTATGAGACAATGTCTATCAGATCTCTCTGTGCCGAAACTTACAAATACATTGTCGTTGTTGTCAATGTCGTTTGTCGGGTGGCAACTAATTCACAATGATACCTTAATTTTTATTGTTATTCCAATGTTTTTGATTGTTTTTATTTACAGTAAAATATCCAAATGAGTACTGATTTTCGCATTCCATCAACTGGCAATGTATCCAAATTGAATATGTGCTATCGAACAAAAGTCCTCTTGAGAGTTATGCCTTGGAAAGTGTACTATTGAAGATACAACATTTTATCGTTTTGGAAAGTGTCTCTAAATATTTATGTGTAAATTTAGCCCATCTTCAGCTAGTCTCAGCACCACTTCAGATTGTGGTAAAATGTGTTGCTTTGTGCATTAAGTAAATAGTATCTAATGATTTTAAATTAATTTCAGGAGCTGAAGGAATGCTGCGGCCGTGTGTTTGTGGACAGCGTGCCTGAGTTTTGTCCTCCGCTGGACAAAGTGGTGGACTTCTCGCAGTTGGACGTGATCCTCATCTCAAACTATACTTGCATGCTGGCATTGCCGTTCATCACAGAGGAAACTGGGTTCAAGGGGCAGGTATGTGCAATATTTACCAGATGGTATTATGAGTAAAGTTCTTAAGTGGCAAACACATACTGGAAGACACTGCACAGGTAGGCCTCCCATGGGTGGACCGATGACCTGGTAAAGATTGGAGGTATAAGCTGGATCCAGAAGGTACCGTAGGAACCGGTCCTGTGCCTTCTGGATCTTTGTGGATATCTCTAGGGGAGACCTGTGCCCAGCAGTGGGCGTCTTTCGGCTTATATAACGATGACGAATGTGATACCCACCCCACACATTAACAATATGCTAAGAAGATACTAAACATAATGTTGTTCATGTGTTTTCCCATTGTCAATGATTAACCCATCTTACGTAAAACTCAATGTCAATGTGCTCAGCTCAGCACACCTCCATTCTAATTGTTTGAGTACAGCGCTTATAGCTAAATTCAGAAGCAAGAAGCATATTTTGTTATATTATGCTACGCGTCGCTCCGCTTTTCATGTGTGATTATAAAATGGATCTTGTTCTATGAGCAATACATTCTACTTTGATTTGTTCACCTTGCTCACCCTTTTATGCTTCTGAATTTATGACTGAATTTCTAAAACCCTAGAAATATAGGAGCCTATAACCTTCCATCAAGTGACCCCCTAACTCATTCGCCTCCTTCCCTCATAAAAAAACCTATCTCCATCCAGGTACTAGCCACAGAACCGACACTGCAAATCGGCCGGTTCTATCTCGAAGAGTTGGCTGAGTGGGCCCGCGGGTCCGGCGGCTCGGGCGGCGGCGCGCGTCGGTGGAAGGACCTGTTGCATTTGCTGCCACCACCGTTGTCGTTGGCAGCCAGGCCGAGATGCTGGAAACGACTGCTCTCGCCTGATACTATAGCTAGAGCGCTCGCGAAGGTGCGACGCGTCGGGTATGATGAGAAGGTAAGTTGGCGGCTTTTTTTTGGAAAATTACTAGTTATTTATGCTTTCTAGGATTCGCTCGCTTCATCGTGAAGGTTGTAGGGAGCCGAAGTCAAGCGGCGTGGAAGATGTGGGTGGAGGCCTATGTTCAGCAGTGGACGTGACGTGGCTAAGATGATTAATGCTTTCATGGAACATTATGGCCAAAAGATGGGAGTGCACCCTCAGTGTTATGCACGTATGAGCTTTTATTTAGATGCTTAAAGTAATAATAAACCATGACAATGGGTGCAGACCTAGCTATCCAAGGGATGACCGCTTTGGTCAAGTAAGTAAATCTTTTGTACATCCTAAGTTGTCAAGATTTTACCGACGATCTCTTATGATTTGCAGGTCGACATCTACGGCGCATTAGACGCCACGGCCGTCAGCTCCGGCTTCTGCCTCGGCTCCGCGAACTGGGTTCTCCGTTCCGCCCACGAAAAGGTGGCCTACGTGAGCGGCTCGTCCACCCTCACCACGCACCCGCGGCCCATCAACCAGGCGGCTCTCCGCGGGGCTGACCTGCTCATTCTCGCCGCGCTCACGCAGACGCCCGCCCACAATCCCGACCACATGCTGGGTGATCTCTGCGTCCATGCTGCGGTCACTTTGCGAGCCGGCGGCGCCGTCCTCTGCCCCGTCTACCCCTCTGGCGTACTATACGATTTACTGGAGTGCCTCAGCCAGCATTTAGACGGGGCCGGTCTCGCCCATGTGCCTCTGTATGTAGTGTCGCCGGTGGCCGACGCGTCTCTCGCCTACAGCAACATCCTCGCCGAATGGGTGTCGGCCGGGAAGCAGGCGCGCGTGTACATACCAGACGAGCCGTTCCCGCACGCGGCGTTAGCACGCGCCGGGAGGTTACGACACGCCCGGGCGTTGCACGACGACGCCCTCGCGGACTTCCGGCAACCCTGCGTTGTGTTCGCCGGACACCCCTCGCTGCGATTCGGCGCCGCTGTGCACCTACTAGAGCTGTGGGGCTCCAGTCCACAACACGCGGTGATATTCACCGAGCCGGACTTCCCGTATCTAGAGGCGCTGGCGCCGTTCCAGCCGCTCGCGATCAAGGCGTTCCACTGCCCAATCGACACGAGCCTCAACTACTCGCAAGCGAATAAACTCGTGCGGGAGTTACGGCCGCGGGAGCTGGCCCTCCCGGAGCAGTACGCGGCGCCGACTGCGGCGGCCGGGGCTGCGGTGGGGCGCGCGCACGTCGCGTGGGACGGCCCCACGCTGGTGGTGCGGCGCGGTGCGGCGCGGCGCTGCGGCGTGCGGCGACGTGCGGCGCGGGCCACGCTGGGCGCGGAGCTGGCTGCGGCGCTGCGGTCGGCTGAGAGCGCGGGGGGAGCGTCGGCGGACGCCACCTGTCGGCTGGCACCGCTCCGGGCGGAGCTGTCGGTGCGGGACAGTCGGCTGTCGCTGTCGGCGGCGGGAGCGCTGCCGGGGCGGGCCGCCGGCGCTGCGCTGAAGCTGGAAGTTGACGCGTTGGAACCAGAAGCGCTGGCGGCGGCCCTGGCTCGCGAGGGCTTGGAGGCGAGGCTGGAAAGAGCGGCGCCGGCGACCGGGGGGGGCGCTCCGGGAGCGGCCATTTTGCACCTGCCGCGTCATGACACTCTAGTGCACAGCGAGCCGCTGGCTACGCACGTGTTCTGCCGCGCGGCGCCGCCCATCCGACAGGCGCTGAGGCGTGCCATCGCGTCCTGTTTGAGACACGTTTAGCGAGAGACGAGTGTTCGTATAGCTGGTGTTGCTGGCATGTTCGGTCTTGACGGCCAGCACGTTAACTCGTGTTAGACCTCGTCAGATCTAGAACCTGTTAACTTAATGTCACTCCTACATTCAAGTTTTTCAAGACCATTGGCGACCATTATTTTCAGATTCGAAAAGCATTTGTGCGAGATTCAAAAATAGCTTTACTCAGTTGGTCCAATTCGAAATAGTCCAAAATTTCTATATTTATACTATGTTCTTGCGGGCTTGGTCGAATTGTACTAAATGTTGTAATAGAGAATTGTACCATTCGCGCACAATCGTCGAAAAGTTTTATGACACAGGATTGTTTATAGACGTAAAAAAAATAACCGAAATTGTATTTACCAGCGAGGACTGGATTCAATAAACAAGGAAATAATAAGACTTGTTTTTTTTATAACAGCAATTATTATTTATTACAGCAAAACTCAAAACAAACCTTCAAAACATTAATTTGGGCATAGAACTGTAGAAGGATACTTTTATATTATTTACAAAAAAAAACAATAATTATAGGTATAACAGTTACATGTCTGAAAGGCTAAAGTTGATTAGTGTAATTTCAAAATGCCTATAAAAATAATGTATCTAACAATATCTGGTAATTAGGTACAGAAACATTAAAGGTGCCTTAGGACTTAATAATACAGTTTGTAAGCTATTAATTCAAATTCATTCCAATGTTTTAATGCTCAATTTCTTTACGTAATTTAATTTATCATTGACTAGTATTCGCTCGCATCTTCGTTCACTCTGACCATCATCTACCTTCACACCTGAACACAACTCGTCTCACTTCTACTTTGGTTAAGTCATTATATAACTCGAAACAGTAAGAAATGTCATCTATTCCTGGATGCCACTCGCCTCGACTCGCCAAAACTGGTGGCAATACGGATTGTTTTACTGATTCCCGCCCGGTGGTGACTAAAATTAAAATCAAAATCAGTTGCCAAAAGATCAAGCACCAAGCTCAGAAGCCTTATTTTTTTTGTTACATGCGAAGGTCCCTATATTTTCCAGCAATAAATATTTCTATAAATGTGATACAGGTATACCTAACCTTAATAATTATTAATACCAAGCAACCATACATCATCATCATACCAGCTGCAGACAGGGTGGGACTTTCCCGTAGCTGTTTAATTAATCTTCTACTACATTCTAAAATTACGTCATTGCATTTTGAAATTTAGTCAACCTACTTTAGACTGTCTAAAATGTAACGATAATGATATTACAATTACATTGCCATATATCATCGACTAAAATACAAGTTGTGTACATTGATGCCAATATGATTGACAAGCTATATTTAAATACACTAAATAATGCACATCGACTAGTTTCGGCTTCGAATATACTCCACGTCCTGTATCATGTATCAAGGCTGACCCTCGGCCCTCGTGCTCGTCAACACACGGTACATTGAGGCCAAGACGATTATTCAATAATATTTACTCACGCGTGTGACAGAGACGACGCTCTACGACACGAACTAGTCGCTGTGAATTATTTACCGCCAAAATCCGTAAGGCGCTGTTCGGCAACGGTCGTGCGACCATGGTCGTACATCGGACGTCGCCCGACCAATAGGAGACCTCAAAACCGTCCGTCGCACGACCGTTGCCATTTAGGACAGCGCCTTAGGCTGACGCAACACGAACGTTTATCTATAACTCAAAATGAATCTAGATTTACGTTCGGAAGAATTACGTTCGCTTGGCGTCAGCCTAATAATATCGAACGTAATAAGTACTCATAATGGTACGGGGGCGCACTTTATAGGGCTGCATTGTAAAAGTTCGTCATAGTTTCGTTTCTGTACAACTATGACAAAATAAGGGTATTCACAATTCCAAATTCCAAAATTGGGGCGCTATGAGGCGTGAGGTCAGGGGCCTTACCATGAACTCTTATAGCAGGACCTAAACAGAACTGCCCTGCTTAGAACGAGACAGCGCTATACGTGTCACATAAGCTTGTCTTGTTCAAACCGAAAGCAATTCTGTTTAGGTCCTGCTATAAGAGTTCATGGTAAGGCCTCTGATGTCAAAATAAACTGCCATTAGCTGGAATCCGTCATTTGTTTTTGTCCAATGGTACGGCAATATTTTAACAAGACCTTACTCCTCAGTAGTGCCACCTGGCGAGTGTATAAATCGCGAAAAGCCTCATTGCATCAACGTGTTTGGACAAGAAATCGGCAAGTGCGATGACTACATTTTACGACGCGCTGCGGCCCAACATAAAGCGACACTGTAACACATCAAATTTACGATTATAGTGCGGATTCTGACTTACAGCTTAGCATGAGGACGGTCCAAGTCCGCGTAACTTGATGTGGTGCGTACGCTTTATATTCAGCCACGAGCCACAGCGATTCCAGTTACACTCGCAGCCTAGGCGTTGAGATCGATATCAGTGAATAGGGCGCCCCTGGTCGCCACCGTCAAGGCATAGTGTTGGTTCAGCTGTTGTAGGAGCTCTTGCTCGTCGAGTGGTTCGAGGGCTTCGGCTCGCAAGCGGTCGGCGGCTGGCAAAGCGCGCCAGACCTCTTGCATGTCCCACGCTCGCGCAGAAGCGAAGCCCAACGCAGCAAGGCGGGCCGCCTGCGCAGCTGGGGCCTGGGCCGCACCCCCCGCCCCCACCCCCTCCGCCCAACACCCGCGCGCCGACAAATTCCGCACCATCACTTCCCCAAACTTATCCGCAAGATTACACTGCTCGTACATCACCAGCACTAACTGAGGGAACTCGGCTGCCAGCATGCGTATTAACGCATCCGCGGCGTCGTTACGGAGGTAAACCAACACACATTCGGCTAGAGCTAGTGTGGGTAGCGTCCCGGCCCCAGCTGCGACTAGCTTGCGGCGAACCTCGCCCAGGCAGCGGAGATCGCAGCCCATCAGGTGGTAGTCGCCGGCGTGGAGATCCCCAGACTGCACCACCACCTCACTGTCTGTAAACAATGGTTTTGTAATGAATAAAAGTTATTTTATCTTAATGTGGAATATGTATGTATGTATGTAATCTCTTTATTGCATAAATGTATAACATTACAGGAAATAAAAATACAGTTTATAATGCAAAGGCAAGCTTATCCCACAACGGAATATCTGTCTGAGTGTACAAAGCCACTGGTGTCTGTTAGGCTTAACCTGGTAAGGTCTGTATTTATCAGATAATAGGCAGAGTGTTAATAACACTGAGATCTCCGACCCGCCTGCCCAGCAGCATCGAGATTGTGGCACATCTCTAGACTATGAGGGCGCCGTATCCTATGTCATTCAGTACAAGAAAAATTCCACTTTGTAGTTATAATAGAGTACAAAGAAGAAACTTTTAAGCAACCTAAACTTTTGACTTTTTGTAGCAGTAGTACTTACTTATATGTAAGTTTACTGTTTCGCTAATCATTAAATAATACTAAATTAAAAATAAAAATCATTTATTTCAGGCCGATTGACCTCTAAATTGCATTACATGGGTAATATGTCAAAACAATACAATATTATAATTTATTACAAAACAATATTTTGAATTTTGGCTAAAACTAATGTGGCTGACTAGCTATGTAAGGCATCCTAGTTATTAACTTCTAGAACCCACACAAGAGGATAAGTAAGTACTACCGCTACGCAATACGAAAAGTTTGGGCCCCAAAAAAATGTATGTTTCCAGATTCTGCACGGACAGACCAAAGTTTTGTAGGTTATGGTTACAAAGTGGAATTTTTCTTGTACTCTGTGATGTAAAATAACCAACGGTGCCCTCACAGTCACTAGTAATGTGGAGGAGGCTCAATACCCACAACTCATCATCATCTTGGCGTTAATGTCCCAGTTGTGCTCTCGCGCACGAGGGCCCGGGGTCCGCCTAGACCATGCTCCAGGATTTGGCAGGTCAGGTAATTACAGTGGAGCGACTGCCATCTGACCTCCATGACCCTGCTACCAGGGGAACCTGACCAGATTGGATCATGGTTACACATCCAGTTGCCTGAATGTGCAGGTTTCATCACGATGTTTTCCCTCAACGTAAGAGCATCGGTTAGTATTCCACTAATGTACATAACTCAGAAAACAGGTACATGGCCAGAGCGTGATTCGAACCCGGGACCTCTGGCTTACGAGTTAGATACTCTAACCGCTCGGCCACCGACGCTCAATACCCGCAACTACTATGGGCTATTGATGTGTGGAATATCCACTAAACATATGTGAGGTCCACTGTCAATATAAAGCTTTAAGTTCATTGAATGATCAAAAGTCCTTGTAAGCATTTTATCTAACTCAGAGCAGTGAATGCATCAATCCCATTTGCAGTTGCTGGCATGTGATTGTTATTTATTTAGAAAATAAGGCATGTTGAGATGTTATCTTCGTAAGCTGTGTAAGTTAGTAATCTGTGCCTTACTATGTAGATGTATATTGTGTGTTGGTTGATAAAACTACTGGCTTTATTAAGCGCAATATGCAACCAAACTAGTTAATTGTACTTGGCTAATATTGAACACAATTCACAAATTTTTTCATAGGCATTATTTGAATGCCTTAACAGGAGGCCTGCTCTCATAATATGCATTACAATACAAAGATTGTCATGAACTGACTTACCTTCACCTGCAATTTTCTCTATAAGTTGTTTGTTCCTCTTAATTATGTGACATTTCTTAGCCGTAACACCAGGAAAATCCAGTTCTATAAAATTTGCTACGGCCTGTGTGGAGTCCTTCAACCTCCAATAGAGGGTATCATATCCACACCCTAGGTTGATAATTTGACACTTGGTTCCGCATCGCTGCAACAGTTGCAATTTACGTTAAATCAGAAAAAGAACTTACTACTAACCTTTCGAAGCAAGAATAGCAAATTCAAACCTTTTATTCAGACCTTTTACATAAAATATGAGCTGAAGTTGTAACATACATGCATATAAAAAATTAATTAATAATAATGTTCATAAACCATAATAAATTAATAGTAATGTTGGTAAATTATAATAATCATCATTGGTCTGTTTGTCTTTCAACAAAAGCCTCCTCTAACTCCTGCCATTTCTTACGATCTGCTGTTAATCTTATCCATATTTGGTCAGCTATTTCCTCAAAGTCATCTTTCCATCTTCGAAACCGTCTACCTTACCATCTCTTATCCATTTCTTGGATACCAATTTGTGACTCTTTTGTGGCAAAAATAGCACGTTGTTACTAATATTTTTTAAACACTTTATGGATGCAGAAAAGTTAAGAAATTACAAAATTTCTTGTTAAAAACCCTACTCAACTTGAGACTCAAACTTAAGATAGTGTTGTCAAAAGCTGTATTGTATAGTATATGTAAGTATTGTTGTTGTTGGTTTTCATTCATTATTTCATAGATTTCTGTTTACATATAAGCATTACAACAAGCATATAAGAGATTAGAATAGACCGCTAACCTCCAAGAACTGATTAATGAACAACTCCATGCCCTTGACGCGAGCATAGTAGCCGCGGTTGATCTCTGGGGCCTTGCGCTCTGCACGTTTTACAAAACAGTTGATATAATCGTCCTTCCAGTAGCCTAACTCGACGGCTGAACGTTTACACTCCGTCGCTTCCGTATTAGTGGCGATAATAGCCTCATCTTCAGCTGTCCAGGTCCTGATATTCTCCATCGTAGCCCAGCAAATGCCCACTTGTGCTGTTCAACCTTTCGTACTTGTACTGCTATCTTTACACAGAATCATTAGTCATCATGACCCAAAATAATTGTTTTGGAGGAACAAACAATATTTATTTACTTTACTCCGAAATCCGAAACACCGAAAATATCGAATTCGATGGAAATCGTAACAAGTCAATAAAAATAAAAGCAAATTTTATTGGTTTTAATGAAAAGATAATTAAAGAGTTATCATACTCGTACAGCCACGCAGTCTACAAATTTTTCTGAATGTGAATAGTTTACTTCGTAAGTTTACTTCTCTTTGCCTAACCACAAGCAATGTTCACCACCACCGCCCCACCACGTACGTCAATGTCAAACTCTTGTCAAAAATTTTCTAACTTAAATGTTTGTTGTTAATATTTAGAAAATTTAACAAAACACGAAGTAAAACAGAAAAACTCAATTTTACAATACAGTACGTAGTAGTACAGTAGCAATGATTCTCAAGTGGTATGAATGACCATTGAAAATCAAAGCTAAACTTACATTTTATTCAATAAAATGAGAATAACATTCGTATAAGTCATTGATGTTTTAAAAAATACATGTAAAATTATTTTATAAAGTTGAAACGCTCGAAGTCAACAGGCCTAAGCGAAACGATGGCGGATTTACCTGTTATTTTAGTCAGTGCATTGGACCAAATATCTGCTCTTGCAGTAATAACAGGTATGTACATTGCCAACTAGAGCTCTTATCAATTCAACAATAATATGAGACCTAATTATCTGGCTTAACAGAATTAATGGGTGAGGAAGAGGAGGCAACAGCAGGAGCAGCAGGAGGTGCTGGTGACAGCACAGCCGGCCGCATATGGGCAACTACCAACAAGTACTACAGTGCTCGGTTGCGACTGCTGCCGTGGCCTGACGCGTCCACAGCAGCGCCTCCTCATACTGATGCGCATGTTATCTACTTGCTGGAAAATGAGGTTAGTTATTAAGAAGTTAGGTTAGAGGATACCAAAGGTTGCAATTTTACAAGTCTTTTTTTCCTCAGCGCCCCCTTTGCTACACTCCAACCAGAAGTTATTTGCATATGTTGTGTAGAACTCCACCCGCACTGCCTCGATGAGAGTGTATTATGATCATGCAGAGGGTTTTGTAAGAAGAGAGTTAGGTTTAATAGATAAGTACATAGATGGAAGCCATGGTGGGTGGGTCCCTAGTGTTGTATAACCCTTTTGATCGATATTTTAAGGTCACAGTTGACTGCCATGAGTTCCTCATTTTGACCCAAGCCACAGGGATACCTTGCCATTGTAACTATCATCATCTCAGCCATTAGACGTTCACTTTACTGCTGAGCATGGCTAGTAAAACAACGAGACTGTCATAGTCATTCCATTTGACTGTGCTTTGGCTTACTAAATTACAATCTAGGGTAAAAAATTTATTGATTAGATATTTGCCATGGTAATCGTACGAAGAACACTTGGAAACACTGGGATTGACAACACTGGACGAGCATAGACAGTGAAGAGACCTTTTAGAAACCTACAAGATCTCATGGCCATTATGATGTTCAGCTTGACCATATATATAGTATAAAGTCTAATACTAACCATTCCATAAGAGTACAGTCTTGCGCAACTGCTGCGCCAAGTGCCTCCAATCCCAGACACAACTCTCTGCCTAATCGTGTTGAATGTACGCATGGAACAAGTTACCAGAACATGTGATAAGACCTTCTGTCAATGCCTTCAAGAACAGACTGGACCTTCTAAACAAATGACTGACACAAGTGCTAATGATATGCATCAGCTTCAAACTGCTAATGCATCAACAAATAATAATAATGATAAATTTGAAAAAGCAGGAAAATGGATATTGTTATGTTCTTGTGAGATTTTAGCTCAAAGTACTTAATTATAAATTTATTAATGTCCTCAATATAAACCGCAAGTGACGCCCCTAGATCTAACCAATGTACTTACTTATTTGTTTCTTTATACCAGAGTCGGTAGCCAATAATTTTTTTTTTGGCGCCCAACTCCAAGGAAATGGGCACCTTCCGGTATAGCGGTTGGGAGGGAGGAGGTGAACTCTCATGAGTACCAGCCGGCCGGCCGGACTGGTTATGCACGACTCGCCAAAAGGAACCTAGGCGCATACGTGCTTAACACCCCCTGGGAGCACCTGTAGCCCTTTTCAGGTTTCATCGGATACGACACCCCGTAGGGACCATCATAAATTTTCCCCTTAAAAATGCGGAAGACCTTACAGGGTACGAAGGAATTGGAAGCCCGCGCGTCGGCACTGAAGGCAGAGGAAGCTCCAGCTGTGTGTCTTGCTCTGAGCCGCAATGCTGAGCCGACCCTGGTCGCTGTCGCTCGCCATTTGCGCTACGAACTCGTGTTACTGACCGACTCACATGGTAAGTACAGTAGCTAGATAAGTTATGCAGGAGGGTGATTCCACGTAAAAGTCTACCATAACCATGAGTGTTTGTGTGTTTGTGTAGCTGTTTACATATGCTGTCTTTATTGGCGAGGACCTATAATTGGCTTACTGTCTTATATTAGAATTTTATACATTGTAATATACGGCTGTTGGTACTGTTACAAATAAATAAATGAAAAAATATATGTAGTTTTTCGTAGTAAAAAAGTATTGGTAACACTTTAGTATTTTAAGTTGTCGCACTGACAACGAAATTTAATATTTGGATTTTTCGCAATACTTCGGGAGCCAGAAGGTCGGCCCTGTAGATGGAGGAGGTGTCAACTCGCTAACTCGTTGTGTGCCTCGCAATTTCCGATTTCACCCGAGCCGTTTTAGTTTTGACATGCTAGAACAAATTTACACAGCTCCATCTAGCCCCAAACTAAGCAAAGCTTGTGTTATGCGTGTTAGATAACTGATGTACTACTTATATAACCTTTTGTTGAAATACATATTATACATACTACACTCAGATCCAAAATATAAATTAAAATTCATCATTTCAATTTCTGATCGGCCGGGAATCGAACCTCTGCGTGGCGCGTACGACTAATTCGTACGCACCTTTAGGTTGCATATCCCGCGCTGACCCTGATTAACCCGATTTCGGTGGTTTGTCGACCAGCGTCGAATCAGTGTATTAGGCAATCAACTATGTTACTCATTGATAAACTGCTCTGAGGGCCTAGTGTGAGTTCCGCTTCGATTTTACTTAACTATCGCGTTTGCGTTTACGTCGAAATTAGTATGAAGAAGAAAACTTCATTTACGTACCACTAGGCGGCGCTATATATTTTTTCATACTAATTTTCACGTAAACGCAAACGCGATAGTAAAGTAAAATCGAAGCGGAACTCACACAAGGCCCTCTGCTATATCTGTCTGTACGTTACATAGTATAAACTACCGCTGGCTTCCGCGTCTCTCTGTATGTATTTCCGCTAACTCGTCCAAAACTGCACAACCGATTTTGATGCGGTTTTCACTATCAGTTGGAGAATTTATAATATATATTTATACTATATTCTTTATAATACAGTATAATTAAAACTCAGTTACATTCAGTTAGAGAATTTCTTCCGGCAGGTTTATATGTATATCTATATCTAATACATTGTATTATAATAAAGTATGGCCGAGAAACCCGTGCGAAGCTGGGGCGTGATGCTAGCTTGATATATTATGTAAATTGATAGTATTCATAGTTCATAATTATTTATTGATTAGCAGTGGTCGGAATCAGGGAGTAACGTTATCAAAACTATGGATATGCCCTAGAACTTCCGGTACCGGTACCGGTTTCTAATATTTTTTTGTGTTTGTATTCCTCTTTACATTGGAAAAAGGAAAATTAAAAGAAATTTCGATCTAATTAATCGCAAATGTTTTAACTGTAGGTATACATAATATTAAAAAATATATATTTCTGGTATACATAGTATTTGATCAATAAATATGTTAAAGTGAAGTTGACGTAGTTATCTTAAAAAATTATGAAATGTTATTTCAACAAACCACAAAGTGTAAACAACTGCTTGCCACGTACCCAAGTTGCACTATACATAGGCAGGAAAGTTAATACTGTTCATACAGTCATGGTTAAAATGCGAATGCGAAATGCAAATTATAAGACTTTGAATTTTCTTATAAGTTTCCCTTTTCCAAATTAAAGAGGAAAAACAAACACAAAAAATGATTAAAAACGGAAACCGGTACCGGTACCGTAAATTCAACGACATATCCATAGTTTTGATAACGTTATCTTCTGTCATTCCCTTCACTGGTTATAGAATGTTAATTACTTTATACCAGCAGAGCGGCTTATCGATAATTTCCAAAGTATTTTCTGGGTTTCCGTATTTTAATATGTGTAATAGTGACCGCGATAGTTTAAAACATATGATATCATATCATATCATATGTATCAATGTTTATCATTTATTTCTCGTAAGTTGCCGAGATGGCATTGTGATTGTGTTGGATACATTGGTTTTCGAATTTTAGATAGTTCTAATGAAAAATTGAGGTAGTATATAGGTAGTACAACGAAATCGTTACTAGAATCTTGTAGAAACCTTTCTCGCTCGACGAGATCGTTTGGAGAAAATCTTGACAATTTGTTATTCGATACTTATTCTTGCGACAACCCAAGACTACACACCAGAAATCGCCACTGCAATTATTGCGCGTATTATCCTCGTATATTTGTCTTTCGAAATTTTCCGTTGCGCGGGATCTAGACGCCGACGCGACACCTTCGCGTATTTGCGGAACTGAGCTTTGGCCTTTTTAGCGTTTAGTGTTTATATATATGTATATATGTCTCTTTTTTTTCTCTTACTATATTTTTTTTCCTTGTTTAATTTATTTTAATTTAATGTTATTATTTTTAGTGTTATATGTCTGAACTAAATGCTAAATAAATACCTTTTTATTTATTTAATTATTTTTTATCTGCGTCAGATGCCTCCGATGGTTAGGACAAATGCGGTGTGGAGCGCGCTCGGGCCGCGCTGCACGCGCACTCGTGGTCCAATCTCAGGCTACACACTCATGACCAGGCGCGCAGAATTTCCATCATACATAATATGCCGAATCGATACGCTCATGGCCTCGCGAATTTGGACCATAGGGCTTGGGTCACTACCACGAATATTGGTCCTTCGAGCCGTTCCGATAGGCGGGATTTTGTCAATTGCAATCTACTTACAAATCCAAACGTAATTCGGCCTACAGCCGTTGCCGACGCATCCCCCCATAATTTGGCGAATCGGTACGCTAATGGTCTGTCATTGCCACAGAGTTTAAACCATATGGCTTAGATCATCGGGATTACCCCGTGGTCCTACGAGCCGTTCCGGTTGGCGACATCCTATCACTTGCAATACTAATGGCCCACCACCACCCATGGTCCTACCGACCTCTCGGTCATACGGACCGCGTCAGACCAAATCACGGGAGGTGCGCGCACTGCTTGACTTCCTACAAATTTTCCCTGAGTCCTATTTGTAACCACTCTCCCCTTTCTGGGCCTCGGACTGCGAATAACGTTGTGGCCGCTGTCAGCGCCACCTACTTGAATCGCATTTTAGTTGCCGTCACACATCCTTTTCTTGTGCCATGCTACACAAAACCCCTTGAAGCGCGCGAAATTCCCCTCCGAAGATACGAGGTCCGCAAAATAAATTGGTCCCACCTCCTTTCGCTCTAACCCCGATAGCATGATGCTACGCTCCGACTCGTATCGCTTGCAAATCCACAGAACCGCCCAGATCCCTACTCTCCTCCCCATTACCGCACACATGACTTGCATTCAGCTGTCTCGGATAATTTAAAATTTTTGAGCCTAGCGTTAAATCGCCCGTGCCCGGTGAGCATCTGCGAGGTAACATGGCCTGGCTCTACCAACGTGGCCCTAAGCCGATCCGTGAGACGTGGGAAGAAGCGTCGCAGATCGCCCCCCTTGTCCGCAACCTGCCAACGCTCCTCCCACGCCGCGCAGACCTCTTCCCGCACCCTTCGCTTCAACGCGCCCAGCTCGTTACCCCACCTATCACCCTTCGTCGCTTCCACGGTACTCGCACGCCAGAACTCTAGATCAGCTGGTAGCACTCCTGCTAAAACCGGTAAACCCTCCGTACTTACTACTCCGTACTAATCACTTGCAATACTAACATATTCAAATGCAATCCGGCCTGCAGCCGTCGCCGACGCGGCCCCTGCGGCAAACGCATCCCCCGCGGCAGAGGCATCCCCCGCGTCAGACGAGTCCGACAGCGAGGAGGAGACCGGCATAGAGCGAGCCAGGGCCGCGCTGCACGCGCACCCGTGGCCCAACCTGCGGCAGCACGTGCATGACCGCGTAGACCGCTCGCGTGAGGAGGCGGAGGAACTCGGTAAGTCTCTATTGTTCTTCTCTTTATCGGGTCGATGGACTAAACTGTGACCTACGCTTTCGCCCAGTATTCGGCGACGCATACAGCGTTTGAACTGGGGGCTTACCATGAGCTTTTATAGCAGGACTTAACAAAATAGAACAAGACAACGCTATACGAGTCACATAAGCTTATAGCAGTACTTGGGCGTGAACAGATGCTGGACCCGTGAGGGCGCAATATTTGCACTGGATAAAGATGATAAGCGCTGCCAAATTACTACAATGGCGGAACTCCAAGCGTTGAAGAAGAATATTCCACCGCCTCCAGCGAAATTGTCTGCACCACCATCTCAACAACAACAGGTGTCGAAGCCAGCCCAGCCAGTACAAACAAGGCGCAGAGCTGCAAATAAATAATAACATTAGTGGCTAATCGCATTGCAGGTAGGTTGTATATAACATTAGTAAAATATAAGTTGGTTAATTTCTTACCTGCACAGCGAAATTTTGCTTAAGACCCTCATATCTATCGTGGTTTGTTTTTGTGATTAAAAATCTCTATTGCCCTCTTTTTTCGAAAATACGTAGCGTAAATAATTCATATCAATTTAGGGTCAATTATATTTTTTTCTCACAATTTGTCATAACGAAACAAAACATTGCTTGCACCATTTGTTCCTGTCACTCTGACGGTCTGATGACACTTGACTTGACATCTACTGCCAACTGAATGTCATTAATGACATTACTGCTTTTCTTTTCTTTTTGCATTCGGCATCTGGGGTATGACTGAAACAGCCATGTATTGTAAATTCCGCTTTTAGTTTTTGTGTTATTTTCTGTTATAGATTTAAAGAATGCTAGAATCTAAGTTCTATTTATAATAAGCACCGCTGGCGTACAGCTGGCGATTGTATATACGTTTTTGTTGTAATTTTGTTAGGTATTAATTTATTATTGTATTATGTATAATATTTGTATGTAGGCATTGTTGATTTATCATGGACTCTGATGTGAGCAGCTTGTCTGATGAAAACTATCATTCAGTTTCTTCTTCTGATGATGATTTGGGTGATGACAGTTTTGTAAGTGCTACTCCTACTTTGTGTGATTATCTCCATGGCCAGTTTGCCCAGCTTGCTAAAAACTTTAACGTTGTACATATCAACGCCCAGAGCATCCCGGCTCACTTTGCTGATATGGTGACGTCTTTCGACAACAACAACTTACATGCAATTTTGGTTTCGGAGTCGTTTCTTCATCCTTCCCTTCACTCCAATCTATACACTCTTCCGGGATTTCGACTGATTCGAAACGATAGGACTTCTTCCTCGCATGGCGGGGTTGCTATATATCTCCGTAGTCACATTCCATTCACCATTGTAAGCAAATCCGAGCAACCACCTCCACTCAATACGCCCGAATATCTTTTTATTGAAATTAATTTACATCACACTAAGACTCTTCTCGGTGTGTATTACAGTCCCAATCTCCATATAAATTATTTTTCTTCTTTCGAATCTCTGTTGGAACAACTTACTCCCGCTTTTAATCATTCCATAATAATGGGCGACTTCAACACATGTCTCCTGAAAAATGACACCAGAGCACGGCGACTGAGGTCAGTGGTGGAAGCTAGTAATCTGCATATTATCCCGTCAAATGCCACCCACTTTTTCCCCAATAGCACTCCCTCCCTCCTTGACATTGCTATGGTTTCCTCGCTGGATCATGTAATAAAACATGGACAAACTACCGCAGACGCTTTTTCTTATCACGATCTTATATTCCTCTCGTATAAAATTAGACCCCCTAAATTTAAACCTAAATCTTTGCTGCGACGTAATTATGCAAACATGTGTGTGGAAAAACTTCGCGAGGATGCATTGAAGATCGACTGGGGTGATATTGGCAAAAGTGACAACATAAATGACAAAGTAAATATCTTTACCAAAAATGTAACTGCCCTCTTCGATAAGCATGCGCCACTTCGAACTGTGAAGTTGAGACATTTGCCAGCACCCTGGCCTCACGGATGTAATAAAAAAGCTTATGGTAAAGAAAAACAGAGCCAAGGTGAAATTTAAGCACAATCCATCAGAGCAGAATCGTGATCGTTACCACCAGATCAGAAATCACTGTAACGTGGTGTGTAGGGATGCTCAGCGCCGTCATATACACAAATCTGTAGAAAATCAGGACCCAGCCAAAGTTTGGAAATTCCTTAGAAATTTGGGCGTGGGCAAACAGCGGGATGGGGATGCCCTCCCAACAAATCTTAGCCTTGACCAGCTGAATCAACACTTCGCTTACTGCTCTTTTCTTGACAGTGTTACTAAGGCCAGTTCTATAAAGCATATCTCCGAGATACCAGTGCCTAATGTTCCTACCTTTTCGTTTAGCCAATTCTCTGAGCACGAGGTTAGGACTGCTATAGCTGCTATTACGTCAAACTCCGTGGGAAGCGATTGTTTGGGTCGTGCTATGATCCTGCCCATTCTGGATGCCATTTTGCCAGTAATCACTCACATCCTAAATTTTTCTATAATAACTGGGGTTTTTCCCGAACTTTGGAAAGACTCCTATATCATCCCGCTGCCCAAGAAACCCAATCCATTATCCCTATCTGATTACCGTCCCATATCCATTCTTCCTTTCTTGTCTAAAGTTCTTGAACGTCTTATCCATCGTCAACTTGTCTCCTTTCTCTCTGAACATCAACTCCTAAATCCTTTTCAGTCTGGCTTCCGGACGGGACATAGCACGGTGTCGGCACTGACGAAAATTTCCGATGACATCCGTCATGGTATGGAAAATCGCAAGCTGACGGTTCTCACGTTGCTAGACTTCAGCAGCGCGTTCAATACGGTCGATTTTGACATCATGCTCGCGTTTCTGGCCTCACTCAATTTGTCAAATTCTACAATCGACTGGTTTCGTAGTTACCTTTACGGGCGCCGGCAGCGTGTTGGTGTCGAGGACCGATGGTCGGGCTGGACTGGAACTGAGTCTGGAGTTCCACAGGGAGGAGTACTGTCTCCTCTTCTGTTCTCGATTTTTATAAACTCCATCACGCATAACATAGCTTCTTTTTACCACCTATACGCAGATGATCTTCAAATATACGCGCAAGCTCGACTTGATGAACTATCCGAAGCAATTATGCGTATGAATGTCGATCTGATTTCTATTTTGGACTGGAGCAGTAAATATGGCTTAAAAGTAAACCCCACAAAAACACAGACTATAATTATCGGTAGTCCTACCTCCATCGCTAAACTAGATTTTAATAGTCTTATACCAATTCGCTTTAATAATGTGCATATACCCTACAGTAAAAAAGTAAAAAACTTAGGGATTTATTTTGACAGCACTCTGTCATGGGGGAGCCAGCTAAATGAGGTCAGCAGGAGGATATTTGCTGCTTCTAAATCGTTAAAGCGCCTCCGCAACTTTCTACCAACATCTACTAAGATTACACTTGCTCAGGGCCTCCTGCATCCAATCCTGGACTATGCGGATTGCTGCTACCCTGATCTTACGGCTGAGCAGTTTAATAAAGCAGAGCGACTGCAGAACATGTGCATAAGGTTTGTTTTCGGACTGCGGAAATTCGATCATGTGTCGGAGTTCCGGAAGCAACTAAAGTGGCTCCCGGTTCGCTTGCGTAGGGATCTCCATATGCTGTCACTCCTATATACAGTACTTTTTAATCCCTCTGCTCCGCATTATCTAAAAGAGCGTTTCCAATTCCTATCTTCCTCCCATTCCCTTTCTCTCCGCTCTTCTGATAACCTTCTTCTAAATGTCCCACTTCACTCCTCTAACTTCTATTCTAAGTCGTTCACTGTCCAGTCGATTCGACTCTGGAACTCATTGCCTGTCGAAATCCGTCTGGCAAAAACCTTAACAACCTTTAAAAAGCTGGTTAAAGCGCACTTTCTCAAGGCTGTCATATAGGGATCCATCATCATCAACGTCTCACTTCACTCATAGGCGGATACATGATAAACATCAAAAAATGTATTTTATTTTTATTTTATCATCTTTATATTGTTTTGTGATGTTTAATTAATTGGTATTATGTATTTATAGTATTGTATTTTAGTGATATAGGTTTATTAATATTAATGAAATATGCCACAGTGATGTTCAGTAGAACAGACTTACCATCTATCCTAGGGTTTACTCTGTTTTTAGATGTTTAAGGTTGCCTGGAAGAAATCGCTTTAAGCGATAAGGCCGCCGGTTGCTTTTATTTGTTTATTTTTTCCTATGTTTTTGTTTTATTCTATGTATAAGCAATAAAGAATTTTTCATTCATTCATAAGCTTGTCTCGTTCTAAGCAGGGCAGTTATGTTTAAGTCCTGCTATAAGAGTTCATGGTAAGGCCTCGAACAAGTCCTCCATTATCCAAGTTTTAGGACACGCCGAGCATGAAACGAGGTGGTCCGTGGTTTGCGGAGATTCTCTATTAATAACCTACTTGTCACATTTGAGGCCTACAGGGATAACAACTGAAGCATGTCTTCGTATACAAACGCACATTACCTTATACAAATATAATACCTATTACACATAGGTATACATGCCGAAATTATGCCCGCTAATGCAATGAAAAAGGTGACGTTTACCTATGTAATATATTAATTACACCGTAGACCGGACAACAACACGAAAACGCAAAGTTCTAGAAGCAAATCATATAACTTTTGGGTAACAGATGTTTTCTTACTAATTCCGGTTAAAATGCCGGCAACCAACCCCTCCCCTTCCCCTTCACCCCCTTTGCCTCCTCGAAGTGTCCCTCGCCTTGGTTTTTTTCATTTTACAGTGATACGGTGTCCCAATATCTGTAATATCGCACAACTGGGACATAACGCCAAGATGATTATTTTTAATTTTTGAATCGCGCGAGATACGCTCCACGCAGTAGTCTGTAGCATTATAACCATTGTATATTATGAATTAGATGTCGTTTTGTAGGTAAATTCATAAGGTATGAAATGCCTATACCTACTAACTACTGTCATTTTTCTAGAAATTGGGAAGAAGAAGATGCCGGGTACCCGGCATTCTTTAATTCAGCGGGGTCGAATTAGTAAGAAAACATCGGTTTCCAAAACGTAATACGACTTGCTTCTAGACTCATAACGGAAGCTTTTTTTTTTTAATTTTGTCCGGTCTACTACTTAAAACCCCCGAGTTATTTTTTGTAACAACTAGCCAGAATAGAAACAGCCTACTCACTCTAGCCTTGAAGGCGTCCAGATTATAATGATCTAGGAACACACTCGCAGGGTCATACGACATAGACGACACATATTTCCTAAACTACTTGACGTATTTTAATAAAACGAACCATCTCGATTAGACTACCATCTCGATTAGAATTACTAATGTAATTTGCGCTGAAATTATAAATAGTCGGAAGTAACCTCGATTTTATTTGTAATCATTTATCGTAAGTAGGTAATATAGTAACTATGCTCAATTGTAATTTATGTAAGATTTTGTTTGAATAAATGTAATGAAATGATGCAACTGTTTTCACGGTCGCCTCGAAGTAAAAAAAAGAAAAACTAGCTTTTAAATATAGAAATCGAATCCTCATCGAAATCGGTCCATCCGTTTGGAAGCTACGATGCCTCACACACACACGTCATTTTTAAAGACTCTTCTTTTTTCGTCGGAGGTTAAAAATAACTGATTTTCACGCGGAGACGGGCAAGTTATCTGAGGCCCCCTCTCGCGCTCCAAAATGATGATAAGTCTAGCTAACCGATTAACGCCCCCAACAGGTGAAGAAGCCTTCATAGCAGCCTTTCAAGCTCTCCGGAACGCGCGTGGCGTCCACGAAGCGCCTCGCGACGAGCGACTAGCACGCGCCGAGCAAGTTGTGGTGGCGCTGTGTCGCGCTCTTGACCTTGACGACCTTGATGACCTGAATCACTTTGCCGCGTTTCACGACATGGATGACCTGGATGACCTTGCCGCGTTTCAAGGCCGTGGCGCCACGGATTCGGACTCGCCGGATGCGCCGAAAGCGCCGAAAGCCTGAATTTTTTTGAATAGTGTAGTGTATTTCATTGGAAAGACAAAATGTAGAGCACCACAATGACAATGACGAAATGAACTCCTTTTAGGAGGACAGGGCATACTGTCTAATATTGCGTGTATACCTAAACATGCCTGTCTAGGCATACATACCACGAAGGTCAGACGGCAGTCTCTCCACTGTAATTATCTATCTGATCCGTCAATCTGCCAAGCCGATCATGGTCAAGGCTGACACCGGGCCTTCGCGTACGAGAGATGATGATGTTGCCTAAACATGCCTGTAAGTAACAAAAATGGCCGAAGGATGTGCCCGAAAAGAACTATCATACGAACTAGAATTCCCCACATTACGGCGAATCAGCACGCTCATTCCCTGTCATTGTCAAAGAAATTGAACCATAGGGCCTGTCTTCCTTACTTAAAAAGATTTATTTCGTCATAGGACAATAATAACAATGGTCGTGAGGGGGGCGTCAGTTGTCTATTCTTCAGTGTAGTTTTCCTATTGTCTGAATGTTAGTTCCTTTTTACGCCATATATTCAGTATTATCGTTGTCGCTTACAGCTGTTTTATCTTTTTCTATTGAAATAAAACTCACTTTACGTGGGAACTGTAGTTGAGTCAGTAATTATTGCTACTAAATGTGTACATATAGAGTATGTATCTTGTATTGTATGAATCGTGTATATGGGAACCGTCGATAAGTAATAAATGCTGATATGATGTTAAGTGTTTGGCCTTGTTGCCTCATGAGGAGTGTGAAATTGGAAAGCAGATTGGAATGATGGAACATTTGGATTGTCAAGCACAGTTAGGTACTTTACTAATCATTAAACTATATGTAAATAGTATATTTTTTTCATTTAATAACTACCTAACCTTAAATATTTATCGCTTTATTTTATACACGCTCTAGATGGGTCGTGCTAGTTTTACGACGCTTCTGAAACTGTCTCCTTGACAATGAACCGAACATAGGAATCTTACAACACATACATACACATAGAGAGGAGAACATAGGGGTGTTCTGAAAGGTTTAAAAATAGTAATGTTTTAACATTAGAAATAGATTTACATATTATTTATTTATTTATTGTTACACTGAGTACTTATTAGTAAAATATAGAATTCGAACTTCTTGAGCATTATGAGTCGCGAGCTGTGGAGATCTACTCAGTTCAGCGCACCCATGACATAATAGACTAGAACAGAATTAAAAATTCAAAGTTTTTTGCCAACCGGTGTTATCTTACTTGCTGCCGGTTAGCTGCCATAAAATTTAAGCAGGACGATACTTATATTGTCTATAACATAATGACTCATCATAGCCAACGGTTATGGACGTAGAGTGGACGTAGATAGGCCCCTCAGGTATGTAATCATAGTCCAAAATCCAAGCGACCGCGGCTTTTATTACGTAATATCTGTGGCATAATGTATCTAAGGTAGGTACTTACTTACCTATATCTAACTCTAGCCATTGTATGAGTCAGACAATGTCAGACCTGATTTTAGTGACTTGACACTTCGTTTTATTATAATTTGTACTAGATGGAATTCTACCTGTTGCGAGCACTTGATGTTGCGCTCCTGAGATTGTGGTGAGGGCCAAACCCCACTTAGCTTTACAAGGTTACTGATAAATATGGGTTACGGCGGAAGGTACAGTATGCCGAGACGACAGCACAATCAGCTTCAAACGTCCGAAGATGTCCAGCGCACCTACGGATCCTGGCGAATACCGACCCAGGAGATATCTTCGAGCATCGATCAATCTCTCAGTTGATATTCGAGAGCCTATACATATTCCTGACGGGAGACAGTTATCAGCAACTGGAATCACGTGGCTGCTGGCCTCCCTATTTCTCAGCAACTGTAACAGGGACCTGTAAGTCCTCACGGGGCTGCTGGCCAGTCTCGGAGTCATGGTCTACCTGCGGCGGCCTCGCGACAACGCCAATTAAGCGCCGATACAAGGAAGGACACTCACTGGGCGGACGAGTGACCAAGTGACGGGGAATATAGGTACGCTGGAGGAACTAGTGGATGTACGTGGTACAAGTGAACTGTAGACGTGTAGGTACTGAAAGACTGACATTGCAGCAGGGCCGATCTAGGAAGCTGCTGGACAGTTGATACCAATCCCTACGCATAGCATAAAATGAAGTCGCTTTTCAGATGCGCGGGCGAGCGGACGTCCGACCACGCCCTCGGCAACCAAAAAGCGACTTTATTTTATACTGCCTGCCTGTTATTATGATGATGTAACCGTATAAAATAAGTCTTGCACGTAGGCTTCATTCCCCTCCCAACCCATTCATTCATTGTATCATTCACACATTTGTTTCTTGAAATAGAGCCACACACACTTACTTAGTTACCTTGAAGTCAACAATTAGAAGGTAAGCGACTATTGGATTGGACATTCAATTATGTATGGTTTTATCGCTTGTCTGAATAACTTCTAACATAGACACTAAATGAGTTTAATAAGTATTGCATACTTAAGTACTTATTTATCGGCTATGGATTGTATCTAACTAAAGATAGTATCTATCTACAGAGCCATAAAACTTTTGAGGTTTAAATATTACGTAGCTAAGTAGGTATAAGTATAAGTACTCATTTTCGATTGAGTAGGTACCAAGATAAATATTTCAACTGGTTTTATAAACATTCCTATTGTCTTTTAGCTCTTAAAACGACCTAGCCCACTCGTAGATATTAAATTGTAGCTTGATCATAGGTAATTATTTATGATAGTTTAAATTAAATAAATGGAGTCTTGTTTGGACCGGCATGCTGAGTACACGTGCGCCCGCGCCTCCGTCGCGGCCGAGCGCAACCCCTCAAAGGCACAAAAAATTTACGACCCGCCCTTTGTCGAGCACTATATGCGTTGCGTTTACTAAATTTTTTCGCAAAGAATTAGTTAAAGTGAAATCTAAAGTTTTAGCTAATCCTAACTTTGTGTCAGAAAATTTGTTGTAGTAGTACCTAGAGTTAGAAGTGATAGTGATAACGAGTGAATCGGACTCTAATGGACACGAGCAATGGAACAATCGCGCATCTACAGTGCAATATCTGGTTCCGTCTCGTACCTACATGATCAGACCTGACCTGAAATCAACGGAGATTCCCAGTGGTCCCAGTAGGTAGCTCCGTGGTGGAACTATCTACTTACACTATCCATCATATATCTGGTGAGAGCGTTCCTATTATTTTTCTAGTGCCCCAACCTATTGATATCGGTGTTTAAGGTACACATAGTAATAATTTGATATTACTATATTATCTTGGGACTCTATTCATAGAATTAAGCACTTGTTATTAGTTGGTGCACAGAAGACAGCACCTCAACCTACCCTGTTTAGAGTTTGAACCGTCTCCGGTCTGCACACGCCTCCATAGCGATGCTATCTGATTTTATACTAGGCGGGTAGGCTGATGTTCTGGTAGTTGTACATATTTAAACATAGTTTTACCAGCCAGCTTTTAGCAGCAGCGTGACATCTGCTCTGGCTGGACGTTACCTTGTGCAAATTTAATTTATTTTCAGTTAATTATAGCTTTTTAGTCACAAAGAAAGATTTTATAAGACAAATATAATTGGCGTTTAGAGGGATACATATATCTCAAACTAACAGTAACACGAATTAATCTGACTATGCAAATATCGATCCTTTTTAATTATATCCTGAGCTGTCCAATACCGCTATAGGTTACTCATATTTTAACTAATTGCCTTTCAAGCTTTCTCCACAGCTGTAACAATCCACAATAATACGTACGAAAACTTGCGCTCCACAATACAGCAAAACTACTACCTACTTTGCAACGCATTGTATAACTTTAAAAAACCGTACACCATAACCATAACTTAAGTATCGGGTCTTCCGCGAAACGCAATAAACACAGGAAAGAAATCGACAAAAAATTGTTAAAGAGCTCTGACCGGGCACTTGAAATCAATAAACGCACATTTGTAGACTGGTTCCCAACGGAATGTAGATAAAAAACTATTGCCTGACCATTTCCATGAACAAAGCCACTGCAACATCTGGCGCACCGAACATGGCAAACGAAAAACAGACGTCAATAAGTCAGTCGATTATCAAACAAATGAAGACATTCCCACCTAATATTTTATCACTAGGCAGTGCATCCAGACTTAGCGACATACGCAGCGAATAACAGGAAAAGACATACTCTGCTCAGCTTTTCTATTAATATTAAAACAAAATGCGGACATAGAAAACCAATAGTTAATCCTTCGACGATGATAGATTTCTTCGTACAGAAAACGAATAAGCTTCGAACTGCATTCACAACCACTGCAATAAGTACCATAATGCTAACCTCACAAGGGCCTCAACATAGTACAACCTAAAAGCCAACTTTATATTGAAGAAACTAGACGTGATAATCCAGTTAGGAAGTTATTTGACGACTTTCTTATAAGACCGATCTATAGATAACCACATGTTCACTCTCGAGCGGGTACTGCATTCCAATTGGAGAGCGGGCACCAAAAAATAGTTTACAGTCCTAGATTGCTATGACTTCATTAAAGACCCAATAAGTGTAAAGCACGAACGTGCGGAAGGTACGTATTTACCACTCGCAATACTGACCAACACGGGAACATTAACTGAATGTTTCGGATAAGCTATCTGGGACCGGATATCGAGAGACAACATAAACTCTCGGCTATAGGACATCGACAAATAACACTAGAAGAATAGCTGACAGCCGCTGAGTGGCCGATTTCGACATTACACCTGAGCAAAGGAATAGCTCTAAGTTTATGGTCCTTGCTGTGAGCAGGCCACCGACTGAGAGACAACATTAAAAAATGGCTGAATGTTACGGATATGCTACGGGCGATTTGTTGGAACAACATTAAGAAAAACAGCTAAAAGGTACGGGTACACTACGTTACTTGGAAAGTTACGGGTATTCTGCTGCGATAAGACAAGAATTCGAGAGATCACATAATAAGGACGGTTGAAGGTCACGAGTTCGCTGTTTATGACAGGGTATCGAAGGAACATTAAGAAGAATAGCAGAAAGACAAGAATTGAAGAACAACTGATATTGTAGGCAGGTTGCGACAGGACTTTAATGGACATCACAAGAAGGATAGCCAAAAATTACGGGTACGCCGCTTGCGACAGGACTTCAGTAGAACATAAAAGAAGAATAGCTGAAGGTTACGGGTACGCAGATCACGACAGGACATTGAAGGAAAATTAAGAAGAATAGCAGAAAGACAAGAGTTCAATAATAGCTTATAGTGTCAACGGGTTGCGACAGGACTTTGATAGACAACATAAAAATAATAGTCAAATATTACGGGTACGCTGCCTGCGACGGGACATCGAAGGAAAATTTAGAAGAATAGCAAAAAGACAAGAGTTGAAGAATAGCTGATAGTGTAGCCGGGTTGCGATAGGACTTTGATGGACAACATAAGAAGAATAGCAGAGAGACAAGAGTTCAAGAATAGCTTATAGTGTCAACGGGTTGTGACAGGACTTCGAGGGACACATAAGAAAAATAGTCTAAAATTACGGATACGCTGCTTGCGACGGGACATCGAAGGAAAATCAAGAAGAACAGCAGAAGGACGAAGAGTTGAAGAATAGCTAGTAGTGTAGGCGGGCTGCGACAGGACCTCGATGGACAACATAAAAAGAAAATCCTAAAATTACGGGTACGCTGCTTGCAAGAGGACATCGAAAGAAAATTAAGAAGAATAGCAGAAAGACAAGAGTTAAAGAATAGCTGATAGTGTAGGCGGGTTGCGACAGGACTTCGATGGACAACATGAGAACACTAGCCGAAAATTACGGATACGCTGCCGGCGACAGGACGTCATTAGAAAATATTAGCAGTCACGGGTGCGACGGCGGGACATCAAAAGACAACAAATCACGAAGATCAAACCAGCAGAGCTCTCCGAGGGACCAATTACAGCAGTCAATATCCTTCGTTTATATATATATATCCGGAGCACACCAGCTCTTTGGGTGAGAACCGTGCCATCTGCTGGGCTTGGTGGCTCAAAATACAAGTACAGACGACGGAACTACCGATGATGGCGACGCCATACTTGGTTCTCGCTGATATGACCTACATACACCCTTGCAGAAGCATTTCTGGCTAGTGTTGTACCTGGAACGGAACGGAATCTTAGATGGTAAAACCATCACAAAAATAATCAAAGTCCGTAGACTATCGTATTTCGGCCACATAATAAGATGCGACACACCACATACTGCACGCAGCCAGAGAATACAGAGAAAACAAACGCAAAGTCGGCCGGCCGATCTTTACATGGGAGGACTTGCTAGATCAGACAAGTATACCAGAAGATCCAAAGAATCCTGGATGGAGTTAGCATGAAACAGGACCCTGATGGAAAGGGAAGCAGATGAAGTATATAAATCACCGGAAACGGATTCCGAATCAGAGCCAGAGAGCCTACCAACCTCCTGCACTGCAAACAAATCCGCAGAAGATGACCAGGATCAACCCGGAACAACACTCACTGCAGAGCCAACAGAACACCATAACCGGAGCAGAACCAACCACAGCAGTCTATAGCATCCATCTTTTATATATTTACACACCAAGTATAGTATCTATCCTCCCTCACACTGGCTCGATGTATGAATTCTTGTCGGTTCTAATCTAACTCCTGTCGCTCCCATCCTGACTGCGAAAGCCCTACAGTCCCCTCGCATCTACGTGCGCACTGGTTTCTCGGGCTGGAGGTAGCGCAAATCAGCCGGGGACGCGATGTGGTGTCGCTTAAGTCCAACAACTCCCACGTCCGCGACGGTATCCGGAGCAAACCAGTTCTTCGGGTGATACCCGTGCCACCCGCTGAATTCGGTTGCTCAAAATACAAGTAAAGACGACGGAATCACGGACGTAGGCGACATCATACCTGGTTCTTTCTGATATGACCTACATACACCCTTGCAGAAGAACTTCTGGCTGGTGTTGTACCTGGAACGGAACGGAACGGATAGTTTAAATTAAATAAATTGCTTTATTAAATATAGTAGAATACGAGTTATGGCTTTGTCTATAACCATAATCGACAAATAGTGTTTCTCTGCCCTCTGATTTAATTCATTACGGTTGGGGCGTGATACTTGTTCTCATAACATCACGCATCACGCATCATCTTGGCGTTAACGGCCCGGCCTACAGTACGCTGTTTGCCTACACATATGGCAAAGCTAAAGCTAATTTAGTTGGGACGAGCGTTTGGAATAGGCAATACCTACCTATTAAGGAAAGCTGAGACCGCAATATTTAACTACGCTACTGCCAGTCTGCCACGCTAAAGGGAAAACCAAGAAAATTGACCTCTCATACCATCCTTGTAGGTACACCAACCTCATGTGGTGGGTGGGCGGCGGTGACTTCAAATTAATTATAAGATAGATAAAATTATTTTTTATACAATTTACATGATAATGAATAATAATATTTAGGACAAACCTAATATAAGTTTTACCATTATTGTAATGTACCTTTTATTTTCTTTGTTTAACATTCATAAGTGCTATGTATAGCCTAAACTGAATAAGTTGTTTTGACTTTGGCTTTGACTTATCACCATCCATGATACTCTTTCATGGAACTCATCACCAAGGATGCCAAAGACCAAGCGATGTGGACAAGTAGGACTGACGCCATGATGATGTGATGATGACTCTTTCATCGTCTTCGATTGTAGGAATAGCCACGTCCCGCGCAAACCCGCAAAAATATATTCGGAAACACGAAAGCCGCCAGTAAAAAGAAACCGGCCCAAGAGGCTACTGGAGAACTACCTGGAGAAGTTTTCCCTGGAGAGTACAACATGGAGGTCTTCAAGAAAGGGGTTAAAAGGTTTTTACAGGGTCGGCAAAGCGTAGGTGATGCCCCTGGTATTGCAAACACCCATAGGCTGCGGTGACTGCTTATCATGAGGCCGCAAGCTTGTTTGCCACATTAGTGGTATAAAAAAAAGGCATTAGCGTATCTAGGGCTATTTTCCAGGCGGGGCCCGGCCCCTGAGGTGGCCGATAAAGTCAAGTCAATCGCCAATGTACAGCCAGTGAGCACCCCATCCTGGGATGGGCACCAGATCATTCTGGGGTGGGCACGGCCCACCCGGCTCCCCCCCTTCCTGCGCCTATGCCAAGAGGCGATTGCTTGAAGTCGCCGTCAATGAAACAAACTCAGTAACGGTGCCAAGGGTAATGCGTGTAAAAACCTTTCTTGTCGACCTTGGTTACATCGCTATGGGTATTATCAGATATTTCGTTAGTACTCAAAGTTCTACAAAAGTTAAATGGAATGCAATCACAAAAAAAAAATCCGAAACCGGTACCGGTACCGTAAGTAAGTTTAAGGGCATATCCATAGTTTTGATAACGTTAGCCCCCTCATTCCGATCACAGGTAATCATATTATGTGGTATTATGTAGGTACCCACTTAATTTGAAATAGGTAAGTACCTACCTAGTTACAAAACCGTTGCTAACAAGAAAATACGTCAGTTATAATTAACTAGGTACCTGTTAATAATGAATATCCAATACAAAGGTCAGAGCTACAACAATTATGATATTATAAATAGGCCTATCATGATGGCTACCTACAGGTAACTGTCACTAATTGCGTAGTGAGTGAGGAATCCGCATTGATCCGGTATTTATTAAAATTGTCGTCGTATTATATTTTAAAGATAAGTAAAAAGTCGAGAAACCAGTCGTAGGTAGGTAGGCATTCAGAGTAGGTATTTCTCGGAATGACTTCGGTGACGGAAAACATCAATGACTGAATGTGTAACCATGATCCAATCTGGTCAGGTTCCCCTGGTTCCCCATGGAGGTCAGATGGCAGTCCCTCTGTAATTAAATGCTATATCTAGCAACAGCCTACACCCCCAAATTATCTATTTCAACCTTTAGATTACGAGTTATCTTTAGTTGAAATTCTGTAATTTTATCACCGACACTGACGGATCATGAAAACTACATTAACCTTAACAAATAACATAATCTAGATGTCGCAGCCGGATGGTTAAATTAGCCAGTTAATTAAACGGCTAGCTTCTTATGGTATTATTTAATTGAAAAATTGCCAATTTCAAGAATTTTTAAAGTAATGTTTAAAGAACGAAATTGACCCGAATTTACTGAGCTCTTCCAAATATTGTCACAATGCCAACTTAATCACAATAATCTCAAACAATAATAATAGTTTGCATTAGGTTTTAATTCGGTTGGGTTAGGTTAATGTTGTGACAATGCATGGAGGAGCTCCGTAAACTCGGGGCAATATTGTTCGTTAGACGTAACTTTCAAAGTTCATGAATTTGGCAAATATTCAATGAAATAATGCTTAAAAAGCTAGCCATTTAATTAACCGGCTAATTTAACCATCCGGCTGCGACATAGACATTATGTCTAGTATTATAATCCACAAACTTCTTATTTCTATAGTGCTTAACGCAATAGGTATCGTCATCATTGATTGGATTAGACATCTATTATAGATTTTAACAGCGTCACTTTTAATCGGTGTTCAGTGTTTACCACAAAAGGTATAAACAAAGGAAAATATATCTCCAAAGGGATGAGCCAAAATTGCCCCAGGCCCGGCGCAAAAGAAATGCTTGATTCGCAAACAAATTTTTTGTTTGAGCGTAGAAGATCCATAGGCGCTAGATGTAAAAAATTAGGGTTGTAACGGAACTTCGCCTCCGCCTTCGTTACGGCGGAAGTTCTGCAAGAAATCATACCTCTGCCTGGAGGTTTATTTACGTTATAATGCAACGCGCGAGCAGCGACGCTGAACTAAACTGAAATATAATTTGCCTTTGTGTACATAAAGTGTACTACAAATGTACCTATTTGTACATAAAGACTTTGAATTGCTCTTACGTTAATTACAAATTTTTCCAATTCCGCTTTCTCCTCCGCATTCGCCTCCGTTACAACCCTATATAAATACACTTATGGAAAACTGCATCTTGCTATATACTTATATTAACATGTATTTTAATGTGGTGTACCTATGTGTGGAAACGGCGACTCAGCAAGGACGCGGGGTAGATTGTGGGTAGCTGTGGACGGTAGCTGGAAGCAGCAGAACAAGGGCAGGGCATAACAACCAGCGATGGTCCGTTGATGATGACAATGGTAAAGTAATAAAAAATATCTAAGTATATATAAATCTTGTACTTTATTGTTACAAGAATGCAAAAATTATAAATAACTATTAGCTCTATAATAAATCTCTAATATACATAATTTGTAAAACATTTGTAAATAAATCGACTGGTGCGATTAACGTGTAAGTTAACAAACATTAGAATCTATCAACAAAGTCGGCCGCGGCGGGCGCGGTTGATATGTGCTCGGCGGCCGGCGGCGCGCCGGCGTGCTCAGCGGAATAATACTGCGGTCCCTACTGCTACGGTGTCCCACTCGGGCCTCGCGGCCGATCGGCGTATCTTATACATTAATTATTATCAGTCCGTGAACACATGAGAGCGAGCGGTCGAGACGGGTACGAATGTAAGCTAAGAGAGGCGAAACGGTGCAGGCGGGCGGAGGCCGTATCACATGGTCGTTGCGGCGAAGGCACTGGCGGCTGCGGCGGCTGCGGCGAGGCGGCTACTGCGCCGGGATCGCGACGGGCACGGCGGGCGCGGGCGCGGGCGCGGGCGGCGGGCTGGATGCCGGCCGGTGCAGCAGCTCCGGGGACTCCAGCAGCGCGGCGAAGTACTGCGAGGCGACGCGCGCGATGTACTGCGTGTGCGGCGGCCGCGCCGGCCACCAGCCCTCCAGGAAGCCGATGTGGCCGCCGCGCGCCGTCACCAGCAGCGCCACGCGCGCCGCCGCCGCCGCCTCGGCCGCCGGCAGCGCCGCCTCCGGCTGGAACGGGTCGTCCGCCGCGCACAGGCACAGCAGCGGCGCCGCCACCGCGCCCAGCTTGCCGCGCAGCGTCGCCGCGCGGTAGTACGCGTCCACCGACTCGAAGCCGAAGTGGCGCGCCGTGAAGGCGGCGTCGAACGCGCGCACCGAGCGCGAGCGCACCGCGCCCGGCCAGTCGCAGCCGGGCGCGGAGCCGGGCCAGCCGCCGCCCAGCGCCGCGCCCGCCGCCGCCACCGTGCGCACCAGCTCGCGCGCGCAGTGCCACGAGAACGGCGCGTTCAGCGGCCGCGAGATGCTCTCCGAGCTGGCGACCACGTCCAGCGGCGAGGAGACCACCAGCGCGCCGGAGACGCGCGCCGCCGCGCCGTGCGCCGCCAGGTAGTGGCCGAGGATGAGCCCCCCGAGCGAGACGCCGGCCGCCAGCAGCGCGCGCGCCGCGGGCCGCCGCGCCTCCACCGCGCGGACCACCTCGGCGCAGTCGTCGTGCGACACGGCGCAGTAGAGCCGCGGCGTGGCCAGCGGGACGCCGCCGAGCCCGCGGTTGGAGAACACGACGAGCACGGCGCCGAGGTCCTGTGCGGCGGCGGCGAGGCAGCGCACGTAGTCGGCGTGCGCGCTGCCCGTGAGGCCGGGCAGCACGAGCAGCACGGGCGCGGCGGCGGGCGCGTCCTCGAAGGCCCAGTCGAGCGCGACGCGGCCGCCGTCGGCCAGCGGGAGCACCTCGCGCCGGAACGCGGGCCCCGCGAGGAACCGCGACCGCAGGATGGAGCCCAGCACGGTCTGCAGCCGCGCCTCGAAGCACCACGGCGTGGGCCAGTACGCGAGCCGCGCCGCCGGCAGCCGCGCCACCAGCGCGCGCAGCGCCGCGTCGCCGCACACCACGCGCGGGACCTGCCGGCGACACCGGGCCCGTCTCAATCAATTGAGCTACAATTTGCTTGTGCAGCCCAGCGAACTAAACTCTGTCCATGAGGCGTATTGCAAGACAAGCGTACGTTTTCAATGTATGACAACACCGTCGAACGATGTAGACGTTGTTTTGGCATACGAAGACGACGATTATAGGTATTAGGTACACCGGTGATGGTTGGTACGACGGTAAGCAGAGTTTAATGAAACAAACTTTTGTATGTAAGCGTACAATGTCGAATACGCGTGTGTAAAGCTAATAGTTACTTATTTTATTATTACAATCATCATCATCATCTTTAGATTTTAAGATTTATGATTAATTGGCAATGTAGGTAGGCACCTACGTAACGACTATCAAACTCTATCTAGCAAAGCGAACATTTTTGTTACGTTATGATATGGTTTCGTTTAACATTTGACAGCAACGATTTACGATAGATAGGTATCATCTAATAAAATGTACTTATCAGGCTTACAACCTGATAACGATACGACAAAATATCGATCCATTTGCCATGGTTTGGCCTTTAGTTAGATAATCGTAGCACTAGACTGGAGTGGAGATCAATAAGAACAGCACATAAACATAATACTTGTATCAGGTAGGTACGTAGGTGTCAATAGAAAACTACTTCACTTTTCTACAATAGATAGTAACTGCGGCGTCATTTCCAATAATTGTATACAATTTTAAAATCAATACAATATGTTACTCGTACTTTACGTGAATGTTAGTCGTTAGACTTTTAAAAAGTAAAATAATTGATTTTACAGGATTAGGATTTTTTTTATACGACTAAGGTGGCAAACAAGCTTACGGCCTGCCTGATGATAAGCAGTCACCGCAGCCTATGGACGTTTGCAATACCAGGGGCATCACCCACGCGTTGGCGACCCCGTAAAAACCTTTTAACCCCTTTCTTGAAGAACTCCATGTTGTACTCTAAAGGGAAAACCTCTCCAGGTAGTTCATTCCACAACCTTAGTGTGCGTGGGAGAAAGTTCTTTTGGAACCGCACAGTTCGCGACCAATTTGGCTCCAAGGTATGAGGATGAACCCCCTGTCGATGGCGAGCGGTGCGATGATAGAATGTAGCTGTAGGTATCATGTCAAACAGTTCTTCAGAGCAAACACCGTTGTACAAGCGGTAGAACACACAAAGGGAGGCGAAATCCCTCCGCTGGCTCAGCGGCTCAATACCACTTGTGAGCATGGTATCATCGACAATTCTCACAGCGCCCTTTTGGATCGAGTCACAAGGAACAAGCTGATATGCCGGTGCTCCCGCCTATAGATGGGAGCAATACTCCAAATGGGGTCTGACTTGAGCCTTGTATATAAGAAGTCGTTGCCCCGGCGTGAAGAATTACTTTGATCTGTTAAGCACACCCAGCTTTTTAGATGCAAGCTTGACCTTTTCTTCCAAATGACTGCGAAACTGGACGTCACTGGAGATGTCGACACCTAGTATGCTCTTAGAGATGGCAAGCGGTGTATCCTGGAACTGAGGAGCTACAACGAATGGAGTTTTCTTGGCGGTGAACGCGCATACTTGTGTCTTAGTGGGGTTAAATTGGACTAGATTTAGTCGTTCGCAATCGGAGATTCTAGATAAAGTACTCTCGATTTTAGACACAAGTACTTCGCGACTTTCCTCCACTATGGCACGAGGGATATTGACACGACCCGTATAAAAGGCGTCTCCAGTACTGTCATCCGCATAGCAATTAATGCCGTCAATGGACAGCATATCATTGATATGGAGGAGGAACAGAGTTGGAGACAGCATCGAGCCTTGCGGGACACCAGCGTTAATGTCCAAGCTATCGGAGCAACAGCCGTCAGCTACGGCTTTGATGCATCTGCTGGACAAAAAGCTAGTTACCCACTTGCTCAATTCCTCGGGAAGCCCGTATGATGGTAACTTCCATAGAAGACATCTATGCCAGACCCGATCGAACGCTTTCGCTATATCTAGGCCAACAGCCAATGCCTCACCTTGACTATCAACAGCTAAAGCCCAACGGCTATTATATCATATTATTATTTGTTTTATTAGAATATCCCAAAATACACAGAAAGAGATTATACAAGGTCTGCAAGGTATGTGGGTCACACCATTTAGAGTTTGGAAAATCATATAAACATAATAAAAATTATGTTTATATATGATAATATGTCCACACCATGTTATTATGGAGAACGAGAAGACATTTAAAAAATTATTATCAATTTTCATTTTTTTGCAGCATTTGTCTAAGCAACTAAAGGTATTAACGTAAAAAAAAACAATCAACCAAATATATTTTTAAATGAGCCATCAATGCTACAATATTGAATATGGTAGTATATTAACATAGCTTCCCAATGACATGACTATAGGTAAAAAGCTTCAGAAAAACCCCATCTTGCATAGGTGAGTAATATGTTCGGATAGACATTACAGTACACTTTTGAATATATGGAAAGACACTACACTCACAAATGCTAAATTTTTGAACTATACATGCTGTTCTTGGTAACAGAACCAGACTTCATACTTTTTGGCAATTCTCCGTTAAATAAATTAAATACTAGGTCGTTATTAACCATGTATCAACTTGCATTCTACGAAAGAGCAAGGTTTCCTGCTACAGGTATTTTATACTTAAAAGGAAGATCCCAACCACTGTTGTACTTAAGCTTGTTAATGAAATAAATAAAGATTAAAATTTATTAGGAAGTACCTTCTATAATTTACCTTTTTCTTAACAAAATGTTTATCATACCTAAATCACATTTTTATTTATATATACACGGACACTCTACACCATAATATTAGTATCTTTGTATTCAAGGAATAATAACTATAGTCAATAATATAGCATATAACTAATGCCAGCAGCAGCAGTAATTCCAGCTCCAATAGAGTATACTAAAATTGTTGCTACTAAGGTTGTGGTTTCTAAGGTTTAGAATTCTAGACTTTAAAGTAATTTGTATTTGTATATATTATATTTAAAGTATGATAATCTAACATACTTTGGCATGGGACCAGTCTTATTAGGGGCGTGTGGTAAAGGCCTAAGGCCATTTGGAGTTGCAATTTCAGACAGTTACAAATTTTGCATGTGAACAATTGTAGGCAATTGACCATCAGCTGATGGTGTCCCCCATGCCATCAGTAGGTTACTGCGCTAAAGTCAGTCCTTAAGCGCTTACTTGTAGTGTGGTGTGGTGTTGTTGATAATATTATAATTTTATGCCAATATATTTATCGAAAAAAGTAAATGTTTGCACTCTGCTAGAACAGTCATTTGATTTAGCCGGGTCACCCAATCCGGCACAATATAGCAACAATTACGCCACACGGACACAGGTCGTCAAATAAAGATGGAATAATAGCAGTACTGAATAGGATAATTTCAATAGTTTACCTTAACTACTTCCAGTAGATAATAGGTTATGTATATTATTGATAAAGACGCTCCAACCAGTAGCTCTTTTCTGGCTTCTAACACGTATGTTATTAATCCTACCATGGTCTAATAAATAAAAATGGAAAAGAAAGAAACACTTTGAAACTTATTTCTACGAAGGCCTCATCAGTCAACCGTCACACACATACTGCAGTGAATGGAAAGAAATGAAATCATAATGAATGAATGAACCACTGAATCAACTGTATGAAACGAACTAGAACTATAAATCGTACTCATAAGATTCATATTCCGTTACACAAAATGAAGAATTTTTTTCTTGACGAGCTCCTTATCAACGAGCAAAGCAAAGCAGCGAACAAACTGTCACTGTCAAATCAATCTGTCAATCGCTACGGAGAGTGTTGCCAACTACACTGAAATTACCATAATTACGGTAAAAACTATAACTATAGCATAGAATGTGCAAAGCTTTCAAGATAAAATAACACAGAAAAAAGGCTATCATATACCTGCAGTAGTACTAATAATGGACAAGGAAATCGTGATTTTTGCTTCACTGACTTATTTTTAAATTATTAATTACATTGGTTATTCGAATGACTTAGCTACCACTTGAAAATAAATTAAAATTACGGTCAAGTAAGCGTACCGTAACGATCACTATGTACCATGAGCTAGTCACCGTACAATTTATTTATATATCATATGTTTATAGTTGAAAGACTTAGAAATGAATAGGCATATCATACACAGAGCAGTGTGTGGTTAAAATACATGATAATATTTTAAATGTTGGGAGACAAGTTATGGGACCCATGAAAAAAACAAACCACAAGTAATAGTGATGTGAATATACAAACACGTTTCAACGAAATATCGAAATAAATAATTGTATTAAAGTACAACTAAATATTTAACGAGTCTAGAATTTAATTTTAATCTACTTGTTTGATGACTAAAATTTATTAGCTTCATAGAAATTAAACCTCTCTATACTCGGTCTAATTTAACGTTACGTCGAGTTATAGTACCTAAAATGTAATTATATTGGTTATTCATACTTCCCTACACTATAACTATTGGTCTAAAGGAAATCCACATCGAATCCATTTGCTTGCGTATTTTTCTTTGCGTTGTTTAAATTGAATCGACTCGTTGAATCAATAAAACGTCGTAGGTAAATCACTAGCTGTTGTAACATTTAACTATTTTCGGTTTATCGGGAACAGTTTGAAAAATTTATGGATGTGCGAACGTTATAAGAGCAGTCATTTAGACCTCATAAAAAAGGAAATATTAAATTTTTTGTTTGTTTGAAATATTGCACTGAGGGAGTTTTGAAGATAAGGTTTCGAAGCAAGGTGTCCAGGGAGTAGGAACGCGACAGTCAGCCCCTGAGTCGCGTCGCGTGAACATCATCGTATCCATTTCCGTAACTAAGAAACCCTAGACCTAACCCTTTTCAAATTTCCACGAAAAATTCATTATAACTCGCGTGTGGTTTGTTAAATTAATTTAAGCTTTATTATTTTGTGTTATTTTTCATCTTTGTGTCGTTTCTTTCGCTCTTTATCTATTTCTTTATCTCGGTAGTTTCAGTGATTTGGTTGTTTTACATTTTTCTTTGTTTCTAATTTTCACAACTTTCACTTCAATGTAAGTATGAAAGGTGATTAAAACACAAATTTTTAAAAAAAGTTTACCATATTAAATATGATCAGTACTCACCCTTACTGAATAAAAAACTATAGAACTAACCTGCCATACAGTTTCGGATGTGACATCGAATACACTCTAAAAGAATGAGTTGAACTCGAATCTCGACTTCGTATTCGATGACCTAGGCGCTCTAACTAAGTCTGCGTCTAGGTTTGCCGCCGAATTCTGATACGATTTTGACCCATGTTCCGTTTACGAACCTTTGTGCTTTTAAAGCTTTAATGACATTTTCCTAAGGATATAATTCTCGAGTTTGAATCGAAACCTGGTCCGAGTCGTTAGCGTCCCTTACACTAGGCACACAACTTACACGCACGAAGTAAATAAAATTTTAAATAATAGTATCTCCTTTGACTCATGAGTCGATAGGTAGGACCATAATAATGCCTGACGAGATGATCGGAATATGTGTGACGGTTTGAGCGAAGTAGACAATAGGTCACTGGTTCGTTTGATGTTGAGGTTTTACTGGACGCATGAGCAGGACATGTGGTCTATATGTTCATGTGTTGGCCTGGTGTGTAGGTTTGGAAGGTGAGCCCAGGTTTTTCCTATCGATTAGGCTATTTCCGAGACCTAAAAGTCCATATTTTACAATTCATTAGGGTTACAGAGTTAGGACTATGTTAGACGATTTCGCAACCATAGGGTTAGGAGTGGCCACAGAAGAAAGAAGAATCCATTGCCGTTTCGAGTGTTGTCAAAGCTTAGTCGCATGTTTACTTTATACTTTGTTTGATTTCTTGCGCGGATTTTATAAATTGTTTGACTATTTGCGTGGATTACATTTAAATCATCTTATTTACGCGGATTTTATGTTTCATTCGTTTCAATTGTGCGGATTTTGATGTTTGATTTCACTTTTAATTACGTGAACTAAATTTTATTTATTTGCAAATATCCTTAAATTGAATGCAGTCGATTTACAGAGTATTGCTATAAACTAACATATTCCTTGTGACGTTTTTCAAAATGTATACACAACGTAATGGGTCCGAAAATTGAAATCGATAACTAGACGATTACTAGCTTACGGCCAAATCACAATACGTGAAAGGAGGTCTATTATGTTATGTCTACTCTTATAGGTAGATACTCGTATGTGTGTATTTATACAGATAGATAGGTATCAGGGTGGCTGAAAAGTTACAGTACCGAGAGTTCGTAATAATGTAATGTATAATAAGTAAGTACCTAAGTAAAAACTCGTCATTGCTTTGCCGGTGTCCACCTTGACTATGATCAAGGATTTAATAGATCAGGTAATTTTAATGGAGCGACTGTCATCTGACCTCCATAACTAGGGGAATCTGACCAGATTGGATCATGGTTACATATTCAGACGCCTGAATGCGCAGGTTTCATCACGATGTTTTCCCTCACCGTAAGAGCATCGCTTACATATTGGTACATAGCGGCATGCGGCAGTAGGTTCGAACTCAGTACCTCTCAATTACGAGCTGGACCCCGTAACCACTACACCACCGTCGCCCCATGTATAACGTAATGTACCTATATATTTTTTAACTAGGGTCCCGACGGATTTTCTCGAGGTTTGTATATGCAGGTAATATACATTTATTCATATAAACTTTCCGAAAGGTGTTACTATGATTTAAATTTGTATTTAAAATATTGTGCGATTAAAAACAGTATTAGACGGGCTGTGACCAAATTCACTCGATAAGTACGTCACTAGTATCGGCGGCTTGTTAGTAGCGTTTCACGCCACATTATTTATTGTCCTAACATGCTGCCGATAGGGAAATCGCTGTTGAAAAATTACATTCGCCCCTCACGGCCCTAACTATCGTGTGTCGTTTATGTTATGACCTGATTTTGTAATATTGTTCCTTCGTGAAAAGTCACAGAGATTCTACCATGACGTTATTTATCACCCATCTCTAGTACCTACTTACTCGAGTGACGTTAGTCAATAGCCCGTCCTAATCTTATTTTAATCGCCTAGATATTTAAAAGCTTAGATAGGGTCTAGGTGGCGCTGTGTCAATTGTCCCAGAATAATCATTTTATTTTTATCAATCATTCAATCAATTTATCCTAAACATGGGGATTTTGATTTTTTTGCGGGTATTCGGGGAACTGTCATTATGTCATTAACATTTATATGTGGATAAGAGAATCTGTCTGTATACGACGGTTCTTATTAGTTTCAAAATTCATAATTTATGTCCGAAATTGGTGTAGTTGTGATTACGTTTCGGTTTGACACGGAAGGTTTTTTAGTTTAATTTATACTGCAGCAGACAGTTCAGACAGAAAAATAGCTATCCAATGTTGACTAAAAAACAGTTCGCAACTTGAACTGAGCTGCTGCAATACTATTGCTGGTTCAGCACTAACATAACAGCACTTGCCTTGGACAGGCAGACGCAGTGTAAAGCATCAAACCTCGTCAGCATGAGCAGTAAGCTGGTAAAGTGCGCGCGCGCTGCAGCGCGGCCTCTCGCGGGCTCGGCGCGGTGAGTGCGACCCACTTCGATGGACTTTGCCCTTCTTTATTGACGTCGCTATTTACTAACTGTTTTCAATTTGTCCCTAATTAGAAGTAACCAGAGTGCTTATAAATTGTACTTACATCAATTAATTTTGTTATAATAGATGACAAATAAATGTTTGATAGATCAGATTAGAGTAACAGCTGTTTTATTTGCTGATTGCTTTATTTGTCCTTTCACTATTTTGTAAATTGCATTTTAAATTAGTTGTTTTCCTGGATCCAAAGTCCAAATTAATCAGCTGATGTTGTTGGCAATGTTGTTTTGTGTACCTTACAAGTTCAGTGTTGGACATTGGTACTTGAAAGTCTGGCATATGTCCAATTATATAAATAAATCTTCTGGTCAAAGTTACCAAGGCAATTTAATCGAAATATTTTTAAATTAAACAAGATTTCTGTAAAAGAATTACATAGCTGCATTTTATACAGTTGGTAGGTTTATTAGCTTCCATTATTCAGGGCAGTCTAAACATGGGCATGGAAAAAATGTTTCCTTTTCTAGTATTTTTTAATATGGAAACAAAATTATATATAAATTGGTTGGTGGTCCCTTTTCATGGTAGATATTGTAACCTCAAGCAGGTTAATTTATGTAAATATAAATTTATTTATTTATTCAACTTAAATGTTATAAAAACTTAAAAATGAAAAATTTGTAAATCAAGAGTACTTAGCAAATATGTATTTATTCAAGTCCGGAACCCAGAAACGAAACTCATAAATAACCATCACCTAATCAAGGAGAATATTGCATGAACTGTAGCTACCTGTTGTGTATTTTGTCTTGGATGCTGCGTAATGTATATGAATATTTAAAGCAAATTGTATGTTACTTTTTGTTACATTGCACATTTAGCACTAAATAGATTCTGATACTTTGAAAGTACTAATAAGTCTTATTAACTTTACACACCATAAACTAACCCTTGTGTTGTAAAATTCTTTTCCCATATTAAAATCATTGGCATAGTTTAATGGACAATTTTATCATGTGGTAAAACTTCTGCCAAGCCTCAGCAGTTCATTAGGGAGACCACTGCCTTATCTAATGTTGCTGTCAAGCAACAATATTTGCATTGGTGTGTTCCGGTGTAAAGTATATGGTAGACTAAACATTTAAGAAAAAGAAAAGAAAAGATGTTTAATACACATAGCACACTACAACACAATAACAACTACAAACAAAGGAATCATAAATAATAACTAAGACAATGCGTAACCTCCCAAGCCACTGTCATTTACAGACATTTCATCTCAGTCCTCACAGTGACATCACACCAGCAATTCTGTATTTTTGTTGTATAAAATCATAGGACTTAGATGTGATGGGTGACAGATACTGCTTACCACATAGGCTATCTGCGTTAGTCACTGCAGTTAAAAAAATCTAGAGATGATCTCATGTAGAATTTAGGTATGAAGTAATAGTGCCGAAGACCAATCATAGTTTACAGGGACAAGTAGGTAGGCAGACCCCAGGCCGTCCCCCGCAAGAGGCCCGGGATTGACGCCAGATTCCTCATCATCATCATCTTGGCGTTAATGTCCCGGTTGTGCTCTCGCGCATGAGAGCCCAGGGTCCGCCTTGACCATGATCCAGGATTTGGCAGGTCAGGTAATTACAGTGGAGCGACTGCCATGTGACCTCCATGACCCTGCTACCAGGGGAACCTGACCAGATTGGATCATGGCTACACATCCAGTCGCCTGAATGTGCAGGTTTCATATCGATGTTTTCCCTCACCGTAAGAGCATCGGTTAGTAATCAACTAATGTACATAACTCAGAAAACAGTCATTGGTACATGGCCGGAGCGGGATTCGAACCCGGGACCTCTGGTTTCTCGAGCACACAGCCCACCTGATGGTAAGTGGTGACTGTCGCCCATAACATCTACGATTCATGCATTTAGGTTGCAAAAAACAAAAATGCAGAACCACGGGTGCACTGTCAGGACTAAAATGAAACCTTATCTATCTTATCGTTCAAACCGGAACACAACTACTTGGCGGCAGAAATAGATGAGGCGGTGGAACTCATCCAGGCAGACTCCTCAGGCTTGCCAGAGTCCTACCACCTGATAAATCATATGTATAAAATGATAAGTTACGATTATGTGTTGACGAGTGTGATGCATGGATGGCGTGTGCGCAGGGCCCCGGGCGTGCGTTGCCTAGCAACCGAGGCGAAGCCAAAGCCGAAAGAAGCGAAGGAGCCACGCGGGGCACGACAGAGCGCTTCGTTCACCATGAACCTGTTCCGAGGGGCCATGGAGCCCGCACAAGTGTTTCCGTTCCCGGAACCCCTGTCGGAAGACCAGCGCCAGGTGTTGTCGGAACTGGTGCCGCCGGTGGAGAAGTTCTTCCAGGAGGTGGGTTTGATAAGAGATTAATTAATTGTAATAAATAATTTCAGAGTCTTTTCCCTTTCGAGTTTGAGATTGATTTACGAGGTCTAGAATATACGGCGGTCCAAAAGCCACACAGATCACCTGCGGTTTTCATCGATGGTAAGGGGGACAGTAACCTCTTTCCGTCCGTACAACCACTGGGGTAAACAACTTCTTGTGTGGGACCGCGATTCATGAAGCGGCGGGCGCCTTTCGGCCAGATGGGAGTGACGATTTGCGAAAGGCTGTAGGTGGAGGCTGGATGCGGCAAGCCGAGGACAGCGAGCATTAGCGCTCATGGGGGGAGGCCTATGTTCAACACTGTAATATTTTAGACTGATTATGATCATCAAGTTGGCTTTTTAACGGGCTTTGCCCCACCGCTGCAACGCCTTTGTAGCCAGGATATACAGCGGCGACGACACACAGGTAGGTACTGAGTTTTGACACTCAGGCGCGCCTGAGGACAAGTTAATACTGTCTTGGAAACCGCAACAAATTGAATTAAGAAGTAACAGGTAGGAGCAGGAAAGATTATTCCGACTTCCCCCCTCAAAAAGCGTTTTTTCGTCAAGTTGGCTGTCCTCGTTTACCACCGTGTATCACTGACATGGCCGGTTGACTCTTACAGGTCAACGATCCAGCTCGCAACGACCACGACGCTCAAATCGAGGAAGGCACGCTGCAAGGGCTGTGGGATCTCGGCGCTTTCGGGCTGCAAGTGCCGGCCGATCTCGGCGGGCTCGGGCTCAACAACACACAGTATGCGAGATTAGTTGAGGTCAGTAATGTTTTAAACTGTTACGGTCGTTATTAGACGTTTCTAGACTATTCTCCAGGTTTTCTACCGCGACGATGGTGGTCGTCCCGAGACGATGATGCTTGTAACTGCGTCGAAATGTCGGACTACTCGTAAACCAAGGTCATTATCAGCGCGAGTGCGAGGGCCCGGGCTTCCTTACTTCTCTATATCCACTTCCCTAGGCCTTCGGCATCCTTGTATCCCTTGGTGGTACTCGGTACGAGGTAAGAAACCCGAAGAATGTTTGTAGAAAATGAGTATCCGACTCGTTGCGTCGCTCAGACCGGATCTAGCGAACGATATCAGTTGAATGTCTTAGACAGATAAGTTTATCAGTGCCCGATTTAGAGTCCATTCAAGGAATGAATTGCAAAATCGATGTATGCGCATTACTACGCATTATCATGTACACTTTTAGACTACAAGTGGTTGCAGTAAAATAATAGTTAATTTTGCATTTTAAAAAATCCGTACAAAAGGTTTTTGTTTGGTCTGGCCTATTTAATAGATATGTAAACGTTAAGACCTACTTAATTTTAACGTTTTTTTTTTTGTTAGCCAGCGAAATTACAGGCAAGAGGCATTTCATCTTAGTCCTCACAGTAGCAACGCACCTGCAGTACTGCATTTTTGTTACTTGCAACTAAAATTTATGAATTGTAGACAGTTACCATTTACCATCAGGCGGGCTGTCTGCTTGTTTGTCACTGAAAAAAGAGTAGTAAACATATTTTATAGTAAACTTTATCGCCTACACAAACTAAATTAATTATATTCATTTTAATCAGACTCATCACGGATTTCGCGTCTAATCTAATCTATAAAGTACTGATATGTATGACGTATTGTTCAGTTATATTGCATGACGCGTCACAACGTTTCCTAGAGGAAAAAGTATGCTTAAAAATACCGCGTGCATGAGGTCATCACTGCACCTACGGTGTAAAGTAAAACTAGTAAAATATATAGTACCTTTATTATTTATAATTTCGAGGTGACGACCCATCGCGATGAACCATCGAGGTAATAATCGTCGACATAACGTCATTGGAATTAAAGTATTAAACTCCTATTTAAAGAAAAGCAGTATCTGCTTTTTTTTTATGTCATACGGTAGGCAAACAGGCAAGCGGGCCACCTGATGGAAAGTGGTCACCACTGCCTATAGACATTAGCAACACCAAGAGTATCGCTAATGCGTTGCCCACCTCTATAACATGTTGCTCTGGCAGCAAAAAGCAAATGCCACTCCACTGCCAAAGCCACGGTTCCCCAAATCCCCACCCCGTGGAGCACTGGAAACCTTACTCACCGGCAGAAACACAATACTATTTAAAAGAGTATTATTTAGCTGCGATATTCTGTAAGGTGGAGGTACTTCCCCAGTCGGGCGGCTCCAATTCGAACGAGATACCCCGCTATGCCCTACCTCTCTTACAGTAACACGTGCCATAGGTGAACCGGACCGGACGTGGAGCTATCATACCCAATCTCTGTTGGTCAAGGACAGTGGCGAGTGACTGTTTACACTACTGCGAGTTCAATACCATTTCTCTGTTCATATAGATGAGCAATGCCAAGAAATACGTGCAAGTTTGCGCAATTTTTTTTTCTTTCTAGCGGTAAATATACACTGTACCACAGAGAAAAAACAGATACTACACTGTTCTAAATTTGACGTTGGATGCACTTTCAACAGAAAATAGAAAGCGTTTCAATTTGGATCTAGTTGGCAGGCAGCTTGCAAGCCAAGTTGATTCGATACTGTCCGAACGGTTTACACCTTGTACTTACCAACTACGTTAAACAGTTCACCAATGTACATTGTACATCGAGCATTAGGTTGATTCGCACTGCAGTTCTTCATGAGGGAAGACTTGGCCAAAGAACATTTCCGGTGCCGCCGAAAGGACTGAAAGATGTAGAAAGGAACTGAAGTGTAGATATTAAATTAAAAGTGTTTTTGTATGTATTCGTTTATAATCTATAATAATTTGTACGTGTCCTCAGTTGCCTGAAATAAATGAATAATAAAAATAAAAATAAGACCAATATTAAGCTAGCTGTGTCAGCAATGGGCTTCATGTAGAAGGTTATATTTACTTATCTAAACCAGCGATTACTCTGTACAGGTGGTGGGTGCTCACGACCTGGGCGTGGGCATCACGCTGGGCGCGCACCAGTCCATCGGCTTCAAGGGGATCCTACTCTTCGGCACGCCAGAGCAGAAGCAGAAGTATCTGACGCGCGTAACAGCTGGGGAGTTCGCGGCGTTCTGCCTCACTGAACCCTCTTCAGGGTCTGATGCTGGGTCCATCAAGTGAGTAGTATATTACATCTTAAACGCTGACGAAAAAAGGGGAATGTTATAAGTTGGACGTTATGTGTGACTCTGTGTATGGCGCTGTTCTAATTGGCAATGGATGTACAAACATGGTCGTGCGACGGGCGGTTTTGAGGTCTCCTATTGATCGGGCGACATTCGTTGTACGACCGTTGCCAATTAGGAAAGCGCCTAAGGGTGTGCCTGTCTGTGGCATTGTATCTACCGAACGCGTGGACCGATTTCGATACAGTTATCTTATTTGGAAGCCAGTTTAATCGAACTTTAAGCTTTGTGTTATTAAAATCGCTTTTTAGTTATTTAGCGAATATTTGAGTATATGTGTACTTGGTCGGGGGCTTTTCGCCGTTTATCTGTCAGTTGGGTTATTGGAAGCTGTTCCCAGACATTCTTGATGCCCTCTGTCTCAAATATTGTATGGCCTAGGCCCTATAACAAATACATCATCATCACGCCAACAGCCCATAACAGTCCACTGCTGACTTCGTCTCTGCTGCAATTTTTTTTTTATACCATAAAGGTGGCAAACGAGCTTACGGCCTGCCTGATGGTAAGCAGTCACCGCAGCCTATGGCCGTTTGCAATACGAGGGGCATCGCCCACGCGTTGCCGACCCCGTAAAAACCTTTTAACCCCTTTCTTGAAGAACTCCATGTTGTACTCTCCAGGGAAAACCTCTCCAGGTAGTTCTCCTTCATTCCACAACCTTAGTGTGATCTTTATTGATGATGATGATAATGAAACATTCACTGATCATATCAGTAACGTTCTCTAAAAAGCTGGGGTCCGAAGTGGTAAGAATAAAAGGAGATGTATGAAAAGAGTTGTTGATATATGCGAGGCTAGGGTGTTGTGTCAGGACAGAGCAAAGTGGGCGGTCCATAGTCTCTGCCTGCCCCACCTGTGGGACACAGGCGTGAGCTTTATGTATGTATGTATGTATGTTAATGATCTCCCCAGGTCCCGCGCGGTGCTCTCGCCCGACGGCAAGCATTACATCCTCAACGGCTCCAAGATCTGGATCAGCAACGGCGGGATCGCCGAGATAATGACTGTGTTCGCGCAGACCCCGGTCGAGAAGGACGGGAAGACCGTCGATAAGGTAAGTTAAGGGGTGACCGGGCACTGGTTACTACCAGAACTTCGCGTGGTTGCCGGTTAGTAAATTGCAGACAAAGGACCCGGCGCGACTTCGTTCGCGTACATCTGTTTTACCCATTTTTTCTTACTTAGAAACCTTCCTCATGAATCAATTTATCTATTGTAAACCGTATTATAATACAATGTTTTGTTTCATATGTAAATTAATAGGATTAACCAGCGATTTCGTCCGCGTGAAATTTGGTTATAACGTCCCAGACCCATCCCCACTGGAACCACCACTATAGTCTATGCTATTCTAGACTAGAAGCTATATTCCTGCCAAATTTCATCAAATCCGTTCACTAGTTTTTGCGTGAAGGAGCTACAAACATCCTTATAAACTTTCGCTACTATAATATTCATCATCACAGCCCGTAACAACTATAATATTACCAAGTAGGATTATCAAGATCCAAGTTTTGACGACCTGAGTGGTTCAGTGGAGGTCCACGCAAGAGGTCCCGGGTTCGATTCCCGGCCGGGCAGAAATTGAAATGATGAATTTTAATTTCTGTTACGGGTCTGGGTGTTCTATGTATAATAAGTATTGTTTAAAAAAAAGTATATAAGTAGTTTATTAGTTATCTAGCACCCATAACACAAGCTTCGCTTACTTTGGGGCTAGGTGGCGCTGTGTAAATTTCTCCACGATTATTTATTTAAAGTCTCCTACTTATTACCAATTCACAGGTGACAGCCTTCATAGTGGAGCGATCGTTCGGCGGTGTGTCCTCGGGCCCGCCTGAGGACAAGATGGGCATTAAATGCTCCAACACCGCTGAAGTGTACTATGAAGACGTGAAGATACCTGTCGAGAATGTGCTGGGTGGCGTCGGGAATGGGTTCAAGGTAAGATAGACATAATATCATTCATCATATCATCATATAACATCATATAGTTGAGGCGGCCAACGCATTGGTGACTCCCCTGGTGTTGCTGATGTCCATAGGCGGCGGTGACCACTTTCCATCAGGTGGCCCGCTTGCCTGTTTGTCTGCCGTATAACATAAAAATATCAGCCGACAGTCGCCCAAAATTCGAAATTTATTGATTGATTAGGACATTAAATATCTCCTTCAATCGTCAAAAAGGAGGGATGCCCACTGCTGGGCATAGACCTCCCCCATAGATCTCCACGGCGGCCGGTCCTGTGCCTTCAGCATCCAGCTGGCAACTGCGATCTTTACTAGGGCGTCGGTCCACCTTGAGGGAGGCCTACCCACGCTGCGTCTTCCGGTACGTGGTCGCCACGTAATATATATGCTTAAACAATTCACACAGCGCCATCTAGCCCCACAGTAAGCAAAGCTTGTGTTATGGGTGCCTGAGAACTGATAAACTACTTATAATTTTTTTAAATACATACTTGTTACACATTCAACACCCAGATCCGTAACAGAAATTAAAAGTCGTTAGTTCAATTTCTGCCTGGCCGGGAATCGAACTCGGGACGTGTAGGTGCATAAACGGCCTAATTAGTTCTTAGGAACTACGAGGCCTATTTTAGAATAAAGAATAACTGCATTCAAATTTATGTTTAAAAAATGCAAAAAATGTTGTTATAAAAGATGTGAATGCAGTTATTATTTATTGTAAAGTCGGCCTCGTTGTTTCTATGAATAAAACACGCTATCTGTTATAGTTTCAGATTTCTCCTCCCTCACTGACCCATTTATATTGCTCACTATTTAGATAAGAATGGAATGTTTCAACCTAGTGATAACAAAGAATCATCCAAGGCGTTAATTTCCTGGTTGTGCTCTCACGCCCGGGGGCCCGGGGTCCGCCTTGACCATGAGCCATGATTTGGCAGATCAGGTAATTACAGTGGACCGATTGCCATCTGGATGTAGAGTGGGTAGCCGTGTAGCACCGGCAGAGTAGAATATTCACTACCCCTATCTATTTCCGAGTGTCCTACAAGGCGACTAATATATTTGAGGCGAACTAGCAAGGACCGTATATTAGAAAACGAACAGCATTTTCTATTGTAGTTTTACAGCACAGCGTGTTTTAGTGGAGATTATGGCAAGACCGTTCACTGATGTGGAGAAGGCTCATATTACAGCAGTGGAATGTTACGGCTGGTGATGATTGTCGTCTGTCCTCCATGACCTATATAATATAATATAGCGTTCCGGCTCTGCCTGGCATTGTCGAGCACGGTTCGGTCGTGGTCGTGCGAGGGATACGTTTACCTGTGGCCATAGGGCGGTCAGCGTGTCACTGTGTGTTTCCTTCCTACTTTCCTATCCCCCTCCTTTTTTACGATTGAAAGAGATATTTAATGTCCTAATCAATAAAGAAATTTTGAATTTTTGACCCTGTTATCTTAAAACGGATATAAACGTAAGTCCACTCGCTTCCCAGGTAGCGATGACCATCCTAAACAACGGCCGATTCGGAATGTCCGCCGCGCTCGCGGGCACGCAGCGAGCGGCGCTCGCGAGCGCAGCCGAGCACGCCGCCACGCGAACGCAGTTCGGCAAGAAGCTCGCCGAATTCGGCTCCGTCCAGGACAAGCTCGCGCGCATGGCGACCCTGCAGTACGCTACGGAGACGCTGGCGTACATCGTCAGCGGGAACATGGATATGGGCGCTACGGATTATCATCTCGAGGTAAGGCTCTTTTTAGTCAACGAAACCGATTCACTATCGCAGTAAATCCAAGCTGGCTTATATATCGAAGGACCATAAAATAAGTTTTTTTTTGGCATTTGGCAACATGTTTTAAAATAGGCAATTGAAAACAATTGCTTCTTCCATATTGTGGGTTCAATATTGTATGGGTTTCTTGTTACTACACCCTTCTGCGCTGGTTTTTTTTACATTTGGCTTCTGAATTAAGCCAAATGTAATAAGCAAAAAGCGTAAGAGCAAATGAAACTGGAATATGTTACTCATAAAATAAGATCCATTTTTGTATCACTTATGTTACGCGTCGCTCTGCTTTTCAAAAGTCGTGATACAAAAATTTACCTTATTTAATGTGTAACATTCTCATTTGATTTCACTTCACTTCACGCGTTTTGCTTCTAAATTTAGCCATATGTAATAAGCGCATAAGTAGGATTTTAGTGATTCTCGCCTCCCCTACCCTTTGTCAGTAAAAGTAAGCAAAGCTCCACCCCGCCTATGCTTAATAAGCATGTCATGTCATCAAAAATAAGCAAAACAAAGACCATTGTAGCTTACATAACGCATTGGTAGCGCCCCTGCGGACTTAGCCAAGAGGTTTCGTTAATCTACAATCGTTTGTGGTAGAAAAAATGTATGGGATTTGACATAAGCTAACGTTATCTGACATAAGCGGTTTGTGGTAGAAATTCTTGGTCCATAGACAATTCACGTACTTTCGGTGTACAAAGGAAGCGGATTGGCGGATGATCCTATACAATCAGAGCCAATGTAGATGTTGGTAGAAATAGTCGAACTTCGACCTGTCAATTTTTTACCATACACGCATCACGCAAGCGGAGCTGTCAAAGATGGCTAGACCGGCTGGTGTTGCTGATATCCATAGGCGGCGGTGTCCACGCACCATCAGGTGGCCCGCTTGCATGTTTGTCTGCCGTATTACATGAACAAAAAAACCGTAAACGTAATAATGATAAAATATTCATTGCAATCTCTCATTTCCCAGGCCGCAATCTCCAAAGTGTTCGCCTCGGACTCCGCTTGGATCGTGGTGGACGAGGCGATCCAGATCCTGGGCGGGATGGGCTACATGAAGGCCACCGGGCTGGAGCGAGTGCTTCGGGACCTGAGGATCTTCCGCATCTTCGAGGGGACCAATGATATCCTGAGGCTGTTTGTGGCGCTCACTGGTGAGTTTGGTGTTTGTGGATGGCACTCGATTTGTTTATGGAGTTTATCATATTGGTGTGTTTAAAACTGTAGTGATGAACAAACAGGACAAGATGTATAAGTAAGATAAGTAAGTAAGTGAAAAATGCTATGAGGGGCGTCAACTATCGAGAACGCATTGCCATCTCGGCCACTGCGCAATAACTCTCAGGTGTCAGATACTATGGGAAAAAGATACAGCTAGACAGTTGATACTAATCTTTACGTAGTATAAAGTCGCTTTCCAGGTGCAACTTTGGTCGGACGTCCTACCAGACAGGCGCGCGCATCCGAAAAGTAACTTTATTTTATACTGCATAAGGATTAGTATTAACTGTATAGCTGCCTCCTAGATCGTCTATGTTATAGTATCGTATGTAAAGTTAAGTAAAATATGTTTATTGCACTTCTAAGGCACAAAAAAACACCATAAGAGTAAAAAAAAATTTTTGTTACTTATATTTAAATTGTCATTACCCGTGCCATGGAGAAATCCAATGGGCCGCACTCAGCATAATGCCACGGCTCACGCAGTGGCGCTGATGTTTAGTGTGTCCCATATGTAGCCGCAGTGTGTCCCATATGTAGCCGCCACTAACCGCCTTCCCCCCACAGGCATCCAATTCGCCGGCTCCCACCTCCAAGAGCTCCAACGGGCGTTCAAGAACCCTACCGCCAACCTGGGCCTCATATTCAGCGAGGGGGCTCGCCGGGCCACCGCCGCCGTAGGGTTCTCCCCCGCACCGATAGGGCCAGGCCTTCCCCCACTGGTGGCTGGGTCTTTGAAGCCACTTGCGAGTGAATTGTCTAATTGTGTGGCTGACTTCGGCCGTACGGTGGAAGCTGTGGTGCGACGCTACGGGCGGGGAGTTGTTGATGAGCAGCAGGTGAGTAACTGTGTGAATAGTGTGTCTCTGTGTGGTCTGGGCCTGCCTCTAATGGTGGCTGGGCCTTTGAAGCCACTTGCGAGTGAATTGTCTAATTGTGTGGCCGATTTTGGCCGTGTGGTGTCCGGCAGAGTAGAATAGCACCAACCCCTTATGCTCATGGGTGTCGTACAAGGCGACCAATGTTTTCAAGGCAAAAGATCAAGAGTCCGTAGTCTGGAAAAAGGGCAGCAGCATTGTCCATTGTTATATTTAAACACTGCGATCTTCAACCCGCCTGCCAAGCGTGGAGATTATGGCAATAAGCTCCCCTTTCGTGGGAGAGGCCCTAAGTCATGTAGTGGACTGATACGGGCTGTGATGATGAATCGCAGCAAGGCAGCTGCGATTGGTCTCTACTCAACTGGGACGGCCGCTGGTTTACGCGCGAAATACTCGCTTAGTTACCGCTACCGACGAACGTTTGCTATTCGATTCGTAATTCGAATACAGCACATACACAATTACTATTTTGATGTTATTTTATATTATCTAAATACCACTAACTGCCTGCCGTTCTCCCCCAGGTCCTAGAGCGTCTGGCAGCAGCGGCCATTGACACCTACTCTGCTGCGGCCGTCCTCTCCCGCGCCTCAAGACCTAATGCTTCCGCCCACGAGCCAGCCCTAGCCGCGGCCTGGGCCGAAGGCGCCGTGTCCAGGATCCCCAGAGCCTTGGCAGAGGCCCGAAACACATCAGACCTGTCCAGGTTCAAGCGACTAGCGACCCTGGGCAAAACAGTGGCGGATCATGGCGGACAACTCACCATCAACCCGCTAGCGTTGTGATTGTGATTTCTGTTGTTACCCCTAAGCCTATTCACACGGTTTCGTGGTTCGTTTTTATTTGGATCCGATTCGTGATATGCGATTCGGTTTTTGACTAGTGTTACTGTGAGAATAAAAATGAATTGAGCTAATCATGTGTGAGCAGAATCTAACCTGTAATCTATAGACAAATATTTATTTTCTGAGATATAGTTTATTTTACTGATACAATGTTTTGGTTTTATTTTGACCCATACAGTTTGGTTACGTATTATATTAAAATCTATCCAGACTGACTTGACTTTTTTGGCTATGTTAAATGGATAATTTGCAGCTGTATTAGTTGAAATTCACATTCTATGTGTTTCTTATGTGATTCAAAACATCTATACACAATGTACGTAGCGTGATTGATACGGCAATTCGTGATTTTGGGTATTGTTTGTTCACCAAATAAGACAAGTCAGTCTGGACAGACCAAAGAAGCCCTTTGGTGCCTTCTATGTTCAAAAACTTGGCATTGTTAGTTACTTCGCTGGCTGCGACCTGAAGTGGGTCTTGGCCTCCAACACAAGAATTCGCCATTATCCTGCGCCATTTGTTCCCAGTTCATTATCTAGAGTTCACGCAGGTCATTCCGGACTTCGTCCATGGCTTGGCTTTCTGTTACATGGTTTTTATTTCTTTTTCTTATAGGAAGTAAATAAAACGTGGTCAATACCTGTGTAAAAATACATTTTTATTTTTTTTACACCACTAAAGTGGCCTGCCTGATGGTAAGCAATTATTGTATGATAGTATACAAACTATTAACTACCAGCATTTATTGTCTCATGGGTTTTGCGAGTTTGTTAATAACGCATTTTATTTCATTATTAAATTAGTTTCATATTAGTATTGCACCAAATTCGAATACTCAACTAGTCCTGTACACTTCAGTCTCTTAAACCTAAATAACTCACTAATCAACATTCAGACACTCATCAAACGTCTATCTGCAAGGAGACATCCCAGGCGCGGGCGTTGACCTTCTTCAGGGTGGCTCTGAGCGCGCGGCCCGGGCCCAGTGCCAACGTTAGCGGCAAGGCGGCGTCCCGCGGCCTCGCGAATAGTCCATGCAGGGTCTGCTCCCATCGCAATGGCTGGGCCGCCAACTTCGCCAGGCCTTTCGACACGTGGTGGGCGTCTCGATAAGGGCGCGCCTCAACCCCGCCCCACACCGCCAGCCGTGGCTTCTCAACACCAGCGGCCGCCAGCGCCGCCGCCACCGGCTCCCGAGTCGCCGCCATCAGGACTGAATGAAACGGGCCGCAGCCGGCTACACGAGCCGCCCGCTTTATGCCATACTGTCGCCCGTTACGCTCCAAGAACCGAAGTGATGCTTCATCGCCAGCTATGACTTTGCAGCCAGGATGCAGGTCGCTTGCGACCGTGCAAACTGGGTCCGGAGATTCTGGATCAGCTGATCGCGCCGCATCGCGCGCTGCTGCTAGCGCCGCTGGTAATCTCGCGTCTGGAGCCAGCCATAACGTTAGCATCCCGCCGGGGCGGTCCGCCGAAGCTGCCCGCATCGCCGCCGCTCTGACACCCAAGACTCGCAACGCGCCCTCCAAAGACAGTGCACCAGCGAACACCATCGCTGCAAACTCGCCAAGCGAGAACCCTGCAGCGGCCACGGCGCGTTCAACAGCGGCGGGTCGCTGGTCCCTGGCGGCCTCCAACGCAGCGAGCGCGGTCACGGTGACGCACTGTTGCGCCGCCTCCTCTAGACGCTCTGCTGGCCCGCGAGTGCACACCTCCCACATGTCCCATCTGGTTGTGACATATTACTAACATTAGCCTCTGTGAGAATTATGTGTGTATTACAGACCTACAAGGATCTTTTAGTACTTGGATGAGGGTGTTGAACATAAACTCCAGCTGTATGTCAAAAGCGACTCTTTACAATGGCAGAATTAGTTCTGATTTCAGCCATGTGCCAAAAGATCCTTGAAGGTTTGGAGGGGGGTGCTTCATAATAATCGAAGTGGTGTTACCAATGTGAGAACCTTGCTTTGTACTTCTTTCCTTGAAATAGGTGACAATAATGGATAAGCATTGATTAGTATGGGATTTGCTATATTTATTTATTTATTTATTAAATCTTTATGCACTAAAGGTACATTGGCGGACTATTTGGCTTGGGTATCTTGGTGCTATAGTCAATTTTGCCAGGCATCACAAGGTACACTGGCCCTGAGTCAGGCAAGCTAGCACATCTGAAAAACTAGAAAATGGGCAGCAGCATTTTTTGTTGAATATTTCAAAACAAGATCTCCAACCCGTCTACCAGGCATGGAGATTATGGTAATGTAGAGGAAGTTCAAGATAAGCAATAGAATTTAATGGGCTGTTGATGTGATAAGGAATGTGTGTGGCAGACTGCTTTGCTCATTGTATTGTGTATTCTTATATTTGTTTAAAAATTCCTCCATAACAAAATATCAGCAACACAATGCACTAATATCATAAACAACAATTTGTGTATGTGTGAAGTAAATTACTCAAGAGATTTTTATTAAACTACAGTGATGAAGGTTATACACCACAAAGCACATGATTACCAAAACGTATTGTATATAATTAAAAGTCCACTGGGTCCACAAAGGTCGTAAATAACTTCAAAATGTCTGAACCAAAATTATCATTTCAGAAACAGAGCTTCCAGGCAGCAGTCAGAATTTGTTTCTTCTGCTGTCATCTCTCTTTAGTAAAGCTGTATATAAAGGATTCCTCTTTTTACTGAAGCGCAAGTAAGTAACATTACAAACCCGACAACGTTTGAAGCAAGATCGTAGAGTTGACGGGCAGGCGGTATGTCGGCGAAACGCGAACCCATGCCAACGAAATGTGTGCCTTGCCCTGGAAAAAGTATGACGGTGGTATCGGCGGGCACCGGCGCGGGCGGCGCTCGAGATTTGGAGCCCGGCCGCTGTGCCGCGTACGGCTGTGTGGCCCAATGCAACTCTCCTTCCGAATGGTCAGCCTCATTGAATGCACTCGACTCATCCAGTAAACGACGAAGTGGAGATGCGTCCGCGTCTTTAGCGGCGGTTGTCTTTGAACCAGAGTCCTTGTGGCTGCCAGAGCAACCTCGAAAACACGTCGCTCGAACCGGCAATGCGGTTATGGCACGGCAGCGGCGAAACATTATTGAAATAATTTCTATCGATTTTATCTTAAGGATCAACTATTCAAATTATTGCAAAATGATAATTCAAACATCACAGCACTCTATTTAGAACTTAGACCCACATAAAAATGATAGAAAATAAAACCTATCACAATCGCATAATCAAAACAAAACAACCACGGATCAAAAACTAATCAACCAAATAACTGTCATTGTGAATCTCGTCAATCAGCTATTTTTGGAAAAAAATTATCTATCATTTTATCTCATTTATGTCCGTAGGTAAAACACGGTGAAACAAAACGGAAACATGTAGATTGTGGCCATGATTTTGGCATTCAGTTAAAAAATTTGGCATTCTGTAAATAAATTTCGCTTACGAATCTACTAAACCTACATCGACATAACCGAATTTTACACGGACGAAGTCGTGGTATCCGGAAATTCCGGAATGACCAAAAACAAATAAATTTCGCGAAATATAGCAGAAATAGCCAAAGACAATTTGGCTAATTTGACAGTGTAGTAGTAGTAGTAGCTATTAGTGTGACCAGTATTGACTGATTTATGTGGTTTCCATAGCTTTTTATTAAACATTTTCTGCCAAGAGCAAAAAACTATTATTGTTTCTAAACTAGTAATAGGTATAGTTTATGCAACACGACTCTCAAAAATAAATCATAATTTGAGAAATTTCGAAAAAGGAAAACTTTTTTGGTAGATACTTAGGTATACATATGACGGATGCGGTCAATATTACGGACTCATGTGGTCAATAGTACGGACTCATGACGAAGAAAACGGAAGTGGGAGTGCGCCCTCTGGTGGGGCGTGCTGACAGAGTCTCGACGGCACGACTCGGGCCGAGTGGCAGCCATTCTTGGCGCGACCGCCGCCGAGGAGTGACGCGTCTTGAAACTGTCTCCACATTTCGTTTATAGAAAGTGTTACTTACGTTTGAAAATAAAGTAATTTTAAAATCACTTTTGAAATAAGAAAGTTTATCACCTCAACTGCCTACATTGTGATACTGCTCTGATTTCAAGTGAAATTATAAGTGATGTGCAAAAATGAATTGGAATAAATACAGTGGAGTAAATGTGAACCTTTTCTTTAATTTATCTGGACGATCTAATACTGATATCACCACCCTGATGACAATGATCCTGATACACCCTTTCCTTCACGCGACGACACATATATTATCACTGAACCTTTTCACAAAACACACACAGTTACGGTTTATCACCACAGTTACGATTATTTTTACTTCGATATTTTGAAGCACCGAATATCTTTTCAAGGTACTAGTCCGCAGGTCTAGCCATTCGAGTCACCGAGGTAAATGTCGCAGTGTGAGGTAGCGACGGGGCTAAGCGCGCGCACGTCCGTCACTGTCAACTATTCATTCTGCGTCTCATCAATCCTTTTTTAAAGTTAATTGACGTTGAAACTCAATAGGATGATATTTTTCAAGAGCCTGGTGACATCGATTTAATCAAACGTCACCGGCAACCAGTTAGTCGCGCCCGAGCCACGAGACCTTGAAGTAGCAGCGTCTCCCTCTCCTCGGCACACAGTCCAATGAATGGGAGCCTCGACGAATAATATCGGATCGCCTATGTGGTCTGCTGATGTCATCCAGGATGAACTAATAAAACGCAGTTGTTGAGCTTGTCCAGAGTAAATTGCTCCACATTAATTCAAGTTAAATCAAGAATTTCAGCATTTTGTCCAAAATATATGAAAAAAATATTTCTTAAAAACGTTGGGGACAAACATTTTTTTGAGTCTGGGTAAATAGCAAACCTATCGCTCCTCATCCATACCACCAAACTCGAACGTTTTAGCGAATTTAAGAAAGTATATTTGGTCACACCTTTCGAACATCCAAACTCCCCGTCCGGTTGAGTGAGTGACAAGTGACATTGACATTTCATTCATTCCACTCCACATTTCATTCATAGCCTCGTAGTCGGATGCTTCGTAAATAAAAAATTAAAATAATATTCCCATCTGTTGTCAAAATTCAGTTAACTTTCTCTTGTATCAATTAATAATCTTAGAGTTAACGTAGTTTCGTTTTATCTTAGTCTTTTGAATCGGTGGTCTCGTACTTTCAGTGTACCATATTGTTGGTGTTAATACTCGCCCACAGTGGTGGTCTCGCCTCGTAGCTGACTGGAGTTGAGTTGTTTAGAACTCGATTCTTTTTTGTAGTTTACCGAAAAGGTATGCGGTTTGTGTTTTATTTTAATTTATGTTGCATTACTTGCAGTAAATGTGCTAGTTAACCACTAAGTGTCTGCCATGTTAGATTACCACGTAAGTATCGTAATGTCACGGTATTTGTTATTAACTACATCACATTCTTTGCTCTCAGGTGTGAATAATGGCACGCGGGCAGCAGAAGATCCAATCACAGGCTAAAGCAGCTGAGAAACAGTCCAAGATGAAGAAACAGGCGGGGCATAGCGCATCTGACCAAAAGAAAGCAGCACAAAAAGCTCTTGTGCATGTATGTGCTGTATGCAAGGTAAATACATTTAACTTTCGCTTTTTTCCTGTAGGGGTAGACCACATTGTTCCACTTGCTATGGGCCTAATAGATCTCTCTCTCCTCTCAAACTTTTTATACATGAACCATATCCATGTTAAATATTTGTGATTTATCTATTTAGGGTGGGCTTAGAAATAAATACCACATGCATTTGTTGAGATTGTTCACGACTGTTTGTTGAAATACTCCACGGTTTCCAACACATCATCTTCAACGGCTTCTTGCTGGTATACAAAATAACATACTTTTGACACTTAAATATTATGCAGTGGGTCCTCTATTACTCTTCATGCAATAACCATCACCCCACTGCCGTTGTCTCACTAGGTGGGGTTGGCAAAAAACCTCTCTCACTTCAACCATTGTGCAATGAGATGAAACAAAATTTATTATGCAATAATACTCGAACTGTAGAGAAAGGTGTATCTTAACACTTCCCCTACCAACTCAAATACAAGAGATGCTACAGCAGTGCTAAGTATTGTAGCGTGCATTTTAAATGGACGCAATTATTGCGTCGGCCGCAGCAAAAATGTTAATACAGTCAAACATAGAACCTCCTCCGTTGAAGTCTGTTATAAATATTAAATATTATGTGATTTACAATTTGTGACATTTGTTGCAGGCACAGATGCCAGACCCTAAGACATACAAGCAACACTTTGAAAACAAGCATCCCAAGAACGACCTTCCAGAAGACCTAAAGTCTGTCGTCTAACACACATTAATTTAGGGCTCAGAAGTCTGTTTCGCCGCTTCTTAATAGTGTTCGATTAGTCACACGAATGGACGTCTCACTTTAACCTAACTATCAAGAAATGGTCAAACAGCTCTCTATACTTATAAGAATATTAAGATTTATGTGTAAAGATAAATTAAATAAGGTGTAGTGCTTTATTAAATAAGCCTGCATTGCACTTTTGTAACCTCTTCATTCTTTTGTATTTTGGAACAGCCTAAAACCTGCAGCATTCAAGTCTAATCGGATGCTCAAGCAACTGATACTGACCACTTTATGGGGCCAACGGGCTTTGCGTGTGACCTATTTTTTTTTTATCACAAGTGAAAAACCTATAAAGTGTGCAAATAGTGGCAGTTGGTAAATCTAATGACTGTAATGATAATGTGGAATTAAAATTCTCCATAAAAATAGACTAGTTTCTTTATGATTTATGTTAACAACTTTTGGTTATATCCGGGTTCCCACAGGAACTACAATGTTTTGGCTCAAATTGGAGCCTATTACCTTTTGCCCCTCACTTTCGTAAGCCGTGTAAACTGTTTACCCAGGTGGTATTCATAGGTGTACGGTGGGAACATTAGGTAATTTTGGGAGATAAAAAGTAAGTAACCAATGCCTTTCTTTGTTACACCAGATTAAAATCAGAAGCAACAAGCGTTAGTGCAAACGAAAGTGGAATGTATTGCTCATAGAATAAGGTCCATTTTGTGTCACATATATTATATTACACGTCACTCAGCTTTTCAAAAGACGTGATACAAAAATGGACCATATTTTTAAGTATAAGTATAAGTATTTATTTTACCAAAATTGTAAATAAATAAATATTCGTGGACAAATTCACACAGCGCCATCTAGCCCCAAACTAAGCAATGCTTGTGCCATGGGTGCTAAATAACTGATATACTTACTACTTAAATACTTACATTATTACAATGGTATTGTACAATTCTATGAGCAATACATGCAATACATTGATATGCTCTTACACTTTTTGCTTCTGAATTTAGCTGAATCTAATAACGCAATATTGGCATCTATATCATTGTCCAATATCCAAATCTGTTCAGCAGTTTAGGTGTGAAAACGTAACACAATGGACAGACAGAATTAGTTTCACATTAATTTAGAATCCAGTGAAGAGTTGCCGAATTTAATCGAATTTTATTCAGCCATTTTTGGGTGATTGGGAATCAAACATAACTTTTAAAGTATTAGTAGAATATCAGACTGAAACCACAACAAACAACTAATTAAAAGTAATAAATTGATAATTGTTGTTTTTATAGGTAAGCTATTTTAATAATTGGAGCAATTATCTAAGTGTTATTATGTATGACAGTTGGTTCCTTATCATCGCTCATAGTGATGTGATTAACGAAATTAAGCCCTAAGACTTAATTAAATAAGATAAACCAAGCACACCTATGCTTATTTAAATAAGATAACCAAATGAAACCGTTTGTGTCAAGATGGATAATCACCCAGAGTCAAAGTTACTCAGAATGTTTTGGTTTATTACCGGGATAAATTATATTTCCTTTACCTAATCCCGTTAACAGTTACGCTCACGTACTCATCATCAACATCGCGGCTTCTGTCAGGGTCCGCTTTCTTCTCCACTTTGCCATCCTCTCGTCGTAAGCTCCCGCGGTACCTCTTTCCTGTAGCCGTATTCACAATGGCTCGGAAATCGGATTCGGATACGGAATCGACAAAGGACCACGCAAAAGTTCTTAGGAAAATGTAGTTTCAGTTAATTTTGATGAATTTTTCATATGTTATAGAGTAGAGTTTCCGTGGAATCCATCGGGATTCTGAATAACCGTTTTCGAATCGATCGACACGGATTCGCCGCTCACGAATTTCGTGTCGAATCGTTCGGAAACGGTTTCGAATCATTGTGAACACGGCTACTGATTTCGGCACCTATTTCACACTTATCCCTGGGGCTTGCGAAGCACATGACCAAACCAGCGCAGGCGAGCCTCGTCGATCATATCCGCGATGTTTTACGCCAAGGTTGCCACCTACCTACCCGTTACGCACTCGGTTATAAATTTTTGGTTACGATATGTGTACAATTTGTATGCATTGGCGTATCTAGGGCTATTTTCCAGGGGGGGCCTGGCCCCTGAGGTGGCCGATGAAGCCGAGTCAATCGCCAATGTTCAGCCAGTGAGCACCCCATCCTGGGGTGGGCACCAGACCATTCTGGGATGGGCACGGCCCACCCGGCCTCCCCTCTTCCTACGCCTATGTTTGTATGTAAAACCATTGCTTGTCATAAAACGTAGACCAGTATTCAACTTGTTCGCGAACTTGAGGTCGTGACAAAGAAATTTGACGTGTACTGGCTGTGACAAACTATCAGGCAGCCAGCCTAATGTTAATCGGCGGTAACTGTCGCCCAAAATAACATCTACGATTCGTACATATCCTTAGACGAATAGGCTGTTCTAGACAGGCATGCTCCATCTTCGGCCGCATCGTCACTTACCAGCAGGTGAGATGGTGGTCAAATGATTGGCTACTCTAAAAAAAAAATATTCGTACTAGGTAGGTACCATTACCTAGATTTCTTGTAACAAAAATGTAGCATCGCAGGGGCGTTGTCACCGAGTACTAACTGCTAACAATAAAATTATCATGGTATGGCATTCTTTTATTATTGACTTCATAATGATATGGGAATATAAAAAAAGACTACAGGATTTCAGTATCACTGTACCTATAATAATAAATTAATTCCGAACAAACACATCGAAAACAAAACGACCTACCACAACCAGAATAAAATAAGCCAACATTGCTATGCGGGTCTATAGAGACGGTAGCTCATCTTAAATTAGATTTGCAGTCCATATGCAGTTGACTACACAGCTGCACAGGTACGATAATAAATTATGTCATTAAATACAACCAGCTGAGAAAGCAATCTCAAGGGCGCATACAAGTTGAGTGCCTTTTATTAATATATTCAAGAATCTCCAACGCCAAATACAGGAAATTTGTACGTAAAAACTTTTTCACCCCTTTCTTGAAGAACTCCACGTTGTACTTTCCAGAGAGCTCATTCCACAAGATTAGTGTGCGTGAGAGAATGTTCCTGTGGAATCGTACAGTTCGCGCAATATGGTTCAAAAGTGAGAAGATGAACTTCCCATGGGAGCGATGATAGAAGGTGGCTGATGGCATCATGTTCCTCAGAAGTTTAGAACAAACACCGTTGTAAAGCGGCGGAACACGCAAAGGGAGTCTCAATACCACTCGCAAGCATGACATTGTCAACAGTTCTCCCGCCCATAGATGGATGCAATACTCCAAAGGGCAGGCAACCTGAATTGCCTGAGCCTTATATTGGATGTTGCCCCGAAGTGAAGTAACTTCGATCTGTAATGAGCATCCAGTTTATTAGATTTATAGGTGCCACTATTCATCCAAATGGCAGGGAAACTAAATAACATGGAGATGTCCTGGAACTGTGGTGCTACATCGATTGGAGCTTTCGGCGGTGAGATATTCATCTTTGCGGGGTTAACTGGACTAGGTTTCATCATAACAGTCCACTACAGGACTTAGGGCCTCTCCCACGAAACAGGAGGTTATTGCCATAATCTCCATGCTTGGCAGGCGGGTTGGAGATCGCAGTGTTTGAATATAACAAAGGAAAATGCTGCTGCCCATTTTCCACACTACGGAGACTCTTGATCTTTTGCCTCGAAAACATTAGTCGCCTTGTACGACACCCATGAGTGTAAGGGGTTGGTGCTATTCTACTCTGCCGGACACCACACGGCAAACTATGGACTAGGTTTAATCGTCCCTATTCGGAGACTCTAGATAGAGTACTCTCGATTTTAGTCGAAGTTGGTCGCAACTATCCTCCACTAACAGATTTTAAACGTAGTTGGTCGCGACTTTCCTCTACGAACAAATTTTAGACGAAGTTGGTCGCGACTTTTCTCCACTAACCGATTTCAGACGAAGTTTGCCGCGACTTTACTCCACTAACCATTTTTAGACGAAGTTGGTCGCGACTCTCCTCCTCTAACCAAACTGCAGTAGAAGAGGTATTGAAATCGAATTAGTAAAATTGGAGAGCAAATCCTACCTACATATATATACCTTAGGGTTCCATACCACAAAAGGAAAAACAGTACTTGTTGTAAATCATGTAATAAAATGTTATTTTTTTGTTGTTCTAAATGCCGACTGCGTAGTTAAAAATACAAAATATGTACATTCTATTACATTATAACAATTATTGCTATTGTTAGTTTCGTTAATACTTTAAATAAAATAATAAAAACATCACTTAATTGTCCTGCAACCTACCTTCCTTTGTGATCATTATTTTAGTGTCACATCTTACTACCTAGTAATTTAAAATTAGTAATTAATATTATTTCATTCAAGACCTTAAGCACTAACTTAATTTCATATAATCACTGGGAAGCATCATTATGTTTTCGTTTTTTATATGTTAAGCCTGCTCACATTACTATATTTGAGAGTGATTCTTAGACCTTTGGTTCAACCTTTTTATATAATCATTGGAAAGTATATGGTTTCTTTTTTTATACATACTAATAAGCCTGCCCACATTACAAATTTCATATTTGAGAATGATACAGTAACTTTAGCTGTAGCAAACACTGGCTGCTAAACTTTACGACAATCGAACAATTCAAACGTTGGAGAAATATCAATTCAATATTAAAACTGGACATGGAGACTTTTCTGTTGAATTCACTTTTCAAGCGACTCTTCGTTTTTCAATCCAAGGTTGTATCTTGTAATAAACATAATTATTGTACGACGTTTTCTGCGCCCGCGCCATTCACATCTTCTCGTAAGTCTCCACATGTCCGCAGTCAAGACATGTCCGCTCGTAGGTATCATCATCTTCGTCTCCAACGCGTTTCTCAGCGCCCCACCTGTAATTAGATTACAATAAATAATAATATAAATAAATATGCTTTGACAATTCACACAGCGCCATCTAGCTCCAAAGTAAGCAAAGTGTTATGGGTGCTAGATAATTGATCAACTTTTTTAAATACATACTTATTATACATAAAATACCTAGACCCTTAACAGAAATTTAAATTTACATTTCAATTTCTGCTCAGCCGGTGAACCCGGGAGCTCTGCGTGGCAGACATGTTAACCAACTGAACCACTCAGTTCGTCAATGCCATTAAAATAAGAATAGGACGGGCTGTTGACTAACTTCACTCGAATTGTGAAGTTGTGAGTGTGTTTTGAGAGAAAACTGACAGTGAGTAACACTACTGATTTCGTTCATGAAAAGTCTACGGATACTTTTAGACTGAACTTTTTCACCATGACGTTCTTCATCACCCATCTCTGGTACTTATTCAAATGAAGTATTTAACAGCTCCTCTATTCTTAGTTTAAAAGCAGAGTAGATTACATTACATACCGGTGCATTTTCCGTAACTATAACAAAATAATCATAAATTTATTTATTTATTGAAATATTTAACAACATTGTAATGTTGTGTGTTGTTGTTAACTTGTAAGTTAATTAAAAATTACAACATACTTATGATCAACAAACAAACTCGACAAACTTGCGTTTTTATGTGGAGGTGGAGTTTATTATTTGGGTAAAACTAATGCTCCTGCCGACCTGATTCCTCAAGAATACTCAAGAGACCTTTTTAGCCTCCGGAAGATCTCCGGGAAGGTTAAATGGCTAAATACGTTGACCAATATTAGAAAGGTGTTTTAAATTGACAGAAAACTTTTTTAATTGAAACAAAACAAAGAAAATAGTATTTAGTATAAGTGAACCTAGCTACAAATGAAAAAATAAAATATTATGTACTTTAGTCCACCCATGCTTATGTGCCTCTTTCGTGCGAGCGAAAAGACTCGAGCGCACGTCCATAAAAAACATGCTTTATTATGTACTTTATCCTACCTGTGCTTATGTGTCTCCTTCGTACGAGCAAATAAACTCGAGCGCACGTCCATTCTCAATGCGCGAAGGCGTCTCGCTTCGCCCGCCGCGCGCACTTTCTCGCTTCTCTCGGTGCGACGCGTGCGGGCCGCCGCTAGGGATTCTTCGGAACCCCATACCACTATGGCTCTGTCGGCTACCTGCAAATAGAATTGATGTTTAAATCAAATTATTTTATACTAGCAGCCGCCCCGGCTTCGCACGGGTACCACTACGGGTACACGGGTATATAGCCTATGTCACCCGGGGATAGTGTAGCTTCGCAACGGTGAAAGAATTTTTGAAATCGGTCCAGTAGTTTCGAAGCCTATACAATACAAACAAAAAATCAAACCTTTCCTCTTTATAATATTAGTATAGATATATAGGTATATATGTGGAGGGCTGTATCGTGAAGTTGCCTTCGATATGTCTACATACTAAATAATTTAAAAAGGAAGTAAAAAGAAGACGAACGACGACAAGACTAAAGACTTATTTTTGTTGGAAGACGAATGAAATATTAATTTCTTTGCGTTACAACTGCTTTTATCGCAAATCCCATTCCCCACATATATTACAGTGATGTTACAGTAGAAATAGTTCTACAAAGGTGGACTTACAGAAGAGATATCTTCCAGTCAACCCTACCGTGTAATCCGAGAATAAAAATACGGGACGGCTACTTCAATTTAATTTGAAGAGAGGTAGGGCATAGCGGGGTATCCCGTTCGAATTGGAGCCGCCCGACTGGGGAACAATACTCTTTTAAATAGTATTGTGTTTCTGCCGGTGAGTAAGGTTTCCAGTGCTCCATGGGGTGGGGATTTGCGAAACCGTGGCTTTGGCAGTGGAGGGGCAGTTGCCTTTTTGCTGCCAGAGTAACGTATTATAGAGGTGTGCAACGCATTGGCGATACTCACGGTGTTGCTAATGTCTAAAGGCAGTGGTGACGACTTTCCATCAGGTGGCCCGCTTGCCTGTTTGCCTACCGTATGACATAAAATAAAAAAATTATTTAAGAAAAACTTGCGGGGGTTGTCAAACTCTTGCGCTGCGGCCGCCTCAACAATTGAGTCGTGATTGGCGCTGCGCGAGTACGCACGACTCGTTTGGCCGGTCCATACCAAATAAAGCAAAAATACATGGACTTCATCGGCGTCGGCCCTCGCACTCGCGTAGCACCAATATGGACTCATACTAATAATTCGATAAGATATTACGACAGCCACACAGCTGTGTGCACGACACATCTTTCACGACTCACCGCGTTTGTGAGTAATGGTGCCTGACTCTTTGATATAGTCCCACAAGGTGGACCGAAGACAGTCGGTACCAGCTGGATGCAGGCATAGGACCGGACTTTGCAAATAACAGTGGGCTTCGTCCGGCTTATAAAATGATACCTCAGACCAAATAAGAAACAAAGACGGCTGTCAACAATGAAATGAGGCCGGTTTCGTGTGTGTACTTAATAAAATAAATAATAATAATAAATAATCGTGGACAAATTCACACAACGCCATGTAGCCCCAAAGTAAGCAAAGCTTGTGTTATAGGTGCTAGATAACTGATAAACTACTTATATACTTTTAAAAACATACTTATTATACATAGGACGCCCAGACCCGTAACAGAAATTAAAATTCATCATTTCAATTTCTGCCCGGCCGGGAATCGAACCCAGGACCTCTTGCGTGGCATGTTGACCACTGAACCACTCACGTCGTCGTCGTAATGAATGTTGCTAAGGTCTAGCTTGGTGGTCAACCGGTCAAGGCGTAGTTTGGTTGTGAACGTATTCGTGTGACCGTGTACACAGCAAGGCGTAGTTTGGTTGTCAACGTGTGTATGTGACCGTGTCTCTACACAGTAAGGCGTTTTGGTATTTTTGGATTGGATTTGGATTCAGTCTTTATTTCTCATTTGTCCCGAGGCTGGTACCTGCATATTGTTCACAGGATTCAGTCCTTATTCCCCATTTGTCCTGTGGATGATACCTGCGGCCTGAGATACAGTTTCATGTCAGCGCCTCCGCGATGTGGGTTCCTTCGGCGTTCGAATCGCAGCGGCGGCGGACGCGAGTCCAGGTCGCAGTCTTGGAGCAGGAATTCCGCCTTCGCCTCGGTGCGGGTCATCAGGGAGTGCGCTTCGTCTGGGTCCCTGGGGGTTTAAAAAAAAAAAAATTAAACAATACAGGCATTTGACCGCCATCTCACCTGTTGGTAAGTGACGATGCGGCCGAAGATGGAGCATGCCTGTCTTGGAACAGCCTATTCACTCTAGCCTTGAAGGCATCCAGATTATATTGATCAGGGAACACACTCGCAGCCAACGTGTTCCATTCCTTAGCCGTACGTTATTATAAAGGTCGAGCCAAAGCGGCTCGTGCTGATAGCTGGAAGATCCACGGATCCAGGATTAGATTTGTATGTAAGCCTGTACATTTACATGTATTCATATTATTTGTGAGCGTCGCTTGCCGAATGGTTACGCTATCCGACTCGTAAGCGAGAGGTACTGGGTTCGCATCAAGCTGCGGCCATGTCCTAATGGCTCTTTTGAGAGATAATTAATTCTAACCGATGCTCTTACGGAAACATGCGTGAGGGAAAACATCAGGATGAAACCTGCAAATTCAGGCAATTAAATTTGTAACCATGATACAATCTGGTCAGGTTCCCCTGGTAGCAGGGTCACGGAGGTTAGATGGTAGTCGCTCCACTGTGATTAACTGATCGCCAAATCCTGGATCATGGTCAAGGCGGACCTCGGGACCTCGTTCTCGAGAGCACAACCAGGATATTAACGCCAAGATGATGAGATGATGATTTATTTCTTGTGTTCCTCTAGGTATATCCATATCGACACCACCAGAGGCACCCGAAGAGACAATCAGTTATTGACCTTGTCATCTTACGTACGTGTAAGGAGTTGGTACCATTGTGGAGGCAGTTCTGAACGTCCAATAATTTCTACAAATCTGATTATAATACGCTGGATTGATTGTAGATAGTATTACAAAAGAAAATGGTATTCACAAGGTAATGACGCTTCTATGCCTGTCTAGAAACATATTAGTTATATTAGAAGTAACAAAAGATCCTCACCTACAATCATCGCAAACGCTATAATCGAACGTATCGAACAGGTAGGACTGCGGGAACAGTCGGTCGCACAGCGAGCACCGCGGCTGCTGGCTCGCGTGCACCAGCGGCGCGGGCGCCGGCGCCGCGCGCGGGGGCGGCGCCGCCTCGGACGGCTCCAGGAGGAACCCGCCGCCTGAGTCTAGGCTGGAATAGGGTATATGCGGTGTTAGACGTACAACTAACCTAATAATTGCTCTAAATTACAAAATGTATCTAAATGATTATTCATCATAGCCCGTAACAGTCCACTGCAGGACTTAGGGCCTCTCCCACGAAACGCGGAGGTTATTGCCATAATCTCCACGCTTGGCAGGCGGGTTGGAGATCGCAGTGTTTAAATATGACAATGGAAAATGCTGCTGCTCATTTTCCAGCCTACGGAGACACTTGATCTTTTGCCTCGAAAACATTAGTCGGCTCGTACGACACCCATGAGTGTATGGGGTTGGTGCTATTCTACTCTGCCGGACACCACACGGCCGTCATCATCATCATATATTTAAGTGTATGACTCTTGTTAGTGAAGCTATCGCCACTCTTTACTCCTGTCTGCCAACCTCTTCATCTCTTTATAATCGTCGGCGCTCAGTTTTTCCTTCATGCCCGTCCAATATTCAAATGTTGGCATTCCTCTTCCTCTCTTTCCCTCAACTCTGCATTCTATTGTAACTCTTAAAAAGTTGTCAAGTCTTATTAAATGTCCTAGCATTTTAAATGATTATTATGTATTAATATTTGCATGTCAGTGCATAAACTGACTGAATGTGAGAATTGCATCTCTTATTATTTTACCACCTACATTGTTAGTGTACCTACCGTATTTATAGCAAATAAATGATTCTAATTCGAGAGAGCAGAGACCTATTTTTTAACCGGTCGCCTCGAGTTGAACGGTTTTCAATTTTGATTTTGGGCATGAAAAATGTATTATTTTTATGCATAACGCTGATATTCCATATTTTTTTAATACCGTTCGACCGGTTCATAACTAGGGACTCCAGATCAAGGATCCCAAGATCAAGTCTTTTCTTTGTTGAGAACACTTATCACCACACTACTGCGCATAACTGTACTTCTACGCAATAACTGTCAGATAGTATGGGCAAAGGATGTCTATCTGGACATCTTCATGGCGACAAGTCAACTACGTGTGTACTTCTAATGCCTTATCTTGAGTTCATATCTATACTCACGGCGCAGACTTAGGCGGCACCACAGCGACCGCCCCTGGGCGCGCCACGAGTCTGGCGTCCTGCAGCGCGCGCGCCCGCAGCCGCTGCCGCTCGATGCGCGCGCGCTGCGCCGCGGTCAGCGACGAAGCACTGTCCGGGGCCATCGCACCTGCAATGCATACATATATTGCAATACACATATAAATATACAAATCAAGACAGTAGTTGGTACAATAACAGGGCACCTCCCCTGAACTACTACTGATACTAAAGAATACTCTTACGGTGAGGGAAGACATTGTGATGAAACATGCACATTCAGGTGACTGGATGTGTAACCATAAACCAATCTGGTCTGGTAAAAATGGGTCATAGAGGTCAGGTCAGAGGCAGTTGCTGCACTGTAATTACCTGATCTGCCAAATTCTGGATCATGGTCAATGCGGAACTCGGGGCCTTGTGTGATATAGCGATAGGATTATGTTTGTCGAAGATGATTATTTGATTCAAGTACTTATAAATATGTTCAGCTCTGACTCTGTGATCTGCAATTTGGTGTACAAATTTAAATGGTAATCTAATAACAAAATATAAAATATAATCATTTCAAATCACAAATTAATTAAATTTTTTCTTTCTTTTATTCTCTATTGTACAAAATGAGTACGGTAAAAGAGATGTACAAAGGCGAGCTTAACTCATCAATTGAGTTTTCTACCAGCAAACCTTGGAGTCATAGGAATAGATTTTACTTAGATGCAGGTACTAAAAGTGTACACTAAACTTAGTACAGTAGATAATCATAAACACAGTTACTTACATAAACATATACTAAAAATATATACATACATATTACAAATAATGAATTAATTTAATTATGGATAAATGTACAATAAAAAAAGACTGGTATTGCACACTTGCATAGGCTGTGGTAACTGCTTACCATCAGGCAGGCCGTTTACCACTTTAGTAGTACAAAAAAAAACTTCATATGCGAGTTTGATAGACAGAAGAAGGTGGACAGATGAGCTGGGGCCCTCGAAAGATTGTGAAGAGTGGAAGAATCGAGGAGGCCTTTGCCCAGCACTGGGATGATTCAGGCTAATATAATAATGAGAGTTTGACTCATACTTGGCTAGTTTCTTAGTATTATACAGTATTTTTTGTGATGATGACACCAAATGTGCCTTTTATTGATTTTTATAAGTGTTTTTTAATGGCATCCTTTGGTATCCTCTAACTCACAATTATTTAATATAGATACAATTTTTTAAATATAAAATGTTGAAATGTACTCAACCCTACTATAAAAATGGGTGTAGGCTTTTAATAAAATAAGGTGTAGGTAGGTACAACAGGTAAGGGCAAGAGGTGCACAGAGAAAAAGGGAATCAGAGAAGTTATTTAGTTTCTTAGTGTTTTGTTTTAATTTTCTTACCTTATTAAGTCGCGCCAAAATAAATTAACCAAAGTAGAACAAATGATTGAAATGTAAACTCAGCCCTAGACAATTTTCTAACAGGTAACACACAATAAGCAGATTGTTTAGTATATATCTAAATTTTTAAACTGAATTTAAATTATTTTCTAATAAAATTGCACACAATGATGAAACACGATGAAAATAGTATAGTATCCAAATGCCAATCCAAAACACAGATTACTATAGAATCCAAAACACAGATTACTATAGAATCCAAAACAAACAAAGTAAACAAACTTTTTATTCAATCAAGTGTCATTGATTGAACTGTCAATCGAACGAAGTTAATGTCTGGGACGTTTTGGCGGGAATTTGTAGAGAGAATGAAGTTAGAACCATGGACTTACTACCCAAAGGGACTGCGCACTGCTTTGACTAAAACCGGGCAGAGCGAGAGTCACCATCGATAGTCCTTTGTCCCTTTCTAACAGTGTAAACACAATGTTATTGGCATAATCACCGTCATTCTAAATTGACAAGTGTCATGTTTGGTGTTGCCATTATTGGAGAAATATATTTACCGTGAATTTGGTATTATTATGAGGTAATCCGTACAATCCGAAAAGTAGTTGTCAAAATACCTTTTGATCTACTGAACGTTTCTCCGACAAACGTCGTCGAGTCGACATAATTATTAACCTACGACTTTTTGTTCCACAAAACAGACGAGTTCGGTAACGATTCATCCTAAAACACTAGTTTTTAAAAAGAAGTGATAGTACTCGTCGATATCTACATTTCGGGTGACAGCTGTCAAACTTAAATGTGCTATAACTCGGAACCCATTGGTTCTAGAACACTAGTTTCTAAAGAGATATGATAGTACTCGTCGAGATCTACATTTCGTGTGACAGCTGTCAAACTTAGAACTGTCATCCAAAATGTAGATCTCGATGAGTACTATCGTATTGCTCTAGGAACTAGTGTTCTAAGACCAATCGTTTCCAAGTTACAACAGTTCTAAGTTTGACAGCTGTCATGCGAAATGTAGATCTCGACGAACACTATCATTTCTCTCTAGACACTAGTGTTTTAGGACCAATGGGTACCGAGTTATAAAAGATTTAACTTTGACAGCTATCATACGAAATGATGATCTCGAGGAGTGCTATCATTTCACTCTAGGAACAAGTGTTCTAGGGCCAATAGTTTCCGAGTAGCAGGGTAAGCTTGGGCTGGACCCTGGTGAAAACATGACCTTCAGATTGCACCTGGTCCGACTCTGCCTGGCCATGAGGTCGGTGTCCGCGCCAAATAATAAAAGTAATTCGGAATTTGCATCAACAATGGTGGCAACACTAGAAAGGGACACAGGACTATCGATGGTGACTCTCGCTCTGCCCGGTTTTAGTCAAAGCAGTGCGCAGTCCCTTTGGGTAGTAAGTCCATGGTTAGAACAAAGATTGTAAAAATTTATTACAGAGGAAAATTATGGTTAATAACTGGTTGTGATACACATTAGGCCGATTTACATTTCGTAGACCGCCAATGCCAAACGTTGGAGAGTGAGCTTTGTTTGGGATACACGCAAAAATTACCTAACCTCAAAATTTGGGTGACCGCGGCGTCCCTCGCCAATTTATGGTGACAATCTTGCGTCAGCCGCCAGGCCGGTCTGATACACACACATGACTGTTCTCTGCCTCCCTCCATCGATAGTCCGGAGGCTGCCATCATACCCTTTGCGGTAGGCGCAAAAATAACCCATGATCCTCATTCCATCTCCATGGAGTGTCGCATCCGACGAAACGTAAAAAGCCTTCACGGCTATAGGTAGTTCCATGGGGTTGTTTAGCACGTATTCGCCTAGGATTTCGTAGAGTCGTTCAAAAAAATATGAGAGTTCACCTCCTCCCGGTGCCCACAAGATTGCCTGATTCCCTTGCCTTGGCCGTAAAAAAAGCACCCATGGTCGATGAATCGAAAAGCCTTCCCGGCTATAGATACTCCCAAGGCAGAGTTTAGCTGGAAAAAGTGATAGGCGCCTAGGTCTCTTGCGAGTCCAGTATAACCAGTCAGCCGGCCGCGCTTGGTTCTCGTAGGAGTTCTCCGCCTCTCCCCCCCCGCTATCCCGGAGGGTGTCCGGTGGGCGCACAAACAAAAAATCCTGAACCATTTATTAATAGAAAGTAAAAAGTAATATTATTCACATCTAAACTTGAATAAAGCTTGTCGGTCTTACTTGGGGCATTGGGTAGGCGGCTTGAAATGGTTTGAACGGCTTGAACTCCTTACTTCAGTCAGGTCACAGCAGGAGGAAAAGAAGGGAGTTAAATAAATGGGCCTTCACTGCTTGCTGCATAAGAATCAAACTATTGTTACAATCGGCGACATAATTGACCTTTTCGAAGCCTCGTACCGAAATTTAGACAAGTGAGTGCCTATGAAGATAAGCTCTTTTGTTTCTAGACTAGCTGTACCTATACTTAGCTAATGTTTGTAGTTTCGCTTAAAACAACAAACTTGTCGCTTGAGGGAACGATAACTGCTAAGGATAGTTTTGCTCAATCAAATAGCATATTCTCATATTTCTCATTAAACCTTCTGTTCTTTCATCATAATCATCATCATTCCGGTTATCCCGGCTTTTGCCCGGGTCCGCTTTCCTAATACCTACACATATGTTAGGGTCCTACGGGACTAATAAATGGAAACTCCAGTGGACTGTATAAACTGATATAATGCTGTTAACGATTACAAAAGCGACTAAATACGAAGGTTTCAAATGATGGCTTGAAGAGAAGTGGTCGTCGTTTTCTAGCCCGGCGTGCAGCGTCGCGACGCGTCGATAGTCGCGGCCGCGAATCCGCGCCTCCCTTGCGTCCGTATCGAGCGTAGCTTTGCTCCGACATTGTAGTCAGGCGTCAACACATAGGCACTAATCTACTTTATTATTAGAGACAAAAGAAATATGTTTGTGTTTATTATAATCATCGAGTTCGAAGTTACTTAACATAGACGAGAAATGGCGCTGCTGGTATTTTACATCGCGTTATAGACACTTACCGACATAATTTATAGCTGGACATTGTAAAATGATTCAATCACTTGAGATTTTGTATTCGTATTGCTAAGTCGGTTGTTACTTCCGTAATGAAAAGTGACCGGCTACGGTAATACGAAGTTCCAAGCTATCACAGATAATTTCAAATATAATAATCATCAAATAATTTCAAATTTTATAAATTCATCAATGGTTATAATCATCAAATAATTTATTGCAGTCACTGAGGAGAGGCCCACTGGCCTTGTTGTTCACGTCCGACTTCGCAGGATCGCACATCACACCGCCGTCACTGAATTACTGTAGTACCGTATGGGGCAGTCACCACGGGATGGGATAGATGGAGTTTTACTTGCTGTTTTCGACGTGAATCCTCCGCGAAATGATGAGCTTTGCTTTCGCAGCAAGCGTCAATGAACCGTCAAACTTCAGTAATTTACAATACATACCAAAGGGGCTATCAGATAGTGAAAACGGAGGCTGACTGAAATTCGATTCGACCGCTTTTACTAAGTAAGTAAAACCCCTGCTGCGCATTTTGCATGACTTGGTGAAGAGCAACAGCTATCGTTAGCCCCCCGTAATCTAGGGGAGGGGGGCGCACATTCGATCCGATGGTATTTTTTTAAATGTTTTGAAACCTTAACAAGTTCTCAAATTAAAAACATAGCAAGCTACACTCAGAACCCCTGTGGCCACCTTCCGTCTCCGTCATCAGATCAGCTCAATACTATCGATTGCATTGTCACCAAACTTATATTTAAGCATGCTAAATTTCAGCTCAATCGGAAACCACATCAACGGAGTACAACATGGAGTTCTTCAAGAAAGGGGTAAAAAGGTTTTTACGGGGTCGGCAACGCGTGGGTGATGCCCCTGGTATTGCAAACGTCCATAGGCTGCGGTGACTGTTTATCATCAGGCAGGCCGTAAGCTTGTTTGCCACCTTAGTGGTATAAATAAAACCGGAAAATGGGTTAAATATAAGAATTCAGATTTATCTATAGTTTTATTAGTATTAATTAAAATTACACCAATAAGTTTCTAGGTCGAACGGGCTTAGTCTCAGTTTATTTTCTTATCTTGCATTTTTGTCGACAGTTATCTACTCAAAAAGGTTGTCTGGAAAAAGCAGTTTTAAGCGACAAGACCGCCTGTTGCTCCTCCTGCTGTTAATTTTAAATACCCATTGTATTCTTTTAAATGTGCAGTAAATCGCTATTCATTCATTAATTCATTTTATTACGTACACACAAAGTTAACAAAAAGAAATATTCACAAGGCTCTATAGACACAGTAAAATTACTTTCTGGACACACGATGATTCTGCAATCCCATTACATAGGTACTACGTAAGAAACAGAGAATGTAAGAACTGTATTCTGTGCTGGAATCTATCAATGAGGAATAACTGTAGGTACACGTCGCCGTTTTGCCATCTAACTGATGATCTCTAAGTAAATGGTATAAAGAAAATCATAGCGCACTATGTCAATACCTATATTATAAAGAGATCATCTTATGTGTTTAAAAATCAATTAAATACCGGTCCCCTTGTGAGTATAAATTAATATGCTGTTAGATTATATTAGATTTGGTATCTGATTCGTAAGCGAGAGATCGAATCCCGCTGCGGCCATGGACCAATGACTCTTTTCTGAGTTATGTATGTATATTAGTTGAATGCTAACCGTAGCTCTTACGGTGAGGGAAAACATCGTGATGAAACCTGCATATTCAGGCGACTGAATGTAACCATGATCCAATCTGGTCAGATTCCCATGGTAGTAGGGTCACGGAGGATAGCAGTCGCTACACTGCATTTTAATTATCTAATCTGCCAAATCCGGATCATGGTCAAAACAGGACCCAGTGACCTCGTGCGCGAGAGCACCACCGGGAAATTAACGCCAAGATGGTGACGTATAGAAGGCTCCTCTAGCTGCGCTGGTTTGGTCACTTGCTATGTAAGCTCCAAGGAAACGTGGGAAATAGGTGTCTAAACCTGTCCTAAAGATGTCCTGTGGGAGACCCAAGAAGCGATGGATGACATCACTGAGTCGGATGCGAGAGCCAACAGCTTACGACGCGAGGATGCCGAAGACCAGGTGATGTTGAAAGAGAGAGTAAGGACAGATCCTGGAAGAAGGCGGGGTTGACCGCTCAGATAATGATGTTTAGGTAGGGACGCTACCTATTTACGAATACCTATTAAATATCCGAACAACTGGATACATCCGACAACGTCGCATTCCACCAGGTGACTGATCGAAACCGATGGAGACATGCAGTCGACAAACCCCGAAGATGTCACGATCTTTAGCAGTGATGGTACGATAAAATAGAAGTGGACCTACCTATTTAGACAAGTAGAGAGAGGTGAATTGGAACCCCGTAGTGCATGGGTTCTTTGCATTTCGATGTTTTTTTAGCTGTAGTCTCTAGATACTTTTTTTGACGACCTAAGCGGTTCAATGGTCAACATCTCTGTCTGCCTCGGTCTGCCACGCAAGGGGTCCCGGGTTCGATTCCCGGCCGGGCAGAAATTAAAATGATGAATTTTAATTTCTGTTACGAGTCTGGGTGTTCTATGTATAATAAGTATGTATTTAAAATAGTACCTACAAGCTTTTCTTAGTTTGGGGCTAGATGGCGCTGTATGAGTTTGTCCACGAATATTTATTATTTATTTATTTATAATACTCGTGACACCGGTAGTAGAATTTTAGTAAAATTCACAAATGAGGCGGCATCCATTCATCCTCAAACTCTAATCTCCAATGCTACAAGGTAGGAAAAATTTTCGTTTAATTTCTAATTAAAAATTGAATTCCGACAAACCAAACAAACAAAACAAAAAGATATGAAATATCCATATGTTCATGAATTTGATCGACAAAGATAAATAAGTAGAGGTACTTCTCTGTCTGCTACGTTCCCACGCCTAAACAGCTGAGCAGATTTGGATAAAATTTGGCAAAAAGATAAAATTTGGCAGAAAACGGTAACCTGGAGAAGGACATGGCCTATTTTTATCTCCAAAACTAAACCATAATACTAAAACTAAACTTAATAATGCTAATTAGGTAGGTACTTGATAAATGGTGATACAAAGTAGGTAATGGCACCGACAGATTGGGCTGATTTGATAGTATCTAACTGGAGCAAATATGACGAGGAAAAGTAATGAATTACAAAAAAAACTCACCAAATATCAGTACACCGTGAATAGAACCTGTACAAAGTTAAGCAAAACTAAAGGTAAGTAGATTTGATATGACATTGCTTATTTGTGACAATCGGGGGGCACAGACACAATACTAATAGCATCTTACAGAATATAGTATTACTACTAATAATTAATATTACTAATAATACTAATGGTACCTACTACCTATAATTCGCTCTGTGCTGTCAGTATAATTTTGTATTGTAATTTGTAATCATTGCTGTTGGTTTTACATAAGTAAATAAAAAAAAAGAACAAGGAGCACGTCAGAAATACCTACGAGAATGGCGTTTCTTTATTGCATGCTGTTTAGGAAATAAGAAGAATTTACTAAGTCACATCTAGGTGGGTAGTTCGCTCCGAAAGCTTCGACACATTCATAAACCACGACATTATGCAGTACCCAACACCCGCAGTGAAGGTTGTTTACTATTTTAGGTACCTACACGAATATGCGTACGCGCAGGTCGTCGCGATAACCGCTCGCAGTCTCGCGCTAAGATCGATCAGCGCTCACGCCTGCGCACCGCGTCTGTAGTACCTAGACAATACTTGTAGACTATAGTTCAGTTACAGGTGGTCACAGTGTGATGGGATTTGTGATTGTGACAGCTGAGAGTGATTAGTTGTGAGTTTATCAGTGACTAAATACGGGATAAAAATAGGTAAAGTTTGCAGGTGTGATTTGTAAACGCAACAGTTCGGTTTTGATTAGGTTTTTTGGTGGTAGCTGCATTGTTTTTGAGTTTTGTCGGAGTTGTTGATTCCGATGTTAATGAATGGAATTAGGTTTGGAAAACCCTCCGTAACACAACAATCTCCTAAATAGCTTTGTGTCAGAACAGATGAAAGCAAAGTTAATTTTCCAAATAGTCTAATTAACATATTATTACTAGATTGAAACTCCTAAATGACTTAGGTGCCTAAAAAAAAATTGTTATTTAGAGAAAAAATGAACACGAAGAGATTTCATCACCGAGAAATTGTCTTAAATGAACCGTACAGTTTTCATTCTTACCCATACAATCTTACACAACCATTTATGGCTTATTTACGATCTGTTCACATACGGTTGTGCAGTGTAGGTGTTACACGTGCCCATAAGTATTAGCTAGATACAAAAGTGAAATTAGTGAAAAGTGAGCTTCGAGTGAAGCCTTGGTTCAAAAGCTCGGATGAATGTGCATGAATACCGACTCTTGATCGCTCAACGGATGTGTACCTACTTACCTAGGTATAGGTACAAACGAACAACTACAACTTCACAAAACACAAAAATTTTTTCAACTACCTGAAGAACCTTCTATTCAATCTACTTCTATACTATTATATTCAATCAAATATCTTATAGCGTCCAGATACCACTTAGTTAATTAAATTTAGATAACCGAAGCTACAAATTATGTAAATGTAATTTGAAATCAATTTTGTCTGCGGTAATGTTTCCTGAGCCGGGACCGCGTAAAATGCGACTAATGTCTTAGACCCAACGATTGTGATATATACCTTAGACTAGAACCTCAGCAGCGTTTATTGTGTGTTGGTATTTTAATCACTGCGATCTCTAACCCGCCTGCCATGCGTGGTGAGGAAAAGCCTTCCACTGAAGTGGAGGAGCCTCAGGAGTGGACGTTATGGCCTGCTGATGAATGTTCCCTGAACAATCGGATATGGGGGCAAACGGATTAGTTCACATTTACTTTCACACGTACCGTACGTATTACCGTAGTACGTAAACAGAGCTTTTAATTAACCAAACAGAAATTCGGCGTAATCCAGTCGGCTTATCCGGGCCACATACTGTTTGTCTAGTGCAGCTTTCCTTTTAGCAAGTTTTACCTCGTAATTTGCCCAAATTGCCTTAACTTCTTTTGGAGTTTGGGTAATGAATAATCCAAAGATTTGTAGAACATTTCATTCCACGTTTACTTACAGGTAATTTTAATTAGTTTGGGTTTTACAACACTTATGAATGTCTATTTACTGTAATATAATGTTATGTAATATAATATATAATGAAACATAATGTCAATATACAATCGCGGCGCGGTAACATCGACTCTTTCTAGTCACTTGACAAAAACCATGGGAAAAAATACTCCTGAAGTGGTACCGAACGTACGGTACGGCCAGACGTAAGAGGGTTCGTGAAAGAGGCCAAATATAGGACTTAGAAAATAGCTACGTTTTCTATTTCGATTTCATGTTCGATTTCCGAGTTCTGGGGCATTTTTTTTGAAACCGCCTATATCCACGCGAGTGCTCGAGAGCGCTACCAATATCTTTCGCACTCGTGGTATGTTGCAAGAGGTAGAAAAGACAATCATTAGAAGCCGAGCGCTCGCGTAAATGCGGTTTCATAAATAGGCCCCCAGGCCCTTAAACTAATTTCAGCTGCTACAGATAAACTCATTTATCTCAGCATCTGTTACAGTTTATCTTGGGCAGGCTCAATGCGGTGATAATGAGGCACTCGTGCGCCTGCGCTTATCACCGGCGATGCCTTGACGTGTATTTGCACACCGTGTAACGACGCAATGCTGTGTGTATTTTGCGAGGTACCTAGGTTTGCGCTCGTCCTAGATACGAGTAGGTTCGTCGCTGTAAATGACAATGTAAGATACTGTAAGACAGGTACTTGCGGCAAAATTTTAACATAGTGGTATGTATCCTCTAGTATAATTACGATCTCTAACCCGCAACTGTGGAGATCAAGGGAAAACCATTCACTAAAGTGGTAGTGGCCAAGAGGCTAAGGTTCTTCACAGAGATTATAAGTATTTCTTCAATGCGATATTGGAAACTCCCCGACAAACTTTACATTTAAGTACTAAGTACAAACAACTAAACCAAGTTTAACGAAACAAAGCTAAGAAACTGGTTTTCAAATAAGGAAAACCGGATCAAAATACGTCAATCCGGTCTGGAGCTACGATACCACTGAAAGATATACAAACACATACTTCAATTTTGGCGTCAATGCAACCAGCAGATATTCACAGGATCGGCAAAGTCACTCACTCACTCGCACCTGTAGTAACGTGTTATCTTCATCACAACTCTCGAGCCTCCACCACAAACGTTCATTCATAGGCTACAGTAACTGATGGCCATTGGGGAGTGGAGTCGCCAGTGAGTTGCTTATTTGCGGCTTAAGTAAAATACTCTGTGCCTACCTAAAAACGTCATTAAAGAGTATTTTTGGGCACTTGATTCTATCGTTCATAATGTTCATGGTTTTAACAAGGGCAATAGACTTCAAATGCGGTGTTTTAGTCGGAATATCTATTTATTGGGGGAAAGAGTATATGTATACGGAACACCGTATATGGAACATTTTCCGGACCGTCATTGTAGGGAGCATAAAAGGAATTTTAATTTGAAACCCGGCTTTTTTCGAATTCACTAGATGACTTGTCAGTCTTTCTATTCTATAGTTCCGTAGTACTAGTTAGTATATTTCCGCCTATGGACATCAGCAACACCAGGGGAGTCACTAATGCGTTGCCCGCCTCTGAAGAGACCTCTAATATACCTCTTGAACGATCCCATGTCATAGTCCAAAGGAAACACTGTGGTTGGGAGCTCATTCCACATCCGAATCGTACGAGCGGAAACGTTCTTTCGAACCTTCGCGTCGTGACCAACAGAGGGTCTACGTAGTGAGGATGAGTACCAAGCCCACGGCGGGTGGTGCGATGGCGGAATTGTGCTGTGGGCACCAGATCGAAAAGTTCCTCGGAACACTCCCCATTGTACAGCCGACAGAACACACACAGGGAGCCAAAGTCCCTTCGGTTTGCCAGTGGTTCCAACTTGCGTGTTTGTATGGGATCATCGACAATTCGTACGGCGCGTCTCTGTACGGAGTCCAGAGGATTAAGCAGGTCGGCAGTTTCGCCGGCCCAAAGTTGGGAACAATACAAAACACTACACCTACACCTACCCTACACTAACCCTACATCTACGCTACAGCTACACTAGCTTTTGCCCGTGACTTCGTCCGCATGGAAATAGTTTTTATGACAGTACGACAGCTTAAATTTTTTGGGCACAGTTATGTCCCAGAATCCTATCCCGATGATTTTTTCTAAAATATCTTCAATGCACACGGCTTATTACAGTTTTATAATAGTATAGATAGACAAATAGACTATGTAAAGATTCGTATGTCATCCGTTTCGTCTTCCATGTATACTTACGATAAGACTAGAAGATACTTACGGGAGTAACGTTACCACATTCAATTCTTTCCCCTGCAACTTTTGCAATCGTCCCAGCCTAGGATTTTCGCAAAGATCCGATTTTATGATGCACAATGAACGATGTTTTAGTAAAACTCCCGTCACACGGGGGGGGGGGATAATGAACCGATTACAGTCACTTCCCGCGCTTTATCTGATGTTACTAAACGGCCCGGTGCGGTGGGAACGCTGCGGGTCTGAACTCTTCAATAGACTGTGGCGAATTATCGAGATAAGTAATGTAGCAATAACTAAAGATAAAATGAAAATAGCTCTAATACTTCTTTATATAGTATAAACAAAGTCGCTTCCCGCCGTCAATATATGTAATTATGTATGCAACGGATTTTGATGCGGTTTTCATGAATATATAGAGTGATTCAAGAGGAAGGTTTATAAGCAAGAAAAATAAGCGTAGGTAGTGATAATGTAGGTGTACGCGAACGAAGTCGCGCCGGGTCCACTACTTTAGAATATTTGATGAAATGCAATGCAATATGTCATCATCATCATCACAGCCCATAACAGTCCACTGCAGGACTTCGGGCCTCTCCCACGAAAGGGGAGGGCATTGCCATAATCTCCACGCTTGGCAGGCGGGTTGGAGATCGCAGTGCAGTTGATGTAAATCTACCCAGAAAGATGCTGCTGCCCATCTTTCGGATTTGTCCCTTAGTCGCCTCTTACGACACCCACGGGAAGAGATGGGGTGGTGCTATTCTTTGAGGTGGCGGCACCATACACCACACCATACAATATGTATAGTCTTTAAATATAGTCTTCACTATGTATTTCCTGTGCACAATAAACTGTTAAATAAATAAGCGAAGCAGGAACATAATTTATTTATTCTTCGCATTGACAAACGGACAAACAGCCCACCTGATGGTAATGGTAACTGTCGCCCATAACATCTACGATTCATGCATTTAGGTTGTAGAACCGGTGCGTTTTTGTGAAGATTAAGATAAAATGCCTAATGCCTGTAATTGCGCCGGCTTCTTTACGCTTCAAACTGGAACACAGCAATGCAAGCATTGTTGCTTAGGGGCAGAAATAGATAAAGCGGTGGTACTCACCCAGGTGGGCCCTTCGGGCTTGACGAGGCCTACCGCCTGATAAATTATGATAAATTATTTAGACAACTATTAAATTATTAAAAGTCCGTAATATCTAACTAGGCGTCATATTACAAAGAAGGTGATGACTGGGTGGACGTGAATGACGACGTGCATGAGAAAGGAGTGAGTGGATCGTCCGTCCGTGTGCCTTCTAGGCAATAATAATAAATAATGCAGAGATGACTAAAGACTAAATGGAAGAGAAAAATATGTTGTGCCGAGTCCCTGTAGTGGCAGGGGAAGATGGGATAGGTATAGGTATTCATATCCATGTGTCCACACATGTGTCAATGTCCCTACGTTTAATCATCATATCAGCCAAAAGACTCCCCCAGAGATCTCCACAAAGACCGGTCCTATGCTTTCCGCATCCAGCTGGTACCTGCGATCCTTAACAGGTCGTCGGTCCACCTTGTAGGAGGCCTACCCACGCTGCGTCTACCGGTACGTGGTCGCCTACGTTTAATGTGAAAGTAAAATAAACAAAACGTTAATTAATTAAGTATATAAATTTGATTTATAAAATATTGAAAATATAACAATAAACTTCAACTTCCAATAAATGTGAAATCAGAAGAACCTATATTAAAAAGCAATCGATTCAGTTCTACGCGCCATTCTCAATCCGGTTATGCGTTAAACACGCCGTAGTCATTAACAGTACTTATCTAAATACAGAATTCTAAATAGATACCTACACATCACATCTAGATTCTAGAATATATTCTATAACCTAGACGTGATGTGTAGGTATCTATTTAAAACTGGCTGGCGATATGACGGGTAGGGACCGTATGCCGTTCTTGTCCGCCACCTTCACCTGGAAGTTGGTGAGGTTTAGGAGGAACCGCAGGTGCACCTCGTTCACGCACATTTTTATTATTTCGTACGCCTCCGATTCGGTCAAGTCTGAAAAGAAGGTTTTACTTTACTATTCCGAATTCAAAGTACAGGAAAACCTGATTGAAGAAATATGGTAATGTCGCCCATATACTTAACTAGCGGGCTAGGCGCGACTTCGTTCTCGTGGCGTTCTACCCCTACCTCTACACTACGCTACTCCTAAGCCTTCCTTACACGTACCCTACACCCACCCAACACCTACCCTACATCAACCCTACACTGGTTTTATTGCCTGTAATCCTCCCTTTTAATTAATTATATCCATTGATGAAAGTCTCATTAAAATCCATTGCGTAGTTTAAAAAATCTAAGCGTACATAGATACAAACGGTGAGAAGCTTTAATTAAGAGTTTTATTATTATATGTATAGATTACCTATAACTTTAGAAAGAGACGAATTAGGAAAGTTAAGTTCGAAAAGAAAATGACGAAGTCGTCTGGATTGACGTCTACGAATAGAGTTTCATGTAACGAAAATGCAGCGCTGCAGCGTAAATATGTGGATATTGTTTTTATATGATGATTAAGCTGATTATGTCACTTGCGTCATGATAAAATGGTAGGAAAGTAATTAGACTCCTACGTGATAGGTCGTTAGTTCGAATATCGTGTGCAATGTTTTGTATCTTTATAAATCCAGTAAAAAACAACATCGCTTCCCGCCATCTGTATCTATGTACGGTTGGATCTTTTAAACTACGCCACGGATTTTAATGCGGTTTTGAACAATGGATAGAGCGATTCCTGAGGATGGTTAATAAGAAAGAAAATAAGGGTACCTACGTAGGGGTAAATTTGGTGTACGCGCCGGGTCCACTAATAATATGTAGAACCCAAATAGTTAACCGAAAATATTTGCCTAGAACACACCGTTGTAAAAACTCGATGGAAACCAATTTCCAAAGGTTCCATACTTACTATGTTGATGTAACGACCCAAAATGAGTCCTGCCATGTGTCATTAAAAAGTACCGCTATACCTACATCTACGGATTAACGGCTGAAAGATTACAGAGCATTTACGCCGTTTGTCTATAACCCAAAAATGGCGATCTCACCTGGCTTGTAGCGTTTGTCCAAGATGCAGGTGCAAAAGTAACCGCTGAACCCGTGGGCCGCATACGGCACTTTGACGCATGTCGCCAAATAGTCCATGAAGAACAGCTGCCCTTTATCCTGGCTGTCGAAGCCGCCGACGAGCATGTTTATGAGGTATGGCGCCTAGAATGACGAAGCAATTTTTTAAAAGAATTTTATACTACAACTGCGACTGGCAGTTTTAAGGTCTGCTATTGGTCAGGCGGCATCCGGTGTACGACAATGGTCGCACGACCTTTGCCAATTAGGACAGCGCCTTAATATGATTTTATGGTGTACTGTGCCATACACCTGCAGGTTTCATCACGATATTTTCCCGTAAGAGCATCGGTTAGTGCTAATCTAAAGTACCTACATAACTCATTGAAAAGAGTCATTGGTACATGACAGCAGTGAAATTCGAACCCGGGACCTTTCGCTTACGAGTCGAACCCTTTCACCACTAGGCCGCCTACGCTCCTACACTTAAGTACTTAAACTTATGTACGCAAACTCTGTCACAGAAACTTGTATTGTTATCAAAGAAATTTTGAATAGATTTGCAAATATTATATATTTTTTAAAGAGACCGGCCAATACCCCGCGTTACCCTAATTGCTGACAAGACCAACAAGTGACCGTCAGAATCCGACAAGACGGTAATCTTCGCGTTAAACGAGTCATTAACAATATTACTTTCCGTAGAAAACCTCAAATGCTACTCATAAACATCTCATTTCATGGTGCTCGTTGGTAAATCGCACCAAGGTCAGCTATTGTTCAGTAGTTAATTGTAGCAGTAGAATTTATTATTACCTATCACTTACAGTAAAATATTTCCTGCATCAATTATAAAGTAATAATACCTATCATAGGAGAAGATTTCCTGCCACAATCATGATCGAAATCCATCAAACGTTGTTCTCGCCGTGTGGTGTCCGGCAGAGTAGAATAGCACCAACCCCTTACACTCATGGGTGTCGCACGAGGCGACTAATGTTTTCGAGGCAAAAGATCAAGAGTCTCCGTAGTCTGGAAAATGGGCAGCAGCATTTTCCATTGTTATATTTAAGCACTGCGATCTCTAACCCGCCTGCCAAGCGTGGAGATTGTGGCAATGGCCTCCCCTTTCGTGGGAGAGACCCTAAGTCCTGCAGTGGACTGTTACGGGCTGTGGTGAGGTTGTTCTCCACCTGCGGCTCACTTTTATAATTCTGTGAAGGTTGCTTGGAGGTGATCGCTTGACCCGACAAGGCCGCTTTTGATCAATTGTCGCCTACTGATTGTAACGTTGTAAAAGTTATGGGCCGTTGTTGTGAAACAATTACGACGAAGGTTCTTACCCTACCCCTAATCGCATCAGCCAGGTTCATCCTAGTGAAGTGGACCGCCGCGGTGGTGCTCAGATCGTACTGGTTCCTCACGCGGTACAGCTGGATGTTCTTCGCGATGAACTGGGAGAACTGGGCGCGGTCCCCGGCGTCGCCCACCACGCCGATCATCATGCTGTTAGAGACCTCGACGATTTTGTCTTCGTCTGAAATATGAGGGGTTTGGCGGATAGGAATGTTGCTGTTGGTTTAATGGCTCGGGATAAGACTTTTAGAGATTTTATTGTAACGAATTTTATCCCAAAACTTCTTTTTTTTATCGACTCGATGGACTTGATTCTGACTTACACTTTATTCTCCCAGTATTCCGCGACGCATACAGTGAACTAATTATTTATCGATTGACTAAGAGAATCCATCCATGCATGAATAGTTTGCATACAAATAAGACTTAAAATTTATGTAGGTACCCGTATGAAAGATTTAGCACCTGAGGATGCATATAGGCTACTTTTTATTCCCCACCACTCGCGCAATATAACGTGTAATCCACGCGGGCCGAGCCGCGGGCGCTGCTATCACGAGATAAAGATAGCACTTTAACAAAATACCTAACTACGGCAAAGAAAGGTAGATAAATGCAGCCGCGAGAGATTATTTCAGAGACATCGTGAAATGGTGATTCACAATGCTCAGGCAAGTGCAAGGCCACCTCGCGACATTGCTTTGATAGAATACTCGTGACGCGGTGACCTACTTGAGTGCTGTTACAGTGACTATCTAGCCAGACGATTTACATAACAATGGAAAAGTTAAGGTTCTATGTAATGTGCTGTAGTACCTAATACGAATGTAACGAGAGGTTTTAAGACAAATGATGGAGTAAATTTTTAGATATACAGTCACTTTTAGAGGGTACTTCCGTCCATACGGGAATCCGGCATAATAGGAATATTTGTTTTTAGAAATTTGGCTTAGATCGAATATAGCCTTAGAGGAATAAATAAAGGTGCTAGTCCGACTGCACCCGCGACTGTTCTAGCAGAGGGTCCACAGCGATAAAATTTGGTAAACCTCGCTTCGCCAACGAATTTAGGAGGCCCGCCTAACGAGTGGCGAGTTCGTTGCGGTGTTATAGTTATACTAGCCTTAAAAGTGCGAAACGGTCACCCATCCAGTTGTCGGCATCGGCGTGCGATACTCAGCTTTTGTTATGGGTCTCACTGCCATTGGACTGGGTCGCTATTTCGACAATTTATCGATCAAATTCGTCATAAATGGAAATTTCGTTTTAGGGGGATACCGGTTTATAAGTAGGTTGATAGGTTTATAAAAGTTGAAGGAGTACCTAAGCAAGTTGAAGAAGTGGGAATGATGAGGTAAGGGAAAAGTGGACGAAGTCATTCTGATTGTCTTTGCAGAACTATAAACGATTCCGGAAGATACTCTGCAAGAGTATCATTATACTAATATTGTGAGAGTAAATAAGTCTTATCTTATTCTTCAAGGGCTGCGAAACAGAGATGGTAATCGGGAGGCCACATAATACGCAGAATCGATGCCCGGTGGTGCGGAAAGGTCCTCAAGTGGCAACCACGGATCAGCAAGCGCTGTACTGTAGTACTGCATTTATAAGTTACACTTGCGCAGATGTTTTAAGGCGTTTCGACAGTGCGTGATATTGCGGACGGACGCAGACCAGCCCGAACTACGCACAGTGGAAAGGGTATCGTCCGTGGTAGCGCAGACCTGTCACAAACTTATCTGAACTAGTGACGGCGTCGCTGTTAACAACAGAGTGACATTTTAAAATGGCGACAGTTTCAGTTTTGGCCACCGGGCCTGATAAGTTTGTGGAACTCCGTCCGTGGCCGTCAATGGTCGCGTGATAATCCGTAAAATCACGCACCGTCGAAACGCGGCTTTAGCTGTTTCAATGTTGTGAAAATATTTCCTTTGCTATTGATTGCTGCGTACACGCCAACCGCGCATGTTTGACATATCTGATATCTGAATAAAATATAAGCTTAATATGTGTGCACAAACTATCCCACACTACTACCCTACCCTTGATAACTCTGAAGACAATGACAATACAGGAAATAAGTATAATAACATTAATAACAATACACCCGGAGCATCCGATCCGCGTCTCCAATAGGTATTGCGACTTTGCGAGGAAGTATGTCAATACTCGCGTTGCGTGCCAGAGCGTGCTGGCGACAGGTTTAGAGAATGGCTTATTCGACCGCGCTATGGGCATTAAAAAAATTGTTTTTAAACTTTTAACAAAATACAGAAAATTTCGCTTTACCCCCAAAACTGAATGTTTTGGGCGTAAACGAGGAAGCGCTTTCCTGCGCAAACGAAATTTCCGATGCCACTAAGACAAGTGGTAGTTATTATGTTAGCGCTTATAAGAGTATTAAATAATAAAATATGTATATTAAATTATTTAAATAAAAAAAAAAATTGTGAAGCCGATGGACCGTGACACGAAATCGGTCGGTGTGGAATATGTGGAATCCACCCGTGCACGTTCTGCGGCTGCGATAAACTATATATAAAAAAATATACAACAAAGTCGCTTCCCGTCCGTCTGTCCCTATGTATCTATGGACGCTGAAATATTTTAAACTACGCAACGGATTTTTATGCTGTTTTCAACAATAGACAGAGTGATTCAATAGGAAGGTTCATAAGCAAGAAAAAATGGGTAGGTAGTGGAAAAGTAGGTGTACGCGAATGAAGTCGCGCCGGGTCCACTAGTTATGATGATAAGAGGAGATTTATTTGTCCATCCTTCTGACAGAGCATCTTGTTGGCACAGATTCTCGACTGTGGGGTAGGAAGTCAGGTATATACAGAAAAAAAATCGGGTGAATATGAAAAAAATGTGAATAAACCACAATTGTAGACAGCAAAAACAGAAAATAAATGAAACTAATTAGTGCACAATGTTTTTAAATTACCGCGGTCATTATTAGTCAGTTTTAAAACTATTCATACTCAACATCAGTGTGACTGACATTGATGCATGCAACTGTCGTAATATCGGGCTACTCGTCGTGAACCACGTACCAGTAGCCGTATTCACAATGATTCGAAACCGTTTTTGAATTATTCGACACGAAATTTGCGAGTCGTCGATCGATTCGAAAACTGTTATCCAGAATCCTGATAGATTCCACGGAAACTCTACTCTCTATAACCTATGAAAATTTCATCAAAATTAACTGAAACCACATTTTCCTAAGAACTCGGGGGGGTCCTTTGTCGATTCCGTATCAGAATCCGATTTCCGAGCCATTGTGAATACGGCTACAGTTCAGGACTAAGGTTCTACTAGAAATGTATTCTAGGTACTACTACTATACTAATTAGCACACATATCTAATACACATAGAATACACAGTACAATCTGAACACCTACCTAAAGCATGCATGTATGTAGGTGTATATTTCTACGTTGTATTAGGACTAATTTCGCTAGTATAAGTCCATGCTGTTGACTTACCTGAGTATTAAGCGGTTCTTTAAACAAAGGTGGCCTGGCAGAGATCGCTTGCAGCAATAAGGCCGACTTTGCCCACAACTAGTTATGGTTTTCGTCGGAACATTTTAATGTGTGAAATTCTTGTGTGAGCAATGAAGAATTTATCTATCTATGTATGTATCTAAAGCCCTCAAATACCAGAGTCATAGTCAACATAACGTTTCAAAATGTACTCAAAGATATCACATTGTTTACCATTCTTCATCACGATAATACTTTGAGTATTTGACATGTCAGCAGCCATGATGCAAAAATTGTTACAAGCCATTCCCAGCAGACATTGGATGCTCATTGAATTCATCTTCAGGTATTGTAACTGCCGTTGTAGGTTTAGACTAAGATCGAAAATATGTTATTTGTAAATATGATTAGAAATTAAATAACAATAAAATCGTAAAGTAGAAATAAAACCAAAATAAAACGAATCAAAGATCATAGAAGTTATAGAAAGAGAGCAAATAGAAAAATTAAAAACGAAATATAAAAAAGCTTTGATTATCTACAGCCACAGAAAAAATATTACATAAACGATTTTTTTACCTTAACCATGTCTTAACCCTTTTACCCCTAATTATAGGTGTAAATTTATACATGGAAGCATTTTAAATTATTATCCGTGTTCACCATGGACTTACTACCCAAAGGGACTGCGCACTGCTTTGACTGAAACCGGGCAGAGCGAGAGTCACCATCGATAGTCCTGTGTCCCTTTCTAGTGTTGCCACCATTGTTGATGCAAACTCCGAATTACTTTTATTACTTAGCGCGGACACCGACCTACCGATCAGGCAGGCAGGCAGAGTCGGACCGGGTGCAATCTGAAGGTCATATTTTCACCAGGGTCCAGCCCAAGGTTTCCCTGCTACTCGTTTGTTACAAATACTAGTTTCTAGAGAGAAATTATAGTACTTGTTGATCTACATTTCGAATGACAGCTGTCAAACTTAAAACTGCAATAACTCCTAAACTATTGGTGCTAGAACACTAGTTCCTAAAGATAAATTATAGTGCTCGTCGAGATCTACATTTCGGATGGCAGCTGTCAAACTTAGAACTGTTGTAACTCGGAAACGATTGGTCTTACAACACTAGTTCCTAGAGTAATATAAAAGTACTCATTGAGATCTACATTTCGGATGAAAGTTTTACGTTTGACAGCTGTCACCTGAAATGTAGATGTCGACGAGTACTATCACTTCTCTTTAGGAACTAGTGCTGTAGGATAAATCGTTACTGAACTCTTTTATCTGTTTTGTGGAACAAAAAGTCGTAGGTTGATAATTATGTCGACTCGACGTTTGTCGGAGAAACGTTCAATAGATCAAAAGGTATTTTGACAACTACTTTTCGGATTGTACGGATTACCCCATAATAATACCAAATTCACGGTAAATATATTTCTCCAATAATGGCAACACCAAACATGACACTTGTCAATTTAGAATGACGGTGTTTATGCCAATAACATTGTGTTTACACTGTTAGAAAGGGACAAAGGACTATCGATGGTGACTCTTGCTCTGCCCGGTTTTAGTCAAAGCAGTGCGCAGTCCCTTTGGGTAGTAAGTCCATGGTGTTAACCTACCTATATGAAAATGGGGCCCCGATTGCTTCTAAGTTTAAATGAAATTAACACTATATACACATTTACTTACAACATTCGGCTTGTTTCATTTAACTTCTCTTAACAACTTTTCAGTTTTTTAATAGCAGTCGGGATTTTTTGTTTTTGTACTACTTTATATTTTTCACCTATCTGTTTTTCTGTCTGTGGGTAAATGGCTGAACCGATTCGATAAAATTTTCGCATGAATTTAATTAGCATGGTTCTTAGCTTTGTTTCATTAAATCAGGTCCAGTAGTATTGATAAATATTTGCGTACTTATAATATGTCATCATCAATCATCATCATCTGAGCTTTTTCGACACATCATTGATTCCGATACGAACGGAACTCCATTCTGCCACGAGAGATATTTTCTTACGTAGTTTTCTTTAGTTACCTACCATAGAGATAAAACGTCTAGTGAAAAAAATATTGAAAGATCTATTTTTCTGTGCATCAAAATCAAAAGTTGAAAACAATAACACAAAATCTTCAATGTTTCACAAAATATCCCTGGACTATCATTCACTACCAATATCCAAATAATACAAATTGAAAATGGCACGTACAAAGTAGAGAAGAATAACCAAATTTACAAGCCCATCACAATAAGTAACCAAAATAACAAAGTACCAAAATCTTAAATAGAATAATAGTTACATAAAATACTCATTCATAAATGATTTAGTAAATCTAAGATGAAAGAGATCAACCATCACAGATAATGTATTAGATCAAGAGTTAGCACCACCGTTGCAAGGTGGGAATTGTGGTTCACTGTCGCCCATTAGACGGTATCATGTTTTATTGTGTGAACATGTGTGTATGGAGCAATCTACTGTGAAGTGGGATGAAATACGGTCCCTAATGTATGATAATTTGTACTCTACATTGCGGCGACGGTTCTAGAACCTGTAATCGCCAAAGAAAGATTTCCAACGCAGATTCGTTTGTGAAATGCGAATCTTGTTATTTCAATAATATTGTTTATGTGTCTCACATGCGAATTGTGTATATTACGCGACACAGATCCCACGATAAATTAAGGAAACGCTTTAAAAACAACATTCAATTAATGAGAATATGAATTAGTGACGAGTCAAGTCAATATTCTTGCACAATCATCCTTGAACGTTTCAACCATAGCAAGTGATGAACTACTGAGAGAGAACTTGATAAAACGGACTGGTGCCAAAGACTTTGTACATGAAATAGTGTGAGTGCTAAAGGGACAACATGCCGGACCCTGTTGGCTGGACTGGGCCCACCCTTGGTGTGGTAGCTGGCATCATCACCGCTGTATGCTACCTCTACGCCACTGCTTCCTCCCGACCAAGGTGAGTTTCAATTATTTTCTTAACACTCCGTCGTATTTACCAGCTTGAAAATACTAACATTGTCGTCCCTGCTGTCTAGGTAGAATTTTTACTGGAGTCTTGCTAAATAACTCCCTGTGGAGTGTTCCTATACGGGTACCACCTATTTGTGGCGCGAATTTGTGTTTTGTAAGTATTTACGATCTTAACTCGTAATGTCTTAACTCTTTAGGTCTTGCTAAAAATGACTGATTATCCTGAGGAGGTTGAGGAGCCTGGATGGATACCAACGCATTTACTTCTGTCGCATTGCAATATTTGCGTTCTTATTTATATTTATATCACAATTTTAGAACTTATAAACTGTTATAAATAATTTGTAATGTCAATTACAAAACTACAATTCATAATTTGTTAATTAATAAAGCTAACACACCATACCATATAAAAAAAATCATAATAAATTAATATTAAATAAAAACTTAGGATTCTCTAGTATGACTGTGTATGTGTTCTTGTAGTATGCTTCGGTTTGAAGGATAAGGTTAGCTAGTGAAGTTACGCTATCTACGGGCATGACTTTTACCGTCTGATGTAGACCAGATTGTCGAATTTCATGAACGCACACCCCGAATTTCTACTAACAGATATCCCACAAATACGTACAATCCTCGTAGATATATTAATCAGAAAAAATAAAAGTTTTCGAAAATAAATTAACGTTGGTTACTGTAACTATTTGACCACCGAGGTTGTGTCATATACCTAGTGTCTTGCATACCTTGGATTCAGGAAAGGCAGGACTTAACTGACGATTCGTGAGAATTTTCTGTACAAAAGAATTAGCATATTGTGATGGCGCACGTTTTGTCTGAGGCCATAGTTATCATATTCTCTATGCTCTGGGACAATGAGAAATTATATATTTTGAAACAACTATCTAAGTAATTCCTGCCCTTTTACTTGAGGGTGATGATCAACCATAAATTTTCAAATGGCAAGTGATCAACGGACTTGTTATTTATATACATACACGAGCATACATATACACATACTACACTCTCATTCTTACGACTGTATCCCTCAAAGAAGGTGGGCTGTATTCTACTCTGCCGAGAGCACTGGTTTGTCAATCAGATAAAACACGAAAAAAAATCCGTCTGCAATTATGAGAAGCAGCAGAAACGATCAGAATTTTATAGTTCAAGTAGACATTTGATCTGAACTGTGATTTAAAACGTATCAATAATTATTTCTCAGCTTAGTACGAACGGTTTAATAACTTATGCTCTTATTACTCATTGTCTTGTCTGAAATAATAATCATACATCAGATACGACTAAATACCTATGTAGTTTACAATTCATAATAGTGAAATTCGTAATAGATAGAACCTTCACGATTAATGGTTGGACTCTGTCACGGACATTTAGATGTTGTCATTATTCCCCCCTAAAATTCGTGAAATGGCAAAGACTCAGATTTAAGTGCATCTGACAAAAGAGTCAATGAATTCTATAGAGGTAGGATTATGAAGCTGCTAGGTATTCCTTAAAATAGCTGCAATGGACGGAACTACCAATCTCACTGAGGCGTTCGTACAATGAAATAAATATCAAAAACCTCCAATGGGAGCGGGATCATTTTGGAGACAAGACTTGAATCATACCGAGCCGCCATTTTGATACATACAAGGTCGCTTCTCTCGTGTCGTGTCATTCAAAGAGCCTAATAAAATACGCTTCTGGAATGAGCTGGGCCGGGCAAGTAGTCCTATAAGAGATATGCATAAGAGATCGCTTGATGCGGAAATATAGGAGCACTCATTTCGATTAGCTTGTGTTGATCGAAGAGCCCTAAACCTAAACCCTTGAAACAAAGCTTAAAAAGCCGGAGTGTCCGCAGGGAGGGAGTGTGCATACCGAACCGCAGCGGTGAATACTGCGTGCTGAGCTGCTCCACTTCGGCTGCGCAGACGCCGGCCGAGTGCGAGTGCGAGCGCTCGAACGCGCTGTGTGACGAGTGCGCGGCCCCACCGTCACCGAAGCACTTCCGACCAGCTCCAGAGAACTGCGTAGCCCGCCTCTGCAGCTGCGGGTGTACGAACTCGCTGGCGAACGTGGTGATAGTCCAGCCCACCTCCTCTCGCTCGAATCATTCAATCGGCGTCATATGCCCCTCACCTTTTGAAGTGGACGACGAACTTCGCGCCCTAGAGGAAATGGTGGCCGAGGCCGAGGAAGCCCTCCCGTCCCTCCCGTACAGGTGCTCACGTGATGCTCTGGGAGACGGAGAACGCGGACACGGACCAGCGGTCCTATCGTTGGTACTTCTGTACGCGCACATCTACTTCATAACACAGTTGATAGCGGATAAATTGGAATCGTACGGATAGTTACGATAAAATGTTTCTGCAATAGCAATGAGTGTTTGTTAAAATACGTTTTACAGATAGGTACATAATTTTTATAATTTTAATTGTACCTAGAATGTATAAAAAATTTCAGTTATAAATGAGCAGGTTGCAAGAAGTTCGCATTGTAACGCCATCTAGAGCTATACCTATAACTAAAACTTCGATACTCGAATTTTTACTGCCGTTTCAACATTGACCAAAAGTGAGGAACGGAACCGCCGCCATCGCCACGCAAGTGCGACGGGCCGTACACTCCAACGCTTTGCAGTACAGTTAAAAATGGTCAGAGGGCATTAGTAGATAGGTTGGCTTTGGTAATAAATAAGCATGTAATTTATACCGTACATAAATACGCAGATATACTATTTACAAAATCTATTTGAATGGGTTAGTAGGTAGTAACATACATACATATTTAAACAATTCCAACAGTTTTTCTTTAGCCTTGTCTCCTGTTTTATTCTTACACCTAAGAAATCGTCATTCATACTTAGTGTGACTACACAGGTACCTTCTCATCTGAAACACAATTTTGAATGCTACTACAGTGACAAACAAGCTGACAGACTATAGCTACATATTTGCAATACTATACAGGGGTATTAGGGGTACTCCCGTGTTGCCGAGGACATTGGCTCGGCCTGAACAAAAGGAAATGAATGCCATTGAATGAATTGAATATCATTGATATGAAGGTGGAACAGCGTTGGTGATAGCACCGAGCCTTGCCAGCGACTGCCGTAAAGTTTACGAACCTAGTGAATTTTTTATTTATTTATTTATTTATTAGGTTATAGACGAGCAGCATTGTTGCTGATGTGTCTATATCACACAGTGTTGAAAGTTATTTTAAATCAAGTAGAGACAGTTTGTTTGACTTCAACCACTCGTCCAGTCTGTTCTTGAAGGAATTCACTGACACAGCTGTCACAACATTTTGTGGTAATTTGTTCCAGTTTGATACCACTCTGTTAGAGAAGAAGTGATGTGCAGTATTGGTGTTGGATGGTGCGCGTTCTAATTGCATTTCGTGACCTCTGTGCGACTTGCAGCCCTTTTTTGTAATAAACATTTCATGAATGTGAGGGAGATTGTACTGGTATGATAAAATCTTATATGTTTCAATGAGATCACCGCGCTGCCGTCTCTCTTCCAGAGTAGTGAGGCGTAGTATGCGAAGTCTTCCTTCATAGGATTTGCGACGTAGTCCAGTCGGTATTTTAGTAGCTCTTCTTTGAACACTTTCTAGAAGATTGATGTCCTTTCGAAAGTACGGGCTCCACACCAAGAATCCATATTCCAGAAGCGGTCTTATGTAGGTCTTGTATATTTTGAGGAACATATCTATTGTAATTGTTTGGAATGATCTTCTTATCATGTAAACAAATGAGTTGGCCTTCTTCACTATGCTGGATATGTGATCCTCCCATTTCAGATTATGTGTCACTGTGACACCCAAGTCCTTCTGGGATGTAACTGGTTGCACTGTAGTCCCCTCTATATAATACCCCATACCAGGGTTATTTGCACCCAAGTGTAGAACACTGCACTTCGAATGATTAAGGTTGATGATCCAATCCTTTGTCCAATGTTGAATGCGATCGAGGTCATGCTGTAGCTGCCCAGAGCTGACGAGTGGGTTACCAAAGAACTTGCCATCATCGGCAAAGAATTCAGATTGTGATTCAATGCATTCAATCAGATCCGTTATATAGATGCCGAATAGATGAGCTGAGAGTACTGAACCCTGCGGTACTCCACTTAATACCTGCCTTCGCTGGGATAGGGAGCTACCAATTCGTACTTAAAACGTTCTATCTTTGAGGAAGTTTTTAATCCAAGCGAGCAAGGGGCCTCTTATTCCGAAGTGATCTAGTTTCATCAACAGCCGCTGGTGAGGCACCCTGTCGAAGGCGCGCTGGAAGTCCAGGTATATGACATCTACTGGATTCCTATTATCTATTTCTGTTGACCACCAACGTACACAGGACAGCAGATTAGTAACAGTTGACCTTTTCTTGACAAAACCATGTTGTTTGGTGGATAATATGCACTCTTGACTGAGGAATAATGACAACCGTTCACTGATTATTCTCTCCATAACTTTTACCGGATTACTTGTAAGGCTGACTGGCCTAAAGTTTTCTAACCGAGTTTTGTCCCCCTTTTTATAAATTGGCGTAACAATAGCGTGCTTCCAGTCTTGAGGTACACAGCCACTGCGGAACGATTCATTCATCAGCACTGAAAATACCGGTGACAGAGTCTTAATACAGTTTTTAAGAATACAGCTTGGAATTTGATCCGGCCCAGGGGCTGATGTCGGATTCATTACAGATATGGCTTTTTCCACGTCAGCTACAGTGAAATTTATTTCACTTAGGCTATTCTCTACTCGCACCCCTTTAAGCAGATCCGCATGAGGCTGTAATACTGACTCCCTAGAGTATGCTTTTTGAAACTCCTCCGCAAAACAATTGGCAATATCAATAGGGTTGGTAACTAGGTCACCATTCTGATTTTTTATCGCTGGGGGAATACCTACTTTGGATGTGATCGACTGCCTTATGTGAGAGTAAAAGGCTTTATTCCCAAAGTCCAGTAGTTTTTTCTCATACATGCTGCGACGTTTCCTTGTCAGTGCAACACATTCGTTATTAATCGCTCTATATTTTGAGTATTGTTCCTCACTTCTAGATGTTCGGTACTTGTCCCAACAAATTTTTTTCTCTTTGACTAGTCTCATAACACTGTCATCAATCCAGGGCTTGTTTCGAGGTTTGTTTCTAATTAGCTTTTCAGGAGCATGCCTATTAAGAGTAGAGTTGATTGCGGATAATGTGTCCCCCCATAGCAGATCAGTATCGCCGGACAGGTTCACATTTTTTAGAGAGTCAGATAGATCTGAATTAAATTTTTCATAGTCAATAAACTGGTACTGACGTCTGAGTATAGGGACATTGTTTGTTTTATGTGACAGACATTGAAAGCAAAATTCTAAGACACAGTGATCACTTTTACCAATTGGGGGCTTATGAATGATTTCCTTAATCAAAGAGTCTTCATTAACCATTACCAAGTCCAGTAGAGATGGTTCATTCCCTTGTCTAAATCTTGTAGGGATTTGCTCCATAACCGTTTCCAATACTTATACCAATAACCCCCAAAACCACAACACAACACTCTCATTTGCATTTGTGTTTGCCAATTATTACCACGATGTTCATAGCCGGCGTGAGCGATAGATATGTATCGCACCGAAACAGCGCGCTTTCGTCACATCCGTGGCACATAGCCGTGCGCCCGCGCATGTGGCCAAACAAAAGATCGCATACCAACCGTGAAGTGGTCAGTTGTATGTATTTTTGGAAACTGTCCACTGAACTAATGGAAGTGTGACAGGTAATGCGTGACGTCATAGCTGTGGTGGCAGCTATCTAAAATTTTTATGTCAAAAAAGTAGCAATCTCCACTGATACTGATAGGTGATACTTTTCTGTAGGGGTAGGTAGAGACCATATGATTTGCTTGCTTCGGTTCTGACAAAGTTCTTTTGCTTTTTGCATTAATTCATCAACCTTTTCATGCCATGCTAGTCGATTTGGGGTACTCTTGTGCTCTAAAGTACCATTTAATCCTTGATTTTGTTCATGACATATCTAACTATTGATCATACGCACTTCATAATATGGTAAGTAGCTTTTGCCCGCGACTTCGTTAGCGTGGAAATAGCTTCAATGTTCTCTGTGTTGTATGAATGCTAGTACTACGGGGAGGTTAAGCTGTATCTCTGGTTCTACCTACCCGAATTAGATGAAACATGGCTCACGAAGATGGGGGTATTTGATTGAGGTGTTCCATTAGTCGCCGAAATGTATCCGGTAACAAAGAAATAGACATCCATACGTTCGAAAAACGTAACCCTCCTTCAGTCGCGTAAAAACGAGTAGGTAAAGACGGAAAGGCCGTGTGGTGTCCGGCAGAGTAGAATAGCACCAACCCCTTACGCTCATGGGTGTCGTACAAGGCGACTAATGTTTTCGCAGCAAAAGATCAAGAGTCTCCATAGTCTGGAAAATGGGCAGCAGCATTTCCCATTGTTATATTTAAACACTGCGATCTCCAACCCGCCTGCCAAGCGTGGAGATTATGGCAATAACCTCCCTTTTCGTGGGAGAGGCCCTAAGTCCTGCAGTGGACTGTTACGGGCTGTGATGATGAAAGACGTAAAGACTGATTGCGGAGATGTTCCTAGATTCAGATTTTTATCTAAGCGTAAGTAAACGTCTTAGTTCTCATGTCCCCGTCTTCTTCTCTCTTGCCCAGTTGGCGACTAATTTTAGAATGGAAGGAATAGGAACTTCGTGGAAAAATATCATTTGGCAATATCTGACTTCTTTGGAGTGGTCTGACTTTAACTATACAGTAAAGTCCACAACAACCGCCACAACTGCCAATCCGACTCGTAAGCGAGAGGTACCTATCGGGTTCGAATCCCACTACGGACATGTACCAATTACTCTTTTCTGAGTTAAATACATTAGTGTCTTTAGTAAGATAAAACATAATGATGAAATCTGCACATTCAGGCGATTGAATGTGTAACCATGATACAATCTGGTCAGGTTCCCCTGGTAACAGCGTCACGGAGGTCAGATGGAAATCGCTCCACTGTAATTATCTTATGTGCCAAATCCTACGTCATGGTCAAGGTGGACACCGGGCCCTCATGCGTGAGAGCACAATCACGAAATTAACGCCAAGATGATGCTTATTTTATTATTAATGGTTTTACTAAAATCTGAGTACCAATATCCGTAGGCATTATATGGCCATCTAGATATGCTTGCTTGTTTGTTTGCATCTATCTATCTATACTTATAATAAATCTGTAACAGATCCGATTCTGTACATTGAAGATAATTTAAAAATTTAGGATACTCTATAAACGGTACTGAAGTCAAAACTGCAACTTTTTTAATTTTTGTCTCTGTCTGTCTATGTTTTGGCCGCGCATCACTCCGAATTTACTGAATAAATTCAAATGAAACTTGGTTTGAGTTTGAGTTTTTGGTTTGAGTTTACTGCTACTTACTTCTTTAAATTCATCGTTAAAACTACAGTCCGCAATTCTCATTTTCAACCTGCTTACCCGAAGTCTACGACTGAAGAAGCCTTAACCCTAGGCCCTTAACAATTAGCAGCACCAAGGATATTATTTATGCCTTTATTGCCTACCTCTACAACACCGGGACACGTTACTTTGGCAGCAAATAAACTTGCAAATGGCAATAGAGTTTGCTAGGCGCTTCATGTGAAAAACAAAAAGCTCTAGAACGAAATTACTGCGGCTTTTGTACAATATATAAAAAACTTATTCAAATGTGGAATTTTAAAGGAATCATGGACATCAGTTTACAAACTGTTTTGGTTCAGATACGTTTTTAGAAAAGGTGATCCATATACCACATCCCCTTCGTTTCATATAAGCTTGAATTCGCCCCTCCACACAGCTAAAATGCAGGCGTCGATCTGCTGTCTCGGTGACAGGGATTTAGGCCACCATATTGGCCTGAGTACAGATTTACAATTGTTCTTCTACATGGTCTGTCTGTGCTGTTTCAGGTGGCTTTCTGGCATCTGGAAAAACGAATCGCGTGTAGCGTCTGTGGCACAACAGACCTCAAACCTAGCATTTACCGATACGAAACTGGACACTGGAACACAAAGCCTGATGACAATGAAGTCTTTTTCAGACATCCATCCAGGAGTGCACTCTGTGTACCATCAATACGAACGGATGCGCAAAGACCTGTATACGCTGAACAAAAAGAGGCAAATGCAGATGGTATTCCTGAAAGAGATGGAGGGGAAACTGAGGAAGTTGCAGCTGCGGTGTAGCTCGTTCAAAAGGTCGTGTCGGTGTTATCTGTCCCAACTTAAGGGCCACTATTATCAGGCGTTGCCTAGACTCGTTAAATATAGAAGTACAGGCGATAGTAAACGGCTTAGCCCACTTAACGACGCTACGACTGAGGCCCCTTGGGTGAATCGAAACACCTTCACAAGAGATAGCTCCCACGATAAAGAAGCAGATGGGTACGATGACGCCCATTTTTGAGGTAACTGCAGCAGAGCGACGTCAGTCGGAAATTCCTTGGAATTTATGACAGATGCTGATGGTTTTAATAAAACTATTTCAAGAGGTGATGTGTTGATTGACGAGGGCACTGGATTACCGGGAAGACGTAGCACAAGGTTTGACCCTATGCGGGTGCTTGGTAGTAAACGATTGCTCTGGTCAGCAAGGCAGTATGCCAAAAAGAATAATTACGGCTTCTGTTGGATGTCAAACGGAAATGTCTTCGTGAGGAAGAAGGAGGGTGAGGCACGAGTGCTTTTACATACTAATAGCGCTTGTAAGAACTGTGCTAATTTGCAAAGTGGAAGTTGATAAGTTGAAGAAATTACATAATTTTTATTGGATGCCGTTCATTTTTAATGCTATACGGCAGACGAACAGGGAAGCGCGCCACCTGATTGCATGGTATCACTGAGGTATAAAATTTTTACGGCACAGGTGGACTTAAAACTTTAAACCTTAATTCATACGATGCTATATAATAATATATTGACACATTTTAAAATAAAGTATTATTTTGTTAGCCATGAACATATGACCTTCAAAAGATACCCAAGACTGTGTTTCATATTTAATGTCTCTATTCATTCAAACGCTTCATTTTCATTCACTTTGAAAAACATTAATTCGTCTTTGAATTTGATGCCATTAAGTATCTTATAAAAACAAGGATAGCATAATGTAGAATTCAGGATTGCACAATGTAGCGGTTATCAATTTCTTGCGTTACCACTGCACGGCAACACCTAGTCTAACAAAAACTACGTCAATTGTAACTACAATTGTCACGTAGCTAGCGCTGGATGCCGTTATTGGATCGATTCGACATCGCCCCGCAACCGGCGCCGGCGCAGTGGAATTCGCAGATACAATGCCAACTTATCTGTGCAGTTGACAAAATCAGAACTAAATTCTGGGCCCTAGAATTTCATGCCACTAGCGTCAATAGCGCCGCGCCCTCTACTGAACAGCGTTGATGGCACTGTAGTTACGACGATACTTACGTAGTTTTACGTAGAAAGAATAAAATTGGGAGATTGCTGATAAAGCTTGCCACTTCGGTTGCCAGCCGGAGTAATGGTCCATACGCACTTACGGCAGGTTTAGTTAGTTTCTATGGAGCTAGACACACTTAGGCGGGGCGTGGTACGTCAAATTCAACTGCAAACTCCAAATTTCTTAAGTTTCGCCAGTATGTTGTATGTTCAGGTTTCATCACGATGTTTTCCCTCATCGTAAGAGCATCATATTAGCATGCAACTAATGATGTACAAGAAACTCAGAAAAGAGTCATTCCTACATGGCGGCAGTGGGTTTCGAACCCGATACCTCCCGCATTGCGAGTCGAATACCTTTACCACTAGGCCACCGAAGCTCCTAAACTATAGGAAATGACGACGTCTATGTCTATAGGAAATTAGAAGTCGGTATAGACATTATGGCTCTCCAGTGACGCATGACGGGCCATACTACATTAACATGTGTCACGCCGTCACGGTGCAATGGCCACTTGCTACTTGCTCTGACCAACATAGGAACTCGGCTTGATCGAACCGTTAACCATTTGATGGCATTGTTTGGGAGATTTGTAACAGGGTAACTTAATTTTTAATGTAATTATTCTTGTGTGAGCAATAAAGAATTTATCTATCTATCTATAGGTAACTTAATAGGCAAAGGCTGGACAAAACTTCGTCCTTAAGTGACTCCGTATTCTTCTCGGTTAAGCTATCCGCAGTTCAATATTTAAAGTTATGACTATTTTATGCTATTAAGTAGCGTTTACGTTAATAGTGTCTTCAGTTTTAGTACAATTTTGAGTGGCCTAGCCATCTAGCAAATAGCTAAATGTGTTTTCTCTGTCGAGCGAGGCTCGAGAACTATATAAATTGGTTAGGGTGGGTTTGAAGCGTAGGTAACTTCGCTCAAACCCATTTTTATAAAAGTGTAACAATATAGAGCGGCATGTGATCAAGCTCGATAAATAAACGATGGCGGATGTTGCACGGATGGCGATGAAATCTTACGGATATGACACAAATGGTACTATTCGAGAACACGAGACGAGTTTGGAATAGGAATGGAACCGTTTGCTGTTAAACGTTAAGCCTGGCGCAGTCCTAATTGGCAACGGTTGTTCACGCATTGTCGTATGACGGACTCGCATGAACAATAGCCCGATAGAAAGAATAGAACCTCAAAACTACCCGTCGCACGACCATGGGACCACCTAAAGCCCTAAACCGAACTGATGTCACTGCACCCCCGCTTGTACCTCTCTCAAACCACTGGAAACTCCATACTACGCGCTAGGCCTGTAGTAGTTTCACTGTCCAATGTGTATCACTTAACTGTGTAGGTATCTACTGTATCTAGTGGAACTGGCCCTGATTTTGATGATGGTGCGTGTCGCAAGCGTTCATAACGTCAGGCAGGGCTGTCTGCTCTGTTTATCATCATTGCGCTGCTAATGCTGTATTATGTGTTCGGTATAATGCATGCAGGTACATTGTATATTGGTATATGTATATCTTCGGATGATATTCAATACAGGTAATTATATAGATACCTATGTATCAACTGTCCACACATTTACTATTAAATTTAGTATACGTTAAAATGAGAAAATATTGATTAACACGAAAATGTAATTTCAGATACCTATTTAGTTTTAGTTATAATTTCGACATTGACTCATTTGTATACTATTTTCACTTTTAATGTAAAAAAGAATACGCAAATAAAAAAGATTGAAAAGAAAATTGCCGTGCGGTATCCGTTAGAGCAGAAAAGCACCGATTCTTATAAGTGAGAGGCTAACCAGATTACGTAGTTCAGAAGCAAATGGTATGTAGCGTTTTTTACTCATTTATTTTCAATACTGCGCTTTGCCATCTTTAGGTAGAGATTATGGCAAAACCGGCTACTAATGCGAGGGAGGATCAAGTCCAATAGTGGACCGTTATATTAGCTTTTAATGGTGGAAACTTAAATGTATAGACACTACATCATCATCATCACAGCCCGTAACAGTCCACTGCAGGACCTAGGGCCTCTCCCACGAAAGGGGAGGTTATTGCCATAATCTCCACGCTTGACAGGCGGGTTGGAGATCGCAATGTTTAAATATAATAAGGGAAAATGCTGCTGCCCATTTTCCAGACTACGGAGACTCTTGATCTTTTGCCTCGAAAACATTAGTCGCCTTGTACGACACCCATGAGTGTTGGGTTGGTGCTATTCTACTCTGCCGGACACCACACGGCCATACACACTACACCCACTACTTAATCCGCTACATCATCTTCACCCTGGCATGTGAGGGCCCGAGGTCCTATGTATATCCTATTAATTTAAGGGGAAGCAGGCAAGCGGAAGATTTTCAGCCCCTTTCGGCCGAAGCTCTCGCCTACTTGACGAAATGTAAATTTAAAATTTAAGTAGCAGTAGGAACTTAAAAGCCATACGATAAATAAATAATTAATAATCCGCAGAATAAATATATGAATACATATATTTATTCTGCAACATATACCTACTACTGGACGACCCAAGTGGATGAATTTGAATTTCTGTTACGGGTCTGGGTGTTACATGTATGTGTTATAAGTATGTATTTGAAAGTATATAAGTAGTTTATCAGTTATCAATAGCATCCAGAACACAAGCTTTGCTTACTTTGGGGCTAGATGGCGCTGTGTGCATTGTCCAAGCATTTTTTTTTACTTCATGGTCATCTTGGCGTTACTGCAATAACTGCTCAATCCTCAAACTCCTCCAAACGAAACTACTTCACACGCACCCTTTGCCTCTGACTTACAAGTAGGAAAGTGGACAGGCCACCTGTCAATGGGGAGTTTTCTAACGGTCGCTGGGTAAGCGCGGGCGGGCGGCGGTCAGTTGGCGCCAAATACTCGTCGAAAGCGATCCGAATTTCGAATGCGGAACGCTCCGGTCGCGCGGGAGTTTCGTGTGTGCATTGTGATATATTTTTGATACTTTTTTTGTGTGTATTTCTCTATTTGTGTGTTGGTACCTAGGTGTATCACATAATTTTGTGCTTTTTTGTGGTGTGTGAAATCTCTGTTTGTTGGCAAAGCGTTGAAGTAACAATATAAAGGTATGTATGTACGAGACACAATTTATTGATAGAAATAAACAGACTAAGGGTAACTCATGTGTTATATACTTACTTAATTTTTGTTGATAAAATTAAAATTTAATTATTTAAGTATGCGATTTAATATTAATTCCGTGAAGGATGTCGAAGCTTTCAATAATGTATTACAGTATTTCGTAAATAATATTGAATTTTCCATAACCATATTTTCATAATTCTTAGAACTTTATTAAATAATACTTTTCCTACCTCTCTAGTCTCTGCCTACCCATACGGGAAAAATACATAACGTTATGTGTACCTTTGTGTAGAAAATACACACATGACTACCTTACATGCAATATTTATCTGCTTAATAAAATCCAAGGTTAATTTCAACGTAAACTTATAAAAATTAAAGCGGCAGGAAGTTGCCAAATTCCACAGCCACCAGTCCGACTCAAAACAAAGCTAGCCTTTCGGAATCGTATAATATTGCGGTGCGAAACCGTGGCAGCGATTTGTGTCCGACAACAGGCGACAATGGATACGTAATTAATACGTAATCGATGTCACAGTGTTTTGCGACAGAGGTTTCCTGTTTCACGGCCCGAATTCGTCTGAATGGGACAGGCGGTGACGGTTTAGGTATTACACAGCCGGTTTTAACAAACATTCTTCTCTATGAAATGTGGCAGTCGCTCCGCTGTAATTACTTAATCTGCAAAACCCTGGATCGAGGTCAAGGCGGCCCCCGGGCCCTGGCGCGCGAGAGTATAACTGAAATATTAACAACAATATTTATTTTTATTTTTTATGAAATGTTTTGTATCCGTGTGCAGACCGAAACCCCGCACTATCCTGTTACTCCGAGACTTGAAGTGCCTAGGGTTGGGTGTCTCGTATTGATCCAGGCAGATGCATTGAGCTACCGCAATATTTCCAAAATGCGAAGTTGCCAAGTAGTATTTCTGGGGGTAAATAAGACATATATGCATGCTCTTTTTGCATAATACTTTGCGCGAACGTTCGATCACGTCCTCCGCATTCGAAAGCGACTTTATTTTACACTGCTTAAGGATTACCTAGTATCAACTGTCTAGCTGCCTCCTAGATCAGCCCTGTCGTATGAAGCCACCTTTAAGGCGCTGGTACCCATCCAAGCAGACTCCTCAGGCTTGACAGAGTTTTACTACCGGTGGAAACGTCAATATTGCTTTAAGAAAACAAAGAGACGGGACAAATCCAGGTGCTAAAACGTATTCAAAGTGACAAAATCTATCTCTATCTAATCGTAATTAAATCAGAGGCAAAAACTTTTGCGAAGTTTATCGTTCTATCGATTTGCTTTTTATCAGTTAGTCTGCAGTTGGTATTATAATAGAATAAAGTAAAAGCAAGTGTGGGAGTTTTTGGAAAGCACTAGTTTAATAGATCCAAGTAACGTGAATGCATTTGTTGGATCAACGCTTACGAGCCAACTTGTACACTATCTATATTTAAATAAATAAATAATCCGTAAATTACACCAATCTTATACATGACAATATACATTCACGATTGACATAGACACAAAACTAGTTAACTATTATAACTAACTTTCTATTATAATATTTTATCGTTACCTGTGTTAGGACATTGACATTGTTAGGAGGAAATATGTAAAGGCCCTTCAGCCACACTCAGCATAAGCCACAAATTTGAGCAAAGCAAATTTTTTCTTCTATGGCCACTAATGATGTCATGGCGCTGGTTTTCAGTGGGCCCCTTGTCCCTAATTAGTATTAAACCTACATATTACTCACTCACCTGTCTTGTAAATTTCCTAATACATTAGGCGGCTGAGGTGCCTCTGTATTGCGGATTTTTTTAGTAACAGCGAGTAACTGCTCGTTTGTCACTACCCTCACTTATTAGCTTACGGTATCATACATGAGTTGTGTTGTGACGTTTCCATACGGTCTTTTGTCACGTGTTTCGGTGGCGTCACGCTCGGCTGCGTCACGGGCCATCTGCTGCGCCCGCGCTGGCCGCCCGTTGTGTTCGAACTTTGAAATATAACGATTTATTTTTAAATCTGTCTTTGCTTTCAACCAGCCAGTGAGGTTACTTAACCGACTTTGTGTTCTTCCTTTTTTGAACCACTTTATTTTCGGGTACAATACTTTCATTCCTAATCCAAAGTAGGTACCGGAAGTAGGTACAGTGGGGAATTCTGTTTTGTAATGGCCTATCTACAACGTTTTAGTAGTCACAGCGAAGCTTTGATTATTTTGAATTTCGACATTGTGAAGTAAATACAATCTGGAAACTTCCTATATTTGGAAGTTGAAGCTCTGGTGGTCAGAAAGCAATGAATGAGCCCTGTATACGTATTCCTAATCGACACCCACTTGCGACAAAATAATAATTAGCTAAATATCGATGTCCCGTCATGTGAAAAAATTTAAGTGGAGTTTGTTAAGTAGGTATTTAAATCAAGTCGTCCAAATGGGGTGGTCTCTTTCTCGATTACAAAAGCGAAAGACATAATCGAATTTATTTCACATTTCATATTCTATTAGGGTTTTCGTATTTCAAGGGATGTCCCGTATTTTGAGCATGTCTTACTGCCGGGACTTACTGCATTGTCTTACTGTCGATGACAGCATCCTATTTCAATTCAACCGTGCTCGATTTCGAAGAAAGTAATTTATGGAATATCCAATAATGAATACTCTAATATATTTGTACTGCCTTTTAATAAAGGATTTTTTCAAATGGTGCCACTACAACTATTAGTTGGCTTCAGCACCATTGTTTTGAATTTGTCCCGGATTAAAAACTGAAATCCTGATTTTTTTGCTAATTCTAACATTTGTCCCGTAAAGGCAGAACAACTCCTCCTGGCTTCAGGTGAGTTGAGGTCAAATGCAAGCCTATTGACAATAAAAAAAATCTGGCTGGCAACCCTACTATCCATCCTACGTGACGCCGCGGCGCCGCCCCATTGTTATGTGCCGCGCGGAGTCGCCGCCGCTTCCCGTGCGCATGCGCATCGTTTCCGGACGGCGGGGACGCGCGAGGAATAAAACATTATCATAATCACAGCCCATAGTCCACTGCAAGACTTAGGGCCTCTCCCACGAGAGGGGATGTCATTGCCGTAAACCTAGTTTCACTTGAAGTATCTTTCCATCGATGGTAGTACTACTCTGTGAACTCTTTTACCTATGAGTCTATTTGGAATTTGCGATAAATAACACCGCCCGATTTTGGGGGTAGACATCGGAACAGAACATCCCATACAAACAAGCAAGTTAGAACCACTGGCTAACCGAAGGGACTTTGGCTCCCTGTGTGTGTTCTACCGGCTGTACAATGGGGAGTGTTCAGAGGAACTTTTCGATCTGGTGCCAACAGCACAATTCCGCCATCGCACCACCCGCCGTGGGCTGGGTACTCATCCCCACTACGTAGACCCTCTGTTGGTCACCACGTGAAGGTTTGAAGGAACGTTTCTCGCTCGTACGATTCGGATGTGGAATGAGCTCCCAGCCACAGTGTTTCCTTTGGACTATGACATGGGATCGTTCAAGAGGTATATTAGAGGTCTCTTCAGAGGCGGGCAACGCATTGGTGACTCCCCTGGTGTTGCTGATGTCCATAGGCGGCGGTGACCACTTTCCATCGGGTGGCCCGCATGCCTGTTTGTCTGCCGGATAACATAAAAAAAAGAACAAAGCAACGTCAGCAATCGTGTAATTAAATATTTTTTAAATACTAAGAGCGTAGACAATCGTGTACAACAACCTACGATCCTGCCTACACATATCTTTATTTGCCTCTTCCCCATCGGTATCAAGACATTCTCAGACATTCTCCTCTCGGCCTACCCCACCATCCAGTCTATGCCATTCCTGTGGGACGTGTTCGTGAAAGTGTAAATTGGACTGTAGAGTTTAAATGTTCGAAATCGAGCGGGCTTGATTCGCGATAGGCAAGCATAAAGTAACAAACTCTGGTACTCGGATGGAAAATAACAACTCAGTTTAATTTACTTTACACAGTACGCACTCACCGCTCCATGCTAGCCCTCCCAACCGGAAGGTGGATAAACTCTAGCCTTTGTCGTCAGACTCGTAGTGATCTCATCCCACGTGACTTTCATACGCGATGTTATAATGAGAGACCACTAGTAGTCCGTCTGGACGAGATGAGATATGGTACCCTTGAGCAAACTAAATTTTTAAATTATGGATAAATATTAATTGAAGACCAGGAGTAATTGCCTATTTGCTATGTAGGTCAGGGTGTTCGCAGTGTCGTGTGTTGTCCTGTCAGTGTTAATGTCCTCGGTACACAGCTTGCAGTCCCTAGTGAATAAATTATTGTCTACTTTCCTTGGACATTTTCTACCGAGCCTTCTTTTCTGGATTTAATTTTATTGTGGATATTTTAGAACTTTAGATATTGTTTTAAAATAAAACTCGGTCCCGGTTGTGCTTTCACGCGCGAGATCTTGTGGTCCGCCTTGGTCCAGGATTTGGAAGATCAGGTAATTACAGTGATAAGGATCGCTGGTACCAGCTGGATGCGGAAAGCACAGGACCTTTGGGGGAGACCTATGCCCAGCAGTGGGCGTCTTCTGGCTGATAGGACGATGATGATGATCTGATCTTCGTGACCCTGTCAACAGAGGAACCTGACCAGCTTGATAGCTGAATGGGCAGGTTTTATCCCGCCATCGCTTAGTGTTCAACTGATGTACAGGATAACTCAGAAAAAGTCATTGGTGCATGGCGCAACTCGAGATCTTATTCATTACCTCTAGCTAACGAGTCGTGCCCTTTAACCATTCGACCACCGACGCTCTTCCATTTTTAGATATTGTTAGTATACTTACTGTAAAATGAAAGATTATTTATATTAAAAATGGTGTTAGTAAAAAAATACAAACAATATACTGCAAGTACCTACCTATTAACTAACACATTTCTTTAGCTAGCATATTGCTAAAAAGCAATCTTGATGAATATAATATTTGCTCCAATAAAAATAGTAGGCGTCAATACAAATCACACAGAACCGCACAAAATCGCCAGTAGCAGCTTCAAGATGTCGATTTCTTCTTCAATTTCCTTGCACTTTGCGTGCTTCCCTTGGCGGAGACGCCACTGGGGCTGGTGTCGCCGGTGACCATGAACCGTTTCACCCGAGCCTGGAGCTCTACATAACGAGGGTTGTCATGCAGCAACTGCGGAAGCGGCACAACGATGTCCTTATCTTGACCCTTGGGGAGCGGAGGCCCTTCCCTCTCCAGCTGTTTGGAGGGAAACTTAATTTTAGAATCGTTCATGCAGCTTAGCCATGTCAATCAGTAGAGTATACAGTCGCCTAAACCTATTCCACTTAGTGTCCTAAGCTTAAGCCAAAGCAAGCCTAAGCAAAATGGGCAAACAGCGCTTTCTCATTCGTAATTTTATCAATGGGTTGCACCTGCTAAGCATAGAGAATATACCAAACGTATGTAGAGAATGCTCGTAGATACAACAGTGGACTCAATTTGGAAATTATGGGTCAGCCATTCGAGTAACTATAATGTTGACTTTATCGGGGACTATCCGACATCTCTCTGTTAGATTTAGCTAATGGATTTGATCAGTAACTATTAAATAAAGAAATTATCGTGGACAAATTCACACAGTCTCTCATTCAAAACACAATAAGTATTCGAGCGCAAACGCCAAAATTATCAACAGGATAGTCAAGGAAATTGGTGGCTATGTATTCAATTTTTGTTTCCTACATAACAACTCATTATACTTTGTAAATAATACATAAACATAACTGAAGTATAACAATACAAGCATAAAATAAGAGGTCGAACGGATGCCCGAAGTAATTAGGAAAGCCTTGAATCAAATAGAAAAAAAAATACATCTGATGAAGGTAACTTGCAATTTACCTAATTGCTGTTACATTTTGTAATAATATTTACACATATAATCCGAAGGGATTGGCTGATTTTCCAAGCTAGCTGAATTGAGATGGTTAGAGTTTTGTTTCATTAAAACTTTAGGAAATGTTTGTTTAGGCACCTACAAAACTTTGAGGGCTTTCTGACATCTATCGGTTAAGTATTTGTCAAGTGTAGCGAACTTTACACGTAAAGTTCGGACAGCACACCTGGGACTGCGTTCCGAACCGAGGATAAAACCGTCGGTCCATCCGTCGGTTCCAATCGGATCAAACTGTCATGTGCGTTTAAACGCTTCGGAACAGGGTAGGAATGGCGGGAGGCGTTTACCCAAATCCCTTACTCACCGGCAGAAACGCAATACAATTTAAAAGAGTATTGTTTAGCTGCGGTATTATGTAAGGTGGAGGTACTGCCCCAGTCGAACATTCGGTTGAATGCTGTTGCTGCACCATCAGGTGGGCTTTTGCTGATCCACGGGCGTAGGTATTGCCCCAGAATTACACCAGATGTAAAGTCGACCTAGAAAGTGGTGTTCACAAAACTTTTCGTGTTGTTACTGACGTGACGTGTTGTTGTTGATGTTCAGCCCGGAATGGTGGTCATTTTGGCGTTAATGTCCCGGTTGTGCTCTCGCGTGCAAGGGAGCGGGGTCCGCCTTGACTATGATCCAGGGTTTGGCACATCAGGTAATTACAGTGGAGCGACTTAACCATCAGGTCACCGAAATTCAGCCCTGAATATTATTTAACCTTGTTGTTTTGCGAAGTACAAACATCAACCGCAGGAGATTTGAATAAGATACTTTGTCTGACCGTACTTCCGTAAACTGAATAGATTATTAAAACCACACAATTTCGATTTCGCCTTATTCAGTGCATTGTTCAGCATTTTATTATCGGCATAATACATTTATCCTTGAAAACAGACAAACATCATTTTAAACAACCTGAGTGGTTCAGTTAGTTAACATTGGTTGGTTTGCCCCACAGAGGTCCCGGGTTCGATTCCCGGCCGATCAGAAAGTGATTTGATGAATTTTTATTTCTGGTCTAGGTCCTGGATGTAGTATAATTATTAAATATGTATTTAAAAAAGTATATATATAGTTTATCAGTTATATAACACCCATAACACAATAACACATGCTTTGCTTACTTTGGTGCTAGATAGCGCTATGGAAGGATATTATTATTATAATTTTTTTCTGCTCTAAGAATGTTATACGAAAAACGTGGAAAGGTTTCTATTCTACCAAAAACAAATAGCCAAACTACTTAATATTATAGCACTAGGTGTATAAGGCTCACCGTTTTCAGAACAATGAGATAGTACACCTTCTTCCTTTCAAAGATGTCGTGGATATTCACACAGGTTGGATAGTTGAAGAGGCCTCTCAGGCCCCCGCCCTCATCGCATAGGTCGAATTCCGTGTTTGACGCCAGCTTGCACTTGTTCCTTAGATATTCCAACATAACCCTGGTGGGACAAATTAAATAAAAATAACACCCCAGGCCAAGTTTACGTATACTTTAATTTTTTTTTCAAACTACTGAACCGATTTTAATGAAACCAAACTAAGAACCATCTAGGTTAAACTGGTTTCCAAATACAGAAAACCGCATCGAAATCGGTCCATCCGTTCGGGAGCTACGATGCCACAGACAGATACACACCGTCACAGGTACACAGATCCTAAGATACAAACGTAAAACTTACAATAACGGCTCTCTTTTTGCGGTGAAAAAAGAAGGAAGTAGCCAAGTGGGTCACCTGATGGGACAGTTCGGGTTGACCATCAGTAATTTCTCGACAGCGTTTTCTTCTTCGACTTTGGATGTCCGCCGATTGCTGAGCGGTGTCAGCTCTGCTGGCTCCTTGAACGCTACATATATGAACATGATCCAACGTTGCAGTGGGAATGCTTTATTTCGGATACCTTACGGTGCCTACGCTAGAATGAGGGTTGCTAGCTTTTTGGTAATATTATAGACTTAACCACATTAAAGTCACTTTTCTTTTTCGTGACTATTATGTGGCTGAAAAGCGAAACTGCCAAGAGGATTTTTTTGTTTTAAACCCACACAAGAGGATATGTAAGTATTGTCGCTACGAAAACTCGAAGTTCAGGAAAAAAAATATTTTTTTTTTGTGTCAGGCAGACCACCGTTTTGTGGGTCTCCTAAACGTCTGCTATCACTACTAAGGTGGAATTTTTCTTGTACTCGATGATGGATGGTAACCTACGGAGCTCTCGTAGTCTATTTCTACTTGGATTATTATCTACGCCAGCCTTGTGCCTTGTTAAATGTGGACGCTAAATACGGGGAGCAAGGTGGTTTCTTTCCACAATTTCTTTGTATCTGAACGGAGTGATTATTTTCTCAGTGTGTCGGAAGATTTGTTATTATGTTTGACAATATTTATTTTCTATGTTGTTATGACTTTTTGCTGTCAATATTTTGGAGGTCGGGGTGCTTGGTGAATGTTTGAAGGAGGTATGAAGTGTTTTTAATACTCTATGCTGCTCCAACCAGTTTTGGCGTCTACTATTTCCGGTTTCCGAAAATAATATGTATGTATAATAAATAAAGTTACATTTTGAATTGAATTGAAGGCCAGATTGTATTGTGATGAACTTATTTTTATATATTGTACAAATTTCTTCTTCTCCATTCTTGTTGTAAATCTTAGCTCAGCGGCTAACGAATCTGCCAGCCAGGCTTCGCACTTCTGCTGTTAAAGCGCCTTCAGATTTACTGAGAGCGGACTCCTGCGAATCCTTAATGCATTTGTGGTGTATTTTTTTTACAGGTGAGGTTGACTTGGGCCCACAGGACAGTGGTACGGCCCCATGATCCTCCATTATAGACATTACATCCCATATTAGTCCACTGCAGGACTTAGGGCCTCTCCCAAGAAAGGGAAGGCACGATCTCCACGCTTGGCAGGCGAGTTGGAGATCGCAGTGTTATAAATATAATTATTGAAAACGCTGCTGCCCATCATAGACTATAGGTAATTTATCAATATACTACTAGCTTTTGCCTGCGTCTTCGTCTGCGTAAAATTTCTGCGCCATGCATCAAAATCTAGAGTTGTTTATGCCGAAAATCAAAATTGAAAATCGTTCGACTATAGGCGCGTGGTTCAAAATATAACTTCAGTTATGTAACCGATTTAAGTTATTTTTCGGCATTTGTAGGTAGGTACTGATTTAACACTCAATAACAATGTTTATACAACCCAGAGGTAATTTACGATTGTATTTATCTGCGCCGTTCAAGGGAAGTACTTGACTCGTGATAATTTCATTATTTTATTACGTTTACTGACGTCATAGGCTTAAACTATGGCAGCCGAATGCAACATTGTTATTATCATCGGGTAACTAAAACAAACTGTTATCTTAGACCTGAAATCTGTACAGAGTAGAAAAGACGAACAGGATATGGAGGCAAACCCAATGTGGTCATGGTCATCTTAGCGATAATGTCCCGGTTGTGCTTTCACGCGCGAGGGCCCGGGGTCCGCCTTCACTATGATCCATGATTTGGCAGATCAGGTAATTACAGTGGAGCGACTGCCATCTGATCTCCGTGACTCCATTAGCAGGGGAACCTGACCAGATTGGATCATGGTTACACAGTCAGACTCTAAAATGTATCTTGTAAAAATAAATATTTTTGACAAAGACAGACTGATTGCGGAGATGTTCCAGGTTTAAGACTTTAAGATTTAATCTTAGCAAGGGCTTTACCATTTTGAACCTCTGGCCTTGTTGCCTCTTATTTGCATAGTCTGTAGCTGGTTTTATTGTAGTATAAATCTTTAATACAATAGTCTAACATTTTTTTGTGAATTAAAATCATGAATTAACTATATATATGTTGTGTTCAATATGAATAATGACAAATCAAACCGGGCAATTTAATTAAAAGTTATAAATTTTTAAAATATAAAATATCTTTCATGTACAGAATTGAACTTGTTTACACAGTTTACACTTGAAGTTACTGGAACTGAAATGAAAATGTGTAAACGGACTTCTTCGCATTTGAGTAAGGAATGCTAGTTTCTTTATCGTTCACGACAAATCTGATAAATGTCGATTAAATAACGCTGTGTTCCCATACAGGTCATTCAACCAACAGCCTAAATAGATATGAGAATCAAAACAAGCGATAGGCTCAGTGACTATTAGAAGTATATCGATCATAGGGACCGTGTTCTGACGCGGGTGATGCGCACGCTTACTTGCTGGTGGCCGTATGAGCGTGTGCACTTCTTAATACCCACAAATCCACTGGCACTGGCTGTTGACCTAGATATAGCGAAGGCGTTCGATCGGGTCTGGCATAGGTGTCTTCTATTAAAGTTACCATCATACGGGCTTCCCGAGGGATTGCGCAAGTGGGTAACTAGCTTTGTCCAGCAGATGCATCAAAGCCGTAGTTGATGGCTGTTGCTCCGATAGCTTGGACATTAATGCTGGTGTCCCGCAAGGCTCGATGCTGCTCCAACTCTGTTCCTCCTTCATATCAATGATATGCTGTCCATTGACGGCATTCATTGCTATGCGGATGACAGTAATGGAGACGCCTTTAAAACGGGTCGTGCGAATATCCCTCGTGCCATAGTGGAGAAAAGTCGCGTAGTACTTGTGTCTAAAATCGAGAGTACTTTATCTAGAATCTCCGATTGTAGACGACTAAATCTAGTCCAATTCAACCCCACTAAGACACAAGTATGCGCGTTCACTGCCAAGAAAACTCCATTCGTTGTAGCTACTCAGTTCCAGGATACACCGCTTACCATCTCTAAGAGTATACATATACTAGGTGTCGACATCTCCAGTGACGTCCAGTTTCGCCGTCATTTGGAAGAAAAGGTCAAGCTCGCATCTAAAAAGCTGGGTGTGCTTTATAGATCAAAGCAATACTTCACGCCTGGGCAACGGCTTCTTCTTTACAAGGCTCAAGTCAGACCCCATCTGGAGTATTGCTTTCATCTATGGGCGGGAGCACCGGCATATCAGTTTGGTCCTTGTGACTCGATCCAAAAGCCCGCTGTGAGAATTGTCGATGATACTATGCTCACAAGTGGTATTGAGCCGCTGAGTCAGCGGAGGGATTTCGCCTCCCTTTGTGTTTTCTACCGCTTGTACAACGGTGTTTGTTCTGAAAAACTGTTTGACATGATGCCTACAGCTACATTCTATCATCGCACCGCTCGCCATCGACAGGGAGTTCATCCTCACACCTTGGAGCCAAATTGGTCGCGAACTGTGCGGTTTCAAAGGAACTTTCTCCCACGCACACTAAGGTTGTGGAATGAACTATCTGGAGAGGTTTTCCCTGGAGAGTAAAACATGGAGTTCTTCAAGAGAGGGGTTTAAGGGTTTTTACGGGGTCGCCAACGCGTGGGTGATGCCCCTGGTATTGCAAACGTCCATAGGCTGCGGTGACTGCTTACCATCAGGCAGGCCGCAAGCTTGTTTGTCACCTTAGTGGAATAAAAAAAAAATCAGTAAAGTTAAGTACTCTGCCTTAGCGCAAGTAGTCACAACACATTCTCCACTACCCGTCGGCCAGCTCCCATCCTCCTTCCCTCTTTCCTCTACCTCTTCTTCTGCTCCTATTCCTCCTCCATTCTCCTCACACCATGCGTACGCAAACTTTCTTAGCCTCAGGTTTTAGAACTACAAATTTTGTTAGGTCGAATAGGATATGAGAGGTTATCAGAGATGCACAGCTGAAATTGCCATTATATCTTTACTACGTAGGGAGGTTATATTCATTATTGTTATTTAAAATTAATCTATTAAAAAAAGTTGCAGCAAACAAGTCTATAAATCCTTTAATAGTATTACATTACACCTACGACGAGAGACATCCATCAACGTTAATTTAATTGTTAAATATATCTTATAGGTATTATGACGCACAAACAAGTATGAAAGAGGAACAATTAGTTTTTTTGGCCTAATAGTTCTGGGGCCTTATTTTTGAATCGCTCGCCTTGATTCGAGCGGTTTTTAATTTAGATTTTCGTCATGAAAAGTTCGATATTTTGATGTATGATGCTGATTTTCCCTATTTTTGAACCGTACTATTTTGGTGTTGCAAATGTGATTCACAAAATATTGAATTTTCCATCCCGAAAATCATAATTGTATACCGTTCGAATCGATGCAAGCAATTCAAAATAGAGCCTCTGACCTTGAACCGATGTGCATCTTATTCGTTGGGGAGGTCCACTAGTGGTCCTTTGAGGGTTTTACCTGTCACACAGGTTACACCTGCTAGTGGTTCCGATATCAAATATTAATTATCTGTGTGGTGATAAAATCATGGGTAAAATTCTCTAGCTAGCTAGCTGGTATAATGTGTTTTATTTTGCCTACGGCGGCACACGGACGGACGTCCACCTAATGGAAAGTGGCCACTGTCGTCCAGGACTGCTGTAACCCAAGGGTAGCGTATGCAGTGACGGCCTTCACATTCGTAACATCTGTTCAGGAATTGGAAAATCACCAATTTTTTTTCGTTAGATTCAGAACAACAAACTCACACACCATGTTTCCTCTTTCCCATCATAGTATCGCACATTATATTTATATACGATTAAAGAATAAAGTAAATTAACTATAATTAAAGAAGCACGAATCGATCCAGTAATCCATAATTTCCATCCGGCAATAACAAGTAAAGGTCAGTGCACACCGGGCGCCGTCCACGCGGTCCAACGCCCGGTGGCCTTGGCCGCAAAAACTTTGCGCTCACGTCTTGCCCAACGCTGGTCTAATCATATTTCATCAGAGTTGGTGCAACTGGGTGCAATGGCAGCGCATTGCCGCTTGTCCGCCGCGGTGTGCGCCCGTCTTTACAATCCCACGGATTATACAAGAAACGAAAAAAAAATCATCGCGCACACATCCAACGCTGTGCTTGAAACGGGCCAAGCAGTCGTGATTCAGATGCGGTGGACGGAAGTCGAATTGAAACCGAAAGTGATTTCTCGAACATACATTTCTTCAGTGAAACATGACGTGATATCTTGAAGGAATCAAAAGGAAAATCTTGTTTTTTTAAATGAACAGTTAAACAGTTGGATCCGGTGATCGGTGTTTGTGATCCCTGGAAGCCTTACATCCAAACCAGCGAAACTGAATCAATAATTTCCTCAACCGGGAAAGATTGACAATACAATTTTTACCCTAATGGAATCTCTGAATACGACTGACCCCAAGATTACCTCTTCAGAATCTCACCCAAACTGAACAGGACAGATTTATCCAGAAGCTATACTTCGAATGAGACATAATGTTCTCCGGAATGTCCAGTCTTTGCATCTTCGGTGTGGCAGCCTGGCCGCCACCCGGGCCTCTGCCCCCGTCCTTCCAGTTCCACCATCAGGGCTCCAACTTCGCCATATTCCTGATACTCTTCGCTCTCTGCATGATGGAGGTGGTGGTGCTCAGGATCATCACGGATGAGCAGGCGCGGGACCAGGACAGCAGAAGCGTCACCTCCATGTGGCTGGTGGACGATGAGTGATGATGACAGTGTGACGATCGTGACATATGAGTGAAGTGACTCCAAGTGACAATTGTTTCAAGCTCCGACTGTTGATCTTTTCAGATTGAGAGGTTATGGGCCCAGTGTTGATTTTGTAGGGCATATGTGAATGACTGTTTTTATTTTTAGAATAATTCTAACAGGTATTAATTATGTACAAAGTTGTGGAGTACCTTTTATTAGGTTATTTTTTATGACTGCACAATTCGTTGCATCGAATTGACTGTTAAGTTCTACTATTTCTAATACTTACTTATAAATAGAAGAGATTCTATTTTATTGGCCTAGTGCGTAAATAGGGAGCGGTACAATGTGAAAGTATGTTTACAACAGATTCCACCCCCACCCGAGTTCCGCGAGGTCTGTAGCGTTGAATACCACTATCCCACCCATATTAATTAATCTAGCTTGCTGCAAACTCGCTAGTGATATGCTCGTAATCCATGTGATGGTTTATTTTAAACCTTATCGAATTCCAGCGACCACACCTAAAGCTGCAGCTGACCCAAATGACTGAAGTGTTATCCAGAAGTCACTAAAATACACTGATTACACCTTCACTTTTGACACTGTTTGTTTTCTTTTGAACGTCTGATTTCTCTATAATATAAACTTGAGAAACTAGGCATGGCTATCCAATGTCAGTACGTTAAAAGGGCTTCCTGTTTCCGACTAAAGTTACAAGACAACTATTACACATAAATTTACGTAGCTGAGATTGCGTAGTAGAGATACGAGAATATTCTGTATCTACTGTTTATTTTTTCGGAAATATGTCTAGGTCGTGTTTCAAAACGCGACGTTCACTGAACTGCCTAAACCGCCTTAACGACTATTGCATGAATATTCAGATAGCGTGGCTCACTTCAACCTTCAACCGTTGCGGCTATATGAATGTCACAGGCGTAAATTTTATTATCGGTACGTAGCACGCAATTAATCTTTGTACCACGTATAATAACGCCGGAAGATAATCGAAAAAATAAATAAAAAATCTGAAATTGCAGATTTACTTAACCGTCGTAAATAATAGCAATTTCAGGATTTCGCTTAGGCACTATTTGTTTTAACCTGACCCTAAGTTAAATAAATTAAAACCAATCAATTTGTTAGATACGATATCTCTTGCAAAGGTCATGTGGGACAGAGGCCCTATTTTTGAAACCTGTCGCATCCACTCGTGCGCTCGAGTGCGCTACCTATCTCTTTCACACTCGTGGTAAGTTGCTAAAGAGAGAAGAGATAAGCATTAGAAGGCGAGCGCTTGCATGTATGCATTCGGTTTCAAAACTAGGGCTCCTGGAGCTTAACCACCCCACGCCGACAAAGGCTGGCACAGACAGTATCCGACGATGCCGGGCCGGATCGTAGCCAAAGATGGCGTTCAGAGCCGGTCAGAATCCGATGATGCCAGGTGGAGCAGTGTCCGACAATGCCATGAAAGTGCCATGCCATAGCTCTGCAGTTGAAAGTATCTTAAAAGTAAATAGGTACCTGCCTTATAAAACACAGTTCATTCCATGGATAATTTACAATTTTAAACTTTTTACATAATTTAATTATCTTTTGGATATACCACTGTTTATGTACTTTCCACGTTATCAGACACATAATGCTCTCTGTCTCTGTCCCGCAGGTGGGGTAGGCAGAGACAATGAGACTATTTATCTGATATTTTTCCCAAACACCGATTTTTTTGATCACGCAACGACATCATACTCATGATATACGTATACCTACAAATATGTTATTTAGCGAAGAGAATAACATCGCTAATGATGAAAATCCATAAAAAACATGAACGTCATTGAAAACTGAAAACTTAAATAATAACTTTAATGTTTATCTCATATTGGTACTTGACATACGGTTCAATTTATTATTTACATATTTGTAGGTAGGTACCTATGATCCAATCTGGTCGGGTTCCTCTTTTAACAGTCGCTCGACTGTTATCACTTTATCTACCTAATCCTGGATCGTGGTCAAGGTGGACCCCGCGCTTTTACGTACGAGAGCACAACCAGGACATTATCACCAAGATGGGAGAGAACCTATGGTATCTATTGGTGTCTGAAACTACTCGTTTTTTTGTTTTGACAAAGAAAGCGTGAATAGCTACTTAATAGACAGGTATGCACCATCGTAGACTGCATCTGCATTTAACATCAGGTGAGAAGGCAGTCAAATACCTGTCTATTTCATATAAAAAATTAAAAAAAACTGTTTATTACCCACCACCATTTACTTGTAACTTGTACCTTATATCCGAGTCTGTATTGCTTAAATTTTGTAAAATCCCTCAGGTCGGATGTTACCATGAAGTGTTGCCTAATTAAACGATTGTATTGTAGTCAAATTAATTGTTTCATTCATACCCATTCACATGCTAATATTGACCTACGATTCAATGCTGCTTTGTTTGGTTACGAGACTCCTATACTTATAATAATTATAGGTTAACGTGCTTGCATTATAAACATGGAGCGTCGGAGGCCGAGCGATTAGGGTATTGGACTCGTAAGTGACAGGTACCGGGTTCGAGTCCCACTGCGGACATATACGAATGAGTCTTATCTGAGTTATGTACATTAGTTGAATGCTAACCGATGCTCTTACGGTGAGGGAAAACATCTTGATGTATGCGGGAACCCGGTATTTCGGAATCCCGATATTGCATTCCCTAGTTGCGACCAATCAAAGAGATTGGAATGCTAGCGACCTTCATGTAGGCAAGAAGGTCGCTAGTATTCCAATCTCTTTGCGACCAATATGCTAAAGATTGCATTTTTTTTGTTAAAACCTTTATTTACGGAAATCGCATAAGGCCTATTGCCATTTATAGGAACAATTTGCGTCATCCGTCAACACCGTAATCATTATACTTTTATTTAGATCTCACGGTGTTGTATATTGAACTTAACCTACCTACCTTTTATATTTTCTACACCTTATTAGGGTTCCATGCCCTTCAATAACATAGATTTATGCCCAATATTACTGTAAATATTGTAATTTAATTGAATTGAATTGAAAAACTGTAGGCGACTCTACCTAACAAGAAAAACATTGAACCAACACAAGCCATATGTAAAAACTAAACTCGATAAGTCACTCTATCTTCCCCCCTTCACCACACCCTCCGACAATGAGTTAAATTTCATTCTAAAATTTCAACATCTAGATGCCTGGCAACCAACAAACCTTTCAAAGTCCCAATCTCATTTCCCTGCACTACAACATGGGGTTCTTCAAAAGGCATAAAGAGGCATATTAGAGGTCTCTTCAGAGGCGGGCAACGCATTGGTGACTCCCCTGGTGTTGCTGATGTCCATAGGCGGCGGTGACTACTTTCCATCAGGTGGCCCGCTTGCCTGTTTGTCTGCCGTATAACATAAAAAAAGAAGAAAAAAGGCACTTCTACTGTGCTGGCCTTATGGTACCTCAAAGGTACCTGTAACAGGTACCTCAAAGGCCGGCACCGCATCCGCTCCCGCACTTAGGTTACAAATGTCCTGGACGACGGTGGCCACTTTCCATCAGATGGATCGATTTTAAGTTTAGATTTCTGTGATTACGCACACAACATCGTATTCTTTTCTAAAGTTAATAGTGGTACTTAAGCGTTATATCATTTTAAAAACAAATTGTGATTTTTTTTTATTGTTTGCGCAGTAGCAATTTTTTTTACTATATGCCGAGTCTAAAGTCGAATAACATAAAAACAACAGCTTATGACTAACGCAAACAAGATTTCTAGACGTAAATAGCGGTTATTGATTAACATTGTGATATTTAGGGTGTTTGTAGGTATAGTAAACAGAATTTTAAAATTTAAGAAAATAACGTTGGTAAATACTCGAAAATTTGATCCAAAACTTTGATATTTTGTTCAATATTATAAGGGCGTTTATCTCGGCAACTGTATATTTTTTATTAATCCAATAGTTACCCTTTCATAACCATGATATGATACATTACCAAAACGGTAGGAAATAAATTATTACAAAACCTAATGGTACACTACTAGTACTGTGGAAAGGATCGCCTTCACACTTTGCTATTGTTCAGTTATGAGTACTCTTTCGTCTCCCCAAGGGATATTGTTGACTTTTGGGATCTGTGGAGCTACTTGAGTTTAGTCAGGCATTTTTATTTGTATAGCAGATATAGATTAGATTCATTTATTGCGCAAACTGAATACAAGTACATGTAAATACAGACAAAAAATGTGCATTCATTTAGGATACAAGATGTAAGCGGTTCAAGCCCAGCTGAGGACTGTTAGAGAAATAGTTGCAATTTCTTCCATAAAAAGAGCTGATTGCGTCCCACCGAGTCGCAGTTCAGTCTAAACTGACCCTTACTCTCTCTCTCTGTAGTCGGTCGCTCATGACTAAGGATCGTGGTCTGATGAGCACATTTTCAAGCGCACGAAATGGCTCCAACCGCTCGTTTCCATCGCCAGCCTGACCGCGTCGCAGAATCTGGTTTAACGAGGCCATCTACGATTTGCGACCAACAAATCCTTTCATATTTCGGTCATTTAATCAGACGGAGTAATGACAATCTGGAAAGACTTGCATTGTATACAATATCAATAGTAAGACGTTAAGAGGATACCAACCAGCTAGATGCACCGATCAGTCGAAGATTGCGCATTCCAACAGATTCTGCGACCTGCAGCGGCAACGCCAATCTCCAATCGCATGATCCCACCCCACGGAATGACGTTACAACATGCATTTCGGATATTCTGTGCCGTCAGAGGGTGGTATCATGCGATTGGAGATCGGCTGTACCGTTCCTGGAAGGGCAAGCTTACAAAATCTACCTCGATCGATATTCTTGTCCAAGTATTTAGTTTCAAATCGCCATAACTGCGGGCTACGAAATATGATACGTACGCGGCAACGGCCTTGCGGGCACCGGTCGCGCTCCGATTGGGAAACGTTGGCTACGTTGCCACACTGTGTACCACGTTTAGGAATATGCATAAGTTATACCACATCGATTAGCTGTACAGTCGGTCCTATAGTTAGATATTGGATTAGACTAGTGACCCGACCCGGCTTTTTTTTTTCTTAAATATAATAAATAGGTTTAGACTATTCACACAGCGCCATTTAGCTCTAAAGTAAGCAAAGCTTGTGTTGGGCGCCAGAGAACTGATAAACTTATATATTTAAGAAAACACACTTATTATACATACATATAACACCACCCATAACAGAAATTAAAATCCATCATTTCAATTTCTTTCCACCCGGGAATCGAACCCGGGACCTCTGCGTGGCAGACCGGCATCTAACCAAGTGAACCACTCAGGTCGTCAAGGTATAATATGCATACACCGGAACAAATTCTCTAACTAATGGTGAAACCGCATCAAAATCCATTTTCGTAGTTTAGGAGGACTGACAGATGCGGAAAAGGACTTTAATTCATACTACGTATAGATTCACAAGGTTTGTTAAGTCGGAGAGCAGTAAAGTCGGTCCTAAAGTTAGTAATGACATCTTATAATTATTAAATTCACAAGGTTGTTTTTAATCGTAGCAGTCAGGTAACTGCTATGACCGTCTATCATCATCATCGACAGCCGAAAAACGCTTACTGTAATTAGGCTAAATATTGTATGCTCAATGTTCAGTCTAAGTCGGGCCATGACAGAATACCAGTGGTTTCACCTTTATCCATACGCTGAGTCTTGGACCATTTTATCTATACAACATTATGTCTTATACAACTAATTTAACAAGCAACTGTAAACTATAGTCAAATACAATATTACTATTTTTATTTATACTGCATGGTATAGGCTTCCCCCAATGACCTCCACAAGGGCTGGTCCAGTCCTGTACGCCAGCTGGTATATACAACCTTTACCAGGTCGTCGGTCTGACTTGCTGGAGACCTGCTAACGGTGCGTCTTCCGGAACGTGGTTGCCTTCCTCGTTGCCAGCCTCTAGTTCTTGATCGACTAATATATCAATATCCCGGTTGGCTCTCCTGCGCGAGGGCCCGGGGTTGGCCTTCACCATAATCCAGGATTTGGCAGATTAGATAATTTCATTAGAGCAACTGCCGTCTGACCCCCGTGAACTGGATAGACCATGGTTATAGTATGGGTATGGTCGCTTGAATGTGCAGGTTTCATCACGGTATTTTTCCTCACCCTAAGAACGTCGGTCAGTGCTCAACTAATATACATAACTGAGATAAAATGATTAGTATATAAATAAATAAATAAAATAAATATTCGTGAACAAATTTACACAGCGCCATCTAGCCCCAAACTAAGCAAAGCTTGTTCTATGGGTGCTAGATAACTGATATACTGCTTAAATACTTTCTTTTTTAAATACATACTTATTTTACATAGAACACCCAGACCCGTAACAGAAATTAAAATTGATTATTTCAATTTCTGCCCGGCCGGGAATCGAACCCGAGACCTCTTGCGTGGCAGACCGGCGTTGACCATTGAACTACTCAGGTCGACAAATATATGATATGGGGCGGCGCTATCGCTTACAAGTCGGATCCGTTAGCCACCAGATCACCAACGCTCTTCTCGACCGATTGTACTCAACTAAAATTTATTCCACACGCCGCATGGTGTCCGTTCTGAATCATCATAGTGGCATGTGGCAGCTGACCTGCGCAGTGGAACACAACACGGCTTAAACTGGTAACAAACGCTCCGATTTGGCTGAAGCCGACTAACCGTCAGTTACAGTCGATACTAATCCTTACGATGTACAACATAGAGTCGCTTTTGGATTCATTCGTATGCCCGGGGGAGCCGACCTTGGTCGTCCGACCACTACGTCTCCCGCACCCAAAAGCAACTTTATTTTACACTGCGTAAGGATTAGTATCAACTGCAACTGACGGTTGGTCGGCTTTAGCCAAAAAGGAACGTCTGTTACTAGTTTTAGAACCACAGAACACTGACAGGTATAATATCTTAACCGACAGAAAAAGTCGAATAACCGCCGATCAAGTTTACTTAAACTCCAATATTTTCTAAACTATAAAACCAATTTTGATTAAATAAAGCTAAGAACTCGATCGAACGTCGATTAAACTGGCTTGCAAATAGAGAAACCCGCATTCAAATCGGTCCATCTATTCTGGAGCTACGATGCCACAGACAGATACACAAAGCCACAGATACACACGTCAAACTTATAACACCCCTATTTTTTCGTCGTTAGTTAAAATAGAGTCATCAGGTGGTAAGACTCTGTCAAGCAACCCTGAGGAGTCCGCCTAGGTGACTGGGTTGTGGTATTTGTTTTGTTTCGATAAGGAGTTAGCTGGCGCAATTACAAACATGAGGCATTTCGTCTTAGTCCTCACAGTGACAACACACTCGCAGTTTTTGCATTTTATTAGGTTGCATAAATATCGTAAATGTCATAAGCGACAGACGCGACAGTTACCGTTTACCATCAGATGGGATATCTGCTCGTTTGTCACTGCAAATACTGTAACAAGCTTTTATTTAACTTGCAATGTTTGTATGTAACTATGTATGTTCGGGGCAAATCTTGCAAAAGACATGTATGACATATGTGTAGCGCGTTGATGTCTTTTGTATGAAAAACAATATTTATTTATTGATTACAGTACACAAGACATCAACGAGTTCAAATCTAGTTAACATTTAAAAAATATATAGAAAATAAAACGGTAAGGTTTATTTGAAAAAATATTTATTATGGGATAGCAAAGGGACAGGACTTTACATTTAAAAATTATATCATCTAAATGACTGATGATGAATGATTCTTCTAAACGAGCACGGAAATCTTCGATCACTCTTCGGCACAAAGACTGGGAGATTGCTGACATCTATTATTTTTCAATTTTCAATTTATTTAATTAATCGTCAACATGGGTTACAAAGTTGGTTACATACATATATTTAATAGATCTCCATGTTCCACCATACGGTATACGATACAATTCACATAGGTTTTACTTTATATAAATTTAAAATAAAATGAAAATTAAGCCAAACTAAACCAATAAGATGTCAAGATGAATCATCATTTGAAATGTCAAAACTATAATTAATTGAATATTACTACCAGATAATAGTATGTCAAGTTTTTTAAAATTGTTTAAATAATTTAATGTTATTTAAATAATCATAATTAAGTCACTCAAATAAAATTCTACCTAACATAATGTCAACATATTAATTCATACATATATCAGTTTATTTTATTTTTCAGTCGCTAGTAAATCTTGCGCATGCACGTGTTTACTCTAACATAACGTTATTGTTGCCATTAGCTCTGAACTGACATCGCCATTGATTTAGACATAGAAATAGACATGATTTATTTATTTTGACATCACATAAATCCATAAACGTTTACATGTTATGAAAATTTTCGAACAATTTTTCAATACTAAACAAAAATAAAGAAGGTAGTAGTTAGTCCGTAGCGTAGTATTTGTAGTATTAACGTAAGAAATATAGAGCACGTCGTGAGAAACTAATTCCCCGGCAAACAGTTGACAAAAAAATTCCAGTAGTACTCAGGATGTCAAAGGCATTATAAAATCCAGAAAGTTGGGATACAGCCTACTTTTATACTTACACTAATGGGTCCCGGCGCGACTTCCTTTGCGTGGCGTCGTACCGCTACCCTACCCTACCCTACACCTACCCTGCCATACCCTATATCTACCCTATCATACCCTACTCCTACACCTACCCTACCCCTACCCTACATCTACTCTACACCTACACTACACCTACAATCAAAACTTTCCTCTTTATAATATTAGTAAAGATATCTACGTGACGTCACGCTTTTTTGACGCTATCCTCACGCTGTATGCTGTTTGTATGCTGATCCATACGGGACACGCTTTTGTCTCGTATGGGTCAGCAGAGGCCACGTTCTTCCACAGACCCGACAAATCTCTATCATGTTCACTTAAAAACAATTCGGCAGAGACCACATTATTCCACTCGACACTGGTCTAACAAATCTCTAACGTTTTCACCTAAAAAGCAATTAGCAAACCTATCTACCAACCAAACCTTCCACATCATTAGCGGCGCAATCATCAGCGCTGACACTCCGCGGTTTGAGCGGACGCCGGCGCTTGCGCAAGCGTTAGGGTTGCCAACAACGGGCTTTTATAGTTTAGTATTCAACTAATGTACATAACTCAGAAAAGAGTCATTGATACATAGCCGCAGTAAGATTCGAATACGGCTCCACTCCACTGTAATAACCTGACCTGCCGAATCCTGGATCATGGTCAAGGCGGACCCTGGGCCCTCGTGCGCGAGAGCACAACCGGGACATTAACGCCAAGATTATTATGATGATTACCCAAAATAAGTATTGCCATGTATTGCTAAAATATAGTATATATGGATACTAAATATATTAATTTTCTAACCGTATCCAAAAATCTTGACCCAACAAAAAAGCAGGATACCATTAGAATAGAATAGAATAGAACAGAATAGAATAATAATTTATTCGACATTTACATTTTTACTTACATTATATAGGTAGATACACTGTGTAATAAAATGCCGAAACGGTTCCAGCTCAGCATATTGCCACAGCTGAGGCTGCGACGCTGATTTTCGGCTGAAACCGGTTGATGAGATGGCGTACATCCATAATTAAAAGTTTATAGTTGTTCATAAGTAACCTTAATGCTAATGATGGGTTTTAACAAACATAACAAAAATAAAAATAAACTAATCTAACATATTAATTAAAGATGTCTTAATTTTTAATCAGATAGTCGTGTATGTGTGTGTGTGTGTGCGCGTGTGTGTGCGTGTGTTAGTAGATGTGGCAACCATAGAAAAATAAATAAGTAGTGTGGCAACCCTAGCAATCGTTGCTGCATTGCCGGCGCCCGCGCAATCCGATCTGCACCGGAATTGCGCAAAGTTGCAGCGAATTATCAGCCATCTGTCATTTCGCAGCTCACGTGCGAACTGATTGTTGCAAACGGTGCTCTGGTAGCGGTGACGCCACTGTTGCGGTCAGAAATGTAACTTTGGTAATCGTTGGGTGTTTTGATGGAGGTATTAGAGTTGGGAAATTAGGTGTCCGGATTATCAGGGGTTGGGTATGCAGATTGTCAGGGTTCTGATTGGTTTAGATAGACTATTCAATGTGGATATTATATTATTATACTGTTGTGGCCCAGGATAACTTCTACTTCTTAGAAACTTTGAAGAGAAGGAATTAGGGTTCATTTATTTATTTAGGACAATCTACAAGACCTACACTAAAAAATAAGTAGTGCTTTCTTTTAAGAAATAAGTAGTGCCTGTTGTGTCGTTTATTTGTGCTCTTTCCTTTATTTATAGTTAAATAAATAAAAATAACAAAAGTGATAGCATCTTATAGCCAAAAACAACATATATCTTTCTACGCGTAGCCTTAATGAAAAAAGGTGGTGTGTGGTGCCGCCACCTCAAAGAATAGCACCACCCCATCTCTTCCCGTGGGTGTCGTAAGAGGCGACTAAGGGACAAATCCGAAAGATGGCAGCATTTTTCTGGGTAGATTTACATAAACTGCACTGCAATCTCCAACCCGCCTGCCAAGCGTGGAGATTATGGCAATGACCTCCCCTTTCGTGGGAGAGGCCCGAAGTCCTGCAGTGGATTGTTATGGGCTGTGATGATGTAGCCTTAATTATGTCTCCACGACAAGAATAAAAGACAAAAATCACAATAAATCAAGTACTTAAAGCCTGTATATACTTATCCACCCTACTATCCCAGTGGATGTTGGCGTATTTCAGGATATTTACAAAGTCCCACGTTATGTGGGAGGTACACCTCGCAGGCACACCTGCGGCCTACAGTGGAAAGTAAAGTCTCAGTCAGTCAGCTCAAAACCCGGCAAAAGTCGGGCTGTTTCATCCGCTTACATTCGATTGCACTAACCACCAATACCCCGCCAATACCTGCTTAAGTCACTAAGAGCTCCCAGCCACAGTGTTTCCTTTGGACTATGACATGGGATCGTTCAAGAGGTATATTAGAGGTCTCTTTAGAGGCGGGCAACGCATTGGTGACTCCCCTGGTGTTGCTGATGTCCATAGGCGGCGGTGACCACTTTCCATCAGGTGGCCCGCTTGCCTGTTTGTCTTCTGAGTAACATAAAAAAAGAACCTCGATTGGTATCGTTTGCACGGTCTGGAAAGAAAGTCGTGAAACCGAACTACTAGTTTTGGAGAATTTTTGCTGTCAATTGTAACCACACAATATTATTAGATTATTTATTCTATCGACAAGAAAAGTTAAATCCCTTGTTAATGTGTTCCAGGGGCAACCAGAGCCGGCGATGCCTGACCAGCAGGGGCAGCGGGGGCAGCGTGTGCCCTGACTGCGGCGGCGACGAAGCCGGGGGCGCCGTGCCTTGTCTCTGTCCGGAGTTCAAGTGGGTCTACTACTTTATTTTCCGTAGCACGTGATGTCAGCGTCATCATCAGCCATCAGCCAGACATAGACCTCCCCAATGAGCGTCAATGCTCGCTGTCCTCGGCTTCCCGTATCTAACATTCACCTGCAGCCGGAAATGGTCTCTGCACCTGAGCCTCGAGCCCGCAAATTTAATAATGAATCTATCGAATTGTAATTGACACGTTTTTTTATTTTGCTGCAATTGTAACTGTTGATAATCTGCGATTGAGATTCAATTACAATTCGATCGAGACATAGTAAATAAGCAGACTCGAGACCCTGGCCGAAGGGCGTCCTACGCTTTCCGAGTCGTGCTTTCCACACGGTCGCGGTACCACCTGCGGTGATTAAGATTGGGCGAACGTATAGGACTCCTTAAGGATAGATTTGCGCTAAACGCCTGGCAGTGAATGGTTGCGCAAAACTTGAAAACCGGCCTAAATGGTCGCTCTTTGAGGGAGGTCTATGTCCAGCAGTATATAGTTTTATTAGCCCAAGAAAAAATAATCTAATGTTGTAGAAATAATTAATGAATAAATAAACAGCGGCATCTAGCCACAACGTAAGCTTGTGCTATGGGCGATTGATAACTGATAAACTACTTATATAAGGTTACTTATTATAGATACTACACCCAGATCCGTAACTGAAATTCATCACTTTCTGCTCGGCTAGGAATCGCACCTGGGACCTCTGCGTGGCAGACCGGCATCTTAACCAACTGAACCACTCAGGTCGTCTCTTTGTATTTAGATTCATTTAAGTGCCGTATCTTCGTCAATCTAAATTTGATGTCTCTCAATTTCTAACTTTAAGTAGGACCTACAACTCTTCATTCACATCGATTTCTCTCCCGTTCCAGGTCTGAGAAGTTTGAGCGCGGCGCGTGGGTCCTCCAGCAGTTACAGAAGACCATCAGCCTGATGCCGTGGACGCTCGGCAGTGAGAAACTCGAGCAGATCGGTAAGGACCATATCACATAATTTACGTATTTGCTTCCATAAATAAAAAAGTTCTCAAATGAAAAATACTTTTTCTTAACAAGTTTTTATCGCCCAAACACGACGATGTTATCTTATTGCGTTCTTAAGTTCCTAGACCACCTTTCTACTCCATTCTCAAACCGGCTCCATGGTACCATATTATTACATTATCATTCAAGTTACATGGGTATACCAAATGTCAGCTCAATCGAAAACCAACAAATGGTCGAAAAATGGTTTGCAAATATGAACGGACAACTTACAAACATACACACGAACAGAACAAGTAAATAAAAGCTTGTAAATAAATAGACTAAGACAAGTTCACTAACCTTTTGACCTTTTAAAACTTTATGTCAGATACACAGAATGTCAGGTTAGCAGAATGCTAAATAGATTAGCAGAATGCCAGATTGATTTTTCAAATGACATGTGCGGCCTCATATGGAGTATTGTTCCCATCTTGGGCAGGCGAAAATGCCGAACTGCTTAATCCTCTCGACTCCGTACAGCGCCCCACTATACATATTAGCGTAACTTAAACTCAGCAAAGTGTGCTAGACAACATAATAATATGTACTACTTCAATACGTTTTTAAGATACTTATGCCCAGTCGGGATTGAACCGCCTCTGCGTTGTCTGGCCACTAAACCATCCAGGTCATCAAAAAAATATAAAGCTGTACGTCTCATCGAAACGATGATAAATGTCATAGAGAGCGACCAACCAGCACCCTAAAAAGAAAATGGGCAGAAATTGAAATTATGAATTTTAATTTCTGTTACGGGTCTGGGTGTTCTATGTATAATAAGTATGTATTAAAAACAAACAACTATGTAAGTAGTCTTTTTTTTTTAAGTCATACGGTAGGCAAACAGGCAAGCGGGCCACCTGATGGAAAGTGGTCACCACTGCCTATAGATATTAGCAACACCAAGAGTATCGCCAATGCGTTGCCCACCTCTATAACACGTTGCTCTAGCAGCAAAAAGGCAAATGCCACTCCACTGCCAAAGCCACGGTTCCCCAAATCCCAACCCCATGGAGCACTGGAAATCTTACTCACCGGCAGAAACACAATACTATTTAAAAGAGTATTATTTAGCTGCGATATTCTGTAAGGTGGAGGTACTTCCCCAGTCGGGCGGCTCCAATTCGAACGAGATACCCCGCTATGCCCTGCCTCTCTATATAGTATATCAGTTATCTAGCAACAATAGTACCTACAAGCTTTGCTTAGTTTGGGGCTAGATGGTGCTGTGTGAATTAGTCCACGAATATTTATTTTATTTTTATTTATTTTTTATGGATGTGGCTGTCTGTGACATCGTAGCTCTTGAACGGATGGACCGATTCCGATTTTTTGAAAGCCAGTTTAACCGGGATCGTTTTTGGCTTTATCGGTTAACTAGTTTAGGAAATTTTTTGTATACTTGGTCGGGGGCTTTCCGATGTTTTCCTATTGGCAAGGTTATCTGTTGTGTGTTTTGCGGTCTCCAACCCGCCTGTCAAGCGTGGAGATCACGGTAAAACCCCCCACTTGACTCGTCAAGCCTCGGCTCGGGTCGGGTCAAGTCGGATCCATTAGTGGGCTGTGAGTTATCATTAACGTTGTTAGGATCCAACAAATGAAAAACCAGTGGACTCTAAAAAACTGGTATAATGCTTATGTAAAAGAAAACAGAATTAATTGACGAATATACAATGGGACGATGGTTTCGGACGGTGGCTTGAAGGCGAGTGTCGCTCTATTGCTCGCTGTTCAACGTCACGCCGCGCAGCTTTGCTCCGACATTCTTGATAGGCGCCAACAACTTTCCTAACCACAGTTTAAACGCCTACCTCGCAACAAAATGTACACCTCAGCCATGTTCTCGAAATTGAGGGAAATGAATGTCGTTGAAGTGTCAAATCGAGGGCCACAACACAACGTATAGCAAGACATCTGCAAAATCACTGCACTCAACACTCATGCGTTTTAAAACCTTTACCCGCCGCGGATCATCATATCAGCCGAAAGACGCCCACTGCTGGACATATAGGCCTCCCCCAGAGATCTCCACAAAGGTCGGTCCTGTGCCTTTACCAAGTCGTCGGTCTACCTTGTGGGAGGCCTATCCACGCTGCGTTCTTCCGGTATGCCGCGGATAAAATTCAATTTTTTTCTCGAACCATCGCTACCAATACGTTTCAGATATTTTGGAAGCTTCGGTTTGTCAATGTTCCCTTGTGAAGTCTTACCGAAACCAACCCAAACAAGTGAAGGGGCGGATTTCGGCCCTTTCTATGAAGATGATAATCTAATAGTCATCTATTTTATGCTAACCAATACCATCTTTTCAGACGAGGAGGCCGAGACTCCGGACAGCCCCGGCGGGGGTCGCGGGGAGCGGGGGGAGCTGCAGAACGTGCGCGAGTTCCTTGAGGCGCTCTCCGCGCGTCTGGCCGGCGGGCCCCTCGAGAGGACCGGCGTGGGGGCCCTGTACGATCACCCAGCTTGTGAGTACACCCTGCATGTTGATAGGGGACATGGTAGATGAACTTTTGTTGCTGATTGTATGACTTTGCCACTCAGTCTGCTGCTGCTGAAGGTAGTAAAGGCTGTCAGCCTAGTCCTTACACAATACACATGGTGAAGCCTTATGTCTCCAAGTAGGTATTGGAGTGAAACGTGATGTTATTGTGGACGATAGGGTCGATAATTGAAGCTGCTCTTTCGTGCTGCCTATTCTATGAATAACGATGATAGAGAGTATTAGTTTAATATATGAATGTGCACGTGAATTTTTATAGTTTGTAGAAAATTGCGCGTTTCACGTGTATTGAATGTTACCTGTGAACTTGAGCAGTTGTTATGTATTTAGAAATTGAATACATTAGTCTACGTCTCCACACGCTTGACGTCATCTTTTAATAGCTACAACAAGGGTAAGAAATAAAATTGTAAATAAAAAATTTTAATCACTTCATACAAACCTATAGGTATTGTGACTGTTGTCAACATGGAAAAAGTGAAAACTAAATTACATTTCGTGGCTCGTAAAAAATGATTACCAACGAGTCTTTAAACACCAATGTCTGAATGTCTGAATGACGCATAAATGGCTCTGACTCACAGGTTCGTTTTCACAGACAGCGCATCACCCAATCCCTTTACCTAGGTCTGAATAAAACAGTCGTCTATTACACCAATGTGTTTCCACTTAACAATACAACCAATCTGGCACTGATAGACTGGTATCTAGATGCAAATACCATTCAAGTTATTATCTATGGTAGATGTAAGCATGGTCGACCGACACCACGGTGCGCTCAGCGGGGCGTTGGCAGCGCTCGCCACCGCGCTTCGAGACGCGCTTACACGTAAGGCTGTTTGGACATTGTACAGCTAGCACTGTGTGGTTTGGTCCTGAGTTTGAGCATGCACGTACTGTTTGTACCATTAATTTTGTAGGTATTTGTGTATAACAGCACGCTCCTAGTTAGAGGCACGTGCGGTGGGATTTCGCACCAGAGTGAATGCATGTGGACGTTGTTTTTTCGATAGGATATTTGTGTTTAGAACCTTAGGTCTAAGAGGTGCTCTTGTGAATATTAATTATGTATTTATAATCCTTGGGGAGAAAGGCGGGTGACATTTAAAAAAATTCTCAAGCTAGGGCTAACCGTATCAGTTGCTGTCTTTAAATGTTTGAATGCATCGATATTCTTAATGGATAATCAATGGATGTTGACATGCGTGCCAACTAAGAGTGCAGGAAGGTGGACTCCGGGCCCTCGTGTTGCGTGGAACGGCAGTTACAGATACAGGTAAATATGACAAAAAAAACGTAATCATTTATGCTTTAATAGGCGCAGATGTCGCTTTGATACAGCGATCCAAGTGATTGAGTTGGGTCGCATCATCTTCGTTCAAACCCTGCAAGTTTTACCATAGCAAATAATCAACGACTTATTTTTGCTCTGCAATGCGATGAGGTACAAGAGTAAATCTCTTTAAAAACGTAATATTTTTGTTTGTCGTAGGATATGAGTTCCTATAGGTATGCTGTGAATAATAAACTGTATTTTAGACGGATACTATCAGTATTAGGTTGTTTAAAACCATGATACTTCGATTCTCGTTTTCGGCGCGGCGTTCGTAATTGTTATTGACTTTTTGATGTCATAGAGCAATCCAGCTTTGCTTGACATTGTCGGCCACTGACTGACTCTGTCTGGCAGTCTTTTCGGCGTGGGGTGGATGTGCTCTAGTCCTGGGGTAGCCAACACGTCACTGTGTGTTTCCTTCCTACTTTCCTACTGTGTTTCCGACTGTCCTACTCAATAAAGAAATTTTGATGAGATTTGTGTTGATTTGACATAGCGTAAAGTTGTCATTCTTTCAGGTGTTTGTAGCAGGTCTTCACCTGATACAACTATTGTTTGAATCTATATATGTATCTTACTAAAATCTAGTGACATACTTAATTTTTAAAAAGCAATTTGGCCGTAACTCTGCTATTGAAGGTACGTATAGAAAATAATATATCGCTATTCACGTCACAACTAAACAACCTAGGCAGGCCTTAAGCTTGTTTATCACATAAGTGAAATTTAAAAAAATCGTACATACCTATTACTATTTAAAATAGTTATAACTTCAGCTCGGTACAAACAATTGTAATTGCAATAATTATAGTGTCAGCTTTTGCAATACCGTCACTGACCTAGCAAAAAATAAAATAATAATCTTGGGGTTAATGTTTCGGTTGTAATCCGGCTTCGGCTTAACCATGATCCAGGATTTGGCAGATCTGATAATTACTTGAGTGCAGGTTTCATCACGATGTTTTCCCTCACCATCTATCATCACAACCCATAATAGTCCACTGCAGGACTTAGGGCCTCTCTCTCGAATAGGGAGGTTATTGCCATAATCTCCATGCTTGGCAGGCGAGTTAGAGATTGCAGTGTTATAAATATAACAATAGAAAACACTGCCGCCCATTTTCCAGCTTACAGAGACTCTAGATCATTTTCTTCGATAACATTAGTCGCCTTGTACGATACCCGCGAGTGTACGGGGTTGGTGCTATTCTACTCTGCCGAACACCACACGGCACTCATCACCTAAGTACAATAAAAAGAACGTACCTAGAACTCGTAGGTACTCTATAAAACAGTTATAACCTCAGCTTGGTACAAACAATCGTTTGTAATTGCAATGATTATAGTAAGGTACTTATGCAGTTTCAGCGTCTGCAATACCGCCACTGACCTAGTATGAACCCGTAATTATAAAATCATAATCACCGCTTAACCATCCTCGTAATGAATGCGCCGAGTTCCGAGCGGCTGCGCGGGCGCAGCGCGGCTTTAGGGCTGCCACGAGGAACTGTAAGGCCTTGACAGGTGCAAAAATGATGCCACTTTAGGAACTTACTGCCTACTGGAGTACTGCTGCCACCTCTGGGATGGATCAGCTAAATACCAACTGACCGCTTTGGAATCGGTGGAAAAACGTGCAAGGAAGTTAATTTGTGATCCGCAGTTGATTTAAGCTAAGCTGCAGAGCCTCCTGCATCGGCGTAGGGTTGCGCGTTTGTCGGTCTTCTACAGGTTGCATTTCGGAGAGTTTGCGAAGCAGTTGCACGACCTCATTTCGCCATCGGGAGACGCGAGCCTTATGTTGTGGATCTTCCAGCTATCCGCACGAGCCACTTTAGTTCAACTTTTATAATGCGTACAGCCAAGGAATGGAACGTGTTGCCTGCGATATAATGTAGACGCTTTCAAGGCTAGACAGGCATGCTCCATCATCGGCCGCATCATCATTTACCACCAGGTGAGGTGGCGGTCAAATGCCTGGCTAGTCCAAATATGAAAAAAAAATCCTAACCTAGCTAGAAAAATTATCAAAAATCTGCCCAATGAAATGTCTAGGAATTGCAATGAATTATTTTTAAATAGCGACGTTTTCACAATATCTAAATTAGCAAATAATAAATAAATAGATAACTATACGAATAGAGCTAAGAATCATTCCGATTAAACTGGACAAAGAGGAGTAAGAAGGCGGACCCAGTAGGCCTAGCACAAGTTGCTCTTGCGCGCGATAAGCGAGAAAAAGCGCGACATAGGTATTGCAATCTCTAAGCTATTGAGGGAAAGAGCCACTTGTGCTAGGGCCACTGGGCCCTCAAGCGCGAGATCACAACCGATAATGTAGACATACATCAAGCTTATAACACCCCATTTTTTAACACGGGACGAAAAAAGAGGGCTTATACAATTTTGACTTGTGTATTGTGGATCTGTGTAAGGATGTCTTTGTCGGTGGCATCGCAACTCTCGAACGGATGGACCGATTGCGATGCGGTTTCCTCTATTTGAAAGCCAGTTTAATCGAGATTGTTCTTATTCTTGTTTTATTGACATGTAAAAATGACATGTAAAATTTTTAAGTTTATGAAATAAAGAGTATTTGAGTATTAAAATCGGTTCAGAAGTTTACGAAATATTAGTGTATATGTCTGAGGTATATGTTCACTTAATTCTTTCACCTATTACTCGGGTGTTCCTTTGCAGTTATAAAGAGATACGGGGGTTACAAATATTCCCCGTCGGTGCGAGCCCTGCGCGTGCGCCGGTTACGGTCAATCGGGCGGTTTAGCATACGCGGACGCGGCTCGCCCATTAATTGGCCGACAAACTCCGCGCAGTTTTTACCCGACGAGGGTAGACAAGGAATCTGACAACTTTAGTACCTTACTTGTGTAGGGAATTTTAGCTCTAGTTTCTGATGTTTCACATATATGGCTAGGTCTTATAATGTGAAACGACATAAGTACAGCCTGTCTATCCATTTTAAGTTATACAATAAAGTGTACACGCCAGAAGGAGTGTCGGTGGCCGTGTGGTTAAGATATCCGACTCGTATGCGAGAGGTACCAAGTACTAATCCCACTACGGCCATGTAGCAATGACTGTTTTCTGAGTTATGTTCATTAGTTTAATGCTAATAAATTCTCTTACAGTGAGGGAAAACATAGTGATAAAACCTGCACATTCAGGCGGCTGAATGTGTAACCACGATCCAATCCACGGGTTCCACTGATAACAGGGTCATGGAGGTCTGATGGCAGTCGCTCCACTGTAATTATCTGATCTGCCAAATCCTGGATCATTGTCAAGGTGGACTCCGGGGCCTCGTGCGCGAGAACACAACCCGAGCATTACCGCCAAGATGACTGTAGAGCTCGTCTAGTCTAAAATGACGCGCTAGTTAGTTGATTTCGATGTGTGAGTACAAATATTGATAACGACACTTCATCTGTGTGGGAGCCAATGAACGACGCGTACTCCTACGTTTGAATCTCACCGGCAACTGAATGACCAATTACAACGGCATTTGTATATGTATTGCGTCTATATTTTAAACTTGCTTGTGTGCGTTAATGCGATAGTGGGGCGCGGCATTTTAGATTAGACGAGCTCTACAAGCTTTCGCAGGGATTGCCGCTATTGAGGGTGGAAGTCGGATAAAAATATATTTCGTACTGCTAAGGGTTCCAAGACCGTATTAGCTTAACCTCGGGCGCGAATGAATGTCAAAACTCAGAACGTGTCTGGTCGCCGCTGTTTATCCTATCTACACAGGATTTGCAGCGGTGGGAATGAGTAGTGGGGGAAACCCTGTAAGCTTTTGCAACTGATAATCTAGAACAAAATACCTCTCTCCTGATACCTCTTTTCTTATGCCTGTCAGTGGCTTGGGTACTTGTACCTGGGACTAACGTGGCACTTCACCAAGTCAGCACCGGTGAGCCTCTTCAATCTTATCTGTAGTATCTCTCAGGTCAAGGAGGTACCACAGCTTCATTTAGATGTTGTTTAAAGTTATGTATTTTTAAAATCAATTTCAGAATCACATCTTCTACGACAATCGCTCACAGTTTCCCTCACGGCGTAGCAATTGCAAGATAATTACAGGACTAAGGGTCAACAGTCAATCATTATGCGGAATTATATAATTTATTTAATTGCAAGCCATTGTATAATCGCGGTTATTATATACTTAAATAATACATTCGATGAGAGTATCTGTCACTAAAGCTGTATTGCCGTAGCGTCTTGCTATCGCAGGTAATTTGTATTCTTATAATCCTTATCATTAACTTTATTACTACTTACACTTATCACGTTTTACTCACGACTACTAGGTATCGTCAGATTATTCTCTAGTATCGTAAAATGACAAGCATGTTTTCCCAGTAATTCAAAATTCAAAAAAATTCAAATTTTCTTTATTGATAAGGACATTAAATATCTCTTTCAATCGTCAAAAAGGAGGGGGGTAGGAAAGTAGGAAGGAAACACACAGTGACACGCTGACCACCCTATGGCCGCCGCAAACCGTCCCCACGCCAACCACGATCGAACCGTGCTCGACAATGCCAGGCCGAGCCGGACCGCGTTCAATATATTATATAGGTATGTCTTGAAAATTTAATGATAATCATATTTAATCATCTTGGTCCCGGTAGTGCTCTCGCGGGCGAGGGCCCGGGGTCCAAGTCAACACTTCTCGCTTACGATTCGGCCCCGCTAGCTAGCTACGCCACCGACGCTTCGACGTTGAATTGATAAGTTTTCAGCGTGATGACAATAACCTCCCTTCGCTTGGTAGAGGCCCTACGTCCTGCAGTGGACTGTTATGGGCTGTGATGATGTAGATAATAAAATGTGTATGAAATTTTGAGAGAGCTCCTTTTACAGCGAGCGTAGCCATACCAAAGACATCAACGCGCACAGTTTCAGATTAGACTTGAAAATATAATCACAATGCAGCACAATTATTGTTTACGTCACAGTACTGTTAATAACACATACCTGGCCGCGTATTAAGTGTTGCCAAATGAAAATAAGAGTAACAGAATCTCATTTTTTCCCAACATAAAATCGTCGTAAAAGGCGCAGCCACCGCCGACGGTCAAGGTCTGAACTCCTGCCCATTGTAAAGTACAACTTCCAGCGACACGATCCCACATACGCTGTACATTGCAGTTTTACGTCAATGCAAATTAGGATAGAAGCAACAATGACACCAATGAAACGTATGCGACGTAAATGCATTGCCAATTTGGAGTTAGCATGTAGGAGTTCGTTTAAGCCCTCTGATATCTGATGCAGCCGGTCCCGACTCCACTTGCATTGGCCTTATTTTTGTACAAATCTTTTGTAGGAGCTTAAAGAGGCTGTATTCCCTCAACTTTATTGGAGTAAGATTTGGACTGTTCTCCACTACCGTGCTCCGATGCGTGGGATAAGGGCTTAGGGTCTATTTTTAACAAGCTTTTATTTTACTTTCACTGTGCGTATGTATGTTTGTAAAAAAAAAAAAAAAATAATATGGTACCATGGAGTTAGTCTGATGATGGAGTCGGAAGTTGGTCATAGGAACTAATAAACGCAACAATATAACCCTATTGTGTTTGGGAGCTTTGGAATGGTTTTGATGAGTAGGTATTTATATCGCGCGATAAAAGCATATTATGAAAAAAAGCTTGATTTGAGAACTTATTTTAATCTCTATACATGGGAGTTATTTCACAGGGAAAAGTCATTTCACTTAAGTTTATTGGCATATTGTCTTTAGTCCGATAGACCTATCAACTATACAAGTTTACCATACTATACAAATATTTTCTTTTGCTTGAATTTATTTGTATTAGTTACTTAGTTTATTTACATATCATGTTAAATGGCGGACTTATGTTTGCTGTCGAAGTCGAATTGTGTCTGTGTGTGTTGGGATGGGCGCTCGAGTTCGGACTGGGATAATTTTAAGAACTGTCGAAACGATTCTATGTATACTTTGACTAAAAGAAAGTTAGAGAAAGATGTTAGCTATGCATGGATAATGATCCATGACTAACATATGTTCTGTTTTGTTGTGACAAAGGTAAGTTCTTGAGTGGCGACCACGTATCGGAAGAGGCTAGGGGAGGCCTAGGTAGCGATATGGTAAAGATGGCAGGCACCAGCTGAATGCGGAAGGCACAAGACCGGCCTTTGTCGATATATCTGGGAGGGCCTATGCCCAGCAATCGGCGTCTTCCGGCTAATATGATGACTATAAAGTTTTCCGTTCGAAATCTCGACCTTGATGACAGAAATCGGCAGAAAAGACCATTTATTGGATTCAATACGGACGATACTGTCAATAAAAATAGAAATGTGCTAGTAAAACAAAATGCAGTTAAAGAGAAAGCATGCTTGTTTTGCTATCAACAAACAATACCATCGGAATAAGCAAACTCCGTGTTGGGTTACGTAGCTAAGAATCCATGAAAACAACAAATTGGTATGCAGAGTGGGATTCTATGTGATAAAAACTACCTACTGTGATTTTTCGCGTTGTACATAACACTCGACCAAAATACTATACTATAATTTCCTGTGTAAAATGGGCGCCATGGTCACATCTAACAAAGACACCAGCCCTAAAGATCCAGACGCTAATGACCTGCCACGCCAAAAGAAAGATTATTTTTACTATATCCAGGAGACTGGAGACTTCATCTTGATCTCTCGCCTCTTACGATACCCAAATTACATCGAAGGGTTGTTGCTGACACCACACTGGCAAGTGTTAAATTTTAATTTAAATATTAAATCAAAAATCATAAAGCAATTTAAATACATGCCATGTTAAAACAATGTCAAAAATACAACTGTCAACATAAACTAATTCACAATCATGCTTCGTCCAAAATGAGGGTAACTAATAAACGTCAAAGAAATGGAGGAAAAAGAAACGAGCAATATAATTATAATCTGCTGTGAATTTTAATTTATTTTCTGGGTTTGGATCTGTGTGCTTGTCGTCGTGTGTGACCATGGCATCCACGATACCTAACACAGGGATTTTGCGGGGTCAACTGTCTCTAAATAACGTGTAAAAACAATCAAGATATGAATCATATCCTATTGTTATTATATTAAGGGCCGATTTTTCAATCCTCAGATAAAGTTTATCTGCTCGATAAAGTAATACACTGCCAAATTAAAACAAACTATAATCCTTTACAATTATGAAGTAATTATACAATTTTATGTTAGTCGCATAACAACTTATCCGACTGATATGTTTTATCTGAGGATTGAAAAACCTAAATGTCTATTGGTGTCTCCGATTACGTTATATCCCCTGTAGGTATATATATGCAGGTATGGATTGTATTTCTATCTACATATCCGGTACAAAGTATAGATTGCAATGAAAAAGTAAGCGCTATTAAGAGAACTGTGAGATCGGGGTTCGATAACCATTATAGCTATTGTTTTATACTTCTGTCTCTATCACTCTCAACTCATTCTAGCGAGACAGAGGAGCGATAATTGCGTAATTTCCAAGTTGAATCGTGAAAGATATCGATATTTGAACAAAGACCCAACGGTCACAGCGACAGAAAACAATACCCATATTATACTCTTGACGACTAATTTCATTTTCTCATTACCCACCTATTGAGTGGGTTTCTTTTATCCAGACTTTCATTATTGTGGAATACAATGCGGCCTCTTTATGAGTGTAGGTACAAGAAAGATGTTAATAAGTGAACTTAATATCTAATATGTTTGATATCTATACTAATATTATAAAGAGGAAAGGTTTGATTTTTTGTTTGTTTGTTTGTTTGTATTGAATAGGCTTCGAAACTACTGGACCGATTTCAAAAATTCTTTCACCGTTGGGAAGCTACACTATCCCCGGGTAACATAGGCTATATACCCGTGTAGAGCTCGTCTAATTTAAAATGACGCGCCCCACTATCGCATTAACGCACACAAGCAAGTTTAAAATATGGACGCAATACATATACAAATGCCGTTGTAATTGGTCATTCAGTTGCCGGAGAAATTCAAACGTAGGAGCACGCGTCGTTCATTGGCTCCCACACAGATGAAATGTCGTTATCAATATTTGCACTCACACATCAAAATCAACTAACTAAGTAGTGGGGCGCGTCATTTTAGACTAGACGAGCTCTACCCGTAGTGGTACCCGTGCGAAGCCGGGGCGGCTGCTAATGATTAAATATTTTTAATCCCAGACGAAAAAAAAGAGGGCTGTTTTAAGTTTGACGTGTGTATCTGTCTATGGCATCGTAGCTCGCTAACGGATGGACCAATTTGGATGCGGTTTCCTCTATTTGAAAGCCTGTTTAATCTAGATGGCCCTCAGCTTTGTTTCATCAAAACCGGTTCTGCACTTTAGAAAATAATTGTGTTTAAGTAAACTTGATCGGGGTTTACCCGACTTTTTCTGTCGATTAGATTATTATTTTAGTATTGGGTCGATGTTAAAATTTGACAACCCATCAAGGATCAATGGACGGGGCGTAAAAACTAACTCGCATGACGCGAAGGCTCGCGGAAGACCCATGGTAAAACATTCCAAAAGAAAAAGACAGGCACACTCAAGACGACCTGAGTGGTTCAGTTGTCAACATGCCGGCCGCGCAGAAATTGAAATGATGAATTTTAATTTCTGTTACGGGTCTGGGTGTTCTATGTATAATAAGTATGTATTTAAAAGTATTTAAGTAGTATATCAGTTAGCTAGCACCCATAGTACAAGCTTTGCTTAGTTTGGGGCTAGATGTCGCTGTGTGAATCTGTCCACGATTATTTATTTATTTACTAACCTAATGTTAATTATGAACCTTCCAAGTATTACCTAAAACTCCTCACTTAAGTGATGCATACCTACAATAACATTTCTCATTTATTATCTGGAAATTTATCTCGAATTAGTCGGTTAAAAAACTTGACTCTGCAATGATGCGGTTTATAAAAGACGTCATAGTGCTCATCATTAGCGGTAAATCCCGATTCTGCTTTCCTATTTTTCTTCTTTACTTTACCCGATCCTCGGCAACCTCATCCGTCTCAAATTACTATGAAACCATTAAAATATACTTAATTATCGACACGACCTCGTCATAAAACACGCTACATCTTTACAACAACAATGAAACACTTTGTTTTAATGGTCACTAGGTACACATTTGTGATAATAAATACCTATGTACTGTAGCATGTATACTCTTTCAGGCCTTAGGTTAGAATAGGCTCTAAGATAGGTAGGCTTTCGGGATAGGTTGGTGCACCCATAGGGTGGTCTGGGCGTTAGTAGGTTAAGTTATATACCTATGAAATGTGTTTGTTATCAAGAATTACGTTGTCGTTTCGAAGGGCGACAAAGGTAACCTTTTACTAGCAGGTCTCACTGAAATCAGCGCCCTGCCAGAGCATGAAAGCTGAGTGAGGTCCCTTTTACACACCTCTCTCACATGCAACGGCACTATTCTTTATTTTTCGTCTATTCATACATGTCTTTTTTTTATACCACTAAGGTGGCAAACAAGCTTGCGGGCTGCCTGATGGTAAGCAGTCATCGCAGCCTATGGACGTTTGCAATACCAAGGGCATCACCCACGCGTTGCCGACCCCGTAAAAACTTTTAACCCCTTTCTTTTTAACCTCTTTTCTCCATGTTGTACTCTCCAGGGAAAACCTCTCCAGGTAGTTCATTACACAACCGCGGGAGAAAGTTCCTTTGGAACCGCACAGTTCGCGAACTGTTGGTCTAGTTGTTGATTTTAAAGATATTCTAAATGGTTTCATTTTTCATTTGTGTGTGCATTTTTATGTCACTTTTTGAGCCATTATATTATGTTTTTGTGGAGCTGTTGTGTGTAAATAAATGTATTCTATAATATACTATTCTACTTAAGTCTCGTCTTACTGTCTGACGGACTGTCTGTGTGTCTGTTCGTTAGTCCATCAGTATGCCATCACAGGCATCATCTATGGAACTGTAACAGTTAGATACATGAAAATTTCAAAGGCAGTGTTCGAAAAACACCCAATAATAAATAACCACATGCAATAATCATGCTTTTCTCGACTTTTTCGGAGTTAATCATTGTGTAAGTAGTGCAAAAACTGAAGAATAACAACAAATAATACAAACCGGGTCAAGCGTGAGTCGGACTTGCGCTTTAATCATTCGTGTTAATTGTAGGGAACGCACTTATACGCTTGTTAGCTGCTTAGACAAAACAAAATGTTTCTCATATTAATATTATCGAGTATTCACAGAAAATAGTAAATTCAATTTAAATTTACATTTATACATTTGCATTTACATTGTTTTACAAACTCTCACCCATACATACGGTTTTGAGCTCTTTCCTTTAACAGCGTAAGGTTCAAAATGGACTGCAGCAGGTCGTCCCGAACGCAGTGAAAGTATTAAATGAATTGTGTATTCTCAGTTACCGATTAAAATATTTTTATGTTTACATAATAATAGGTGTTGTGAGCCTTTTCACATTCCTGCGACTTTCAAGGTCAACCGTTGTAAGAGTAAATTGTTCGTATCATTTGATTTGTAAAACATTAACATGTCTGTACGACACCACACGGCCATCTACAAGGCCGTGTGGTGTCCGACAGAGTAGAATAGCACCAACTCCTTACACTCATGGGTGTCGTACAAGGCGACTAATGTTTTCGAGGCAAAAGAGTGTCCGTAGTCTGGGAAATGGGCAGCAGCATTTTCCATTGTTATATTTAAACACTGCGATCTCCAACCCGCCTGCCAAGCGTGGAGATTATGGCAATAACCTCCCCTTTCGTGGGAGAGGCCCTAAGCCCTGCACTGGACTGTTACGGGCTAAGATGATGAAGTAGATGTTGTAGTGAGAATTTTATGGAGGAGCAACCTATTACGGTCGACAGACTTCAGTCATCATCATCATCATCGTGTTGGCGTTAATGTATCAGTTGTACTCTCACGACGAGGGCCCAGTGTCCGTCTTGACCATGATCCAGGATTTGGCAGATCAGATAATTACAGTGGGCCGACTGCGACCTGACCGTAAGAGCATCGTTTAGCATTCAACTAATATGCATAACTCAGAAAAGAGTCATTGGTATATGGCCGCAGTGGGATTCCAACCCGGTACCTCTCAGTACGAGTCGGAGATCTTAATCACTCGGCTACCGACGCACCAGAGCCGACAGAGCACTCATGCATACCTAACGTAGAACAGAATCCAGATAATAGGTAACTAAATAATTTTAATAAAAAGCGATCTGTTCACTAAGAGCTAAACAAACACGCGGACGGACAGCGGATATCGTCTTCGCCCTCCGAAGATGGGATAGATTTCAACCACATAGAGTGCCACAAGCTTAACTGATGACAGCGTCGCTGCTGTTCGCATTGACATGACATTTCAAAATGGCGTCGCTTAGTTCCAGTTTTGGCCGGTGGACAGATAAGTTTACTGCACTGTAATCTGGATACCTTCGTAGGCAACATGTAAGTAGTACCTATATCAAAATAAAGACAACCAAGAATCTCCACAAAGATTTCATACATCATTCTTTCGAGTCGTTAACTGTAACTGGAAATAGTTATCTGTAGGTACATTTATTATTATTATTGTTTTTTTTTTATTTATTTTTCTAACTTAATTTTTTTTATGTACTTTAATTACCTTGTTTTTTTGTACCTTATTGTCGTGTCGTGGTGTCTACGTGTAATAAATGTCTTCTTTCTTTCTTTATATTATGATCTGCTGTGTGGCGATTCGAATCTGCAATCATAAGTACCGCTGGCAGCACCACTACCGATTAAGAAGTAGTAGGGCGATTGGTGGTCACCCGGTAATCGATTTTGGTAACTTACACGAGTGGACAAGTGCGCACCCACACATGTGACGTGATCGCGCCCTTGGAAGACGCATGTAAGGCTGCCTTACATAAGGGAACTTACGTACAGTTCTTGCTTGCTTGCTGCTTGCTTGTTGTTGTACGTTATTTTTGTCCCTATTCACACCGTTTGGAATTTACTATTACTAACATTTTGCTCTCTTGTTTTTATATTGGAATACATGTATGAGTTGTTTATCGTGTAGGTACATGAGGCCACGTGGTTTCTGGCAGACTAGGCTAGCTAGCACCAACCGTTTTACACAGCGCCAGTCAGTTTGTATAAAACTTTGTACTCCATCCTCCAAACTCCTTAGACTTTTCCATTCTGTTTTTTAATACTACGGTCACCAAGCTAGCTACCGAGCAAGCATAAAATAATAATATGTGAGGGAGGCTGATGGACGCCCAACATTGTAGGTACTGTTAAGAAATAAATAAATAGCAAATATGCTTGGACAATTCACACAGCACCATCTAGCCCCAAAGTAAGCAAAACTTGTGTTATGGGTGCCAGAAAACTGATAAACTACCTACATTTTTTTAATACATACTTACATACATAAGCGATATTAAATTTCATAATTTCAATTTCTGCCAAGCCGGGATTAGAACCGGGGACCTCGGCATGGCAGTGTTAACCAACTGAACCACTCAGGTCGTCAATAAATGAATGAATGAAAGAGCTTACTGCATAAACACGAATAAATGTTAAGATCAAACAGTAAAGCACCTTGCTAGTTGCTATTAACATAAATGAAATCACACAGACCAACAATCACATTCAACTGTGACGCTAAATATTTCATAACGTTACACTGTATTGACACATCATGAGGAAAGTGCGAACTTTCTCCGGGCGCCCGGGGTTACGCGTTACACTTCGGTGTGAGATGAGGCCACGCGGTAAGAACGTATCGTAACAGGTGTAAAGTGGGTGGTTCGGTGTGACTGCGACAGTTTGAGAACATGTCGTGTGTGTGACGAAAGGTTGAGAGCAGATTTTTTGTTGTTGTTTCTGTTGCAATGTTATTGTAATTCGAGTTGAGGCCCTTTGGCGATTAAATTATTTAACCGGCAATTTAATCGAGTAGGTACCACTTACCAGACATACATAAATTTTTTCTTAGGAAAATTAACAGCTGTTGTAACATAGATTAGAAGTAAACTTAAGTGTCAGAGAGCCAAGTACAGAGTCTCATACATAAAGCATACATACTCACTCCCGTATCCCATAGGGGTAGGCAGAGACTATCAAGTGCCACAAGCTACGGTTCTGACACACCTCTCTCGCCTTTTCCACATTGCATTTACACCGACCACCAGCCGTTTTCTTAGAAAGTGGTCGAAGTGCAACATGGATGGGTAATCATCGTACCTGTTGATTATTAGAAGAGCTTTCCTCCAATTCAAGGCATTAAAGAAAGAGATATATAAGCTCCGTCACTCCAAATCTAGGCAAGGCGCAACGGCCGCCGAACTGCGTTCATTTTTCCTTTTCAAGGTCAACTGAGCCCATAATTTGTGTATCAAATTCAAATACATTTATTCAAGTTAGGTTTTCACAAATACTTATGAACATCTACATAGGTAACATTAAATAAAAATAATATTAAAAGACGTATCACTGAGCGCATTTCCTTGGCCGTGCTGAGACTGACCGACCAATCAAAACAGTCAGTAGGCACTGCCACAGAAAAAAAAAACTCTGCATCTCCAGCGCCGTGGTTCATACTTTTTTTCTATCACAACAACATAATAATAATAAGTGGAAATAAGTAGGCCTGTTGTCTTATATACTTCTGTAATATTGTTCTGTATCTTGTGTACAATAAATAGTTAAAGAAACAAATAAAATAAGTTCTAATTTGAGGCACAGGTGAAAATTTCTAGGTGAGCTCGAGCGAGCCACACACAAATCACGCTTCTATTGCGTTACTCCTAACTTGCTTTCTGTATGCCGAAGCCTTAACACAGAAGATATCACGCATTGTCCATCATCACTTTGCAATTTACGTAACTGGAGATTTCTCGTACACACCACTGCACCTCAACTTACCCTGTCTAGATATTGTCCGTCTCCGGTTTATACGCGCACTTATAGTGATACGGGCTCATTTTATACTGGTAAGAGGTAGGTCGCTGTGCTGCCTTCCGTAGCGCACGCCGTGATTGACTCGATTACGGCGAATAATCGATTCGATTTCGATGTTAAATCGATTCGTCTCGCGATACAGAGCACGTGGCTTGACCTTACACTTGGCTATCGCGTAAGCGTTGGCTTTCCATTGTTTCGACCTTATCGAGTCATCACATTCGGAGACCTTCCTGTTAACTTGCTGGCAGCTCGGAAATGTAATTATCGTTTGGTTTTCTCATCCCTGATACGTACATTGTGTAATGTAAGGTAGGATTTGATATGGTCCTAACGTGCCACCTTGAGGAGAACCGCCTTTTACGGTATTTGGAGAAATTTGTAACAAATATAACGAAGAATGGTAATGAATTTATTTGTTTGATTTTTGAACAACGCTAACCGATGCTCTTAAGGTGAGGGAAAATATCGTGATGAAACCTGCACATTCAAACGACTGATGTGTAACCATGACCCAATCTCATCAGGTTCCCCTGGTAGCAGGGTCACGGAGGTCAGAAGCAGTGCTCCACAGTAATTATCTGATCTGCCAAATCCTGGATTATGGTGAGGGCGGGCCCCGGGCTCTCGTGAATCGGGACATTAACGCCAAGATAATTATTAGTGGCATTATAGGGCGGCAGAGCCTATCTCATCACTATGCATCCTTGCTACGCACAGCTGCCTTTCTCAATGCCTCTTTTTACAATAGCCACTATACTCCCACATAGCGATACATACAAATTAACTATTATATTAAATGAAATCAGTTTATTTAGTACGTTTTAGACCGATTTTACATAGTATAATAGCATCGCCAAAATCTTCAAAAAAACTTGTTCATGCCCATCTCCAGAGCCTCGGAAACCTCGAAGATTACGTTAACGATTTTATCGACTTCAAGGCAAGAACAAGGCAGTAAAAAGATAACAAAAACTTAACAAACATCTCATACGATAGCACGTCATACCTATTTAAATACCTAGGTACCTGCCACAGTTGAACCTTGATCTTGGTAAGACACGCAAGGTCGCTGGAATAGTAACTACTAACAAGCGACTTGCCGTGAAAACTAAAGACAAATTACAGTCATTTCCTTTGGAAATGCACTTGCCATGTGAACAATGATCCGCTGACAATGCAATGAGTTTATGCTAATTTGCGAACTGCAGAGTTCTTAGAACAGCAAATTTCGCAGCGCAGCGAAAGGGTTTTCTAGGTTTTGCTTGCATTGTAATAGTGTAGGGGTTTTATAACAATTTTTGCTTGCTTTTTCAAGGAATTCTTTTTAGCATTTTGCAACAAATAAAGTGTAAAAGAAAAAACTGTAAATATACCTAAACGAAATAAAATTATGAGGTTGTCTGTGTTACTGAGGGGGAAGACAGTTAGATGCTCAATATGTAGGTATATATTTTTTTGTCAATAAGCTTCAATTTGACCTTAACTCACCTGATGGAAAGCGACGATGTGGTCGAAGATGCAACATGCGTGCCTAGAAGATACCTGTTCACTCGTGACTTGAAGATCCCAAGGTTACACTTAACAGGACATGACTTTGTATACTTACATCTTACAGGAAGTTTAATCATCATTATCTCATTTAAGTTTCCTATAACCAATGAGATGGATTACTCAGTTTATGTTGATGAGATTAAATATTATTGTGATGGAGTGGAAACTGTGAGCGGATTTAAGTATGATGCTCAAGTCACGATCAAATTAAATATCTGTCTATGCAAGATAGTCGCTAGAATTCTATTCTACCTACCTAACCAACCCAGAATTATAAAATAAATCAATAGTCGCGAACAAAAGCAAGAAAGGACCATGTGCAATGGATTGTGGTTAAAGTCTTCAACATTTTTAGAAATCCAATGTTAGCTAGAGGTTTCGGGGTACCATTTGATCAATTCTGTGGCAACCAAGTCGAAGTCGTGCGCGAACTATATGTTTTCGCACATTTTATTTGTTCCCTCGTACACATTTTTCAAATTACCTACACGTGTCGAAACTATACACATTTCTCCAAATGCTGTAAAAAATCGGTTCACCTCAGGGTAGCACGTTAGGGTCACATCAAATCTGCCCTACATAAACACTACGTGTAGCTGTGATGAATGAGAGACTCAAGAAATTTCTCCAATATCGAAAACGGCCGAATTAGACCGAAAACGGGCGGAAACGTCCGACGCCAACGCTAATCCCAATTAAGAGCAACATTAAAAGTGTTCGACGCGATTTATATCTCATTCTCGAAGCGCCGCGCCGGAAAGCCCGTGAAAAGTGAGGGCTTGTTGCGCCAACAGGAAATTGTGAAGAAACAGGGATCAGCTATGTTCAATCGTACTTTGAGGGGTTTAGTTTTGTCTTTTTATAGATGATAAGGCTTCGCTGTCTTGTTGATGTTTTCCATTATTTACAATTTTGTTGACTTATCATGATCAGGGCAGACAAGGAGATAAGGACTTACTGTCATGTTATCATACCCTATTTTCAAAATTATGTCAATTTTGATCTGTTACGTACATACAATAAAAAGTATTGGAGCAAATACTTGAAAATAAAAACGGAAAAAACTACCAATGTCTTACTAATTGCGTGTTTATATAAAACGATTTTATTAATTCTTATTCGCGTAACATGATAATCGTCAACACAAAACTATAATAGATGATCTAACAACTATAGTAAACAAAGGTGTCGACACTCGACATACAGCTGTTAATTTTTAACAATAACATTTGTTTTACGAAATGGAGCAATAATATTATTTTTTAAATTAACTAAAACCTACATTACACATGTTTATAAATTATTGTAAGTATTATTGGAAAGGGATAGTGAAGTTTTCAGTACATTTTCTATGTAACTTGCAGATATTCGACTGTGAAAAACGTAGAGGCGGCGTTAGTTAGTCATTACCGACTTATTTTTAAGTTGTGGTCAGTGTCACTTTGCCCAGTGCGGCAACGTCGATCACGATTCTACTTTTTCAATTATCAATCTAACGTGGATTCTTCTTCTGAGAGTTCTGATGAGAATTATGATAAGCAAATGCCTTATAATAAAAATTCGCTTGCTTTCCATTTCACCTTTTAAGAGAGGTAGGGCATAGCGGGGTATCTCGTTCGAATTGGAGCCGCCCGACTGGGGAAGTACCTCCACCTTACAGAATATCGCAGCTAAATAATACTCTTTTAAATAGTATGGTGTTTCTGCCGGTGAGTAAGGTTTCCAGTGCTCCATGGGGTGGGGATTTGGGGAACCGTGGCTTTGGCAGTGGAGTGGCATTTTCTTTTTGCTGCCAGAGCAACGTATTATAGAGGTGGGCAACGCATTAGTGATACTCTTGGTGTTGCTAATGTCTATAGGCAGTGGTGACCACTTTCCATCAGGTGGCCCGCTTGCCTGTTTGCCTACCGTATGACATAAAAAAAAAAAAAAAAAAAAAACCTTCGGCCGCATCGTCACTTACCACCAGGTTCGATGGCGCTAAAATGCCTGGCTAGTCTAAATAAAAAAGTATATAAAAAAATACTAAATATACTTGTTTTACATTTCATATTAACAATACTTCTTATAATAAAAATGTTCTCTTTGCATGCTAGATGAATTACCTACTTGATTTCATCTGTACATTTTAATAATATGAAATAACAGTACATATTCCAACCAATTAACAACAATTGACTTAGAAGAATGTTATTTATTTAAATCCGACGTTAAGAATTTTTAAAACGGGAATTAGAGGATGAGAATTCACAAAAGAAACATTTCAGAAATTAACATACAATGCCCGCGAGTACTGTCAAAAAGATCCATCGGCGGCCATTATTAACATTTTTGTTGAACGAGACAATGGGATAATTGTAAAATTGTCATTGATTTCATGCTTTATTTACCAAAATCCGGCGGCTGGGCGTAAGAACACAGCTATTATCGCATTTACTTAATCCTGGGTTAACAAACCGGCGGCGGTGGTGTCACCGCGTGTTTCTGCTGGAGTAAACTCGCGCACGCATTAGCTTCATCGACTCTGCACGCGACGCGCGCATCCGTTCGCGCGCTCGGAATTTTTCGCGGCGCAAATACGACTCGGAACAACGCCGCGCCGGCGCGAGTTCTTTTTTCGAACATTACTCGACACTGGCCGAAAAAGTGACGCGGGCTAAAAAGAAAAATATTTAGTGACATTTCTTTCTTTTTTCGTATGTTTTTTGTGTATTGGCTGGAAATTGGATCTTGAAAAAGTTTTGTTGCCGTTTTCTGTGAAGTGGTGCGAGTTTTATGTGCAAGTAAGCGTAGTAACGCCGTATGGGCTACGTTACAGCTTGTATGATTCCTAATACCGACACAACTACGTATGTACAAGCAAAGTATTTAAACAGGTGTGTGATAAGCGTTTCAGGCGCGCCTTTTCAGGGGTGCTTTATGGGTTTTGAGCGTTATCAACACTGTAATTATGAATTACCTCATAGTAAATATGGATAAAGGAGTTAGGAACTAAGTAGCCACTTAGTACTTGATGTACCTAATATGTGAAGATTGAACATTGTGCCAAGACAGTAGGTATTAGTGTCTTCTTGGGATCCTGAGTCACAAAAGAAAAAACCAGTTCTCAATAGTAATTACTTATACATATTTATAAATAAACACTATTTACAGTTATATAATGAATTAACTGACCACTTAATCCATATTGTCATATGGTTTATCGCATGCTTAGTGGTCAAATAATTCATTGAATGACTGTATGCAGGTCCAGACCAGATTAAGCAACAGTTTCAGTTTTGTGCTTGGTCTAGTACTCACAATAAAAGTAATTGAATTAAAAGGTATAAGCAGTAAAAACATGATAAAAACATCGACATATATTTTTTTAAATTCATTGTAAGTGAGTACCTAATTACATCAAATTAAATCACGGTCCACTTTCTAAATTGATATATTTACCTAAGTAGGTCCTCTATTTTATAGGAAACACCTAGATACCTACATCTAGCATACTGGAACTTTTATATGAACGTGGAGCAATAACCCTAAAGCCAATTTTACCCATGACTACAGATTTCTAACCCTAGAGATCCCCACCCATGTCAACATATTCCCAATTCTGCAGATTCCCAATTCCACAGATTCCCAGCTCGGCAGATTTCCTATTCCACATATTCCCAGCTCTGCAGATACCCAGTTCCATATTAAGTACGTTTTAATAGAGAAAGACAAAAGTAGAGCACGACAACCATAAGTATTAAAAGTAATCTAAATAAATTCACTTATTTAAGAAAATCTATATAAGTCAATTTTTTTAGATTGCGGTGAATAATACTACACTTACGAGCTTATCTATCGGATCATCCCATATTTTTCCATTAACGCTCATACATTTCTGGCATTGACAATATATTTTAAGGAAAATCTGACAAACTACAAGCATAGATAGATACTGATTTCTGGATAACTTCTACAAAAGTCTACTGGCTTTGATAACGTTATATTGAAAATATGATCAAACAATAATTTACACCCACAAATCTTGGGTGGGGATAAATATTACAATCGAACTACGATTGTATGGAAAACACTCCTCTTAGTATGAACAATTAAAACATAAAACGGGAGATAGCACCGGTATTTGGCAAGCACTCGCCTCGCCATGGTTTCGTATTTTCCACGCGGTAACGGTCAAGAGCGCCGACATGAGCGCTGATTCAAATAATAACTGCCAGAATAATAAGTTATGGGATACAGAGTTGGAGTTGGGGAGGTCGAGTGACTCTATAAGTTTTCTTGTAGATACCTATATATTGGAACAGGTCATGTCGAGTCGAACGGTTTTAAATATTGATTTTCAGCATGAAAAGTTCAATATTTTGACGCTAGACGCTGATTTTTCCCATTTTTGAGCCGTTCGCTTTCGATATTCCCAATGTAATTTAAAAATATATGGAATGTTTCATGGCAAAACCCAAAATTGTAAACTCCTCGCATTCACACGAGCGCTCGCCTTCTAATGCTTGTCCTTTCTGTCTCTGCAACTTACCACGGGTGTGAAAAAGATAGGCTCGTTAACTCGCACGCGAGCGCTCATGTGGAGGCGAGCGGTATCAAAAATACATTTTCTTAGTGGCAAAGTAACGTACGGCACGCTTGGTGGTAAGCAAGTACCGTAGCCTATGGAAGTTTGCGATGTAAACCCCTTTCCACAACCGCCTTGAAGAACTCCATGTTGTACTTGCGAAAATCTCGGCAAGGAACTCCTTGAAAGTTGGATGTAAATGTTAGTTTAGTTTGAAAGACTAGAAAGTACTCTAATGACTTATTCCAGAAGGATGAGTAGGTAAAAACTGCTGCCCATTCTCTTGTTTATGTAGACTTGATGGTCCATGGTCATTGGTTAGCTTATACTTCATTGCCAATACCGAATCTTCTACAATCAAGCCTCAGCCGTAGAGAATCGAAAACGGCGACCGAAACATCTTGATGCTTATTTGACACATGAATTTGCACATTAAATTACGTTATGCCAAATAATGATTGATGCCAGTGCGAGTGGAACCTGCGCGCGGTTACATCACGAGGCTTATAACCGCCGAAATGCTGTGCAGTAATGCGCTTTTTATCGAATGGACAGGGATGTATGCAGGAAACAATGGCATGAGAAACTACTTTTTTATGCTGTAAAGGTAAAACTTACACTCGATGTCTCTGATTTGCTGCGTATGCCTTGGCTAAACAGTGGTTGTCTTAGTCTTGTCCAAAAAAGTATATTAGCTTACATCTAATTTATAAATATCGGTTAATAAGGGGTGGATGGAAAGCCGATAAGGTAGATGGTGCACAAAACAGTTGCAAATCAACTCCCCCATATGGCCCCAATTTAAACAAACTCCTTGTTTTCCTTGCCCAATTACCCCTAAGTGAAATACTGAGAGTAGGTCCGCATCCTTCCCATGACCCACGACTTCATAGTCTGAGCAACTCGTATGGGGACTTCATCACTATAAAAACGGCTCGTCCCGAGGCTTATCGTCTTTCTCATTATCGATAATTTACCTTGTGCATATCCCCTCACGAATTCGTGCAACTCATATTTCTGAATCCAGCCCTGGCTTCGTGTTGTATTGTAATATACAGGTACGGCCACCACCGGAATTTGGAGGCAAGGAATTTTGGCCGGCATGTGTAATTGCTGACTCCTGTAGGTTTCGTTGTAAACACTGGATATGTAACCGAGAGTGCATCGTAACCTAAGCGTGTAGATGTTATGGCTGGTGGTTACCCGTACCATTAAGTGGGTTATCAATAAAAATGTTAAATATATACAATAAAAAAGATATTAAAATGATTTCGGAGTTACCTACCCACCTCGGTGATTATTCTGAGTCTAGGTTTACTTTAAAGATTAGAAAGACGTTACTGTCAAAGTATTAATATCTAAGGCTTAAAATTAAGTAAATTACCTTAAGACAAAAAAAAAGTTAAAAAGTACAAAAAACTCAGTAAATTACCTTACTTAGACAAAAAAAAACCTAGAAAAAATATTAAAAAATCGAATCCACACCATGTTTTATCGCAAAAGAAAATGCGCTCGTAAATACTTTATTGAAACGCAAAATGGATATCCGAGAACAATCGTTACATACTTAATTGGTACATAAAAAATATTATATGAAACCAACATTGTGTGCATATCGTAACCTGAGTTATCAGAGGGCCTTATCTAAGGCCATGTTTACACTAACATTGTTCGTGACGTGTCGACCTTGACGTATTAGATCCGCACACAGACCTGCGCCACTGTAGACGTTTGTAGACGGGCCCTTATCGCGTTTTTTTCGCATTTTAATTGTATTAATTTTATTTATGAAGAAGTTTTAAATGACTACGCGAACGAAACTAGTACTTGTGTTCGTTCACGTTATCATAGGCTATCCTATCTGCGTGCGATTCATGCATTTTTACGTCAACAATTCTTTATCCATTATCCCCTGGTAGCAGGGTCACGGAGGTCAGATGGCAGTCGCTCCACTGATCACCTGATCTTCTGCAAAATTCTGTATAATGATAAGATCCTAACCGGGACATTATCGCCATGATTCAAAATTCAAAATTCAAAATTTATTTATTGATTAGGATATTAAATATCTCTTTCAATCGTCAAAAAGGAGGAGGGTAGGAAAGTAGAAAGGAAACACACAGTGATACGCTGTCCACCCTATGGCCGCAGCAAACCCACCCCACGCCAACCACGACCGGGCCGTGCTCGACAATGCCAGGCAGAGCCGAACCACGTTCAATATATTATATAGATGATTATTAATTCTTTATATACCAAGTTTGTTACTGTTTTGGATGTTGGAGATCTTAAGCGTAGAAAGTTACACTCCAGCAATAACTAACGCCTTTGTCGGGTCGTTTTTAATAATTTTTAACCGCATACTCAGGTTTTAAGTCACTTAATTACGATAAAACTGTTATAAATTTCGTTGTTTTATCGAAGTAGGTAATAATAAACATTTTATTTTTGCTGTCCGGACACTTATACGTGACCTTATTGACATTGAAATCAACATAGAGTCGGGTTCATTCCACTGCTTGTGTCAAATTGAATTATAATCACCATTTAAAATAAAATTATTTAGTACTCTCCTAATGTTAAAATCATGATCATCTCTCATCGTACAAAATCATTCATCAATCATTATCCATCTGCGAAGAAAATATATTTTTTCCGATGACGTCCATACTTTTTTTTGTAGGTACATACATCCAATAAGCTAACGCCCTAGCCTTGTACTCTAAACTTGAAAAAAAAACCGCCGAATCACGTTTTGTATCCTCATACAAGACTGGCTGGTATGAAATAACCGCTAATAAACAAAAAGAAACCCATTCAAATTTCAAAACTGTATTTTTTGCAACTATTTTGTTTATACCGTGCCAAGTTCTCACCATTAAGGTAACGAGATTTTTTTACTGAATAATTCAGTATCTACATGTTTTTATGGAAGTAATGCTGGGCTTAATAATTGACTAAAAACGTGGAAAAAAGTGGGTATCGACAACCCCGATTCGATAGGAGAGCAAAAACGTAGCTGACTGGCAGAATACAGGTTATTACACCGTGTTTATGTTGTAATACAATCGAAAAACGATTTAAGTAGTTAAATTGTAGTAACAATTGAAACGTTTTATTTATTTTCATGTAACAAGACACTTCAAAGACTTGATAATTTTTTCTTAAATAAAAAGTATTAATTTTCGTCCGTCATTTTGATTTGATTTTCCTGGGCCGAAATTTGTTTGGAATATAACTCGATAAAAGAATTACAACTTAATAAAGATTTTACTTTATGTATACTATGGGGAGAGAGATAAAGATAATTGAAATACAACTTAAGTTTACTGTGTACAACTTTACATTGTTAGTAATAATTATATTACTAACAATAGAAATATGCAGGTAACAAACGATAACCGTGTAGTTATTAGGAATTATTTTAGACTAAATATTTACTTATTAGTTTTTACAACCTTTTTTGTACTTTCACATGTCCACGTGTACGTAATAAAATCTTTCAAGTTATAAACCGGTTTATTTCCGGTTTTCGATTGAGCTGAAATTTAGCATGCTCATGTAAGTTCGGTGATAATGCAATGATCTGATGATTGAGACGTAAAGTGGCCATAGGAACTCTGCAACTACTCCATCGAGTTTTGGGCTCGTTTCATTAGTCTTGACAAGTACTCTGACTCTGATCATACCAGAACACGCGATAAATGCTTGCTATGAAAAAATATTTTTCATTTGTGAAGTTGTTAACTTTATCACTACAGTAGCAAACTCGTTAGCATGAGAAAAATAAAAACTGTTAACTAAGTTGGAACAAGAGTTCATTTAATCCACTGATTATAAATTACCAAAATTAATTAAGGAATATTTTATGAATATTACGAAACTCTACATTATAGAGACGCTGTTAAGTAAAATGCTAATGTAGAGTCTTCGCTAACGACGTTCTTATGTTACAATGTGCAGTTTTTAATCGATGCGAGTGCGACATTTTACGTAACACCGTGGTAGAGGTCCATGTAGAGCCATAATATTCCGAACTATATTTTAAAAAGGTAAACAACGGTACTTGAATTAGTCAAATTATACAATAATCATACTTTAGTGTCACAATTTTATTTCATTACAAATTAGCTTGGATAATTCACACAGCGCCATCTAGCCCCAAAGTAAGCAAAGCTTGTGTTGTAGGTGCCAGAAAACGGATAAAGTACTTATATATTTTAAATATACATATAATACCCAGACCCGTAAGAAATTATAATTCATCATTTAAATTTCTGCTCGCCCGGGTATCGAACCCGGGTCCTCTGCGTGGCAGACAGGTATGTTAACCAACTGATACATTACAGATACGTCACACAGGTCAATGCACCTTTTTGTTTACACTTTGTGCAACTTTGATTGAAATATATTTAAAAGCATTATGTTCTGTGTAAATGTATGTACACCGCATGTGTAATGAGTATGAATATAAATTGAATTACTTTAATTGGGGATAGAAATTACTTCGAATTAGTGACAAAAGACTCCTTACCAAGGGACAATAAATACCCTACGAGGCCCTAAACTGTTTAACTACTCTCCAGTAGGCCTAGCACAAGTTGCTCTCGCGCGCGATAAGCGAGGAAAATCGCGACATAGGTATTGCTATCTCTTTCGTCTTATATTTGAGAGAAAGAGACCAACGCTCTCTCGCGGCACGAGCTTTGTTGCGGACACACTTGTGCTAGAGCCTCAGGTCCCCAGCAGTAGACCTTGGTCAACCTAACTTCGCCAATGGTATTAGGAAGCACACCTAACGAGTGACGAGCTCCTAGAAAACAGGATATATTATTTGTGTACCAGATGTAATGAATTCTCTCAGCCTATTGACCTGATATGGAACTAACAGACACCCATATTTTTAATTAAAAAGAGTGTACACTTTGTTTGCCCATTAGTGGGCCCAGCGCGACTTGTGTGTTCTAGTGTCCTAAACCAGGGTAGGTTTTAGATTTTTTATGTAAAATTATTACATAAAAAATTTCAGAGAGAGAGGAAGATAAAAAATCCATCCGATTACCATCAGATGACATAGAAGATATTTCATTTTAAATTTCATTAAAAATGCTTACGCGATACTGCGATCAGACGTCGGCTTTGCCTGCGGATTAGACGTCTTACACGCTGTAAATAAATTATAGTATGTCTAATGTAGGTATATAGTGTATATCTTATATATTGTGTCGTAGATATATCACATCTAGAGAGAGTGCCGTAATCATCACAGTCTGTCATTGCCGTATTGTCTACGCTCTGCAGGCAGGTTGAAGTTCGCAGTATCCAAATATAAAAATGAAAAATGCTGCCGCAAATTTTCTAGCCTACATAGATTCTAGTTCTTTTGCCTCAAAAACGTTAGTCGCCTTGTACGTCACCCACGAGTGTAAGGGGTTGGTGTAATAACATGGTGGAATAACACCACATGATACGGTATTTGCGTGCTAAGAACTGTCAATTTACAGATAGTATTCATTTTTCTTAACGAATTCTGCGTTAACAATATCATACACGCTGATTTCTTTAATATTAGAGAGAGGCCTTTACATCAATTCTCTTGCTTATAATAACGTAGAGCTGAATGCGGAATAATCACATTAACGGTATTAATACCTGTCCTCCCTTAATGCGGGGTTGGCTGAGTTATTGTTCGCTGAAAAGATTACTCTACCCTACCCTACACCACCTAACCGACAAACAATGAAATCATCCTCTTTGCAATATTAGTATAGATATACCAAGCTATATTGACAAAAATTAGTAGCCTAATTGTGAGCACAAGCTTGTTATTGGCACCTTTACCGGCGCATCACATTCACTTATTAACTCAACAACGGCAGGTGGTTTGCGTAATTGCGTAAAATCGATAACGTTCATGTCATTATTATTGATCATACACCTTTTACCAATACAAAGATGCTGTATGCAAAGCCATTTGCGATAGGGAGTCGATTTTTGAATGTCACGTCGCACATTTCTCATAAGAATTATCCACCTGTCTCTTCCCTCTCTAGCAACTTACCACGTGTACGAAAGAGATAGGCAGCCAACACGCACGCGAATCGAACACATAGGGTTCAGCAATAGATCGTGTGTCGTTCATTTTGACGTTCCCACGTGCCAGTCACGTGAATAATTACGAGAAATGCGGGTAGTTGAGGAAAAAGCAGTGAAATTCTGGGAAAATAGGCGCTAAGCGCTTTAAGAGAGAGCCGAGGTTTCTGTTTGCGTGTACCTTCGTTTGTTTTGTTTATTGAGGCCACTGTTAAACGAGCGTACGTTTGCTTTTAGCGCAAACGAAACTTCTCTAGACTGTGGACACTTACTTGCAAGTAAGTAACACCTTCAGAAAATGCTGTATGATGCTTTTCGAGAAGAGGGTTTTATAATTAGCAGATATTTGTTCAATTATCAGAAAATCAGTGGATCATGACAGAAGGGTACGTTAGTATAAATCATAGGAAAATAACTCTTTTAGACCCAAGCGCAAAAGCGATAACGATGCATTTGTTCCCTTATAAAGTTCTAGTCTCTACCGACTCTACCTACTCTTAATAGAGTTCCGATGTATTTTGATCCCAACCTACCCTTATAAATACCCTTGTAAACCAATTTGGACTTTAAATCGATTTTTATCACTATCACAGGATGAGTTAAAATAGAACTGCGTAGTGATACCTGGTGTACAAACAGGTGATTATATTCGTGCGCAGGTGAAAGAAATGTTCATTTACTTATTTATTTTTAATCCTGGTGATCTAGGATATATCACATTAAAGGCCTTTGTTTCGCCCATTCAATAAGGAGTTTTCCAGTAGGCATTGATAGTTGGTTTCAAAAAGCATCAATAGATGGCGCTGCTATAATTTTGGTAATATTTTTTAAATCTGTATGATGGTGGCAGTTATTTCATACAGCCAACTAATACTAAACTTAATAATAAAATGTTTATAAATAAATAAATATTATTTAATTTATTTATTTATATATCCTGTTTGCTAAGAACCTATTTCAAGCGATTATCAATTACTACTAAAATTGTCGAGGCGCCATCTAGTGAGTGGTTAGGAATGCTTTAGATACCTATTGGAAAACTGCTCATTATGGTAACAATGCACCAAATACCCTGAACGTTACCGAAGCAGCAAAGGAACATTTCCTTAAAGTGCTAATGAACTTATACCCTTCTATTGTACCTGTGCCCGTACCTGCTGCATTCATTTAGCGAGAGGATGACTGTTATTAATCTCTCATATCGATTATCATCGATTTAATCGTCTCGGATCGAAGCTAACCGGTGCTCACACGCCGTTTTCCCGCGCACGCGCAATTACACGCATTGCATCAACATTTCGCGCGTACAGTAGCCAACACACCACCTACCACCATCTACCAACCACCAGCATAAAATGAGCCAGCGGCACTATGGGTGCGCGCACGAACTGTAGACCAATTAAGATCTAAATAGAGTAGTAAGCAGTGTTGCGGTATGTACATTGACGGTCTATCCGATTGGTAAGTATTCCTAATTATGTGATAATTACAATGGAATATCAATTTTTGTACCAAGTTTCACCTTAATTGAACATGTAATGAAGGCTTGGTCGTTATCGTTATCAACTATGCGTAACAGTGAATTTTTGGGTTCTTTGGACGTGAACCACCTCTGTGGCATCTTGAATAATGAAAAAAAATTAACAAAAAGGATTAGAATAAAAATGCGCACTTAATTTGTGTCTACACTCGTCAAAAGTGTCTAGGGTCTAATACTATTTTGCTAACTACTAAAAATTAATATTTGCTTAGTACGTAAATTTTTTTTAATGTATTAGAGAAGCTGATTTTCAGTAATTAAAAATAAACATGCGTTGTATTTGGTTATGGTTTTAAAAATGTGATATAAAATTGATATTAACAAAAAACTTGCTTGATCCATAGAAACTTGATATGTATACAGATTATAAAACCATGCATCATCAAAATATCATTTTTCAAGTTTGGAAAAAGATGACCAGTTAACAAGAGCCGAGTCAGGAAAACGTCAAGTTTGAAAAAGGACAAGTTTAAATGACAAACTCTTCCGGATTGTATTTACGAATTAATGTTTACAGTATTAGGCAATTAATAACTATGACGTAACTGTCTCTAACACATATAATCGTGGCCAGATCAAGTATCAAGACGTCTAATATTCTGTAAACAAACGCGTTTACGCAACGCTTAACGTTAATTAACTCGACGAATTCAATCAGCTGATCGCGGATTTTGTCACGTTTCCAAATAGTGTATTAGCTAATTGGATTAATTTTGTTGACTAAGCATGTAACTTTCGATACATATTCATGTGAATTTTGGTTTTATGGCTTTTTAAGTAGAGTTTAGGTTATTAACCGTCGCCTGCGGTTTTCGCTCGCGCGCAGTTCGGATATCGGTAAATATCTAGCATCAAAAGTGACGCTCGGGAATATTGTAGCTTCCTGCACGGCAAGAAAAGTGTGTCCGCGACATAACTCGCGCCGCGAGCGTTTGTTTCCTTCTCTCAATACTAATATGAAAGAGATAGCAGTGTCTGTGTCGCGCCTTTTCTCGGTTATCGCACGCGAGCGGACACTTGTGCTAGCCATGCTGTTTGTGTAAGAATTATCGAAATTAGTTCAGCGGTTTCGAAGAATACTACCAATATCACAAACTTACTAACATGCAAACTTGTTCCTAGAAAGCGTGATGCAAATTATGATAATTCTTCATATTGCAAAAAGATACCGCATTCGATACGGGTTAAGAGTTCAACTCAAGGAGAACTTGTCATATGTTGAAATTAAAGATAACATGCTCTTAATTTGAAATGTAGCTACAAAATAATTGACCAACAGTTTCAAATGTGAAAGTTTATATATTTGTTTGGATGTTTGAACGTCAATTATGCAAAAGTCATGGTAGGAATCGAGTTTTAGGGAGTAAAGGAGTGGAGTTTAAGAGAGGGCATAGCGGGGTATCTCGTTCGAATTGGAGCCGCCCGACTGGGGAAGTACCTCCACCTTACAGAATATCGCAGCTAAATAATACTCTTTTAAATAGTATTGTGTTTCTGCCGGTGAGTAAGGTTTCCAGTGCTCCATGGGGTGGAAATTTGGGGAACCGTGGCTTTGGCAGTGGAGTGGCATTTGCTTTTTGCTGCCAGAGCAACGTGTTATAGAGGTGGGCAACGCATTAGCGATACTCTTGGTGTTGCTAATGTCTATAGGCAGTGGTGACCACTTTCCATCAGGTGGCCCGCTTGCCTGTTTGGTATGACATAAAAAAAAAAAAACTAAGATCTTTGTAGGGCAGAATATGAGTTCCACCCCGAACGCCGAATTAAAATAATAATCATCTTGGCGTTCCCAATAATAATCATGTCCCGGTTGTGCGCAAGAGCTTTTTGTCTCCATGATCCATGATGATGCAAGTCATTTTGACTCCATGATCCAGGCTTTAGCCAGTCACATGTAGAGGGACTGAACTTCCGTGAACCTGTTGACAGGGGAACCTGACTAGGACTCGCCGTAAGAGCATCGGTTATAATTCAACTAACGTACGAAAATCAGAAAAGTGTCATTGGTACATGGCTGCAATGGGATTCGAAACCGGTACTTCTCGCCTACGAGTCGGATACCTTAACCACTGTGAATTCACTATTGTTTTCACAGTGATTTCTTTTTATATTACGAGATTCTATTTACCTACACATAGGTACACTACTGAGAACCTATTTACACACGGTGATAGGTACGCTAGTGAGAACTGATTTACACAATGTGATAAGTACACCAATGACAAAGTATTTGCACACGGTGATAGGTATGTACCAACACTAGTGACTTATTAACCACGTTATCGGCGTGCAATTCGCTCGATATTTCAACGAAATATTTATTGTTTATTCAAGACTAAACACCACATACATGTTTTACTGTTTGCCGCACATTTGCGTCTACGAATGTAAACAACACAGACATTAAGCGGCAACAACCAGTAAAATGCTTCGAATGATAGTTGCATTTGTCACGTGCCACGGGATGTCGAACAAATCAACAAATGCTGTTGGGTGTCAAACAAAGCGACAACTGTCGGGCGAAAACAAACTTTCGTTTAGGCGTGGTACAGTTAAAATGATAGTTTTGACATTTAATACAATAAGGCCTTCGTCATTTGTGAATTGTGTTGCTGTTCATCAGTGTTTCTGGAGTCGGGTCAGTAGTTATAGAAAACTCGTTTCGTACTTCATTTGGTGCTGTTAGGATAGTCGTATAATAAAAAGAATTATCATCTTGGCACGGGGGCACGGAGTCCGCATTGACTATGATCATTAGCGTATCTAGGACTATTTCCAGGGGGGGGGGCTGGCCCCTGAAGTGGCCGATGAAGCCGAGTCAATCGCCAATGTACAGCCAGTGAGCACCCCATCCTGAGGTGGACACCAGACCATTCTGGGGTGGGCACGGCCCACCCGGCCCCACCCCTTCCTATGCCTATGCCTAGGCCTATGACAATGATCCAGTATTTGGTAGATCAGATAATTACAGTCGAGCGACTGTCATGTGTCCTCCGTGACCCTGCCCAGGTAACCTGAGCAGGTTATGGTTACACATTCAGTCGCCTTAATGTACTAGTTTCAATTTATTTTATTTTTTATTTATTTGTGGTACACAGGTTATGCAGTTGTTACAATTTTAGTAGGTGGCTCCTCTGTGACCTGCCATCGGCATACAAATTAGGAGTGGGTAATTACAATTTTGAATTTAAATACTCTCAGATTAGTGTTCTACTAATGTGCATAACTTAGAAAAGAGTCATTGCATCATGGCCACAGCGAGATTCGAACACGGTACCTCTCGTCGGAGGTTAAGGGTCGGACACCTTAACCACTCGGCCACCGACGCTCCACTAAAATATCACTGGTTACTCTACCGCAAGTTACAAGCAGGTGGCTATAAGTACGCGAACACATCTAAGACGCAACAGAGTTACGTCGTCTGTCAGAATCAAACATTAGCTAATAGTTTACTTTGGAATCTGTCAATTGCAACATAGGGAATGCATCTTACTGAGGCGGTGAAATAGAATATATTGATTGCAAAAATCAAGTGTCGATAGTTGAGTAACTTCTTCGATAACTAGTTAGGTATCGTTTTGGTGTTTTGATTTAGAGGTACTTCATCTCCGACTAAAGAGTTGATGGTTGGAATGTTCATAGAGTTCCGAACTGTGAATGTACTAGCTGGCCCGCCGCAACTTCGTTCGCGTGTTATCCTAACCTGCAAACCTTCCTTATGAATCACTCTGTCTATTAGTGAAAAGCGCATGAAAATCTGTTCAGTAGTTATTGATTTTATCGCGAATAGACAAATAGATACACATTCGAGGCGTGGGATTTCTTTTTTTAATATGTAGTGATTATACGTATAAAACTTGCTGAAAACCTAACTATTGGAGAAAACTGTATCCGCAGCCACGGAAAGCCATTTTAATTTATACTATGTATGTATACTCGTAGATGATCATATTTGCCTTTAGGTTTGCCAGAATCAAACATTACCTAATATTGACCCAAGAACCTGTCAATTGCGATATAAAACGGAGAATTCATCTTGCAGCCATCGTAATTAACGTATTGATTGCTAAGATCGAGTGGAGATACCCCTTCCTCGTCAATGGCATTAATAAACTTAACTGAGCGTGAATGTTACCTTCACAAGTTGCGTACTCGGAATTGCTGCAAAAATTTTGTATGTTGCAGGTATTGCATAAGACGATAATGGACGATCTCGAGTGATCTCCATTTTTATGTTGATTTACGTATTTTAGTGTTTTGTTTGATTAATAATAAAAGTTGTTTAAAATGAACGGATTTTGTTTAAAGGTATTGTAGGACTCGGCTAAAAATCAGCGCTGTTTCTCTATCTACAGCATATGCTGAACGGAGTTCTAGTTTGGCACGGCACTACAATAGTCATCCTAAATTTTAATTGAATATACCCTAGTTTTAACAGGGTATATCTATAATTGTTGATATTGTTACAACGTGTTTCATATACCTTTTTTTTTGCTACATAGTGACAAACGAGCAGAAAATTGCATATAATTCTAGTAATTGCCAAATGAAATTCTAAAAAAGTCTAAAATTTGCAGTGTTGCAGCTTGTAACCAAGAACAAATAAGCCACACATAAGGACAAGGTCACGATTTTCTCAAAGTTCAATGTGGTTTTTGCGCCAAGGCATAACCGAATTTTAGGCGTGTAAGAGCTACTAGGTAAGATACTCGTAATATCATAAATCTTGCAATCTAATGCTGAGCAGTTCAATACGGGCTTGTAAGTGAAACCATCTTAGTAATCGCCCGCAAGGAAATTGTTATGCCGTACGTAAGTTGCTTGAAAAGGGAACTTGCCCATAACTTGTCTCGCTGTTGGTAATATCGCATATATCTAATACCCATAGGGATCGCTTGAGGAACTTGAAAGATCCCGTATCTTAAATCCAGAGCCTCATTTGGTAGAACATCAAGTTGATATTTGATATTTACAGTTTTACATAAATTTACACTTTTATTAGTAAGGTTAGGGTTACCTCCTAACCTTATCATTCATAGCCCTAAGGCAACTGTAATAGTCAAAACTATTTTCATCATCAGTTCAGCTGTAGGACGCCAATTGCTGGACATAGACCTTCCCCTGTGCCTTCCACACAGATCGGGTCTATGCGTATGGCATCCATCGGTTCCCTACTAGGCCGTCCATCCACATTCCATGTCACGTTCTTTGGCATGGGGGGACGTCCTACAGTCCGCCCCTTGCCACTCGGGAACGTCCCCCCCATCGATTTAATGCTAGCTATGGGCACTTCGATTAGGTTGCACATTTTCTGGACGACGGTGGCCATTTTCCGTCGTAAAGTATGCCTCCAAAGGCAATTTAAACATTTGCGCCTGTTAAACTTATGTTGCTAACTTTAGTTCTACTACAGATACCTTCATAAGCAAGGTAATAGATATTCGCTAACAGTCACTTTATCTTCGAACGGTTCTCGGCAAGTCTCACTCCATCCCTGCAAAAGCAGGCCCCATTAGTTTTCCCATATCGTTTCGTATCGTCCGATGAAAGTGGCCAAGCAACGGCGGGCAATGAGGAAACTGCTATTGAGACTTTGAAAGTAAAGGTAAAAGTTATTGTCGATTACGGCAGGGCAACGTGAGGGCTTTCCTGGTAACACACGCTTCCTATTACGGGTCTTAGGTAATTTAAATTGCGTTGCGGCATAATGATGTTGTATATGCAGATTATTATCTCACAGGTGATGAGTCTTCCTTGGTTTTTATAGGTTGACAACTTAGCATCTTAAGTTATTCACCTGGCGTCTGCTAGGGTCCACATTCTTACTCCTGTTGATAATAAATGATTAATTTATTTATTTATTTATTTATCTTACTCTTCCTCCTTGACTTCGCTAGATCTTTAGCATCCTCGCGTCGTAACCCGTCGGATCTTGCTGTGACATTGTAGCAATGAAGATTCAATTGAAATGAATAAGAGTTATTCGTAATTTTTTTCTGAATTTGACTCTGATTTTCCTTTAAGTTATTCCGCGATTCAAGGAACGAATATCCGAGCACGGCACCGCAAGCGACCTTGTCTATTCGCTTGTTACCTAGAGAAAATTTTCCTTAAAGTTAAAAGGTTGTTTTACTAGCATATTTCAATAGAATGGACTATGTGTCAGTCCAAGGATATTTATTTATAGTAACATCGAGTTATTTTTTGTGTTTAGGTACCTATTTAAAGTTATTGCTATTCGTTTTTGTAAAATGTATTAGGTAAATTTTTACAAATATGATACCCAGCTTTTCAGGACTTTCTCTTAAACCCTAACAAATAATGCAGCGTTAAGGCCAGTCCATATGAGACAGCAGTTTTTAAAATTTCTTTATACATTATTGTAAGTTTCTACTTTACAAGAGCAAACTCTCTTTTTAGGCTCAAATTATCTTGGTTGTTTTTACAAATTCGTCTTTATGTTTTTATTCGCCATTGGCACTCACTTTTTTCTGTATTAGTCATTTACCTAGGTTATAAATAGCGACTCGGCTATTAATGCCATACGAATAAATAAATCATTAGTCATTTATCGACATTACTGCTAAAAGGTTTTTGGTTTAGGAGGTTATTCATTCAGCACAACACACCTGCTTTTATCTCCAGCGGTGGTACCTCGACCCTTCTTCCATACGAATAACTATTCCGTGTTCAACTGACCTCAACAACATGACCATGGAAAGTCCCTCGCAATTATGCGTCGTCGTTCAAACTTTATAGTTGTCATTCACAGAAACTGAGCCACGAGTGAAAGTATTTGTAATTTCTGTAACTCGTATTTTAGTAAATGCAAGTAATTTGTATGCGGAGCAAGTGCCACTTGGCAATGTAAGCCGATATTGGTATTTAGTGTGCGGTACCGTTCAACCGAATTGAGTTTGTTTTGGAAAGACGGTCAGATTCCAACGCGTACTGCCGTTGGCATCAAAAAGGTGGATCTATTCATAGACTCTTCTCTTTTTCGACGCCCGAGTCCAACAATCGAACCATGGAAAAGTAGAGAGAACAGAGAATGTGAAACAAGTTGGTCTAAAGAGTTTGGTTTACGTAATATTCAAATAATTTAATCGATGTGGATTGGAATTTTGTTTATCACAATACTAGGGGACCTGACGCGACTTTGTTCGCGTACACCTATCTACATATTTTATCTTGCTTATAAGCCTTCCTGTTTAATGACTCTATCTATAGTCGAAAACCGCAGTAATATCCGTCGCATAGTTTAAAATATTTAAGCGTACATTCATGCATACATAGAGGAAGACGGTGGGAAGCGACTTTGTTTTGTACTCTCAATTTTCACCGTGGCATAAAGTAATTATTAAGTACAATCAGCCTTTTCAATATCTAGGAACCATATACCATATTTCTATGATTTGTAGAATTCTACTAGCTTGGTAAAACAGTCCAAAATTTCCACCGGAACTGTTTCCCTACAAACTCAAAGCAGCCATGTTTGTTTACCATTCGGTAGCGGCGCGTGCGCATCCCTCATTGTCTGATTGAACAATAACCGCCTTTAGTAACCGACAACGTTACTGTCTTAGCCTTTTCTATCTACTAATGACGCATATACAAGCAGGTGAGATGGCTGTCAAAAGCTCATTTGGATTATTTAAAAAAAAAATTGTCAGGCCATGAAATTCGTTTTGTGGTAACAGTGCGTATGACGATATTCAACAGTCATCTTTTGTAATTAACTTATGTTGACGTCTCTGCCCGCTTATTTTATTTTGATGTAAAATTATGAAGAACTAGAGACAGATATTTATTACAAGCTTTTATTTGGTTTCACATATCCCCGCCTGCTTGTAATCAAATCTTGCAAGTAAAATTTAGCCCATTTCCCGGATTCAGATTGAGCTAAAATTTTGCACACTCATGTAATTTCAGTGACAATGCAATGTTATTATATCATCGATCTGATCTGATGATGGAGACGGAAGGTGGCCATAGGAATTCCTAAACTATGCATTGTAAACCCGAGTTTGCGCTCGTTTGATTAGTCTTGACGAATACTCTGACTGATATGATATTACAAAATATGTTTCATTTGATCATCATCAAATAAATCATAATCAATGATCATCCTTGCGGTCAATCCCGGCTTCTGCCATGGAAAGTTTACCAAAAGGTATTTTTTTAACTATGTGCGTAAAATAATATACCTGTTTCGTTAGTTATCCCCAATTTTACATTAACGACACTAACAAAGTTGTATTTCGACAGTTATAAGATGTGTGAGTTATCTACCTACACAAGGTCATGTGAATAGGTTAATTAGCATATATTTATAATTTTTCTACCCAGGCACATAAACAATTAAAACATCATACAATGTAGCTGTTTTTACAACTTGAGAGGAAAAAATATTAAATGTTATTTCTTTAACTACTTTTAAATTACGTTGGGTTATTCCCTTGGATCCAAAGGCCAGCAAAATATTATATTACTTTATCTAAATTGCTCATTAATAAAATAATAACATGACATGACATGACATAATGTACCGTCATGGGGTGCTAATCGGCCCCCGACTGTAATAATAAATATTTGTTATTAGCAAACTTAAACTTGTAGTTAAAAGCAATGAGGAGTTTTCCAATAGGTATCTAAAGCATTCCTAACCACTCACTAGATGGCGCCCCGACAATTTTGGTAATTGACAATCGCTTGAAATAGGTTCTTAGCAAACAGGATATAAACACTGGGTACGTTGTATTGGATAATATTGTATTTGTCAATAGTTTTCAACAATTTTAGAGGTTGTAATAATAATGGAACATAGTGCTAACTTCTATAAATATTTATTTTTACACTTCGTTCAACCTTTAACAGTTATGTTTATATTAATAAACATTTTATTTTTAAGTTTAGTATAAGTTGGCTGCATGAAATCACTGCCACCATCATACAGATTATAAAAAGATTACCAAAATTGTAGGAGCGCCATCTATTGATGCTTTTTGAAACCAACTATCTATACCTACTGGAAAACTCCTCATTTAACTTGCTTTGATTTGGTTGTTTTTGTAGTTGTTTCCTTGGTAGTTAGAAACATACCTCATTCATTTCCGCCTAAGGTGAAGCATCTTTACATAGTAAACAACGAAATAGCTTCCCGCCGTTTGTCACTATGTATCTATGTACGCTTAGATCTTTGAAACTACGCAACGGATTTTAATGAGATTTTCAGCAATAGCTAGAGTGATTCAAGAAGAAGGTTTTTAAGCAAGAAAAAATGTAGAAAAGAAAAAGTTGGGGTAGGAATAGGGGTAGAGAAATGTAGGGTAGGGTAAGGGTAGGGCAATGTAGGGGTAGGACGTCGAACAAAGTCGCGCCCGATCCACTAGTTACAAATAAACATACTACTTAGCACTTAATAGACATACCTAGGCTTATTATTTACAATTCATTGTACATGAAAATTTAATGAAAAATACTAAATTATAGATAACACTACAGGCTCACTTTATTTTGACATCACAATCCTCACACAATTTGTATGAAAATATTTATTTCATACAAATCCAGTAGCAATAGCAAATAGTTGGACCAATCGCATAAAGGAAGCCTCGAGCGTGTTCGGAATAACCATTCAATGCAATGCCGACACAGATATTATCTTGATTTACGCAATCATTGTTAGTAATTGATTTTAAATGGCTAGAAGAATATTTAACACGGTTTTGTGTTTCCCTAAATCGATTTAAGTTCATGATTTACGTTCGGTTTTCATAGTTATTGGGTCATGTGTTTGCCTTAGTAACAATGTTGTGCGTGAAAAACGATTTTTTATTATATTATATATTAACCATTTATTGCACACACGATTATTACAAAAGTATATGACAAAATTACGAATTAATTATTTCAAACTATCTGTTATTGTTATTATTTTAGTATAAATTACGCACGCATTTGTAATTTGCCATCTCATCTGATGGTCGATAAGTAAAACAGTATTAACATATCGACTACATGTACAGTTCTCCGAACACGGTGGTAGGTTAAGGAAAAGATTAATAATTTTGTAAACAATTAATTTTCTCTTCGGGAAAATTATAGATCCCTCTATTATTTTTCTGGAAAGAAAAATTGCCGCTTCTATGTTACTTAGTGCTACTGTAGCATTTTATATTGAAAGAATGTTTAAATTGGTGCAGTCGTTTTCGTGTGAAGGAGTAACATACATCCATTTGCATCGTTGCAACATTTTGCATTTTATTTACTTTTAGGATGAAACTTCGGCGGTGAGTTAAAACTAAGATTAAGTACCTATCGAAAGAGACGTTAAGATTTTACAAGAAGGGAAGAAGATACGCTAATAAATCTACTGTCTTGGCCGGATATTTACCACGACTACAGCTGAGCCCTAAAGCAGGGGTTATACGGAAAATAATTTTTTACCAAATCAAAAATTATATATACTGTAGGTATTGTACATATTACATTTGACAACCTCCATTACATTAGCAATGGATATCACTTTTAAGTGTTTTCCCGGTCAAGAATATAAAATAGAAGCGTGAAGTTAATATTCATTATTAACTTTACGCATTTTGGAATCATAACAGCTGTGACGTACCTATCCATTAGGTATAAGTATAATATATAAACAAAAAATAAACTAAATTTTTTAAATCCAATAACAGGTTTAGATAGATAGTTGATTGAACGAAGTTATATACGTAACTAAAAAATGTGATAATTGCCAACGAAAGACATTATGCCATACTCTGAGAACATGAAAGTGTGGGTGCGGTATTTGGATATGTGACGTCATCACCGAGCCAGGATGTGGGAGTATCTAGCTGTGCTGCTGATCGGTTTCTGGCTCGGCGTAGCCCTGTTCCTGTACGTGTCGTGTTACTGGCTGGACGAGATTTTCGGTGAGTTTGAAAATTAAAATCTTATATACAATTCAAAGTATCGGTCTGGGACTTTCTCGATCATCATCATCATCACCTGAGCAGTCAATCCCAGTTTCTGTCAGCGTCCGCTTTCCTATTTTTCTCCTCCACTTTGTCCGATCTTCGGCATCCTGACGTCGTAAGCCGTTGGATCTCGAGTCCGACTTGGCGCGGCGATGTCAATCCATCGCTTCTTGGGTCTCCCACGGGACATCCTTTCTCATACAGGCAGGTTTAGGCACCTATTTCTCAAGTGTTTCTTATGCTGTACGTGACCAAACCAGCGCAGGCGTGCCTCTTCGATCTTATCCGCGATGTCTCTCACGCCAAAGCTGCCGCGGATGTACTTGATATGCATCAAGTAGCGTTACGCCACATAACCATCGCTTGATAAACCTAGAAAAAAATGATTATTTCGAGGTGTCACAGAGCGAGAATAGGCCCCTTGGATAAACGACCTTGGGAAGTCGTTGGAAGCCGATAGATGCGAGACGAACGAAGGCCTTTGATAGCATCATGGCTGAACGTGGCATACCAGAATCCGAACCATCCATACCGGTTGTTGCCTCTTGCATCCGTCGGCTCCGTGGCACCTGATATTGGCTGAACAGCCTTCGACATAGGTAATACAAGAATCATACCCATAAATTTTGTACCTATACTAAAGTAGACCGAATTTGACAGCCGTCATAATTTCCTCGCGTCCATGACACAAAGTTCATTATCGCGGTGAAGCGAAATATAAAATGAACGTTATGGCGCGGACATAAAGAACTGATGACAGATGTCAAGTGTGATCTATTAAATTAGTCCTACTTTCATTGATTCATATATTCATAATCATATTTATTTGCTTCCATAAAAATAATAATATTTATTTCTTCTACCGTGAAGTTCATTTCTTTCTTATTTCTTTTATTGAAAGTAACTTCATGGTTTTATTTTATTTTTATTTTACTTTATTCAGAACACCAACAGTAAATTACAAGTAATACTTACAAACATATACAATAACAGCAAGGCCATTAACAGGTGCTCGCAGATAGTTATTTAAATGATACGGGATGCTAGAAGTAGGATTACAGTTTGTACAGAATTACATAAATTATCGTAAGAAGTCTGAATTACTCTTAGTGTAAAATTAGTTCATTAATTATACAAGGTGATTCGCCTAGTTTTGGCTTCGAATTTACACACACTCGTCTCACAGAGACGATCTAACCGATGTGCATTATTTACAGCCGACATCTGTACTGAATATTTCGGTCAGTGGTATATCGGAGTAAACATATAAGGCTATAATTAAAAGCAAGATATTTCCAAATTGCTACCTTACCTACATGAGTGCTCCACATAGCGAGCACTCATGTAGGTAGCTTGCATTCAATTACTGTAAATTAATAAAACATTGCTTAGCCCGAGGGGGCAATTAACATGTTTTGGTGAGTGGACGTCCTTTGCAGAACCACAAGCTTGGTAACGGAGTCGAATATTTTACGGGGTGAAGGGAAATGGATGAGACGTACGTGTTAAAGTTGTATTCAATGTGGATTGTTTGAGTGGAGTATGAAATAAAATTCTCAAAAAATTAAAGTAATTAAAACCATTTTTCTTTTTCTGTAAAGAAGCGAAAGTTTATTTTTTCTTTGGGAATGAATGTTTCGCGTTTCGAAAAAACTGATGTCTCAGGATTGTTTACGAAATCCCGTCCAGTCTTATCAAGCATCTTGTAACAAAAATAAATCTCGCATATTTAAAAATAGTAAGTTGATGCGTTGCTACCAAATCAAATCACTTACCTCATTCTTCATTAAATGAAATTGTATAAATACATATTATTCAACGTCGTACGCATGTAAATAAATGCACATAGTTTATGAATACAATTAGTAATAAAATTACCTAAGTAGGCATGATAACACCATTATACATATCTGCGTCTTTGTTTGTTTGGTTTTCACGCACGCCGCACGCCGCTTGATAGGCAGACAAACGTGATGCTAATTTAAATATAAGTATATAAATCAGGTGCCAGAGCAAATGTTATCTAGACTGTCACTCTGCTCTCAATTTGCTCTTAATATATCTGTTAATTAAGTAGGTAAGATGTGGTCTTTTGTTATCGAGTCTCGTAGAAAGGGTTAACTGCCCGGTCTGGGCTTCAGTCTAGGATTAGTCTCTGGGTTGGATCTGGTGGCCACACCACACTTCCGCCATCGCACCACCCGCCGCGGGCTAGGTTGAGTACCCACACACGTTACGTGGAGCCAGAAGCCAATTATCGAATTGGGTCGATCGTTAGTATGGATGAAAGGCTCAATCCTCAATTTGAGGGGTACACTGAAAACCAGCACCATGGTGTCAGCTGTGGCTTTTGCTGAGTGTGGCCCCGTTACACGTCTCCTTATAGCACAGGCAACAAAGTAACCATAGCATGGTCCTCTCTCATTGTTTTGTTGTCTACTGTACTATGCCATGTGTGAGATACGTGTAATAAACGGCTTTCATTTATATAAATAAATAAATAAAAGCCGTTTATTACACATACATTAATACATAATTCGGTTAGCTTAGTATTAGTGTTATCTTAAAGCAGAGGATATTTAGGTCTCAATTCGGTTAGGTATCTACTTAGATTAAGTTTGTGTTGATAAACAAAAGATATAACCCTGATCTCGATCTGCCCAATTCGACGAACGGCCTAAGACATCTATACCAACGCAACAGATTTACCGGTAGCCGCAGAGTCTGGACTCACCGCTAAGGTGAGGAGGAATATATTTCACAGTTTATTATTAAAATAAATCAATAAATATGCTTGAACAAATTCACACAGCGCCATCTAGCCCCATAATAAGCAAAACTTGTATCATGGGTCTTAGACTAGTTATATACTTTTTTTCAAATACATACTCATTATTCCTACTTGTGGTGTAGACCACAGAACACACCCAGACCCGTAACAGAAATTAAAATTCATCATTTCAATATTTGCTCGGCCGGGAATCGAACCGAATCGAGGTCCCGGCCTTTGCGTGGCAGACGGGCATGATAACCATCTGAACTCTTAGGTCGTTAGATACTTATTAATTACCTAGATTGCGCTTAATTATTGATATTTCTAAATAAAGGATGCCGATAATAAAGAGCAATTAATTAGCTTCTTGACACGCAGTCCAGTATGTGTGCGGATGAAGTATAATTATTACTCATTACCTACCGACATAATAAGATAGCTATTTTGACGCATCCCTTATTTGGCTTTCGTACGTCCGTGTGTGCTGCTACGAACATATCTTGCCCATTGACGGCGTCGCTGTTGTATTGCCGCCAAATGTTATTTCAATTGGCGACCCTTAGTTTCAGTTTTGGTCACCAGGTCTGATAAGTTTGTGTGTGTTAGGTGCACGTAAGGTAGACCCTTATGATCCAATGCAATGGTTAATTATATTATAACTGTAGTGTTAGTATCTACCTAATATCTTCCTATTTTATAATTTCCTGGTGCCGATTAAGTAAGTACACTTACCTATAGATTATGAGATGAAATACAAAGTCCGTACGATATCGAAAACCAGACCTGTCGTTAACGTTTCATAACCTCACAGGTCATGGTCTACCTGTGCGCGTGCGCATGTAGTTACGTGGACAATTCCACAATTTTACAATTAATTTTGTATGTAAGTGTAAATTCACCCCATATCTACCTATTTTTGCGTGATTGGCGAACAAACATCCAAAGAATTAGATAACTTAACAGCTTTGCTGGGCAGCGGCCATAGATGTCGCAAAAGGCGACTAATGTCTAATTTAGAGGCTCACCAGGGTCTCAAGTCCGCTAATTTACTTGGTTCGATCGAAATGTTATTGGATCGCAATTCAACAGCAGCTTTAACAGCAGAATGGCAAAAATGTGTAAATGAGCTGCGATTGCCAACCGACTAAAATTCAAGCTAGTAAGTTTTAAATAAGCGGTATTCAGTTTTATGTTTTAAACACTGCCATCTCAACATAGGGTTAGATAATCACATACTCGTACAAGTTAACATTGAAACATTACACATATACCTAATTCTAATGAATGACTAACGCGTAACAATAATTTAATTGGTAGGTAGTTCATGAAATAAAATAGCCATTTTGTCGTACAAAGTATTTATCGCATACAACTAGGTACCTACTCATATGTACACACAACCATACTATGCTCAAATAACACATCATTCTTTCCCATCACTTTCACTTTCATTTGCGGAAGCATGGTCAATTTTATCGTAAAGATTAAGTGAGCATTTTGTCCATTCTACAACATGCGATATCGAAAACGAATCGGATGCCATGTCATTAATCACAAACATGTTTGTTTAAAATCAAGGAAAATCTGTAAAATATTATAGAATGTCTAGTAATAATCATCATCATCATCTTAACGTTAATGTTCCGATTGTGCTCTCGCTTACGAGAGCCCCGGGGTCCGCCTTGACCATGATCCAGGATCTGGCGCATCAGATAATTACAGTGGGGCGACTGCCATCCGACCTCTAGTAATAATATCTCCCGGCATTTTATTGACTCAGACGACTGATTGTGTAACCATGATCCTATCAGACCAGGCTCCCCTGGTAGCAGGGTCACGAAGGTCAGATGGCAGTCTCTCCACTGTAATTACCTCATCTTACAAATTCTGGATCATGGTAAAGCCAGACCTCGAGCCCAACAGAGCACAACTGGGACATTAACGCAAAGATGATTATTTTTATTTGATTGATTCCAAGTACCTACCTAATTAGTCAGGTGCACTAGTAATTTTACGAGACATGCATTTCATGCGAGGTTACGTATGTAGGTAGAGTAGGTATGTATTCTTTATTGTACACAAACATGACATGTCTGTGTTCTATAAACTAAAATTCAACTCAATCTATTCGTTATCACTTATACTCTTACTCTTACGATACTATTGGTGTTGCCAATGTCTATAGGCAGTGGTGACCACTTTCCATCAGGTGGCCCGCTTGCCTGTTTGCCTACCGTATAACATAAAAAAAAAAAAACTTATAAACAAGTTGACATACTATTTTACTAAAAGTCAAGCGTGGGCTGTGTGTGTATGTTAAAGTACACAACGAACACTTAAAAAGTGTCGTAGTTACTAGATGAAAAAAAAACAACTAAAGATTTTGACATAGTCGCCACCTATGCTTGCCAGTTGCCACACATTTATTTGCCTGTTTTCAAAACCGTCGTCCGCTGCGCTGTTATGTATCATGCGATATCACATATCCGTTACATGCCACACCTGTTATATCATACTTACTCAGCTATGAGTGTACTACGGTGACCAGCACAGTGACATAATTGAAGTTTCTGGTTTCCATTCGATTTTTTGTCCCATCATGACCTATCACAAGTAGTTAGGTAATTACATAGATACTAAAGGTATAGAGAACGGCATTCCTTTTTCTACCTTCTCCTGTAGGTTAAACTTTGTGTGCTTTAAGGGCCCTACCTCTACTAATTTACGAATGGGTTAATTGAATCTCAATAGGAAGTTTGACACTATATATATTGTGCTGTACATGGTTTACTATTAAAGTTCTCGTGTTATAATATACTCACGACATAAAAGTTCACTTTCTATAACACGCGACCGCGCATAATATAAAATGAACTTTATGTTTTTGACATAAGGAAATGATGACATCTGTCAATGTGGGTCTATTATAACTCCACAACTATAATTTTTGACATTCCATTAGACAATGTCCTAGTCTATTCACTTGATTGTGGACTAAAACGGCAGTCACTTGGTAAATTTTAGAAGGCAACATCAATATATATTTACTTGAGAGTCAATTACGACTCTATTACCACGCTGTTGTTAAAAGTTTTTTTCAGAATACTAAATTCATCGCTATCGTAATAGAGTCACAATTGAGTCTCAATTTAATAAAAATAGCAGAATTGGGCCCCAGGGGTTTTGTTTGTGTGTTTTTGATTGCATGACATTGTACCAAGTTATTATTCATCATAATGACAGCACAAATTGAGTATCTTTAAATTAATACATTTCGCTACAGAACTAAAGCTGTGGATTTCTTGCCGCTTCTTTTCTCTATATATTTACGCAGATGTGTTTTCACTGTGAGGGCTAAGATGAAATGCCTCATGCCTGTAATAGCGATGGCTACCTTATCCTTCAAACCGGAGCACAGTAAGGCAAATATTGTTGCATGACGTCAGTATTAGATAAGGCGATGGTACTCAGCCATGCTGACTCCTCAGGCTTGATAAAGCCTATAAACCTGATAAACCACCTGATTAATTAATTAATCTTCTTAAATTTATATGCAATAGAAAAGTAGGTAATATAGGTATATATTACCTTATATAATACATTATATAAGCTTATCTTAAACCTAAATAAAAACGATTACCCCATTAAATCCGAAACCCCCATTAAACGAAATCTTTATTTGGTCTTTACCAAAACAGCCCTGTTTTCAATTCAATTCAAATGTTTATTTGTCAAAGTTTTGGGTTTTAGATCTTTTTCCATTTCCGACCAAGACTTCACCTTTCTGACTTCAACTTTCCCCCATAGACCTGCCAAGGCGCGAACCGGCTTCGCTAACCTCATCGAGTGGCGCCAGCGGTGCTCATGCGCAGCTGAAGAGGCTGGTGGCGCGCGTGGTGGAGGAGGCGGCCGCGCTACCCGCACTTGCGCGCTACGCCGCGGAGCCAGCTACCCCCGCTGACGCTACGTACGAGGATCTGCTCGCTACGGCTATACTGAACAAGGTAAGCCAAACCTGAGATATTTTTTTGTTTTACAGAAGACAGCGACAGATATAGAGGTTTCCCTGGACAACATTGTTTAGTATGGAGTTCTTCAAGGAAGGGGTGAAAAGGTTTTTACGGTTGATCTGCTGTCAAAATGAAGGTGTTGGGTCCCTCGGCAATGGGCATAGGTAACTCAAAGTTTTACATAGTTTCGAATTCCAAGCCGGTAAAACACTTATGTAAGTAGTGGCGGCCAGAAAACTGGCCTAAGATTGCAGTTCTGTTGACATCATAAAACAAGAAGGTTGAATTTTTAGGCTCACCCTTTACGACATTTTGGTGACACGGGAACTTTTATCAAAACTGATAGACCATTTTTATGGCCGACCGTACTTATGGAAAACGAAAGGAATACCTTAAACTGGTTTAAACTAGTTTATTATGTAGGTAAAAAGAGCACCCCAGTAGATGAGCTCTTCATAGTTAATATCACCAGTTTATGTAAACACGACCTTATTGCGGAGACCGTAGTAATGCCGTGACATGCCGACTCAGTTACACCCTAATTAAGGGTTGTCAATTTATATTTTAAGTAGAGATGGGCGGTTTAGGGTGCTGGTCCTAGTCGGCTAAAAAGAACGACTAGTCCGCCAAGCCGACTATTGTTTTATGCGAAGTTCAGATGGCATCGGTAATCTTGTAGGACTAGTCGGCAATGTGGCCGTATAATAAGTATTTTCGACTACACGGCAAATCTCTAATTTAACCCTCGGTGCAAAACGTTGACGTTATTGTGTTTGTATGTCCAGGTACGTACAATCCATCAAAATAGAAACCCACGAACTACCTAGCCTGCGTCTAAACTACCTGATTGCGTCTAAATCGTTAGTTAGTTAGTAAGTTATTGTTTCAAAATAGGTATAGCAAACTGTAATAATATCTTCAGTTCCTTTTATCTTATTTTAGCTACACTACATTAAAATATTTAATTTTATATTAGCTATTTGCTACGTAGGTGTACGTATTTCACGAATAGGTACCTACATAGAATAGAAAACTTCCAAAGACGAGTGAATAACTTTGAATTCAATACTAATTAAAGGACAAAGGTCAAATCTCATCGATTGCAATTTATTGAACTACGATTTATGACTGTCCGGCAACGCGTTATCGTCTAAAACACACGAATACGGATTCATTTTAATCTCATTAGTACATTAATACCAGGATTCGACGAGTTGTGATTATCCAACCATGTACAAACGGTTTTATCAGGCGTGTAATAAATTACTCAGAGCATGTATTTATAGTTGAAATACTTGGGCATTGATTAAATATTAATTTTTCTGTCTCGATCTTATCTAGTATAATGAGAGATTAGAATAGAGAGCCTAAAATAACTTGGCAGTTTAATTCATTAAATTCTTTGCCATTAATTAACATAATTTAATCAGTGCGCTGTAAAAGAAATCGCTTTACGACTACTGAACATCCGAGGACAAGATCGTAACGATGATAAGAGGCTGCAAGAGTAAACAAAATCACACAAATTGCGTAAGTAACTGTCAATCGATAGTTATTGATAGTTCCTATTGTAATCGCAAAGCCAGTCTAAAGATAACGGTGTCTTATCGTTTGATAACTTTTCCCTGGACTTAAATCAAATGATACCTATCTCGTTCCGAACCGGAGGCACGACAAAAAAATGGTGAGTTTTTAAATATTTTTACGCTAATTAGGACGTGTTTACGCCATCTTGGCGCCAGAGTTCCCGCGCGAACGGGAATTCGAATTCAATATACGCGGGAAAACGTAGCAGTGTTTTCTTTTTCTTTTGCTATAGCCTCGCGACGTCGAGGCTCAATTCAAGTGCCCTAAAATGATGACATTATATGTTGTATTTGGTGTGGCGTTTTTATACGTTTTGTCGTTCATATTGACGGTAAGTTTATTATTTTAAAACTATTAATAAATAATTAAACTCATTCGTCTAGGGGGTAGGTATTAGATTAGTTTGGGTTATTTTAAGACAATGTCAAGGTTGAAACAAATGACCAGCTAAGGACATTCGCATTTCGGACGTTTGTAATCATCACGTTACGTTATGTGTTCTCAAACAAAGTAACATTAACGTGCAGCCGGAGAATTAATGCGCTCTTTGCGTGCGAAATTAGACAGGTGTGTTTGCATATTACGACAACACAGTTGTTTTAAGCGAGTAGCTGTTTGCTTATTGGCATTGTCGAAATTCTTAACTGCTGATTGTAACTTTGAACTTTAAAACTGTGAAATTATTTGTGGTGGATAAGATGGTGGGCTCGGGTAGGGTAGTTAATTTGCTCAATTACCTATAAATACATTATGCAGTATCTAAAGTAACTAGATTCTTAGTGTCGGAGGCCGAGGCTCATTTTGGGTCGTTGCGTCAACATCGTAAGTACCTAAGTAAATAAAATAACTAGCTAAGTACGAGGTAGTTGTGTAGGTGTCCATTCCGTTTGTGGTTACCATTACAAAACAATACCGAATAACCTACGTATAAATAAATATTCGTGGACAAATTCACACAGCGCCATCTAGCCCCTAACTAAGCAAAGCTTGTGCTATGGGTGCTAGATATCTGATATACTACTTAAATACTTTTAAATACATACTTATTATACATATATTTATGTACGTACAAACGTATGAATTTGACTTCTTAAATTTTTATAAAAATAAATAGCGACGCACGTTGAGAGAGGCAACCCTACCGTTGCCGGGAAGGCCATCCCAAGTGCAGCAACGCATTAGTGGCTATAGAACGACGATTCTTCCGCAAAGGCGTCAAAGCATTCTCATTCCACGCCTCGATCCCCTCGCTATCTCCAATCAGAGCCATTACAGTGTCAATCGCGCGTGTTCGGAAGAGATGTTCAATTTCTTCAGTGCCATTGTCAGCTACTTTCCTAACGGGAACGACGAGGTTGTGATTTTCCAGTTTTTACCGGTTATTCGCATTGTGGTGTCAGTAGCGCTTGTGCTATGAGAAATCGGGAAAAGTGCAGTGTACATTGCTACGAATCGTTTTGCTTGGTGTTTAAATACTCAATGAACGTTTTCGCTGTCTTGTTTTGGGAGGGATATTGTACGCTCATAATTGTAAACGTAAAATGCGCTTGAAGCTTTGATCTCGGTTGTGCTTTCGGGTGTGAGGGCCGGGGTCCGGCTTGACCATGATCCAGGATATGGCGTATCACGCAATTACAGTAGAGCGGCTGCCATCTGCCCTCTGTAAGCCTGTTAACAGGGGAACCTGACCAAATTGTGCAAATTTTTTCACGTGTCTTCCCTCTGCGTAAGAGCATCGGTTAGTGTTCAACTAATGTAGGTACACAACTCAGAGAAATGTCATTTATATCCAACTCGGTAAATAACCTCTCGCTAAGCGTTTACAATTTATGTAGATAAGTACTTTGTGGAAAGCCTTATAATTTTGCTTTTTTCCTTTTTTTTTTTCTTTTTAACTGGTACATTTAAACTTAGTAAATAGCTAATTAATAAATTAAATAAAACAAGATATTTACTACTTATTCTGAACTGATACCAGCGACAGTTTGTTATTCTAAATACGTCTGCCGATACGAAATCTAAAGTTATCAATTGATAATGAAGATTAAATTGAATAAATAAGCGCATTGCAATTGCATACCATTCTCAAAGTGGGGTACGCATACCCCTAGGGGTTTGCATTTCGACGGTAGGGGGTTAAGGGGTTTGTAGGATAATGGATTACGGGGCCGATAAATAACACACAGAGTTCAAGATTTATACTTAGCTTTGCAGCTTGTATTTCAACGAAGGCCACGGAAGGAAGTAAAGTTTAAATCCTAGACCACAGACTAGAGAGAGAGATATGTAAGTGTTGCCATTAGGAGATTGGTTTTTGTAGAGGAATATGTGTATATTCCAACAGGGTTCACTGTCTTTTGGAAAGTTAAGGCAGGCAGTCGCTCTACATGTGACCGGCCAAATCCTGGATCATGGTCAAAGCGGACCTTGGGCCCTGGGCGAGAGCATAACCGGGACATTGATGCCAAAATTATTATTTAGGTGACATTATCACCACTTCGACCTTCCTCTTTCCATTTTCAACATTTTCTTGAGAATGAGAAATTATTGAAAATAAATCCTCCTAAGGCCTCCCACAATATCTTCCATCGTTGTTGGTCTTGTGCTGTTTTTTACCATTCCATACCATACAATTTCAACATTTTACGTTTATAAATACTTGAGACTTGACCGCTCTAAAACAAACAGCCGTTTTCAGCCAAGCCTGTGGTTGAGCACTTAAAAAAAAGAAGTGCAAACTTTCGCGCCAAATCAGTCTCAGTTAATTGATTGAGTTCGCATGTGAACGCTACCGGCTCAGCGGATGGTAACTAAAAATGGAATGCGTCTGTACGTGCCTAAGGAGAAATAGATACCGGCTGGTTGGACGCGGTTATCTCTTTTTAGTAGGTACATTGTGTCTAGCCTAGACTAGACTAGTAGGTATCTAGAATTTTTTGTCGTGTTATTGATAGTAGTTTTGTGAGTGTAGGCCTTTGCCTTTCAAAACTATCAATATTACATAGATTCTATTACTAATGTACTTGTACATAAGTGCATTATCCCTTAAAGAATATCTTCCTTTGCCGCTACATTGTTATTTACGATATTCGGTGCGTCATTCAAAATCAGCTTACGTTATTCATTCATTCATTCAAAATCAGTTTGCTTAAAGAAGGGAACACTCGTCCTATATCCCCAGGATATTTTTTATTTATTAAGTAATCATTTATTTCATGAATGCTATAAAACCGTTTAACAACTGCACTGTAGTGCAAAGTATGCTTATTAAGGTGGCCACGCACTCATACTCTTACATATCGATACATATGTAATGTATAGATCTGCTTGCACTGCAGGACCTAGATCCTTGACCAAGGTCACTGGCCGCTTTATCGCCATGATCTGTCACTTTTTAGGTCCATAAGCTAGGAAATCATAGTTATGTAAAGCACTAAAAAGTTCTGTTGCACGTCTGCGGTTGCCAGTCATTCGTAATATTCAAAACTTAACGACTTCAGAATATTGTGGTCACTACTGTAGTCTGTCATGTAGACTACTTAAGTACCTAGGCACGAATTGGCTGAATCAATAGAAACATTGTGCTAAAACTTTATAGGACAATTATACTTACATACAACGCGCGCCGGTGGCGGAGTGGTTATGGTATCCGACTCGTAAGCGAATGCACAACCAGGACATTAACGATGCTATTCTTTACGTACACTACGTCAATCCTTATCCCTATAGGAGTAGGCAGAATTCCACTTGCAAAACTAAGGAAAATTATGTAACAACAATATTGCATCATCTGACAAGGCTGCTTTCATTTATAAAAAAACCTACTTTAGGTATTTACAATTGGTTCATGACGAAACAGATAGTGAAGTACATATTATACACGTTCAACGTTCACTTTCAACCTGCATAAGGAAAAAAGTCATGAATACACTACCACTCCGCACGAACCATCTTCCTCGACCATCCAAAACCCCACATCTCGTGCAACTATTAACCATCATCCACAATCTTCTATCCGCCATAAATTAAAATTCAATGCGTAGAACCACAGATACAGCTTGACTTCCCCGTAGTAATACCCCTGGTGTTATAGTAAATTGGTGATACCTCAGGTGTTGCTAATGTTCATAAGCAGAGATGACCACTTCTTAGTCAACCCGTTCAACTGTTTGTCTATTGATTGACACTTAAAACGAAAAAATCAGGACACTAGACAAGCGGCACTTGTCTAGTGGCAGCATACCTTCACTCACTCCCCTATGATGACGTATAACCTTGGGGTCTTCAAATCAAGAGTGAATAGGTATCTTCTAGGCACGCATGCTACATCTTCGACCTCATCGTCGCTTTCCATCAGGTGAGTTGAGGTCAAATGCAAGCCTATTAATAATAAAAAAAAAAAAAAAAAAAAAACATGCTTGCGAGACCGATAACCAATGATGACGATAACGATAACGTTCGCAGAGTCCGGGAACTGGATGGTTGACCATGTCGTACTGCAACGAGCTCGCCACTCGTTAGGTTGCCTCCTATATCGTTGTCTCGGCGAGGTTGACCAAGGTCTTCCGCTGGGGACCCTGAGACTGGTTAAACAGTATCTGTACTACAATACAATACAATACAAAAACATTAATTTCTCTCAAAAACGGTACTAGATGACATTTATTGACAGTATATTTTGTTAGGTATTGTATTTTTAATGATCCCTCTCATCTCTTGTTTCCAGGTGATCGAGCGCTACCAGACCGAGAACGGGTCCGGGGGCCGCAGCAGCGGCATCCACTCCGCCAGCGCGAGCCCCACGCCCTCGTCGCGCTCCTCGCCGCGCTCCCTGCACTCGCACGCCAGGGATATATCGCCCCCGGTGAGTGGAACGTTCTAGAAGGCTTCAAGTCCATAGGAACACACTCGTCCCCACATTTTAGCGTTTACCAGACAAAAACTGCATTAGAGCTTTAAACAGACAAAAACCGCAGCGCTCCCGCGAACCGTCAGTCCAGGGAGGGACGGGGAGTCCATCCACAAATCACTACACACTTTAGAACCAAATTATCACCCCAGATGCACTCGTATGCACATGCAGTTGTCTGGTTGAGCTTGGGAAAGTCATCATCATTAGTCCTAAAATAACAATCTACAAAAGCCAAGATGAAGTTACGATTGTCTCGTTCGCAAAACGTCCCTTCACCGTTTCGAAAAAGCCCCGTTTTGGGTAAACCAAACTTAACAAAAGCTTGTTTCTCTAAATAACTAAAACAAACCACTCTCATTTCAGCTCCGCGAAGAAGATGAGGAGATATCAGACTGGGAGGAAGGTGAAGCGACGGTCTCCGACGACGCGATCGAGCTGCCGCGTCGCGTGCCGTTCCCAGAGTTCGGCGGTGACATTGTGCACAACACTGGTACGTGTCTGTCTATGTTCTATTCTATTTCATAGCTCCTTATATACTCCCGCCTCGAAACCAGACTTCACATGATCATTAAATACCTAAATGAGGCGGTTAACATGATGTGATGAGTAAGTCCCGTCTAATATAGTAATATAGTTTTCGCGGTTTGATAGCCAATAAACTAACGGAGATAATGGCTGCCTTATTGGCTATCAATCCGCGAAAACCCAAATAAAATTTATTCAATGTTAATTTAGTTATAGACAGATTTATAACGCCAGAAATGTATGAACGAAGATAAGTATAAGTGTAGACAGCGGTGGATTTACACTAGGGGCAGTCGGGGCTAGTGCCCAGGGCGGCAAATTTTCTGGGGCGGCAAAATTTAGAAAGTGGAAAAAATTTTTTTTTGTTTTATCAAAATTTTTAATAGGTTTTTTTTATTCCTTCAATTAATCATTTATTATATAATAGATAAATCAAGACATTCAACTCATACATTATTTGTCAAACTAAAATTTTGTAAATTATAATTTTGGCACCTTAAGTAAAAATTAATAATCGAAATAATTTGATTTTTTCATTTCCTTGAAAAATTTAAATGGTAATATTTCATTTTTTTATTTTTTTAAAACAAAAACTTTAAGTAAAATTTCAGTGATAGGGCGGTATTTTTTAAGTGCCCAAGGGCGGCAAAAATTTAAATCCGGCCCTGAGTGTAGACAATTATTGGGTCCAAGTACTTGGACTCAAGGTAGGTACATATTGTCGTAATGATGATAGTTCAGTATTTTATCGTAGGATTTGTTTGTTGATAGATAAGAAGATACGAATTTCGAATATTTATTCAAAATCTTGCTTCATCGCTTTCAGACAACGAAGACCGAGAATTCGATGAAGTCTCAGGCAGCGACATACAAGCCGTCGACGGCACATGGGAGGAGAACTGGCTGTTTCAAAAGAAGAAGATAAAATCGTTACAGTCGGTGCCGGTGCCAATGTTAGTACCGAACTCAAACACTGAATACAGAGCACTAATTGGCGACAGAGACGCCGATGACACCACAGACCTGTCTGACAATGCCAGCGAAGCCGAGGAAGAACTAGAATTTAAGAGCGGCATGAAAACAGTCCTTGATTCAAAACACGTAATCGGAGGTAAACCTAAAGTAGAAGAATTATTAGACTACGAACCGGATAGCCTCACATTTGTCGATGAGGCTAACGATTACGAAACAGAAGATAAAGAAAATGGATTAGTAGATGCACTAAATCAAGAAATGTTTGATGTTAAAAAAGATACCGCGGGAACGGTCAACAAAATGGATGGCGATGAATCAATATTGGTATTCGGTATAAATAGTGGTCCCATACCAAAAGCAGAGTTCACGTTGAAAGAAGAAATACACAGAACGATACTGAACGGCAATGCAGAGGAACACACGGATCTGTTAGACTTAAAGACAAATGGAGATGCTGAAAAGGACACCGTCGATGGAATTTCTGTCAATAATGGTAAGAACGAAATTGTCAATGTTAGTAGTCGTTAGTCACTGAAATTGATACACAAATACGCTATTGATAAACAAACTACATACAGCAATCGAACCGTACGTTTCCGACACGTGATCGCACGGCATCGCTCACAAATTTATCATTACTTGCTTAATGCTCCGGTTTGTTCGATCCTTGAGTCAGGTTTTGGGCACAACACCTGATGATGCCCAATTTTATCTAAAGTCAAAGTCAAAGGCATTTATTTGTGACACAGGTAGGCATACAGTTCATTAAGATATTATAATGTTTGTAAGTATCTCTGTGTTAACCCCAATTGTGGGCATACAAATATTATGATTACACAAATAAAATCATAATGGCTATACTAATTAAATCATTTCATTGTAATTTTTAACTTAACTATGTGTTACACGGCACCATATCTCTAAAATGTATGTATTAATTCATATCATAAAAACAATATTTGAAAAGCCACTCTGTTAACTTATTATTAAACTCTCTTTCCGGTAAATTTTTAATTTAATTTAACCAATTGTATCGAAAACGAATTCTAAAATGATCGCTCTGTGTAACAGTGTGTAGTAGTAGTAGATAAGTAGGTCCCCCAACCGAATGTTTCCTATCAAAAGTTAGCTAAGTAAACATACCTTACCGTTATCGAGACGTTATGATTGCAATCAGCACAAAACACCAATTAAAATTGCAACACTAACAGTTTCAGTAGCAATCTAATCAGTGTACTTGTAAGCGATCTAGGAGAGGGCGATTAGACATGACATTGCCAGCATTGGTTTGCTGTGGTAACAGTAACTGCTGACTAGTGGTAATGTGGTGACCGTTGCAGGGTCCAATACGCTGAGCAGGCACGAGAGGGAGGGAGAATACGAGGAAACGGTCACCAGGCCAGTACAGCGATACGCTGATAGCCTTAGGAGGAAACACTTCGAAGAACCACAAGAGTAAGTTTGGTCCTTTTCTTACTACCAAAATAACTATAGAAGGTGTATGTACCTACTCAATAGGACTGCATTTAGCAACATAGACCACAGACAATAATCGAATTGATTTGTTGATATTCGGTTAGTTGTTATCTTATATAACTATCTTATATATCAATCAAGGCTAAAATATAACATTTACGCTTCAGGATCCCCACGCGTGATATTGATATCGAGGAAGACTTAATTCCAGGTAAATGTGACTTAGTTATATTAATATTGATTAATTTTAGATTGTATAAAGGGATCTAAAAGTGAGTTCTTTTTTTTAATATTTAGGATCAATAGCGTACAGAGAACGCAAGAAATGGGAGAATGCAGTCGAAATGCCGAATAACCCTTACTCGCCAGAGGCCATACAGAAACGATTGACTGCAAAAAGCACATCATCATTATTCGACATGATCACAACATCGAAAGACATGGACGATAATATGAGTGTCAAATCTGAGATGATCACCAAAAGAGATAAATTGCACGAGATGCCTGTAAAAGACGCAGGCAATCATAGTTTGCTGACACTCAGTATGGATAATGTAACGATGAATGGAGCGAGGTCAAAGAGTCCTTCGCCGAGGATTCTTAAAGATGTTTTGGCTGAGGAAGTACCTCAGTATAAACGGTAAGAAAGAGACTTTTACTCGTATTGTTTGGTAGCTTTGACATAACCTTTTTTGCGCAAATATGACATTTCCATTATTAAAATTGCCTATTGTCAGGTGGTAAGACTGTTTCAACCCTGAGGAGTCCGCCTGGGTGAATTATCTATTTCTGCCAAGCAGCAATCCTCGCATTATTGAGTTCCGGTTTGAAGGATAAGGTAGCCAGCCCAATTACAGGCATGAAGCATTTCATCTAAGTCCTCACAGTCATTACGTTAATGCGGTTCTGATTTTTGTTGCCTGCAACATAACTATATGAATCGTAGATATTATGGGCGACATTTATCGCTTGAAACAAAAAAAGCAATTAATCTCAAATCCGCAGTTACGGCCGCGACTATTACATAAGGGAGGCGAAAAAGTCGTCCGGCGGCCGGCACAAGAGCTCGAGCGACGTGAGCTCGATGTCGCTGTCCACCAACAAATCGACGAGCCTCGACAACTTGGACACGGAGTTGCCGTCGCCCGTAAGTGGCAGCTCGTCGCTGAGCGAGCTCGAAGCGGTCTCCCTCCATCACAGCATCCACCGCGCAGTGTTCAGCCCCCGGAACGCGAGCCCCAACTTCGCCATTAACCCCATTTTCGAAACCGACAGACAGAACGATAACGCTGACGAGAATCATGCCGCGGACGGCCGAAGACCCGCCAACGTAAGGAAGTGTAGCGTCTCGCGCGGAGGTGGCGGTTATGTGAAAAACGAGGATATAGTTAGACTTAAGATCCCCCGAAAGGCCGAGGTGACGGAGGAGCTATTCGAGACGTATACGAACGTTAGGCGGAGCGGCACCATGCGCAGTGAGGAGTGCCTGCGCCCGCGCCGCCCGCGCTTCGGCGGCAGCCTGCGCCTGCGCGGCGTCCACGGCGACCTCTGGTGAATAGCCCGCCGCGCACCCAGTACCGAACCTCCGATGTACACCGCTCCCACTGACTGTAGCAATGTTATCGTACCTAACAACGAATCTCTAAGACTATGTGCGATACCAACATAGGCTTTCATCGAATCTGTAGTTTCTACTAAATAGTTAATCGGTAACTCTTATATCACAATTCACTACCTCTCATTTTGTTTTTTGAATCGCCGGTGAAAGATTCTCTTGTTGCCATTGATGTACCTATTAGCTGAAATTTTAGATCTAAAATATCTTCGTTTTTACACACACCTGTAGTGCCTGATGTGTGTAAAGTTGGCATGACTATGGATGAGCTGACTAATAGCACTTTGCACCGTAATACGAGAGTACTATGTAACTGCACTCATAGATTTGTGTTCTTCTTAATACGATTTTCAGTATACTATTTTACTACAGTAATCCTCAAAGAAGTTAGTGGTGAGTGTCGCAAGATTTTGGTGAGAATATTTGACTAACAGCATCGGAATGCTTGCCACTAATCCGTGAATTAACAACTGTATGGCTTTGTCTCACTAAACTCGTTAACCGCAACATTATTGACTAACACCGGACTTCGCTGGACTTCATCATTGACAACCACCCAAATCATTTCCCTTATCTTCTAAATCGCCACACCCAATGATTACCCAATAAACACTGACGAGAATGTTTTAGATTGTGCGCTTTGCACATAGCACTCGATTGGATTTCCAGAGCACGCAAATTTTTGCACGTACTTCTAGTAGCCACCGATTTAAGCTTTTGAAATAACTACCTGTACCTATAAATATAGTTTGATCCCAAGATAAGTTTTAATCCCAAGTAACAAATTAATGTCATGTAATTAGTTGAGAAGACGTAATTTAAACGTATAGTTCTTCAAGAAAGAGGTTAAAAGGTTTTTAAGGGGTTGGCAACACGTGGGTGATGCCCCTGGTATCGCAAACGTCCATAGGCTGCGGTGACTGCTTACCATCAGGCAGGCCGCAAGCTTGTTTGCCACCTTAGTGGTATAAAAAAAATTAAAACTATTACTCGAAAGGTCTTACGACTAAAATGTAATTAATATTCATAACTTCTATAAGACGTACCTAATCCTTTTTAAGACTTCCGTGGTTATTCACTACACTTTCTTCATACATATCGAGTTTGTTACCACGGTTAGTATGTTTTTACCTCGATATTTCGACGCAGTTGCATGCATCATGATCATGTGGACTTGAGTCGTGACTGAGCGTGAGTGAAACAGTTTTATCGAGGTAAAAACAACACTTAACCATGGTAAATAACCCGATAATATGTGCGATGAAAGTGTACCTAATCCTTGTCTTATCAATCACCATTTATAGACTGCAACTCGACTTGTAGTCATATATCAAAGTGTTACGTAGTTATAGGATGTTTTGTTACTTGGGATCTTAAAATACATTCAAAACCTCTTACTTCATTCTAATACTTGCCTATCTTTATCTATAACCAGTTTTTTACAGCAGTTTGATTCAAATAAAGATGATGTTTCAGGGATTACTAATAGAGCAATTCAATTCGATAGCATCGAATCAACAGTACACAAAATTCGCTGCCAATGACGAGAGACCTGCACCTATAACTATTTCTAACAACAATAACAACAAGACGGACATATTGATTGAATACGACGATGTCAATGAACAAACTTTGTTTTCTGCTAAACCCGCTGTCGTGAACGACGATACAGACAGGAAATTTGATGAAATACTACTAGCTGCTTACAATATGCCAGACCAAGATACCCAGAATGACTCAGACAACACTATCGAGCCCAAATCTCCGAACACAGACATGGACACGTCTTACGTAAGTTCAAGTAGTATGGAGGATTCAATTAAAATCTACAACGTGCCGACTGGGGAAATTGTTAGAAGTAAAGCTGATAAGGTATCGTCAAGATATGAGCTTGCGCCCGATAGTAATGACAACATTGATATGCCTGATAAGAACATCTCTGTAGCCGTTAGTCAAAATGGAGACGCTGGCGAGGAATCACTGGTGATTGTCGACAATTTGGACAGTTTGAAGGAAGACGGGGAATCGCTGGATAATATCAGCGAGCTTGAGGATATACTTCCGCAATTGCCGAACGTGAAGGAACTCGCCAAGAAGTTTAGGAGCATGGAGAACCTCAACGAGCCGATTAAGGTAAAATGCAGTATATTTATCTCGCCGGCTTTGATATAAGTATATTACGTGACTCATTTCCTTCATAACAGTTTATTTGCCATCAGACAAGATTGTAATTTAGTTTTTAAGACTTTCGTGATTATTCACTACACTTACATCACACATATTATCGGGTTTGTTACCACGGTTACTATTGTTTTTACCTCGATATTTTGTCACAGTTACATGCGTTCATGCGAAGATTGCAAATTCTAGAGTAAATTGATTTTTTATACAGCTGCATATATATGCATATAGACCTATAGAGGTAATTGTTATGGTTATGGAAACAAATAATAATAATAAATACCTGCCGAATAGAGCGAAAATTTCTTTCTGGTGACCCAGAAAGTACCTACGGGATCCTAATTTACTTTTTCCTAATTTCCTATACTTGGTCAGTGACCCGTATCACATGGCTAAATTACCCCTTAAAAGGGAGTATTGCAGTAAATAATAATAACACCATATTCACCAGATTCTGTATACAGAGACTAACCTTGCCGAGAAAGGAAGGCGGCCAACGAGTAATTGAATTCGCGAACTTACATAATAAACAAATCACAACATTAAGATTTCACAAAAAATCTAATTTATCTATCATAGAACAGAACGACGTTCACCTTAAATCCTTGAATTTAAAAAATGCTCTACACAAAATAACTTAACTATTACCGATCACAAGACTAAGCTAACCATGATTTAAGTTAATATAATGTCGACAAAGTGGCGTCGAACGCATGGCTGAACCGCGGCGAACTCTTCCCGGAGACCGAGAACTTCATGATGGCTATCCAGTATCAAGTAAATCCAGTATAAAAAACAGACCCACCGACATTTGTAGGAAACGCAATGGAGCACCTGAGACAATCCAACATATTACTGGAGCTTGCAGCGCAATAGTTCAAACACACTACAAGCTCAGGCATGACCAAGTTGCTAACATAATCCATCAAAAACTTGCCCTTCAATATAGTTTAATTCCACAGCCAGCCAAGCCTTATTTTAAATATATCCCAGATAGTGTTCTAGAAAACAAAACAATAAAATATATTACGACGGAGCCATCTTAACAGATAGAACCACACATTGTAGTAACCACTGTAGTAGACAAAATAAGCAAAACAGCCTTCCTGTAGCCGTATTCACAATGATTCAAAACCGTTTCCGAACGATTTGACACGAAATTCGTGAGTGGCGAATCCGTGTCGATCGATTCGAAAAGTGTTATTCAGAATCCAGATAGATTCCATGGAAACTCTACTCTCTATAACTTTTGAAAATTTCGTCAAAATTAACTGAAACCACATTTTCCTAAGAACTTTTGCGGGGTCCTTTGTCAATTCCGTATCCGAATCCGATTTCCGAGCCATTGTGAATACGGCTACTCATAGACATTGCAATTCGAAACACCCATAACTTACAAAGTACAATAGCTCCGAAAGTCTCTAAATACAGACTTAAAAGACGAGATAAAAAGAGCCAGTTATTTTGTCTACTACAGGTGTAATACCGGAACAATTACACACTATAAAAGCAATGCATAAAAACTTCCTCGTACGTTTCAATGCAAAAAGCGGTTATATTAAACACTTGAATTTCGGAAGTTTTTAAACAGGCTACAGTAGATCAATATGAAACACACTTGGCCTAGGCCCGTGTGTTTCATCAGAATACCCGTATTTCTTTAATACTGAGTAATGAAAAGATAACAATAAAATTGTTATCATTATTAATCAACCACGCCTTAGTAATTGCCTTGTGGTTGTATTAACAACTGTGATAGCGGCAATCTAAACCAATATAAATGAGGTAAATAGGTTCCATCGTTATTAATAAACTTTTTCTTCCGCAGCCTTCACAGGAGCCGATCAAGCGCAAGAAAAGTAAAGAGAATATCCTGAATGGAGACTTCAAAGCTGACAAGCCTAAGGCAATGTATATGCACAGCCTGACCGCCAGGAGTATCTCCAAACAATTCCGCGAGGAGTTAAAACTCTCCATGGCCACACCCCTGACGGTTCCAGGAGGCTCCAAGGAGATCCCCGAAGGCGAAGAGGTGACTAAGGAATCCAGCAGGCCCGGCAGCCCCCTACCGCCACCAGGCACGATCAAATCCAAGTTAGCATTCTTCGAAAGTTTAAAATCGAAATTCAGTAATAGTAAATAGTTTCGAGGCATATATTTTCTTGAATGTGTCATAATTTTGGGTGATATTGTGATTTTTAATTACCTACCGTGTCTCAGTAGTCAATTATTGGGAGCGAACAGCAGGTATAGTAGGAATTAAGGAGACATTTTGTCTAAGAATTTAGATCTTTGTATTGAATTGTGTCATCGTCTAGCTCTGCAGAAGTTTTAGTAAACTAAAATCCCACTAAACTTAAGTAACAAACAAGCTATTGCTGTGAACTGTGCTATTAGTTTCGGCAGTCTTGCATGATTTTCTGCTCATTCGCGTTAGTAATTCTAATTAACACAGTAGATGGCTACACCTTGTTTTTTCAAAAACAAGTCCTGTAGTATTAGTACTGCTTAACCGAACTCTTATAACTAGGAATAGTAAATAATGTTCCAATTTAATCTCAACAATTTCCCCCTCTTTAGGTGTGCTTATTGTTTTAATGGTAAATGGAGTCATTGGATAAATTAAGATATTTTAATTGACAGCATCGATCCATAAAGGTGCAATCGATGTAGTTAAGCAACCAGACTGTTCACAGTGATCTGATCAAACAAAGAAAATTAAGCTTTTCCGTGAACAGTATATTAAACCATACAGTTCTATTTATTGCCGTAGTAATCAAACAATTTTTGCCAATCAGCAACTTTAAAATTGAGTTAAGAAAGAACTGAGGCGAGTCCTAAGTTCAATGAATATGGCAATTAAAGTGTCTTGAGCTAAGTCTCCGTACAGAAAGGGACTTTGGTTGGTAATAAATAAGGTTTAAATTATCTTAGTTATTTAGATCATTTTGGATTGTCATTTTGGCTTAGCTACTTTTGATGCTTGTACCATATTAAATTGTTAGCTATGAGAATTGTCACACATAGGTAGGGTATTTATGTAACTATAGGTAATGGTGTGAATATGTAGTGCCATTTTGTATTTTGAACACTAGGTTGATTAGATATGGTATTGATGTTTCATGAATTTTAATAATATATGCTTGTAAGAATAATTATAAAGTGAAAGAACCTTTCTGATTAAGAGTAGAATAGTAGAAGAGTAAATCCTGTGCGATTAGAGAAACCGATAATACCATTTCTAATACATCAATATTAATCAATGCTACATATGATATGTATATTTTGTTAGCTAATGCCAAAGCGCTGTATATAAAGTACTGTTTAAAATTCTCTCGCGGTTGTGTCCATAATAAACATAGTTTAATAATAATTTTAGTCATGTCTTAGTAAGTGCAATAAGGCCCAAATTTTATCATAAATCCTGTAATATTTTTTGTGATAATTAAATTACTTGTAGATATTAAAATAAATGATTAACATTATGTGTGATGGGGCAGTTGACAATTAAATGGAAAATAATTCAGCACATCCTGACTTGATAGCTGTACATAATATTATAGTGTATAGAGCAGAGGGATCTTCTAAGGGTATAAATAAAATGAATAATAAAATATTATTTATACAATTTATATCAACTTTATTATTTGTATAAATTTACCTGGCACGAAATCCTTTACATATTTATTTGCAAAGCTAATCATTTTAACATAAACACTTTGTGTTAAGAACATAGAATTAAGTTTATTAAAATAGCAATTGAACCAATTTAAAATAGCACCATTATTACCATTTTATTATAAAATTATATTAATTTTATTATAACTGTTTATTTCCGACTCGCACTAAATGTGAATATCAAACATTTATGGGACATAAAGGTAACTATACTCTCACTATACTTACATAATTGACTGAAAATTAACTTTTATTTATTTTGCACCATAACAAGTTCTAACATCAATAGAATATACCCAAAGTTTTATGGAATGGTATTTTCTCTAATTCGTCAGCATATTTCCTCCTGTAGCACCAAAGATAGTAGTCAATTAGACTAGAGTTTGGTACCTCTAGTTTCTGCTGTTTCTGTTTTATCTTGCTTTCTATTCTCTCCTTCAGGAGTTCAACGGCGTGGATGGAGCAACCTCGGATCTCTATTTCCTCATCAGAGCCGCTCGGTAGCAGAGCATCTGAAAGTTGCGAAATAAATTAAAAGTTATTTTTTTAAAGCAGAGTGGTCTTTTCTTTCCTTTGAATCATCGTAAAAGCTAAACATGCGACAGAAATGGTCTTGAAATTGATATGGTTTATTCAGGTTTTTTTTTTATTCAGGTGGTCTATTAATATTATGTGTAAAGAAGCGGTAACCGCCAATGTAATTAATTATCAAATTTGGAGATTTTCGACTTATAAAACTTTGTTTCATTAAAATTAGTTCATTAGTCTAGGAAATATTTGAGTAGGGGCTTTTCTGATGTTTTCTGTCGGTTAGGTTGTGTGTAATTCCGAAAACAAATTATTTTTATTAGCTAGGGCGACACACGGTCAGACAGTGGACAGTGGATTTCAGAATTTGCTGTTCTGCACTTCTGTTGCGCGTTGTAGAAACGGCATGTTTTTTAAATATCTTGTCCAGCGCGGCTAGCACAACTGTACTCTCGCTCGCGATAAGCGAGAAAAGGCGCGACATAGATACTGCTATCTATTTCATCTTAGTATTGAGAGAAGGAAACAAACGCACTCTCGCGGCGCGAATTGTATCGCGAGCACATTTGTACTAGCCGTGCAGGTCTACCTGATGGAGTGTGGTCACAGTCATCCAGATATGCGATACTTATCCCTCTTGCTTGAAGTGGAAGATGATCAGGAAAGATGCCGCTTCCCATCAGGAGAAATGGCGGTCAAATGCCTGCCCTGTAACTATTTAAAAAAACATGCCGTTTTCACCGCGTGCAAATGAAATGCAGACCAGCGGATTCTAAAATGCTTTATATCTGTCCTATAAAAAATTATGGGTCCCATATCCTTCAAGCGTTATCATGACGACGATTCAACTCTTAGAGTTTTCTCAAACTTGAATACTCTATTATCCAATAACTGGTAAAACCAAAGTGGTAAATAAGGTTACGGCTTACCTGATGATGGTAAGCAGTTACAGCGACCTATATGGACTTTTACAATACTAGGGGTGTCACTTCCACGGGTATTGCCAACCCCGTAAACACAGTAAACGTACCTATTATAGCAACATGTAAGGAAACATACCTTTCTTCAATTTCTCCATCAAATCATCACTGTAACTGAGAACCCCGTAGTAGACCAGAACCTGAGGTATTCTATAGTCTGCAAACATAGTTATCTTATCTATTTCTGTGAATTCGCCCCAACTTTGTCCCCCAAAGAAATTCCAGATATCCGCCACCAAAATCTGAGCCCTCTTGTAAAACGACAATTTTTTATCCTTGTATGTAACCTCATCTCGAAAACATGGGAAGCTCTCAACAATAATTTGGAGAAGTTTCAAGGCAGACTTATTCGCTTCCTTCAAACAAGTTTTGAATGTTCCATTGTACTTCTGTAACAATACCGCACCTACTTCGTGCAAAGCATCAAGTCTAGCGTCGAACAACGGAATTTGTGTCTGATTGTCGCTTCTCATGATCTGACTGAGCTGATCTTTACTGATTTTGGAGTAATATTCTGGGTTTGAAATATCAATTCCTTCCTGAAATTGCAAGAAAATAAAATATTGATTTAAGTAGGTACCACCCAAAAACTATGGAGATATGAGTTGTTGGCGTTCGACAGGGACTGGCAAATCCTTGCAAACAATCGCGAAGTATGGAACAACAGGGGCGAGGCCTTTCCCCAGCAGTGGGATGTATCAGGCTGATATAAATTTATTTATTTATTCGTATGGCATATTTATATAAAAATAAAGACTATATTAGGTACAATTATATCTACAGATCCACTTTACAAGACTTGAGCCACATAATGGCTTCGTCACTTAGGCCGATCAAGTCATCGGGCGCGCCTCCGGTGTACCGCGTTAAAGGACACTCGGAGATAATGTGCCGGATATCCTGCACAGCGGCACCACAAGAACAGGCTGGAGAGTCTATCCACCCACAGCGGTACCTGTACTGAGCGCAGTGTCCATGACCTGTGCGGAGTCTATTGAGGGTACACCAGTCGCGCCTCGGGAGCTCAGAACTCCGCACCACAGAGCCCGGGATAAACCCAACGCCCAGTTTCCCTGCTATAAATAAATAAGTACGACTCTAAATCCATTGATTTAGATGCCTTTTGTTGAACAGATAGAGTTAATCCTGAATTGATTAATATTCGCCCTAACTGCATAACGTGGAGAACAGAGGGATGCAGGCTGCGCTGAAGTAGGTAAATAATTTGATCAGAGAAGGTATACATATAACATGTACGTATACCGTCGCGGGGTGCCTCTATTCTATCGGTTCACGAGACTTTAAAACCAGACTTACGAGCTGAGGTGATGATGATAGGATAGAGTTGCTCTTCCATAGTTTACTCAGCACCTAATATAGGACAATTGCCTAACTCGTTGCTATCAAGTTTATGTTTCATTTTCGGTGTACAGCAATAGTTGCTTTATTTATACGACGATAAGGCTTATTTTCGTAGATCGTTATCACGTTTACGTTTCATTTTCGGTGTACAGCAATATTTGTTTTATTTATTCGAAGATAAGGCTTATTTTCGTAGATCATCGCTTACGATACAAGTAAGTACGCTCACGCTCGCATAGTTTCGCGATCTCGAATATGAGCAAGCGTGATGCAAAATGTATACGCCGGAGCAACAGAGACAGGTAGTAACAAGTCAATGTACGAAGTTCTTCCTATTCCGCAACCGCACTTTAGACAATCGGTGATCTTAAAGTAACAGACGTTCCGCTTTGGCTGGAACTGATCAACCGTCAGTTGCAGAACAGTTGACACGAATCCTTACGTCGTGTAAGATAAAATAGTACTACTTATCACATATCTCTTTGATAGGCCTGCTGGAAGAGATTTCTTCTAAGAAATAAGTAGCGCCTGTTGTGTCATCTATAACTCTGTATTTTTCATGAAAGTTTCATGTGTACAATAAACTGTAAAACAAATAAATAAATAAATCGTTTTTGGGTGCAGGGGACGTGGTCGGACGTTCGACCAAGGTCGACTCGACCGCGCATCCGAATTAATCCAAAAGCGACTTTATTTTGTACACTGTAAGAATTAGTATCGACTGCAACTGAGGGTTTGTCGGCTGCACCCGAATCGTAGCGTCTGTTACTACTTTTGGGCAATCCCCGATCTTAATATTCGAATTAACAAGTAGGTAAGTACTTACTTTCACAGCTCTAGCCAGAGCAGCTTCCAAAGCGTAGTATCCTGTGTGACCCTCAACAGTCCACTTCTCATCATTAGTGTTAGACCAGAAGCAAAAATTCAATGTATCCGCTACAAATATCCAATCGACAGCTCGAGGGTCGTCTTTGGACAAGTAACCGATGTTTGCGCCTGTATCTGGGATTTGGAGTTTGTCCGTTATTGATGACATCATCTGGAAAGAACATTTGGTAAATAGGTAAGATGAATTTTGCTACTAAAACTACCTACCTATAGAAACTGATTAAATAGGTAACATTTGAAGAAGCAATTGAATTACCTCATCATAATCATTAATAAAGAGTGTAATTCTTGTCGGTGGAGCAATCGCCACTCGACCACTCCTGAAATTACCTTCAATTTGCAAAACGCAAACTACCTACAAAATATCTAAAATTCCTTCTTAGACTTTCACTACACATATGATCGGGTTTGTTACCACGGTTAGTATTGACCCAGTCAACTCGTGACCAGACGCATGCAACTGCGTCGAAATTTCGAGGTAAAAACAATACTAACCGTGGTAACAAACCCGATAATATGTGTAGTGAAAGTGTAGTGAATAACCACGAATGTCTTAAAACCTATATAACTTCTTAGAGTCGACGTTATGGTTTATCTCACTTGACGATATTAAGGTTTAACTTTGTAAATAATCGCTATCAGGAGAAAAAATTGTTTCCATGGTACAATAACAGCTCCATCCACTGATAGTGGCGCCTGTGGAATCATCGCTGTGATAACAGCAGGCCGCGTTTAGTTTGTAGTAGTTTGTACACGTCGATACAAGTTCAATTCATCATTTCAACCCTATTTCGCAATACTTACATAATATATCGCGCTTCACTGGAACCTAATACTTTAAGGTCACAATTTTCGAGCATATGAGGCAATGAGAAAATTCCTCGCAACTCGTTCTCACAATAATAATATTCGGAACTACCTACGTCTTACTACGGGAACTCCGAAAAACTATACAGCTATGACAGGTAGGTAACCAGATTCAGGGTACTGCGCGTATGTGCCATACAATACCTATTTCTTTCCGCGATAGGCGATTTAGGCAAATGAGAACGAGTGTGTGATGGAGCTTCTGCGTGCTCAGTTCATTTATAATCATCATCATTAGCCAATCGCAGGCAAGGCAAGTCCCTTAGTCCGTCTGCAGATTTGTGCCTCCAGTCTTTTGCGCCGTTCGGCACTCCTCTTATGTGTAACCACCGTAAGTCCTAATGCGCTTATTACACATTCCTAAATTCAGAAACAAAAAGCGTGGAGCAAATGAAAGTGGAATGTATTGCTCATAGAATAATGTCCATTTTTGTATCACTTACATTAATTCTCGCGTCGTTCCGCTTTTCAAAAATCCGAGATACAAAAATGGACCTTATTCTATGAGCAATACATTCCACTTTGATTTTTTCTCACGCTTTTTGTTTCTGAATTCAGTCACTGAATTTAGGAATGTGTAATAAGCGCATAAACTACGTTTGCCCAATCTTGGTGGTCCACTCGACAACACGGTACCCTATCGGTCCTACAGTAAATATGATCGAATCACTCGCCACCGACTGGGAGTTCATCCTCACACCTTGAAGCCAAACTGGTCGCGAACTATGGGTCTCCCACGCACACTAACGTTGTGGAATTAACTACCTGGAGAGTACAACATGGAGTTCCTCAAGTAAGGGGTGACAGGGATTTTAAGGGGGCGGCAACGCGTAGGTGATGCTCATATTTCAAACATCCACAGACACTTGACTTGTAGTCGACTTGTCTTGGCATCGCTGCAGGGAATCCGGGACAGGGCAAGTTTCAACTTGTTCGTAAATTATCTCTATCAGACAGATATAGGAGTGCCGACGTATGGTCTGTCAGATCCCCATACCCATGTTGAGAACTATGTATATTTTTGGAAACACAAACAAGTTTTTCAAGTGATAAAATACTGGGGGCTCTCCCTCAGAGTTTTTTTACTTCGTACGCTCTAGCCGGTCAAATTTTTTCCCATTCGTTTTATGCTTTTGATGAGATTAATTACATAACCCTAGACTAGAAAAATTGACCTTGATCAGAGCGTGGTCAGCCACTTGGTGTGAAGTTTATAACCAAAGGGTGTCTCACTGGCACCCACTTGCGTGAGTATTATTTTAACTGGGATAGTTCGGGGAAATTTGATTATACAGAAGATAGAGGGAAGTGATTTTAGAAACTATTTGTTTTTTATTTGAGTAAAAATAAAGGGTTACTTAAAGTTTTGGTCAAGCGTGAGTTGGCCATGAAATTGAGTGAATTTGATGAACAGTTTTTTTTAATGCTAATCAACTTAGTTTCTTGCAAAGATTGTTTCTATGTATGGGTAGAACAAAATGTGACCAGCAGAAATTAATAAAATTTGAATTTTTTATCATAATATTTTTTCAGATCAAGATGTAGAGATATGTTGTTCCTCTGCATTGAAATTACTAAACAGATTTTGATGAAACATTGCAATATTTTATGTCATTTAACAGAATAAAACACATATAAATTACACCTATTGTAAATTCCTAGTAGTTCCCAATTTTAGTAGAAAAAGTAATGTAACATATGCTCAGCAAGCAAACATAGATGCACTATAAAATGGTGCAACATTTGCTCAAAGTTGCTGTGTCCCTGTCCATACTTTTGAGGATTTTCTACTAAAGCATATCCTGAGAAAGCAGAAAATCAATAAAGTTACTATTTTCCATGTTTTATTAATAACTAGTGGACCCGGCGCGACTTCGTACGCGTACACCTATTTTACCCTTACCTGCCCTTTTTTTCTTACTTAAAAACCTTCCTCTTGAATCACTCTATCTATTAAAAAAAACCGCATCAAAATCCGTTGCGTAGTTTCAAAGATTTAAGCATACAAAGGGACATAGGGACAGAGAAAGCGACTTTGTTTTATACTATGTAGTGATATGAATAATAAGTTAAAAAGCTCCCAGAGTAATTTTTCAAAAATATTAAAATCCTAACTGTCCTGCAAATATTTTATAGAATTATATTATATTTACATGAATATGCCTTTTAGCAAAACCCTAAGACAAACAGTTTTCAGTGAAACATTCCATTAAAATATGGGCAGCAAAAAGCTAACATGCACCTACTGACCACGGCCCACTTAACGCACCCACTCATTACTTTTTAAATTAATCATTTTTGAGCGTCAGCTCAAAAAATTATTAAATGCTTGAAAATTGTGGAGGTGGTATTCAATTTATACACCATAAAAGTTATCATAATTATAAATATAGAAAATACAACTAATATAACATTTCATCACTTACTTCTTTGCTCAGCTTCTCAATACCTTCTTCATGTATCTTTACATATTTCGAATGTTTAGCGACAAATTCTCCAGACGCCGCCGGTGGTAAAATGTTCTCCCGTGACATTTTAAATTTAAACGTAGGCAACTGATCTATTTGTTACAAATATAAAGGCTCACTGGAGCAATTTATCAGCCGGCACGTATTTATATCCCGCTTGAATTACAAATACGAGATAACATCACGTCGTACGATTCCTACGAAGGTAACCTCTGTCTGTGCCGCTGTAAACAAACACCGCCCGTGTGCGGTAAGTTTGAGGATATGCCTTTGCTTGTAGGTTTAAACCTCTTTAATACCTATATTTAATTATAAAATACTGAGTACAACTCCCAGTAATACTGAAATTAGTAAGCAAATAGAATGCAAAGCAAATGAATCAACAAACCAAAATAAACAAGCAAAGATATCGTTCATAAATCGAGTAGAGTAGAGAGTCAATATCAATCAACTAAACGTCAATGTCAATCACCGTAATTCTGAACGAAACAACCTTGTACTATTCTACGCAGATTTGGAATTTCCATACGTCTACCTCTGTGCTTCTCCATAGTAATACTGTGATCCATATATTACGTTAAATGGAGCATCATAACCTAACAACAAAGTAACAACTTTTCTTTAAATTTTGTTGATTAGAAAGCATTTTGTTTGGAGTCGTTTGTTTGTTGAGGTTTAACGTTCACATTTATTGTGGTCTACAAATATGCCACTGGACGTTCAAGGAACATTTGTATCCCAAAAGATAAACAAAATAAGATGGATACCCGAGGAATACGTCGAAACAAAGTGCTTTATAACCGGTAGTTGGGACGACGAAGTGAATTCAATAAAAGTTTGGAATTTTGAAGCTCTACACGAAGACGAAGAGGTGGAATACCCTCGGCAGTTGTCAGAATATAAAGTCAATGGAGATGTAACAGAAATAAAGTTTACCGATAAATCTAAAATAGCAGTTTCCACTTCGGAGGGACATGTAAAGTTACTAGAGATCAGTGTTTATGAAAAAGAAACTCCACTAAAGGAAGTTTTTTCATGGAATGATTTGCATAAGTTCCGGTGAGCAAAACTATCTCAATCATAATAAATTTTAGATTTTCTATAATAAAACTTACAATTTAGTATAGTCGTGTCGCCCCTCTTGTTTGTTCTTTTTGGTAGAATAGTGACTGTTAGTACCTGCTTTAGCAGCGTCGGTGGCTGACTGGTTTAAGTATGTGACTCATAAGTGAGATGTACCGATTTGATGCCGACTGCGGCCATGAGTCCTTTCTGAGTTATATACATTAGTTTAATGCTAAGCTAACCGATGCTCTTATGGTGAGAGAAAATCTGCACAATGTGTAACCAAGATCCAATCTGGTCAGGTTCCCATGATAGCAGGGTCAAATAGCTCAGATGGTAGTCACTCTTCTGTAATTATCGGATCTGCCAAATCACGGATCATGAACAAGGCAAACCCCTGGCTTTTGTGAGCGAAAGTATTAGTAGAATTAGTACCTACCCAACCTAGCCTTGTAATCCAATTCTGTCCTGAATTACAAATATAATAAACTTTTTGTCTCATTGTTACAGATTGGATCCATGTTCGTGCACAGCTCTGGATACCTTTGAAGGAGATATAGCCAGTATAGGTGAAGAAGGAAACATAAACATACTCAATGGCCGTAGAGGAGATATCACTAGAACAATTACTGGTGCAGATAGCTGTTCCTTACATTCCGTGAAATTCATTAAACATAATGAGGTAATTGTTGGCATTTTGCTTACTGGTTCTTGCATTTATTTTTCTTGGATCTTATTCATATTTTATTTAAGTTATATATTATATATAGATAATTGAGGGAGGCCTATTCCAATTGGATCACACTTGGTGTCTAGACACCCAGTACTGGTGACATGATCATGAGATAATAGTGAAGTTCTAGAATATATACCTACTTAATGTGTTTTAGAATTAAAATCCTACTATTTTCTCAAAAATCATAACTCAATTTTCCTAAGGGATCTATTTTTATGTACTGACAAAAACTGTCAGAAAATAAACTAATAATTATAATATTTGTCCTCATCATTACACTCACTGGCACAATTATCCACCCACTTCATGTTTTTCCATTTATGCTCATACTTTTCGAGTGTTACATATCAGGCCTTAACTTTATAAATACTTAATAGACTTTAATGACGTTTTTACCAGTCGTAGCTCTGTTTAGTATACACAATAGCTTTTTCACGTAGATTAATTATAGAAATTTTAGGTTTTATAAGACCAGGAATATGTTCCTGGAATAATATTATGAGCAAATATGTAATTGGGTGTGCAAATAATTGAGCAAGTGACTGTAAAATCAATTTTAAGCAATTATTTACCTGCCTAGCTTCAGTCAGCCTAAACTAAATTCTCCTTCCAGGTTATAACAGGAAACCTGAGAGGTCACATGAAAATTTGGGACCTCCGATCTACTAACAACAAGCCTGCAGCAGCATTCCTTTTAGCTGGTGATGAACAGGCTGCTACCTGCATAGTAAACCACCCTACTCAGCCTCATTTCATACTGGCTGGAAGTGAATCTGGATCCCTTGCAGTCTGGGACCTGCGTATGAACGCATTCCCTACTTCCCTACTCAACGCACATTCCGCGGGGGTCACAGAGATGCAGTTCCACCCTGAGAACCCTCACAAAATGCTCAGCTGCTCTGCCTCCGGTGAGATCTGGGATTGGAACATGGAGGCAATGACGAAGAACACAAAAGGACCTGATAATCAAGTCACCTGGATGCCCTTAGAAGACAAAAGTGCTATGATGGTAAACTCCCTTATGCCTACGTTGCACAAAGCTATAAATACGTTACATTGTGATCGGGGCAGGATCCTCTGCGGTGCAGACAACGAAGCAGTTTATCTAATTAAGAACTTTAAGTATTGAATATTGTTAATTAACTTATTGTCTTTATTTTTGTATTAAGTGTAATAAAACAATTGTCAAAATATTATAGATTTTATTTAGATTGAAGGTAAATACACTTAAACATAGCATTATACATTTTTTAATAAAATACACCAAGTCAGTCTTTACTTGCTTAGTCAAAGTATTGGTAAAATATTATACAAAACACCACTTTAAATTTATTTATTTACAAAGTGCAAAGTATAAAATCATCAATATCATAATTCAAGGCACTAAGGTAATTTTGTTGAAAGTGCCTTTTCCAATAAACGGTAACTTTTAGAACCAAACAATTAATGGCACCACAATGTTGTTATCAATTTCAATTAAGCCAGAGATTTATTTACTACAATAACCATGACATTGCTTTCCTTAAGCTCTGCCTCGACTTATCTGGACTAAGGTATAACGAAAATATCACTAAACAAAAGAGTAAGATATTTGGCATCTCATTCACATGTTTTACACCGCACTAAATGCGTTAATCATAAAATTAACACGGAGTATATAATTATGTGTATTAACATTAGGTAAATAATATTATCACTCGTACATTATATTGTTCAGGAATACAATTAAAATAATAATAAAGCACAGCACAACTTGACTGAAACATTCACTCTTGGCTTGTTCCCTGGGTGCCGGAGCACCGTTCCTTTTTATTGGTCCATGAAATCAGAAGCTTCCCACATCTGATTGCGTCCAACGTTGTCTTTGGCTGTGTCATGTGGTTCCATTGCCGGGCAATGGTACCACTTGTTGAGACACGTCAAAGGTTGTGATGCTGGTTTGTTAGCCCTCGCCCTGGAAGTGGAGTCAGGTGTGGTGGTTTCGCCGGTGCTGGGGCTGCTTGCGCTGGGTGGCCGCCATGAGGGACGCGGGCACCGTCCACAGCTGTTCGTTCCACCTCATCAGGGCTTCGGTCACGTGGCAGCTGTTAGCCGCCGTCGCTAGCTGCGTCTCCAAGCTGTCCGACGGTTTCAACAGCAGGCTGCAAATAATATTTTATTCATTTTATTTTTAAGATAATAGCCTGATAGGTACATGTTTTCGGTTTCGGTGCAAAGCTCACAAAATGAATTGGCGTTGGTTGACTATCACAAAACGACAAATCCGCTCCCCATACATTGGTGTCCTGGCCGACGGTGGCCGGTTTCCTTCAAGTGGATCGTCTGACCGTGTGCCTTCCTTGGCAATAAGTGCCTCGAGTATCGGCGTGGGGTCGCACGTCTGTCGGACTTCTAATAATTGAATTTTGGAAAGCGTGCGAAACAGTTGCACGACCTTATTCCACCGGCCTGTTTCCGCCATGACGAACGTTTCATCCTTATGTCGTGGATCTTCCAGTTATCCGCACAAGCCACTTTGGTTCAACCTTTATAATGCGTACGGCCAAGGTATGGAACGCGTTGCCTACGCGTGTTTCCTGATCATTAGAATGTAGGCCTTCCAAACTTCAAGGCTAGAAAGAATAGGCTGTCCCTAGACAGGCATGCTCCATCTTTGGCAGCATCGTTACTAAGGTCAGATGGGGGTCAAGTGCCAGGGTAGTCTAATAAAAAAACAGCTCGATATCACCTCGGCGGGAAGAGCGTGGCCACAAGATTTTACCGCTTAGTCTCAAAATGTCCAGGTTGCATAATGTCCAAGTTGCAAAAGGTCCAGGTCGTAACCGCTTTAAATCCTACGAGTCTCTCCAGCCAAGTCATCGCTTAGTCGACAATAGTCGTGCTCGCCACTCACCTCGGCGGGAAGAGCGTGGGCGCGATGATCATGGCGACGTTGTGGTCGGTCATCTTGTTGGTGGCGGCGTGGCGGGCGATGTGCGTGGCCAGCCGTGTGAGCGCGCGCAGCGTGGCGCGCTGCTCCGCCGGCAGCAGCAGCACCAGCAGGCTCAGCGCGCGGCCCTGGCTGGCGCCGGAGAGGGCTGCGGGGGGAAGGGAGTATTACTAAAATGCTGGTAGGTGGGGATATATTGATAGTTATCTGCGTGACTGTGGCCAAACCAAGAGCCACATCGGTCCAAATGCTGTATGCGTCACTGACAAGAGGACAAACAAAGTGTTTATTTCGGCGAATGGATAACTTAGGCCTACCACGGGATCTCTTTCACAATGCACAAAACTGCGGGCCTAGATAAGTTCTACATGTAGGTATGTACTAACTACTATCTGATGGTTTCCACATGCAGGTAGGTAGATAGGTACTACCTCATTATCAGGTGGTACCTGATATAAAAATAAATAAAATTAAAAAAATACTATCAAGGAGCTTAGACGAGTTTGCTCAACAATAAGCTCATTCCATCGGATAATGTAGGGATTTGTCGATCATTATAGGTAATCGTGTTGTAGATAATTTCAAGTTGGTCATGATCGGGGGTTTGGCCTACCCAAACCCCGATCATGACCTACACCACGTTCTACACCTCTTCTGATAAACTTCTACCTGCTCGCTACACCAGATACTCACCATACGTATGGTAGAACAGCCTCATCAGCTCCATAGTGAGGGGCGGCTGCGGCAGCGAGCGCAGCAGCCGCTTGAACACCGCGGCGAGGTCGTGGCTGCTCGCGCGAGCGAATGCAGCCTCCACACCCAAGCGGTCCTCGTACCACTGACGCTCGATCAGCTGTGCCAGCGCTTCGATCTGGAAACGTTAGGAGTTTGTGAGACTTGTGATTGTGGGTGGTCGGATCGTTGGGAGGAATGAAATGAGTAGTTTTCACAAGCTTTTAGGTGATTGATTGTAAGTGTGGTGGTGATGGGAAACTTAAGGTATCAGCACACTAAGTCCGCGAATACGTTTAAGGCACTTGAATAGGCTTCTCGGTCAATCCCGGCTTCAGTCAGGGTCCATTTTCTTACTCTTTCTTCTCCACTACGTCCGGTTTTCGCATACCCGTCTACATTTTATGTAAATACAAACATAGGTAAATTAAATATAAACATACATAAAGCTCACGCCTTTATCCTATAGGAAGATTACGAGACTATTGTTCTCTGCTCTATTCTGACTCAACTCCTCCTTCGCATAAGTATATCCACAATTCTTTTTATACCTACATCTCAAGGCGAACTTTAATACCTACAATCTGCAAAATTTTCCACCCACCTTCTGCTTATTCCCGGCCACGCGTAGCAGTCCCTCGTCTTTCCCGCGCGAGCGCAGTTCTTCACACAGCGAGCGCACCACGCTAGGCACCGAGCTCCAGGTCTCCTCCCAGAGAATCATGTCTTTGCGCAGCAGCGTCTCCAACGACACGCCGAACACTGAGCCTTCTGGAATGACAATGAAAACAGTTTTAATACTTATGTTAGACTTGCCTGCACTGCAGTGCATTCAACGTTTTTTTGCAGAAACAGTTGTGGCTAAGTTAGGAGAATTCATTTGAGAATTGTGTCAACGCGGCTTTGGAATCCCGTTTTTTTATTGAAGGGCCATTTAAAGGCACGCCCTTCGTCGCAAACAATACTTTCACAACCTAATTCAGTTACTATGGCTTAGTTAACATACTTCTATAGTTTGAGCTACACGTTAACAAATACTTTCCGTATTATCAAAGGAAAATATGATATGTATGAAAGATACTTCTATGCCTAATACCTTGTAACCACCACCGTAGCGCCTTAAAACCCCACTGACCTTCTTTCCTCTTCTTCTTAGGGGGCTTCCTCTTCTGGAAAGGCAGTGAGTATCTATCAAAGAGTGCCGTCAGCTCCAACAAGAGCAATGGCTGCAGTCTCTTCAGCTGTGGCTCGGTCAGCGTCTCGATGTCCACGCTGCTGTCTTCCTCGGGCCAGTCCTCCTCGTGGTCCATCATTTGGCGGTCGAGGTTGAACTTGTGTTCGAAGCTGAGCGGCTGCTGGCCCCCTGTTGCGCTCTTCGCTCGCGAGACTGTCGTTTTGCTGAGGGGCGAAAGAGAGAGTACTATAAGTATTTTATCGCCAAAGTGTTATATGAACTGATATCTCATCAGGTATTTGTATCAGGTTATGGAAAGGGGTTTAGTGATGAATGAAAAAGTGAGTTCATAGTCCTTATTGCAAATAAAGACACTTTTGACATGCCATTATAACTACTCAAGCATAAAATGAGCTGAGCTGCAGAAATTAAAGCAAGCTTGACAAAGTCATATTGCCGCACAGTTAGATGCCGATACCTAGGTCGTATCAGGATATTATCTTACGTATTGGTAACAGAAACTGGTCTTCATCTATTGTAGGTATTTGAATGGTATAAAAGAGAATTTAACACTTACATGAATGCATCGTTGTTCAGAATCGATCCATTGATTCTCTCCTTCCCTATTCTGGGGCCTTGAACTGTGCCGTATCTTTGGTAGCCAAGTAGCTCGATTCCCTCTGAAAAGTGAAACATTAATAATTACTTGTACATCGCAATAAAAGAGTTCCTGCAATGACCTACATTTATGTTTCAAACGACTTCGTTACGGAGGAATGTCTAATGTTAGGGGACCCCACATTCACGAACATCAATGGAAGAAAAATAGTTAGCAAATGTCTAAGAAAGTGTTTTTGTAATACAGTGACATGACAATTTAACGTTTTACGCTCCTCCCAAAGCCTTCCACAGTTTCTATCTCTTGCATCCATCGGATCTTTACGAGACTCGACGTTCCATCTCGTGGGAGCAGTGGGACTCGAACCCGGTACGCTTACGAGTTGGATACATTAACCACTACGCCACTGATGCTCGTACACATGATGAAAACATGATACCAACATTAAATACTTCGACATACAGGTACGCACGCTTATATATTTTTGTGATGTCAAAAAAATCATGTCTACATCTATGTATATATCTTACCAGTATTAGTAGCGATATCAGCCCAGTGCAGATCATTCGGCTTGAAGAGCTCGTGCATGGGCAGCGGCGGCGAGTGCGCGTGCGCGGGCGGCGAGAGGCGCGCGCGGCGCGGCGCGGCCGGCGCGGACGGCGTGCGGGCCAGCGGCGCGTGCGTGCTCACAGGCGGGAAACTATCACTGTAAACGTGTGGGAATGTTAGATTAGGCTTTTGTTGGTGCCTAAGGGTGTAGCCTCCGACATTCTAAAATGTAATGTTGTAAATTTTAATGCACCGCCTGCAATTTTTTAACCAGTTTTCGGGGTAGACTGGTAGATAAAGCTACAACGCTTTAAGCCCACCTTCTTACTATTTTGTGCATAAAATATTAAATAAATAAATTCAAGTGTCCCCTGAAGTGGGGCGGGAAGCTATCGCTGTAATCGTGTGTGAATGTTAGATGATACTTTCATTAAGTGCCTAAGGGTGTAGGTGGCTCCCAGCGGCGCGTGAGTGCTCACAGCCGGGAAGCTATCACTGCAATGTTAGATTATGCTTTCGTTAGGTGCCGGAGATGTCGTCGATGACAAGACTACGGCTACTCCCATGACATTCAGGCGATGCAGGAGCGCCGCGGGGTGTAGTGGGTACACCGGCGACTGTTGGAAGTCCTACACAGGCCCTCCGTCCCCCCCTACAGAGGGTATCGTGCGTAATGCATTCAACGCGTAAAAAAAGGCTTTCGTTAGGTGCCTAAGGGTGTAGGTGGCTCCCAGCGGCGCGAGCGTGCTTACAGGCGAGAAGGTATCACTGTAATCGTGTGGGAATGTGAGATGACGCTTTTGTTAGGTGCCTAAGGGTGTAGGCCCCGACATTCAAGTGACCTCTGAAGTGGGGCGGGAAAATGTAGCTAAATCGTGTAGAGCTTTCGCTGGGTGCCTGAGGGTGTAGGCGATTTTGATGATCTAGGTAAGCTGTTGACTGAACGTTGTGAGCGCTGGTTTTCTAGAATAGATACCTAGCTACCAGAGGGATTCTTTAAGGTACGTTCGAAGTTGCCTGGATATACGGCAGAAGTAATTGTTATTCTTTATCATGAACTTCGTCCGCGTGGACCACTTTTTACGTTTTCCCTTTCATTTCATTTATTATCTTTACCTAATAATATCGTGACATCATCATTTGCGACCTGACCTGATTTCTCTTGATGAGCATACGGTGGCATGATGAAAACTATTTAAGTAGATATCCAACCTAATGACACCTTTGAAATTGAAGTGCTATCCGCAATCTAGCCATCATAATGACGAGCGCAGCTATCTCGAAAGCTGTGTCAATTGTTTGAATCGCGGCAGCCAGGTCAACACTAGGTTCGCTAACTGCACATTCCAAGAAAACAGTGGTGATCGACGTCACACTGTTGAGATAATTGAAGAGCTTTTGGTCTCTACTTTCTCACCTATCTACCTACGCACTGGCATGGCAATCCCCTGGCAATAAGCTAGCCTTAATAGTTTGACGTCACCATTCTTTACCATTCGACATTCAATCATTTTGGCAGCCAGTTCAGTTGGGAATCTGTTCGAGGCCTTAGTCAGGGGTTACTACATTCCAGGCGGTCTGTTTGCCTACCGGATACCATAAAAAAGGGTTGAGAAGGTGGGTATCTTTCCTTTTATCTTTCTACTGTTAACTTGTCTCCGGGCGTGCCTGAGTGTCGAGACAAAGGTTCTGTGTATGGTCGCTTCTCTAGATCCTAGGTTTGAATGAGTGGTGGGGCAAACGCCATTGCCATGTTGACTACGGCGTTGCGGTCGATTTTTCAACATTTTCTTTTCTACCCATAAGAGACCCAGAAGAGTTTAAAAAGGTACTCACACAAAGTCCGGCGGCGTGGCGCCGTCGGCCCACTCGGCGGGCGGGCTGCCGGAGCCGCCGCTCGGCAGCGAGTCCAGCGAGTCCGGGGTCGCGCTGCGGGAGCGCGGCTCGCTGCCGCTCGAGTTCTGTGAAGAGGATGGGGAGGATTAGAGTGGGTGAGGAAGCGGGATGTCGCATCCGTCCCGGCGTTCACAAATTCAGTCACTCGTGAGGGGAGACGGTCAACCAAGTGTGACGTGTGACAAGGGGTGGGATGGGTTAATAATAAGCAGATGGTCGTAGGCTACTGAACTATTTTTTTTTTCAAAGTGTACCTTAGCTATGCAATAACAAAGAAAGTCGGAAGAGATGTAGCGATTATTCGATGACGGAAGTAGGTAGCATGCGCGTCTGGTCTGCTAAGAAAGCTATACAGAGCGCGCGCGAGTTCATGTCCATCGGACCCCACTGTCTAACTCAAACCGCAACTGAGTAAAATGGACATGCATCGAGCCTTTAATAATTGCTACTCGAATTATTTAAGTAAATAGCGCGAGGCAACTCATGGACGGTCAGATAGGGCGTTTTGTTGAAGGATTCTAGTAGATAATAAGTCTAGGTATGTGATATTAATTTCTGTTATACTTAGAACAGATCGAGGGTCAGCGGCTCTATAAATCATCGGCACAGCACCCTATAAGGCTTTGTGTTGTTTTGTTACTGCTTCCTTCCGCCTGTCACAAACATCGATAACTTCAAAGAGTAGGTACTATAATGTATAAGTAAACGTAAAGATAATAAAGTAGGTACCTACAGATAGGTACTCGACAACCATGCTCAAGTCTCGAGGAAGTCTACTAGCTAGGCAGACGTAGGCACCTTTTATAATGAAGTCATGTCAATAGCTAATAAATTCACTTCCACGGCTTCCTACTTTTTGCTCAATAACTCGCAGTTGGGACACGGAGACAGTTCCACGTCATTCTCCGCGTTCCCAACACGTAAGCTCGCTAATCGATGGATAATTTGCGACGATGTCGGAACCTTGTCGGCGCATTGTTATTTTAAACACTAGGTTTTTCTCGAATAGAAAGCACATCGTGAGAGCTTGTAATTGTCGCTGTTAATGTCTCTTTCACAGAGTAAACCAAGGAATTGTTTGTTTCTAATGGAAAGAGAAACTTAAAATTACGTATTGTCCCCGTACGGTTATGCAATTTTGGCGGCGAAAGACCGTGGCGAAATTGAAAATGCATTAAACTTTACTACTATGTTTACCTACATACGCAGCTCAACTTAGACCGAGTCAGGCTGGAATTACTGACTGACCAGAGTCTTTGAAACCCACGCATTACAGGCTTTGCAAAATTGTCCTATAAAGAAAGGCAATGAAGCGTACATGGTTTTCGAAACATTACGGTTTTAGTATCCGATGTGCGTTCGTGGATACCCATCAATTAAGTTCGCATTTCTGAGGTCGGCTACACCCTTATTAGGCGGTCGCTCGCCGCGTTTGTACACGGATGGTCTTCCTGTCTCTACTTATCTATCAACCGTTGTTTATTTCTCCCTCGTTAAAGCGATATCCGTTCCATCACCATGTGGGTAATAACGCTGTGTAGGGTCCGTCTTGTTTGAAATATGGGTCTACAACAAAGCTAGCTACAAATGACACGTAAAATTCTAATAAATAACCCAGTGGTATATATGGTGTAGATGTTCGAGATTGTGTTTTATAAAGTGTTCTAAATTTGTTTCAATTGTCATTTTCGTAAATTATTTTGAGAGGCTCAAATGAAAAGGCACAGAGCTTGATTCGAAATATTCTAAGCCCCGCGTGTTTAGTTGAACTAAGTGCTGTTTCAAGACAAGTAGTGTTCGCAAGTATTCGCAACTGTGCTTTAAGTAGACCCTTCCCTCCATCGTTAACGCCAGGCACAACCGTTAACCAATTACGTTCCGTTTCTGTTCCAAATTGCGGGAACCAGATATTTCAAATACCTAGCCTAGTAGAGTCCAGGATATTTTTAATCTTTGCAGTCCGAGCAGTCCGCCTGTGTGAGTAACACCGCCTCTTTTATTTCTGCCGCCAAGCAATAGGGACTGTTATGGACTGAGATGATGTAGCCAAAGCAATAACAGGCATGTGGCATTTCATCTTAGTCACAGTGAAAACACAGCTGCGGTTTTGCTTTTTATTAATAAAACCTAAGGCATGAACCGTAGATGTTCTGGGCGATAGTTTACGCTTACCATCAGATAGACTGTCTGCTCGTTTATGACTGCCTAGAATGAAAAAAATACACGCAATATCACGTTATGTGGTCACTAAAGTATTCATGACTTATTAGATATTAAGTAAGTAGTATAAGGGCCGATTTTTCAATCCTTAGATAAAACATATCAGTCTGATAAATTATTGTGCGACTAAAATAAAATAGTATAATTACTTCATAATTGTAAAGGATTATAGTTTGTTTTAATTTGGCTGTGTATCACTTTATCGGGCAGATAAACTTTATCTGAGGATTGAAAAATCGGCCCTAAGTCTTATAAATCTAAGCAAATGACTAATTCATGGTGTACCTAGGTAGGTGTGTCGGACGTTATATGACAGATGAACTTATCATTATATCGACTTCACGTCTGCAGTCGTGCGGTCTGCGCTCCCACATTAGCTATGCGGGCAAAAACCGGCCACCTGTACGGAAGTGAACCTGCAATACTAGATCCGGAGGTACGGCATCTGTGTCAGTAGTCGGGTCGAACCGGTCGCTGTTTCACTATAACGGACGGACAACTCACTCTGATTCCTGTATCGATATGATTGATTTGAATGGTGCATCTACACTGAACTTTAGAGGTAATGTGGCAGTCAAATAGCTTACTATCAATCGTAAAAATATCTCTGGGCTCTGGTTGTATTGTACTGCAGTGTAGGTATATCAAACGCATTATCTAGTAGTGTGTATAAAATTTTCTTGAAATTAGATTATGTCTATAGGTAAAAGAACTAGCATTCGACTAAACTCTACCACGCTATATCGGTTTGTTTGCGAATTTTCTCAACTTATATAAACTGCGCAATAGATTTTAAAATGGCTAATATGATAAATAACCGTAAGTACCTACCTTCTAATACTTCATACCTACATGTGAAGTATAAGATTATTGAGATATACTAATATTAAAACGAATATTATCGCAAGTAATGATTGAAACGTTGATTTGAAATCTGCAAGACTTAGTTGTAGGTATTATAAGAAGTACATAAGCTATTTTCCTCCTATAACGCTATAAATTACCTACAAAATAATTACATTGTTACACAATGTTTTCCTTAATCCAACAATATATGAATATTAATTACAAACGTTAATGGTTCCGATGGTTTAATAGCGTTACCAGTTATTTCACATAACGCTTACATTACGTCTCATTCATTGTCATAATCACCCAGCAGTGTCTTTGCAAGTAATGGAACCAGTTTAGGTTCTGCAATACAGCTAATTACCTACCTATGTATCGGAACGATTGGGGAAAACTCAGTCGTATCCTATGATAAAGATCTTTCATACCAATGTTATTAACACATGCGACATATTGCCTACTTACAATATTTTACGTACCTACTTAGTATTAATAGGTATTCCTGAGACTGGTTGAAGAACAGTCTCAGGAGTATTATTATTTGTAAATAGGGGGCACCTAGTTACATCCTACTACGAAAGTTTGTAAGGATGGATGTTTGCTACTCCTTCACACGAAAATTACTGAAAAGATGTTGATGAAAGTTGGCACTAACGTAGCTTAAAGTCCAGAGTAGCACATAGGCCATAATTTATCCCCAAATTCAATGTAAATCGTGCGGGAACGGGTCCGGAACATAACAATCGAATTTTACGCGAGCGACGTCGCGGGAAAAAACTGGTGTACTAATACATACTCTCAAATTTTTGTAGGTAGTATAAATACTACCTTAACAATACTACCTACAAATGTCCACCAAAGTGCCAAAACTGTGCCAAAAAGTGTCCATACTGGGGGCAGACCCCTAATTTTTAATATAAAATAACATTAGATATAAGTATTTTTTTTTTGTTCACAACATGTTAAACTATGGACCATCGTCTGAAATAAATGTTTATTTATTATAAAACAACAGATGCCTGGCCGAGATCAAGAAGTGCCTCTATACTTCGGATATCAAACCATATATCCTTCAACACGCCACGCAGAGTTTCTATTTCCTTGATCGAGCTCCAACGGCGGATAAGCAACTGCGTAGATTACGTTACGCGAATTAAGTGTAACACTCTAAAATGTGAAGCGCACAATAAAGTTGCGAGCATAATTCTGTTAACGTACCGTAGAGAATTGTATTATTGTTTGAATTGCGTATCTGATATTTTTACTTGAGTATTCTGGAAGAGGTTCTGTTAGGTATGCTTGCCTAAAGCCAAAAATGTGACGGCTGGATAGATTACCAAGCAATGCTCTAAATACTTGGATGAACAATGTTACTATCGCAATAGAAATGCGTGTTAAATTTTTAACTACTATTATTTTAGACGTTGCACGTTAGTTGCCCAATTCGCCCACTTTCCTGAACGTACTTACGTTAAAAACACGAAAACGTTGATAAACATTACTTAGGTAACACCGTAAAGACACAAAATTGACGCCTCACCATTCCCTCGAGATAGGACTTGAGCATGGCGAACCGCTTACAGTTCACCATTTTCTCACACATTTTCAGCCGAACAGTGTCACAGATCATCGTGAAGAAAACTTGAGCACAGAGAGGGAACAAAATATAACTTATAGAAGTAAATTCTTACACCATCACTACACAGTGAGCGCGAACAGAATGCAGTACATTCGTTGTTTGGATCGTTTAATTCACGCAGTTTAGTTATGAAATTCGCCGGACGCCGGACGCGCCGCAATTGTGCGTTCCGAGTGCGTCCGCTTTAAAATCCACCAATCACGACAGCCGCATACATTTTCGGTGTTACCTAAGAAGATTTTTGGGCGAAAATGTAATTTTAATTTATTTAATGCACATTGCACAGTCCCAGTTGCATCGTTCGCGCGAATACTTGGGCTTTAATTATCTTTTGTTGTTATGCAAAAACTAAGTATAATTTAAAACTTCACGTTAACTTTTGTCATTGACACTTTCGAGATTTTCACAACATGTCTATACCTATGTACGTACATTGAATCGAAATTCCCTGCGCGAAGTAACAAAGGACAAAAATGGAAACATTTTTTTACTACACAAAGTGTCCAGTGACACTGCTACCTTGACCACGTTACCGTTAAAACTAGAAAATCTACCAAAAAGTCCCTAAACCTTAATTGGATATTTATCTAATGACTGCCTGAGTTATGTAGGTATATCGCGTGACCTTAATTCTCGGCTTCGTTATTACGTAGGTACTGCATTCATTAACTTTATGTTTTGAAACTATTTCAGCAATTCGAAGTAATTTGTTAATAGAGGAATTGTTTAATTTAGTTTCATCGAAATCATACCAATAATGTAATAGCAATTAAACATACTTATAGTACCTACCTTCAGTGCCTACCTGGGCAAACTATAAATATAGGTTAGTATAGATTCAGTGATATAGGTAAGTACCTAAATCGATTATTATTTTCGACCCGGAAACCCGCGACCTGCAATTTACATAGAAATATTTCCGTCAAATCAGTGCCATAAGTGGACGCAATTACTCTAGTTTAATAGGGAATACCTACGTTGTCGTTTCAATTTGAGGGTTAAAATAATTAGGAAAAAAATATTATTTAAGCTAACATAAATCGTTATTTTATTGAGTTTACATTATTTTATAGGTTTTAAATTTCAAACGCGACAAAATGGTTCAATAGCGGTTCAAATAAAACAAACCTGAAATTTTTATCGATATATCTATAACCATTTTGCGAGACCTCGTTGAAGAAGTTCTAGTTTTATAGTTTAGCAAAGCATAAGTTTTATAATACTTTATAAGAAGATCAACAAGAGATTTATGCCAAAAAAAATCATCTTGACCGCAACCATAGCTGTCTGCTCTGCCTAGCATTACCACAAGGTATCAGCTCGATTAACCCACTGGCCGGCGAGTTGGCACAATTGGTGCAATGCGTCGGAGAATCGAGCTTATTATGGTTATTACTGGCTGACCACAATGACATGAAAGAGATCAGTCAGTGAGTTGCTAGTAATGCTGTGTCAGATCATTATAGGAAGTCGCGCACGGCTGTACGTGTTTTTACTAGCGATCCCTCAAGGTTTCTGGGTTTAGTCTGAAACCATTCTTTTTTAATACCTAGGATGTCACAGGAATGGACGGAAGGTGGTTACCGTCGTCCAAGACATCTGTAAACTAGAAGAGCGGATGCGGTGCCGGGCTTTGAGGTACCTGTAGCCTGTGCGTTTTATTTTGAAGAAAGAACAAATGAGGGTAAGCCCACCTAATTGATAGCGGCAAGGCCAACAAGTGTCGACCATAACATTTGTCATTTAGGGTTATATCGAACGACGAAGATCTTGAAAACTGAATACATCGCAATTCCAGGCATCGTCCTTTATTCAGTCATAAGAAAAGTGATAAGTACGTATAAACTTGACCCAAGCAAGGCAACCGGTTTCGAGCGCAGTCGGTGGACACCCAAATCGGTGAGATTCGAATAAATGTCGTAATTAAACCTGTCAAGTAAAGTAAAGAAAAGTAAATATTACGCTATAAAGTTTTGTTTGGTACGAGAGCGTGCTTATCGTTATAAACGATCTCACTATATGCATCGAAATGCATTTCCTCCCTACATTGGCCTCCATCGTTAATGCACTTATTTATGGAGAGCATTTTGATAAAGTGATGTCTCTGAATTGTTTCCTCTCAACTCGTTTCCTTTCACCTTTAATTCGAACAACATTAAATACTTAATACTTTAAGAACCTATCTACTATTCAATGATTTTGAATACCCCAGTATAAATACTAATATATCTTTGGTAATGTACTAAAGCTATAGTAAGTACCTATCTGATTTGTCAGATCGCTCGGAAATTACGGGACGTAAAATGAACATATTAAAACTAATAATTTAAAAATCAGCAAGCATAGCTGTGGTTCTTTATTTTCCACTAATAAAGCGTTGACGAAGGCTACTTGTTATTTAGACAAAAATAACCTTTCGAGTTTGAAATCACGATATTAGTACCTATCTAAATCAAGGCCGCGGAAAAAGTGCGGCTTTCCCGATCGTCTCGAGACAGCGATATTGCTAAGTCGTTTATTTATTATCGTCTGTATAGTCAGCCAACAAGCAAGTGTCGTTTCTATATCAATATTTTACACTAGGAGGGCATTTCTTACCGAAATATTACCGAATTACAAGCTTGATTGCAGTCAATTATTTCATCGTTCGTGTGTGGTTTCGTTTAGGGATGCGCTCTTTCGGTTCGATATAATCTAATATCGAAAGCGTACGGTTTAGTGACGTTTATATAATTTAACGCCCCTTGCTCCCTTTCTTTCCACCTTCCTTGCGGATCGATTTAATTATGTTTTAGTTCATATCACGTCAGACATAAAAAATCTTATAATTTAGCTGGCAAACGAAATTCTAAACAAAAACAATGTGGCTTTGCTTATTGATTTTCTTCATAAAAGATAGAGGCAAACGAGCAAGCCAGACCTTATGGAAGGTAACCACATCCGCCTACGGATAAGTTAATTTAAAACATTGGTTTGCTCTGTCCTCGACTATAAATCGACAATCGATTCAACAACTTGGGCACATCCCTAGTTCCATTCAACCTCCAATTATGGGTACTTTGTAGCCGCGAGCTAAACCGGTCTTTTTGGACACCGATTTGAAGATGCGGATATATTATACGAGCATGTTAGAGACCCGACACCGGTGTAAAAGTTAAGATCTCGTTCGATAAGCCTTTTATATTACCATTTGTTGGGATGGGCCCGCGCCGGCATGAAGCCTCATTAACTACTCTATGGAAAGTCTGTACGAATTTCTCTTCGATGTGATCTCAGTTGTCATGTCGGATGGATAATTAATGCGCAAAAGAGTCCTGTTATAAAGTTGCTTTGTGGTCCCTGGAGAACCCAGACAGACTGTCTTCGAAAACGAACGGAAAAAAGGGATGAAGATTGCGATATTCTATTCCACCCGATATCGTCCAATGTTCGAATAAAGAGGTACTAGGTAGATAAGACACGATGAACGACCACGCCTTAACTTAGCATCTGCTCTAGTAGCAGTCTGAATCCACTCCCAAACAGGTGCGATAATGCGTCCTCCGGTAATAGATTCCGTTTTTGCGATATCTATTGAGTACATTTTGCAGACCCGATACGCAGCAGACTGGAAAGGACGCGGAGCATTATCGAAAGAATGCATATGATAACTTCGCGCGTAATACCGCACCTGTCTTGGAAGAGCCTTCGCCTGTACAAACTTGTACAAAGTTGAAAAAACTCACCTCCAAGTCCCTGAACACGTCCCTGATGTCCGGCTTCCTGGCTCTCGAGGCTGCCCGCTTCCTTCTCACGGTGCGGTTGAGGCGTCTCACGCGTCGCCTCACGGCTGCGGCCTGTTCTCTGGGCAGGGGCCTCACGGCCTCACCCAGTTGGGCCTCGGTGACCTCCTGGCCGGCTTGGAAGGGTGCCGCGAGGGACCCCAGCCCTGCGGCCTGCAGCCATTCCGTCTCCAACTCGCCCTCTGTTGGCAAAGAGAAGGGGTTGAGTGTTGGTCGAATTCTAATATCAAATGTTATAGATTTCGTTTTAAGTTTTAGTGACGTTTCTTCGTTAAACTTAATTTCAATCAATATTTTATTAGTGTAAGTAATATTATCGACAACAAAATATTGTAATAGAAAGTTATCTGTGTGAAACAGCAAACAAAGTAAGTAAAAAAGATCCTAAAAACTCTACATTAACTTCGATGTAATTGTCTAGATTACATTACGGATATTTTAAATTATCTCACAGAAATTAATCAGTAATGGTATAGAAAACTCATGTTCCCAGAACAACAAGTTTTTGTGTTCATCCATCCGTGTATAACGCACAGAAGCAGCCACAAAAAACGCAAGCTACATGTTTAATTGTTTCATCCTTCGTTCGTTCACAGATCAATCTAAATTTTTTAGTTAAACACAAATCTTCCGTGACTATGTGTCTGTAGAAAAAACGGGTACCCATAAGCTGTACAATGTACCGGATAGCACTACCTCCACGCAGTGTTATTCTTTTTTTGGACGACGATTTGTGAATAAGATTGGTTCGGGAAAAAAATCCGCGCCTGAAGACGAAGGTCAAAAACCTCATTCACATGCAGCAGTAGTTAGAAGCTATGATCATGATGATACAACTTCCTAGTAAAAAAGACTAATTTGAACTCGAATGGTAAACGGCAGATGATAGCGATGTCGATTTAACTAACTTCCTGTCAAAAAAGATGATGTTAATGTCATAATTCCAATAAACTAGACGTTTGTATAATAATGTGAGCAATTTTTCTGGAAACAGTTTCTTGGGATAAATGTTATCCTAACAGCCTAGCAATTTGGTAGCGTCCTCAAAAAGCATGCTTAATAAAACATGTTCCGGCCAGAAACATAAACGTGAGAAACGTTGCAAGATTCAAGTCCGTGGCCTAATATGCACACTCTTGCTAACAACTCGAACTACTAATGAGTTCATTTCAAAATGGCCATGCTCCATGGTACTTATTTGTATCAAATCGGATAGATCGACATAGGTCATTGCAACACGAAAATTGCCACAACGTGCTGCCACCTCGATGAAATCAGTATGTACCGAGGAGAACACTTCAAATTCCACCGTCAGAGTTTTGTATTGACAACATTAAGAAGAGAATTCCACTGCGTTGCCGACTGTTCGCTTTTATAATGAGATACCGCAAAAAATAACAGTACACTTTGATCGATATATTTCAACTTATAATAAAAGCCTACATGTATTACACCCACGTGGCAAATTGCTTTTTAATCATGCCGAGACAAAGAAATTGTTGTTCGCCATAATTAATGTACGAATTAGGATATGTATAAGTACGTACGTACAGTAACCTACACGTTATGTAATGATAGCAATTAGTTTAGTCTGCAAACCATTTCTTTGGCTAATTCGCCTATTGATGTAAAGATTTAAAAAAATAACAAAACAATAATCTGGTGAGTGATGACTAACCAAAGAGGTAGGTATAATTTAGCGGGCTGCTAGAAGTGATAATTTGAAACGTCTCAGGAAAAACATATCCAAATCCACGCCCACAGGAGGATACGTATACAGTTCTCACCAACTTGCTACAGCTAAATATAGTAGTCTGTCTGTGAGTCAGCGGTTAACGCCTGGCTTTACTAATAAGCTCTGTTATATTTTTCATGTTTCTTTTTTCCGTGTCTCGTGTTTCCGTTTCTTGGACTTTTAACACGTTTAACCTCTTTCCTTTTAAAATGCGTACGATTTCAACATTCAGGGCGGCTTGTACCAAACTCTGAAACGCATTTAAGCTGATACTTAAACGTTTTTAAGAATTTGGTGCAAGCCGGGCTAAATATGGAGTAAGTAATTAATGTGTATATTTTAGAAAGAACTGTTTGAATCTATACATAGTATAACATATAGTCGCTAGCCGCGTCTATCGTTATTACAATACTCTGAATACGCTGAATACTGGGCGAACAAAGTGTAAGGGGGAGTTAAGTCCATCGACTCAATAAGAAGATTACAATACTTAATTATAATCAAAATAAGTCCACAACATCTTCAAAATCAACTTTAAACCCTTAAAATAAAATGAGAGGCAAGCAAAACATGTATCAAGTATAATGTTACTATACATAAAAGAAGACTTGAACAAGAACTCGATTCTAACTAACTCGAAAAGGAAACGTGCTATTCCCTTCATCAAGGACTGTCTCCAGCCAGACAACTTAACGAGCTCTCGAGAATGCATTGAAATTTCTATTCGTTTATTTGTTGAGGATATCTTCATTTAGAAATCTAATCTAATCTTCCTTTTCAAATGAACACTTTTTGCGAGACTTTCTGCGAAAAGATTATTGGCGCAATTATTGAATTGAAAGGATATTAATTTGTTTTCATGACTGTGAATAAATAGAAAATAGCTGCTAGCTTTTGCTCGGGACTTCGTTCGCGTAGAATTCGATTATTTTCGTAATGTCGTCTCGCTGGAACCACATTGAATTTCGGGATCAATTATATCCAGGCTGAATTATAAGATACAACAGCGCACATCAAAATCGATTCAGTAAGTTTAACGTGAAGGATAACATCCATCCCTACAAACTTTTAGAAGTAGGATCACTTACCTACAGTATAAAATAAAGTCGTCAAAGTAAAGTGATGGGGTTTTCACCATCAGTTTGAGAATTTCTTCCGGAATGTTTACATACAAATTATACTAAGGAAGAGCCGAGAAAACTTCGGTTTAGTATTGTCAAATATTAATTATTACAACTTTCGGTTTCTTTAGACGTAGAAAGATTAACCGTCTGTTTGGTTCCATTCATCAGACTTGGATAAGTTACGTCGTAAATTTTGGATACAATTTTTCGGCAATAAACACATCGAGTCGCACCCCCGCTCCGTTAAAAGCGTAGTGTTCTATTTCAGTAAGCGAGAGCTGCAGGATGTTATTTGTTTAGTTAACTCTCCACAATGTATTTATAGCTAACCCGATGGAAAGTAGCCGCTGATTAGGCAGACGGTCGTATAAATCTTCTTTAATAACACTTGACAGTGGCTTTAAAGATATCTGCAGCTTCGTTTCTGTAGCAATAATTTTTATGGCCCTCAGTGGCTATCCATTGAAGTTGTTTTGTTTGGCGTGATGTGGGGTTTTTGGTATCATAACCATGATCACAGCCAACGAGCGTCGGTGGGCGAGTGGTTAAGGTATCCGACTCGTAGCCGAGAGGTACCGGGTTCGAATCCCATTGCGGCCATGTACCAATAACTCTTTTCTGAGTTATGTACATTATTGAAATGCTAACCGATGCTCTTACGTGAGGGAAACCATCGTGATGAAACCTGCACATTGTGGTGACTTCCCCTGGTAGTAGGGTTACGGAGGTCAGATGGCAGCCGCCCCACTGTAATTATCTGATCTGACAAATCCTGGATGCTTGCCTAGAAACGCCAAGATGATTTTTTTATCGTGATCGCGGCCCGTATCACTCCACGGACTTAGGGCCTCTCCCGTTTTTTGTATTGCCATTTCAAATCAAACGTTCAAATGGAACTTGAAATGTGTATCTGTCAATTGTCAGCCTCATTTCAGTGGATGCACCGAAGCGAAATTTAATATCCGAGACGTTACTGATCAACCGTGAAACATACAAAAACTCCTACTCAAAATGTGGCTGACGTTTGATCGACAGACTGTATTCGGAAGAGAAAAGGATAAAATGAAATAAAACAACTTCTACAGAGGTAGCTACAGTGGTAGCGAACGATCGTCGGTGCTCGATGAAATTTCTATCCGGTTTTAGTAACGGGAAACGGATAGGCGGATGTAACAGGATCGTTGACTGAGATATTTTGTAAACACGTTGCATTGTTTAGCTGGTAGCAGTTTTTAAACAGCCATCCCGTAATCCCGTAAAAGAGGCAAACATCGCGAAGCTAAGAGTGTTTGCGTACGCATGGTACAGTGTGAGGAGAATGGAGGAGGAATAGGAGCAGAAGAAGCGGAAGAGGAGGGTGGGAAGGAGGATGGGAGCTGGCCGACGGGTAGTAGAGTGTGTTGTGACGTAAGAACGCTAAGGGAGAGTGCTTATGGATAACTGGATTTGTGGGTATCAAGAAGTGCGCACACCCAAAGAGCCACCGGCAAGTAAGCGTGCGTATCACCGTGATTAGGTCTGACGTGGTCCGTATGACCGAGAGGACCCTGGGAGAGAGGACGGTGTGCCATCGCGTATTATAGTAACTACAGATCTTTGTAAAACATTTAAATTGTAGGTATATTGCCTACTGCCACACGTTTACCTCTAACTTTGTTGAAAACAAAGCTGCGGCTACTAATCATGCGTGCACGTTTGTCGCGCCCACAAACAATCGGTGTTTGCGCAAGTCCTCTATTTAAATTCTACGCATTATCCAAAGGCTCAATAACAATAAAGCCAGGCGTCATCAGGCGGCGAAGGCTCACCCTTGCAACAGCAATTCAATCCCAGACAATTTCCAAACGCACTCCAGTCACTGATAACAATAACAATAAGCAGTAAACGGATGGTTTCCTCAAACCGCTCGTAACATTATGTTTTTAACACTCGATTTTACGACTCACGTTGGACGAGCGTGGAACATAAACATGAGAAACACCAAACATGATGCAACGCTTTGACCCTATTTGTTGAGTTCGCAAGTGAGACTTAAGAGGTAATTTTGAGTTTGCGAAATTTTATCGGATTCAGATCTTGAATTTGACGCGCAGAAGTAGTTCTTCTTACAATTCAGATGACAATGTCGCAAGCATAACATTAGACATTGATGTAAGTACAATAGGCAGTAGATAATGCGCATCGGTTATAGTTCATGCCAAATGGAAACCACTTGCCTTGATCTCTCGGTCAACTACCGGCTTTATTTCATGAAAAATACATAAAAACTGTTATAAACTTTTCTATTTCGTCAATTGTAACGAGTACGACTATTTAAAGTAATACATCTATCACTTTGACGAGTTACTTAGTTCTGATTATTACCGAGAGATTGCCAATCCTTTCGAATGAACTATAACTCAGCTTCGTAACCCGACAACCCGTAAGCCGAAATTAGTCGCAGTGCATGATTCACTGTCTGTTAGTGTAATTAATGTTTAAACTCACCGATAATATATTTGGCGTGGAACCGACATAATGCCCCCATAACACACATTAATACTTAACTTTTGAAATCTCTCTTTCAGTGAGTTACTTTCGATTCAAATCATTTGCAGATGCAAACAGAACTCAATAATGAGTTAATTGGCTACATATTTTTGGTTTATCTTCTAAAAATTCGTCACACATGATGTCAAAATGTAGCAAAGGAATTTTTATCATACGAATACGTGAAAAATACAAGTGAAGTGTTTTACCGATGCACTTGTGTTTTCACGCGTTTTCAAGTGTTTGGCCGAATGTCATTATCATCATTTACGTAAACCATTGACATCTTTGCAATTTTCCCATTTATTTGATTGAAGAATTCAAGATTATGTATTTCAGTAAGATTATGTAGATCGATGTTTTTATAAATAAATTATAACGGCTTCGTTATTTTATTGTGAGTTGAGGTGCCATTGATATCTAATCCTGCTGACATATACTAAACAAAAACGACAGTCTGCGACAACGAGCTTCAACAAAAACCACTGACTACGACTATGACCCCACGGTGTTCGATGACGTCACGCGCACAGATCAAAAACAATAAGTCCGCTCTTAGTCAGTCAGAGAAAAATATACAATATGACAATGTTATTAGGATTCTAATTAGAATAACGGCAAAAATGTCCTAGAACCCCTAGTATGGTTGTTTCCGCGCGGGTCGCGTAGCGCGCGTCGCGCCGCGCCTCGGACTGCGCCTGCGCATCGAGCGCACTCCCGCCTTTTGGACTCGTATTTATAGATCGAAATCCACTCTTTCGGTAGTTTTGGCAGATGGTACAGTTAAACAGGCATTTCCGTTTGATTTTAGGCAATAAATCGATGCCTAGTTGCCAGACTGAAGAAGCCGATGAAGTACGAGTTGGCAGAGGAATATAAACAATCGAGCATTTATGGTTTTTGGTAGTTCGCAGTCACGTAATAGTCCATGTATGGATTAGAGACTAGAGGAGACGTTAGCCATAATCTCCAACATAGCCAAGAATTGTTAGTTACTGGGCTAATACTTACTCGTATATGAAAACTAAAATACCTACTAGTAATTAACACTACAGGTATTTATTATTCCCATATAAAATGAACATAAAATTTTCCATCAACCAGACAGTATCTTTCATTCTACAAGTGCTTTAATATAAGACGACGATGGACAATTCTATTCCAAGAAGAGGTCGCTACAAATAAGCGACAGTAACCTATGTGCTCTAGCTAGGATTGCAAGCAGATTGTAAGTCTTTACAGAGGTTGTTACGTAAAATTGTGCTTTACTTTTAGCTTGGGAGGGATTTATTAAAGGAGCTGGGACGTTTGTGCATGAATATAAGTAGTTCATCATCAAAGCAAATCACAGTAGTTCATCAATCACAGCCCGGCCTGCCCCAACTCATGCTCACTCGAAGACTTATTTAAGGCGTCGCTCGGTTTTGGACTGGAAAAATTTACGTAATAATAATAATAAAATAAATATTTATAAATACATACATACATTAACCTAATTATCATTGACATGATAAGAAGAAGACAGCCCATATCAGTCCACTGCAGAATATAGGGCCTCTTCCACGAAAGGGGAGGTTATTGTCATAATCTCCACGCTCGGCAGGCTGGTTCGGTATACGATCAAAATGACGTGAAAATGTCTAGTTCCTATAGCCTACCATTAGCTTACAGGAAAATAAAAAAATTTCAACAAATGCTTTATCATAAAACATTCTGCAACATCAATTTGTTCCACATCCTGTATATTCGAGGTAGCTATTAGAAGCTATGCCTAGCAGACGAGACAGGGCAAATTCTTTCGCAGACCCTACTATTATTATGTCCTGTGTAATATGTAGTCTGATTATCCTGGCCATGTATCAAGAGAGTCGTCAAAAATGTGAGGGCGCCACTTGACAGCTGAAGTAGTTAGTTCCTTTTCAACACTATCTTGCCACACTGTACCTCGTGTGTACATCCACTATCTATATTAGATACCTGTATTTTGTCGAACTATGGCGAGACGGACGGTACTAAAATGTTACTTTTAAGAAGTTCATATTTGGAGAAACAGTCCAATATACCACAACGGTATATCGCCTACAAAACCAAGAAACATTAGATTAAAAACCACTTACCATTATCACTAACGGGAACGTTGATTGATATCTTATAACGCAATAGCACAACCATGGTTACTGCACTTCTACAATTCTATTCACTCCTAGTTCTATGAAAGAAGAAGCTTGTACTTCTACCACATAACTACACAGTAGCACAGAGCACTGAAATTCAGACTACGCCACTAAACAATGTTCCTGTGAGATCCGACACTGTCAAGAGTCCAACGATAACTGAGACTCCTAGCACTAACTTCGAAATTAAACAAGGTAAACAAATCCCTAAATACGTAGATAACAAATGACCAAATATGTCGAGAATTGCCTTAATTAATGATAAAAACATCGTTAAAGCTTCGAGGTAAATGGATGACAAACAAGTAAGTGATTAGGGTGCTACTTCCAGTACTAGTGAGGGCTAAATGGGCGCGCAGGAGTATTACTAATCGCTTTGGCATTTGTCTAGAACCAATGACGGTACAAATTTTATAAACAAGTCATATAGCAATTTTATAAATTTAGATATTTTATAATTTTAAGGACTCGGCGCGACTTCGTCCGCGTACACCTACTTTCCCCTACCTACCCTTATTTTCGCTTATAAACTTCCTCTTGAATCACTCTATCTATTGTTGAAAACCGCATTAAAATCTGTTGCGTTGTTTAAGATCTAAGCTTACATAGATACATAGGGAAATACGGCAGGAAGCGACTTTGTTTTATACTATGTATAAATGTCTCGTAATCCAAGTCATGTGGTAGTTTTGTAATTTCATACTCTCTTGTAACAATGCTCTTTGTTATGTACTCTTAATAATACTGCGTAGTGCATACCAAGCTATGAGCTTAAAAATTTACAAGAACAAATCAACCAGTATTATCTTTTTACTAATTCTAATTCCAATCGGCAACCTTGATCGAGCTTTTAAAATAAACCATTTATTTCCTCAATGCTCGTTGTTAGAAAGTAAGGTTACAGTTACGTTATAATACCTAAGCCTTAAATCTATTGTTAGGAATAGATTAAATTGTAGAATAGGTACTCGATTATGTACAAAAAACATTGCCAAAATGTGTGAAATTGAAAACAAGCAGTAATCGACAATCAATTATTATTTGTTTTTGTGGTTGATTCAAACTAAACACAATGTTTTATATTAATACCTACAAAAATATACTATGAATAGTCGAATGTAAGAGAAATGCACGCAAAAACCACTGGTAATTTAAATAGGTGTAAAATAACTACACAATAAGTAAATAAATGTTGTACTTACTGACGGGGTACATAGGCCACACCAGTTGCATTTTGGATTCCCATTAAAACGGAATACAAATCAAAATAAAACGTAAACAAAGTAGACGAGTGAACTCGAAGAAAACGTTGTCACAACTGATTTGCTTAGCGATACAATATGCAAGATTTCTACGCATCAAATGTCAGATAAAGGATCTAGGACTAAAGATAAGTTTGTCGATATCATAAAAATAGACGAATTATGTTAATAATTCTGTGTCAACAAAGTGGGCGGTCTAGATACTTCGACAATCAAATGGTCTAATTATGTCATATCTAATATCAATTTATATAAGTATTGATATATTTTGCTGCGCAGTGACAAACGAGCTGAGAGCCCACCGTAAGCGTACATAGAATATTTCCAATTTCTAATCATGGGTATAGTATAAGCTCCTAAAATGCCTCCTTGAGGCAGACTTCTTGGGACCAAAATGGGCTGCAGTGTTTTTGCTAAAAGTAATCAGGTGAGCGTCGGTGGCCGAGCGGTTAAAGTATCCGACTCGTAAGCCAGAGGTCCCGGGTTCGAATCCCGCTCCGGCCATATACCAATGACTGTTTTCTGAGTTATGTGCATTAGTTGAATACTAACCGATGCTCTTACGGTGAGAGAAAACATCATGATGAAACCTGCACATTCAGGCGACTGGATGTGTAACCATGATCCAATCTGGTCAGTTTCCCCTGGTAGCAGGGTCATGGAGGTCAGATGGCAGTCGCTCCACTGTCATTACCTGACCTGTCAAATCCTGGTTAAAGTGGACCCCGGGCTCTCGTGTGCGGGAGCAAAACCGGAACATTAACGCCAAGTTAGTTATTTTTTTATTGTACATCAGGAGAGAATATTAAAAGATTTAACGCTGTGGTCTCCCATCCGCCTTCTAATTCGGCTGATGTATCTCGAGCAGCGGCACTTATTGACGATTGTGATGATGACTTTCAAGAAATTTTCTCATGTTTATCCGAATCTGTTTCTATCGACATATCTATTTATAGACAAAAATCAGGAAGTCACATTGCGATATAGGTACACATATTGATGGACGTCGGTAATCCCAATAACAACATAATCTCAACGAAGCACGTAGACCGCGATAAGGCATTCACATGATCTGCAGATGTCATGCCTGAATTGGTAAACAATACTGATATAGCGGATCACAGTGATTACATGTTATTTTTGCATCATAAAATCTATACAAACATACATATCATTGTGCTATTATATGCTTATTAATTAAGGAATTAGAAGACGTAATAGGAACTATCATCCTCTATTAAGCATCTAACCTACTCAGATATTGACTTTAATACGATACCAACTCACATCTGCAATGAACAACTTCAGAATCCATCATAAAGCAGAGCTTTGGCCCAGTAAAACTATGACACCTCCCGCCCAAATGTAACCCACGACCTTTACATCAGAAACTAAAGCCTTACTAAGCTTTCGAGCCAGTCAAAATCTTGCTTGCAAACAAAGTGCAGGAAGAAAAGAACACAAGGATATGCCGTTACTTGATTCCGGCTAAACGAGGATAGTGTGTTAACCGAATGAGGCTCGGACACGAGGTGAATCGGACTGAATCGCGTGGGCCTGCGATGACTGCGATGCCTAACGAAGCCGCCGATAAGCTTGGAGTAAGAGAAAGCCGACTTCATTCTTTGCTACTGAAAGAAACCTACAGAAATCTAAAGAGACCGCCTAACTTTTTGTTTTATGAATCGTTATTTATGTGCCTATACCTATGGCTGTACAGAGCGTCGTCGGAGGGTCATGCGCGGTTAAAGCGGTATAAACATACCATATAAGGCATTGTGGCAAGATTATTCGACCAAGTTTAGTCTAATGTCGAAAAACTACCTATCTCTATAAAGTACCTGGATAAAATAGTAATTGACGAGGTACCCTCGAACATTTCTGTAGAATTTAGTACATATTCATAATACCTATTACAACAAGAATTCCGCCTAACATCACCACTTTATCGACCTAACAAATGAAGCCTCCTGAATCCACCTAAGCAAATCACTCACGCGCACGTCTGCATTATTCCTATGCACCACTACACCTAGCCATTGTCTTCCACGTCGCCGCCATATCATCACGTATGTGGCTTCATTTATTTATTTATTGCACGTACAATAACTCGCATCATCGCCTGCCGCCGGCTGGAGACAATACTTACGATAAAAACAAATGGCTGTCGCATACGAGGTGCGCGGGCGCGTGACTGCGCTGAGGCAGCCATCTTTTTGTTTGAGATATCAAGACTCGCTTACCGTAATAGGGAGAGTTGTCTAAGGCGCAATTTCCGAGGAGACAGAATTATATAACCCTATGTATTGTCCTGTTTATAAGCTTTTATGAGCGTCGGTGGCTGAGTGGTTACGGTTTCCGATTCGTAAGCGAGAGATACCGGGTTCGAATCTGACAATGCCTGTTTTCTGAGATCGTAAGATCATCGGTTGAATACTAACCAATGATCTTACGGTGAGTGAAAACATCGTGTTGAAACCAATCTGGTCAGAATCCCCTGGTAGCAGGGTCACGGAGGTCAGATGGCAGTCGTCCCACTGTAATTACCTAATCTGCTTATTCCTAGATCATGGTCAAGGCGGACCCCGTGCGCGAGAGCATAACCGGGACATTAACTCCAAGATGATTATTTATTATGTTTCGTCCTGTTTATAAGATAATGCAAACACGAGATGACGTGATCGAGGTATCGAGGGAGGATGAGGCATGGACTGGACTGTATTCGTCCTTAGCTCGTTCATTGCATGTTAATATATGACTCAATACAAACAAAGGGTACGGCCGCAGATGGAGCTTGGACATGTGTTTGTGTTGATTAAGTCATGTAAATATCTTCCTTGCAGCGTCCTATCCTCCTATCTGCACGAATTTCATATTGAAACATGTATTAAAATGTGTTATTCTGTTCCTTACAAGTTCCCTTCCTCGTCATGTTATTAACGGGTCATGGCGTAAAATTGCTTCAAAGAGAATTTCTGTAAACTTAATTTAAACTTATTTGTTTGTCGACAAATATGAAAAACTAAGTTCACCATCTTTTAAATTATAGCTGTAGATTGAGATGCGAATATATGACATGGCTCAGATACGTCCTACGTTAGATACACTTTATGACGCCCACACCTCAAGTGATTAAGGACGTTCTCGGAACTATCAACTTAAACAAGAAAAGGAATATACTTAAAACCATTAGTGACGATCGTCGCCAAGATCGTAAACAAATTAGGCACATATTTATTCAATCCACTAATGAAATATTTGCAGTGCGATCCTAGCACAGTTCGCGCAGGATTTTCCCGTCTCCAAGAATGTTTTAAGTAAACGCACACTCGTCGGCACCGATCGCGATCGCGGAAGCAATCAAACGCAAATGCTAAGTTAAACGAGTGCTGGTAGGTACTGTCAATGGTAAATCGGCCTACCAATGACCAGTATAAGATGAGCTAGGGTCTCTATAGACGCGCATAGCAATGTTAGCTGCGTTTATATTGGTTATATTTTTGTCAATGTACAGTCTTATATACAGTTTGTTCCCTAACTGTCACAGCGCATATTGGTGGTTTTAATTGCACACTGTAGACTGAACCTTTCAAATAATATGACTTAAATGATATTTGAATAGGAGAACAATAATTGTTGATCAATCATCTTGTTAATTTAGAGTAAACACAGACCGACGTTAAAATGTATATTTATGATTACAAATGGAGTAATAAATATTAATGATAAACCTATTTTGTCAAGCTAAAGTAATGGATAGGATAGGATAGCTTATACTCTGGCTACCCAAAGTAGAGACAGAATAGATTTCTAATCGGCCGTCAGTTTAGAAATCTGAACTGTAATTATCTTATTGTAGCTAATTGGTGCAATTTATTTATGATTTGCATAAAAAACCACCAATATGCATGGTGAGATAAGTCTAGGAGCAGACTGTACCTATAGTCTGTGCTGGTAGTATTCCATTCATTAAAACACGCGGTCACACACGCGGCAGCGTGATCTGCAGCTCATTTGTCTAGTCATTGGAGCCATTTACGGCTTTATTGTCGTCCTTTTTTATATTACGATGGTGACGATTAATAAGTCAGACGCTATATTTGAACCGTTCGGAACGCCTCGGAACGGTTTTCAATTATAATTTTCGGCATGAAAAATTTAGTATTTCGTTGGATTTTCGGTGTTGCCAAAGTAATTTGAAAGTATTGAATTTATCATGTCGAAAACAATTCATCTCGAATCGAGCGGTTTAATAATAGGCCTGAGGAGATTAGAGATATTAAAGCTACGTATGTAGATATATACTTCCTGTATGAATGCTAAACTAGCATTCATTCGTAGGTAGGCGCGGCAATTACCCCAAGGAAACTATACATTTCTTAGAAGCAATTGACATATAAATATTAAAACATGTACATTTGTATATCAATGTCGACGCGTGACTAATTGCTCGTATGTACGCTACTATCGTTTGTTTACCAATGCAATGAATAGGTACATTTATCCATTATTTAACTGATAATCCAATCAGTTACACCGTCTGAAGGTAAATTGTTCATTATTATGTGTCATATTTTTTTATCACTCGCTAAGTCAACACCTACCTATCTTATTATAAGTACCTACCTACCTACTTACTTATAGAGGGCCTCGAGTCCGCAAATTTACTTAGCTTGATTGAATTGTAAACGGATCGCAATAGCAGCTAAACGGCGTAAGTATATAATTATAGCAGAATACCAAAATCGCGTAAAACTGCCATTGAACGGCAATTGCGATTCGATTACAATTCAGTGGAGCCAATAGTAAATTTGCGGACTTGAGACCGGGGTTTCTGCAGTCAGATTTATGTTATTGCAAAGTGTACCATCTAGCAACTTACACATTAGTAAAGCCCACAACAGTCCACTGCCGAACCTAAACCATCTGCACATTGGAGGAGAGCATTATTCTTCGTGCTTAGCAGGAGCGCTCCGGGTTGGACATCGCAGTGTTGAAAATATTGAGCGTAAAATGTTGTTGCCAATTTTTTGCTTTTCGAAGTAAATAGATCGCATTTCACGATACCGATCAATGAATGGAGTTGGTGCTACTTTGCCGTAGAATGTAGCGACAACGGCATTGTGGTGACCACACAGCATAACTCATTGTACAACTATATTGCACAATACTACTAAAAAGGGGAAGTATTACATAAGTATTGAGAATTACTAACAGGAAATGGTACCTAAATAGTAACTTAGATACTTAAATAGTATAATGACATCCGTACCTATTCCTAAACCCAATTTAAACACATAAATTACAACAATCGTAGAAATACATGTTCCAGTAAAGGAAACGAGCAATTAAAATGCATCAGATAACCTCTTAAGAAGAATACCTCGGGTTCATGTCTAAATGTTTATGGTAAAGAGATGTACTTATGCACAAGCTCACAGCATATTCACACGGCAGCAGGTGAGCGCGACCGCGCGTGACTGGTGTACGTCGACCCTTTCTTCCCGAGGGAAACCTATTGTATTGAGTTCACTGACAAAATGTAGAACCGTTGCATATTTTCGTAGTTACGACGACGACGATACGAAACTCTGTGTGGCAGACCAACCAACTAAACCATTCAGGTTAACACAATTTTAACCAACTGAACCACTCAGGTCGTCAGGTTGTTAACTCTTTATTATTACCTACACTTACAATACATACAAACTTTGCTACCTACAAGCTTACAGTTGGCATAGTGCTCATTAACCTAAATCTTGGTCTTAAAATGCCGACCACTAAGTCATCGTCAACGCTACTAGGCTGGTTTAGCATACACAACTTTATATCATTGCCATCTCGCATCTTTGTGTAGACTCCTAAACAACATTAGTCTACCTACGAATGCACAATTTACGTATTAATGCTGTGCGTGCTGTGTGGCATTGCGTCGAAATATTATCGTGAAATGAAACATCATTTTCGCGTTCCACATACGGATTTATAGACTACTTTCGACACCTAGGCTTGTACGATACGCGTTTTCATTTTCCTTTGGAAAGCGATGAAAGTGCGACGCAGACGCAAGCGTGTGCCAATGCTCTACCACAATATGCTGAGTGTCAATACAGACTAGGCTAGGTTCAAGTCTCGACAGTTTTAAAGTCTCTAGACACGAGACTCTTGAGACATTCCTGTGACTTCGGGACTCGTACGTATAGTGTTATTGTGTTTGTACGCCTTTCATAAAAAAAAAATGGCATTTGGATATGAGAAATTTATAGAAAATAAATATTCTAAAGCAGTTTAAATTAGAAATAGTATCAAGACTTTGAGGAAGAGACAACTGAATGTAGAAATCTTCACTCTCACGCTTTGACGGTCAAATTACTGGTATTGAGCTAATGAGATAGCGAGTGATCTTGCTAAGTGAAATCGCTATACAACTGAGCGTTTCCAACTAATACATTTATGGTATTGGTAGGCACTTACTTCAATATTGCACCATTATTGACTAGCAAATAACAAGAACACATTGCTCACTATCGCTATTAAATTTCCAAACGAAAGAAAGAACGGAAGCACGGTTCCGTCCAGAAATTATAACTACATATTTCTGCCGCCTTGTGCCGTCTTGGCCGTGTGGTATCCGGCAGAGTAGAATAGCACCAACCCCATACACTCGTGGGTGTCGTAAAAGGCGACTAATGTTTTCGAGACAAAAGATCTAGTCTCCGTGGACTAGAAAAGGCAGCAGCGTTTTCCACTGTTGTATTTTTATCACTGCGATCTCCAACCCGCCTGCCAAGCGTGGAGATTACGGATATGACCTCCCCTCTCGTGGGAGAGGCCCTAAATCCTGCAGTGGACTGTTATGGGCTGTGATGAAGATTTCTGCCGCCATGCGACTTGTATTGTTTCGGTTTGTAGTATATAAGATAGCCAGCGCAATTATAGGAATGACGCATTTCATTTATTAGTCCTTACAACAGTGGCAACGCCCCTGCGGTTCTGAATTATTTTAAATGATTCATGGAGCTGTTATTAGCGGCAGTTATCAATCAGATGGGTTATCTGATTGTTTATCACCGAATACCTAAAATAATAAAAAACTTCGCGCGCGTGGGCCTAGGGTCCGCCTTGACCATGATCCAGGATTTGGTAGATGAGGTAATTACAGTGGACCGACTGCCTTTTGACCTCCGTGGCCCTCCGGGTTCTTAAACCCGACCAGGGAGGATCTTGGTTACACATTCAGTCGTCTGAATGTACAGGTTTCATCACGACGTTTTCCCTCATCATAAGAGCAAAGGTTAGTGTTCCACTAATGTACATAACTTGGAAAAGAGTCATTGGTACAGAAGACTGAATATCGAACTACCCAAAACCATTATAAAAGGAGCTACCATTGCTATGCCCGTCTATAGAGACACCAGCTTAACTTATACTAGTTTTTTTGCTGTCTTGGTGGCACTGGGATTCGGACCCGCGCACCGGCTCTCCCACGAGAAAGCGCCGCGCCGCGGATTGTTGTCAAATAACAAAGCAAATATTGCGATTGTGCTCGCCTCGCTTCCGAGAAATGCCGGGCGCTAATTAATTGCTTTAAATTGAACAGCGAACGGGGGCTAATGGCGTAGAAAGATGGGCGAAAGTCGGCTGTGTTCAGGTCCTTTCTTCGAGTGTTGATGCGTCTCGGCCCGGTCTGGTTTTGGTGCGCAAAGCGAAATGCCTGATTAATTAAAATTATTAATTTTCCTCCGGCGTTTGGGCCTGCAGTTAAAAATGCCCTTAAAAATTGTTTAAGGATTTTCACTGCAAGCCTAAAAATTTGACAAATAAAGTTTGTTTAACTGTACTTTTCCGCCTTTACTACACGTTATATCGCACAAGTGGGGGTACGGGAGGGAGGGAAGGAGGAGAAGATAAAGGGATAAAAAGTAGCATATATAATATTCCAGACCCTAATCTAGCTACCTACAAAATTTCATCCAAATACGTTCATCCCTTTAGTCGTAAAGAGGTAAAAACATACAAACACCAAACTTTCGCATTTATAATATTAGGGATAGGGCGGCTAGACATTAAACGGCTGTTCAAATCCCGGGGCCAAGCTCCCCTACTATCACTTTATTTTTACTTCACATCAGGTAAATGCAGTTTCGCAGAAATACAAAGAGAAATCCGCAGATGTAGCGCATTAGGATGACAAGATTGATCGATTTGCAGTGCAGCACAATGAAAAAAGCACATTATCTTCAAAGAAAGGAGATATTTATCTTTGAGACCATGTTAACGTGGACGGGTTATTGTGTTGGTAATAGGGGAAATCATCGGATATTGTCAATACATACTACTTGTTTGCAAGAATTGGGTGTGGGTGCGGTCCCATGTTTACGAGATTTCTATTATTTACTACTCATACATAGAGTCTCGATTTGCTTTTCATAAACAGTAATAGCAGAACTCTCATAGCATCTAAATATATTTTGTCAGCGTTTTGACACTGCTGCAGTCTTTTTCATGTAAATTCTCGGTCCTTATTGTGTTTTTATTCATCTTCACAGCCTATAACTGTCCACTGCAGGACTTACGGCCTCTCCCAGGAGGGACAGGTTATTGCCATAATCTCCACGGTTGGCGCAGTGATGCAAATATAAAAATGGAAAAACGTTGCTTTAAAGTGTTTTATTAGAAAACTTAATGCTATTTAATCTGGTTTTTTAACCAGACGATGGTCTCTACCAATCTATTTAGATTGGACAAGCATGGCATAGTTTCTAAATGTCCTCCAGTCGATGGGAAGGTCTGTGCTGAACGTGCAATCTTAGGGTACGTATGCACAATCTTACATTACCCATCATATTCCTAAAAAAAGTCATTTCAAACTCCTCCACGTAGAGTCGATCATGCTCTACATAAATATAGAGTACACACAGATAAGAATGATGATGCCCGATCATTTTATATCGATATCACTTATTATCTACTAATCGATTTAGCGCCAAGTGCTCGCCACTCGACGGAAGGTTGCGAGTAATGGCGTCACGGGCTGTAATCAGTGACGCCTTGGCGCCCTAGAGCTTACGCAATTAGGGTACAGTGGGTGTGATGTTTTTAGAGCGGATTAATTTATTATCAACTGAAAGTAATGTTTTAAACTATAGCGGTCATTGTCGCATGTTTTAAAAGTGTGTTCCGTTTTCTAACGCTAACTAAAATTTCATTGCTGTGGATCCTCGGGAGGGAGTTGATAACTATCATGTTTTTTTTTTATGACATTCGATAGTCAAACAGGCAAGCGGGCCACCTGATGGGAAGTAGTCACCACTGCCTATAGACATTAGCAACACCAAGAGTATCGCCAATGCGTTGCCCACCTCTATAACACGTTGCTCTGGCAGCAAAAAGGCAAAAGCCACTCCACTGCCAAAGCCACGGTTCCCCAAATCCCCACCCCATGGAGCACTGGAAACCTTACTCACCGGCAGAAACACAATACTATTTAAAAGAGTATTATTTAGCTGCGATATTCTGTAAGGTGGAGGTACTTCCCCAGTCGTGTTGAATGGCACTAACTAAAAATAGGAAACCGATACTTGCAGTTGTTTAGAGAAAATGTAGGCACGTAATTTGCGTCTGTCCGAAGCTTCGGCTTCGGCTTCGGCATCGACACTTTCGGCCAAAATAACTTTGGCCAAAAGTGGCAGAAGTTTCGGTTTCGTTTATCTATCTCTGTATTCTATCCATTTATACATAGTATAAAACAAAGTCGCTTCCCGCCGTCTATCCCTATGTATCTCTTTTTTTATATAAATACTATAAATATAAATACGCAACGTATTTTAATATGGTTTTCAACAATAGATAGAGTGTTTCAAGTGAAAAGAGTAAGTAGGGGTAAAGTTGGTGTACGCGAACGAAGTCCACTAGTTTTGCTAATAATATAAAAATTGGTCCGCCTCAGCACGTCCAAAGATCTCAGAAACGAACACAGGACTAAATATTAAACCTACCGAGATAATATAATATAATCCCCATGACAGCGCCTCATTAAGAAAATAAAGTCCCAAGCGGCCCTTCGCATCACACTTACTGCACTCGCGCCCACAGAGTAGCTAGTGCCTACTGAGTACATCGCCGGCGGCTCCGTATCCTGATTGCCGATAATAACAGTGTTGCCAGACAATTATATTCAATAATTTGCGGCAAAACGAGTCGCACGATCACGTTATGATCACAGGAATAAGCATTCTGTGGCTGATTGCCGGGTGTTGCCAGGTCGGGACGGGATGCGTATCCGGTATGCGAGACAGCGTCGCGGTAGATTATTGTTCTGAGTCCCGTAATTTATAGGTAGTTTAAGTCTATCTCATTCTCTGTTGCGGGTGGTATTTCTTAATTATTGTCTTCAAATTAGACAGTGGATCTTAAGGTTTGGAACATTTATTATTCGTGACGTAAGAAATTCATTGGATACTGATCCTAGCATAACTATAAGACAATGTCATCTAGGAATCAAGCTAGTATAAAAACCCAGCTCGAAACAAGGGCGGATCAAATATTATCAGCACATAATACCCCAAATAAAGCCGAGGATGTTTCTCCACAAAGTTATATGACAAGATGCTCTATACGCATGATGGGTTCGGTATTGCCACGACTCGAGATATTGTAATCTGTATCTCAATCCAACTTTTTGACCCCTTGTGTATGTACTATTAAATAGGACAAACACAACATGGAGTTCTTCAAGAAAGGGGTAAAAAGGTTTTTACGGGGTCGACAACGCGTGGGTGATGCCCCTGGTATTGCAATCGTCCATAGGCTGCGGTGACTTCTTACCATCAGGCAGGCCGCAAGCTTGTTTGCCACGTTAGTGGTATAAAAAAAGGAGTATATTAAATTTTTACCCGTCTATCTATATAACGTACCTATTACACGGGAGATACTACAATTGAGGCAGAGAGGCTCATAATACACGTGGACTCGAATTTGGACAATTGCGCCGAATTATCACAAGTAGGCCATCTCCCAGGATGCCTGCAAGCCATTGTCGAAATTAACTTTAATTGAGTTCGCGAATTCAATGAGGCTTTGACCTACTGTGATATAAATAAACGTGACAAGTAAATTGACAATAAAAACGGTGTTGCGCCCACCTACCTATAGACATTGTTGTATTGTTTGTCGAGTACAAAATTGAGAACCTCCATGTTGGGCGTTCTGCATTTGTCTAACGGCATTTGTGTCGAATGTACCTAAACGTCGGCCGCATTGGACAAATTTTGTGACATTCCTTAGGAATTTTTATTGACTCGCGTCTATTTAAACTCCGCAATTCCAGAATTTTCGAAATCTTATTTTAAGCACATATGCCTTCGAATAGCTGCAGCATGCATTAGATCGATAATCTGGCTAGTATTTAGACACTTTTACTTGCTTTTATAAGAACACATATTATTATACTGAATATGGAAATTGGAATACTCAGCCACGGAGTAAAATCACAGTAAAATGTTGTACCTACATAGTATTTGTTTTCTCTGTCATTAGACTGTAGCACTTGCAAATAATACCAACAGAAACAAGTTTGTCGACTGGACCTCAGACTGTCAATTGTTTTCGGAGTTTTTTATGACTCAATAATCTATTCCGTTTAATCCTTTTGTCCTCTGTCGAGTCGAATGGCGTTATAAATAAATAAATGTTTTGTGTTGTTTGTCTGAATGCAAATTAGGACTGCCCAAGTATTAGGCTTGTATTAAGGTGTGGTGATTCGATTGACGTAGATCAATGGAATGCAAATATTGTTATTGATTGAACCTATATATACCGATGGGAATTTACGCTTCAATTTATTGTTAGAACAAAAGGCGGTATAAGACGTAAATAACTAATTTTCCTCTATATATTTACGCCGACTCCTGAATAATGGAACAGCTTATATTTTTGAACAATCAGTAGGTATCAGCGCAATTTTTTTTAATAGTGTTGTTATTTAGAAGCTTGGCCGTGTAGTGCTTTATGTTGAGTATTTTCAACAGAGATCTCTAACCAGCCTGCTAAGCGTGGAGATTATGGCAATGCTTTCCACGAATGTAGAGGCGGCTTACGTCCAGCAGTAATATCAGCTGGAAGACGCCCACTGATGGCCTTCAGAGATCTCCACAAAGGCAGGTCTTGTGCCTTTCTGCGATCTTTACCAGATCATCGGTCCACCTAGTGGGACGCCTACCCACGATGCGTCTTCCGGTATGTGGTGCTGCAGTGGACTGTATATAAGTAATTACAAAACTCACTTACAAGGTGCGAAGGTGCTGTATGCGAGCACATACACTACGTACACAATATTTCGCGAGCAACATTGCGCAAGCGCAGTCTGCGAAGCAACACTGCGGTGGCAAGGATTGCAAGTTGCAAACAAACATTGCGACTATCTTCGCAAAAGATAAACAGTGACGGAAAGTAATAAAGCTGACCTTTTGAACAATGATGTGTAACGAAGACCTGCGGCGTAATTTTGCAAGAAGTTTTGTGGCTTCTGTAGTTTTTGTTTCATGCGCAGGGGTCTACAAGACCGGGCGAAGTGGAGAAGAATGAGTCAGAAAGCGGACCATGGCAGAAGCTGGGACTAACCGCTCGGAAGATGATGATTGTGAGTTTTCGTTTTATGGTAAATAAATAAATAAATGATAAGTGCCACTACTTACCAGTCATCTTACTTAAAGTCATCATCACAGCCCGTAACAGTCCACTGCAGGACTTAGGGCCCCTCCCACGAAAGGGGCGGTTATTGCCATAATCTCTACGCTTGGCAGGCGGGTTGGAGATCGCAGTGTTTAAATATAACAATAGAAAATGCTGCTGCCCATTTTCCAGACTATGGACTCTTGATCTTTTGCCTCGAAAACATTAGTCGCCTTGTACGACGCCCATGAGTGTAAGGGGTTGGTACTATTCTACTCTGCCGGACATCACGCGGCCAAACGAAATAGTAATTTTTAGTAATTATGAACAATATTTGAAATTTATCATTTAATAACATGTTGAGCGTCTATTAGTCTGTCTGTACTTTCCTCAACGGAATTAACTCTTCAAACAGCCGCTGACGAGATGATTCTAAATATATACGTAAGTAATTGGTACTTGTTAACCAGGCCTCCAGTTAATACAGTTTAGACATACCCACACCAAATTATACCAGGAATGTCGGTCGATAATTCCTCTTAAGCAAACCAAAGCAGCGGAACCGTTACCCGAAACAACCGTTGGCTGCACAAAAAATAGATTTGACCAAAACAAGACCGTTTGAAAGTAAAGCATTGGGCCAATCAAGTCGCCACATACTTTGAAAATGGAATTAATTAAATTACTGGCGTGTGAGGCAATTTAAATGGCGGAAGGTGGTTGGTTGTTGCGACACTAGTGTCAAGTAATCGAGGACATGTTGGTAGCAGAACCAATAAACTGTCTAAAGTAGATAACATTGGTGTTAGGAGTAGCGGTAATTTCAAGATTCGCTTACCTAAGCTCGGAGATGAAATTCAAGATCTAAAGTGTAAACAAATTGCCCCTTTAAAAAATAAACCCGTGGGCTGTATTATTTAAATAGTGTTTTTTTAAATATTTATACGATTTTATTTCATTTTGAATGTGAAATATTTCAATGATTGTAAATAATCCACCCCTTGCGCTATATCTAATTTTAAGCAGTCTCATATAATATTTAAAACAAATTCTGCCAAAATGTATAAACAGCTAATTTATTAGAGTTGGTGCCATAGTTGTTACTACTAGCAGATACCTTCATACCCTACAAGAATTCATTTAAAGTACTCAATAAACTTAGTTCGTCAAATTGGGATGCTATTGCCGGCGCCTCCTACACAATATTTCGCCTGAATATGAATAGAGTAAACGCATTAAAATAAGTATGTTGTCTTCCCATGCAAAGCTTGGACAAAAGATCCTTGAGATTTCACCCCACCGCTAAAGCAGAAATCGACAGTCAAGTGCTACGCTTTTACATTTCCCTTTAATAATTCAAAATATAGAATACTACTTAAATGATATAAAAACAAACACACCTAAGTACACAACCGACCGACACAAAAGGGGTATTAAATCATAAAATCACCAAATATATCAGTTGAATAAACCCACAGCGCAGGTCGTAGAAAACGGCTATTCTACGCGATCTAGATCAAGATCAATTGTTTTGCGATAGTTCATAACGAGAATTCATTGACTGCATGACGAAATTTGGCCGCCGTGTGGCAACAAGGTCGAGATTTGCTTATTAAAATATTGAGACAGAAGTCGAGATTGATCACTCATAGTGATCATATATTTCTTAATTAACTAGATACGCCTTACATTACGAAATAACATGTAGTAACATGTAGTCAATACCACCCTTTCAGGTTTACACTAAACTTTACCCACAAAGCTTTACCTCACTAGGAAACTCTTATCTTTAGGAATCTTTTTAACCAAATCTCTACGTCTAGGCAATATTTATCAATGGATTCGCGTACGTGATGTTGGCAAACTGTTGATTAAGTTACGTTTTTAGGCGATGTCTAATAGAAATTAAGCACCGCCCAATCCACTTCCTAACTTTAACGTTACCTAACAGCGCTAGTTATTTTCTAGCGGTTGATCAAAGGTATTTTCGTCTTAAGCAATTCCTAAGTATTTGGGCATCGGATTTAGGCGATATTTTGTGAAAACGGGCAAAATTTGTAGTGGGTTTTGCGATGATCTCTGCGCTTGTATGACGCTTGGCAGGCGGGCAGATGTCGTAAAAGGAAGTGCGGATAATTATTCTAAATAGCAACAAACATCTATACAATTGTAATTGTCTTACGCATTCATTATTAATTTATAAAATCGTCACATGGTTCAGGGGTGGGATCAAAGTTACGTCAATGGGTTTATATTTAAAAAAGTTTTGCACAGAGACGTGCCAAAAATAGATAAGCAGGTACTCAGAAATAGCTGGTTAAAATGCTGAATGAGAAAAATATTTTTGGAGTCGAGGGCTCACGTGGGTTGTATTTATAGTGAATGTTTTGAATGAATGACGTTGCGAAAGACGTCATGGAACCGTTTAAAAACGAGATATCTCTTGCTGTGCGAGTCTGTTAGCGTAATACGAAATAAGTTCTGAATACCTACTTTATTAACTAAACGTAGGTACATATCATTTAAAAAATTATAGATAAAGAGTTGCCTTAAAATTGCTTAGCTCACAGAAATAAACCTATATTAGGACAGTAATATGTAATTCTATGTCCTTTTTAGCATGTAATATTTCAGTTGTAAATAAACATAATTGTAGTTATAATAGTCGTCAATAATAATAAGGGGGTCGCCCTGACCGTAGGCCTTTTGGCCTCCACTGCGTGAGGCGTATTCTCCCATAAATGGCAAAAATCGCAAAAATAATCATTATGGTAATCTTGCAATAATAACATGTAATCCTAAATAAAGTTACAGGGTATCAACGAGATATAGTATAATATAACCCATGTTAATATTAAAATCGTGACAAATACAAAGCAAATAGAGACGCAAATAAAACAGTCACGAATCACGATTACAAACCGCAGTCCGTCAAACGCCAAACGGTGTGTCAAATACGTCTATTTATTACTCCAGCCGGCATGTGAGATCAAACCTCTAATTTTCCTTTCACTGTTCCGAGTGATTTTACTATTTTTATTAAACTTTCTATTTAATACTCTACGTGAGCCGGTGTTACGGAACGCCAAGGCGATCGATGCACATGGTTAGCACTTACACATACACACATGTACACACGTACGCAATGCGCGTGGTTAACAGCTACACTTACACAAATACACTTGTAGGTACTACGACACTTTTAGAATATATTGTTCCTATAGCTTTTTAAGTGTATTAAGAGCATGGTGTAATGGAATACATACAGTATTTTTTGACTAGAAGGTTTCAGTATCAGTGAGAAATTGTTTAAAACCTTTTCCTAAAGATCAGTTTCCTTTCTCAGGTTTATAGATATTTCAGATATTCCAACAAAGGTAAGAAAGAAACAATATACACAGAGATATACTAACATAAGTCAAATCATTCTGTTTTCTCACTTGCTTAATTATTGTCAGAAGTTCCTCACCTATATGAAACATCACGATTGGTAAAAAATATTGAAAACCTTTTCCTAAATATCAAAGAACGTTTCCTTTCTCAGGTTTATAGATATTTCAGAATATCCTAACAAAAGTAAGAAAGAAACTATGTACACAGTGTTAAACTAACATAAGTCAACACATTCTATTTCTCACCTGCATAATTCCTTTCAGAAATTCCTCACCTGTATCCAAATTGTTGTTAGAGGACCACCAAAAAGGTATTACGAAAACGATCGACCGCCATCTCGCGTTTCAGACACCGACAGTAAACGAGCAATCACCGAATGACCGTCAAAATTCACTTATTACTATGCCGTAACGGTTGTGCAAGCCATCTTAAGACCATTATCGATTGTCCGAGACCATTCGACCAACCCAACCCAGGAATCCGACTAAACTATTCGCAGTCTATTCGAATATACACACGATTACCGTTCGCAGATTAAATCGATAATAATGGTCAATCGGACTATTGGGATGGAATGTTTTATAACACGTAAAGATGTTTGGAGAAATGCTCTTTACGTAACGATGACGTGTGAGTTTATTTGAAGAGGGTTGTGATGTAATTTGCTATTTGAATTGCCAAAAGTTGTCAATTGCGGATGCGTCGGGGCATTGTGGGCGAGAATTTGGAATTCGAACGTGTGAGAGGACAATAAATGGCCCCCATTCACAAACGAGTGTTTTGAATCCACTAACTGACGCGTACACGCTTCACACCGTCGTTAGATGGAGATTAAATGGATGCAAAAATTTGTTTATAGAAACTTTAGATTAGTTAGGTACTGAATAATAATGGCATACAAATTTGCAGAATAGTTACGTTCTAATGTTAACACGAGGTGTGTGAAATTCAGGTTCTAATTTGAACTGGATTTTACGCGCCGCGAGGATGCTGAAGGCGGCGAAGTTGGGAAGAAAGACTAGGGAAACTTTGCAATAACAAAAAAAATACCAAAAACATGTACTTTTTTATTCCTTCACCATCGAAAGTTACCCACCCATTCTAGGTCAGTTATTATTCCGATACCCATCCACAAATCACTGCCACAGCAATGTACCACAGCTACCTCGGTACAGGTGGCGCTTGGGATGTCCGCCGCAGCCTTGAGCCACGGTGAAAGTATACACACATTGACCTTCTGGTGCCTCCGCGACTTTCCTAGCGCGGAGGTCTCGCGGATGGCCGAGCGAGCCATTGTTGGTGTTAAAAATTACGTTTTTGTGACCAAGGTGTGGAGGGATTATGTTTGGATTCGTTGGGTTATGCTTTGTCTTAGTGAATAGCTAAGTACACGATCATTTGTTAGAGCGTATTACGAGAATAAATGCTCCAGGTTTGTGTATTTATTCTCGAATTGAAAGTTTTCTTTACAGTGTCTGTCATAAATGGTTAGGCAAGCAAAGGCTGGATTTTCCTGATACTTGGTATGAAAATAGTCCTAATAAGTACTTTAAAAACTACAATATGAATTACAATACCATCCACAAAATCCACAAAGGGAATAAAATCTCACAATTATTACCGAGTACTTTGTAAAATTAAAGAGACAAAAAACTTGTCCACCTATTTTGGTGTATGACGCACATATGACCAGTCTTCAAAGCGGATAAAATTGCTCAAAAAGTCTATTGAAAAATATTAAAGCTATTACTATTTACGACTGTGCTACGTCTAATTCCAATCTATAATCGGGTAATTTATTTTCATCTAAGAAGTTATTGCTGTTTGACAACTTAAGCAACATTTGTGAACTTGTGTAGGCAACAGTGACTTCCCAAGGCGATCGGCGCTTGTCAAAATTTTGCTTCTAATTGGAGCAGCTATATTACAAGGCTACAACACCAATTTGTATAGACATAGGCCCTAATGAACTCGTCATTGGCTGAATGGACCTTGAGGATTGGCTTGAGATAGTTTTAATTAATGGGTAAGGTGTTGGAGTCGAACCAGTTATATCTAGTTTGTTGACTGACTAGTGATGTTTGAAGGTTAGCCAAACATTTTTTTTTTACAATTGTTATTTATTGTGTAATAAAATTGATATCAAAGCACCACGATCGTCATCATACACTTAATGGGCCTGTTGTTGAAGCATAAACCGCATCATAATATTTCCTTCCAAACAGGTTTTATTATTTCTGGCCATACTTAATATCTTTTTTGCAAAAGATCCTCTCAATTCGCACGAAATGGAGTCTTATAAAGCTCCCAAAATATTCTAACTCGAATTACCGATATGTCACCGTCTATTTCCGAACGTCACGCCGATGTTTTATTGGGCGGTAACGGTACTGTTGTTTTTTAACCGATGTCATAAAAAGCGAAGTGACAGTTGCATACCTAACTAGGCGGAGTCGTATAGTAGCCTTATTTATAGCTGCTAAACGAGTCCCAAAATCGGCTTGGGTACATTGTATGTTCCTTCGAAGCACAGATATACTTGTGATTGTGATTTTAATGGTGGCAAAAACAGCAAGTCTTCCTGATGGTAAGCCGTAAGAGAGGTACGGCATAGCGCGATATCCCGTTCGAATTGGAGCCGACCGACTGGGAAAATACCGCAGCCAAACAGTATTCCATCTTTTACCGGGTTCGAATCCCACTGCGGCCATGTAATCACTCTTTTCTGAGTTATTTACATTAATAGAATGCTAATCGATGCACTTACGGTGACGGAAAACATCCACATCAAACTGTCCATAATCCAATATGGTTAGGTTCCCCTGGTAGCAGGGTCACGGAAGTCAGATGGCAGTCGCTCCACTGTAATTCCTCTGCCTTGTGGATATGTCAAATCCTGAATCATGGTCAAGGCCCTCATGCAAGAGAACACAACCGGGACATTAACGCCAAAATTACCTATATTGGTCCCGTACAAACCTAACCCGTAACCTGCCTAACTGCAGTCACTGCAGTAGGAACTGGGTATTCGGCCGCGACCTTGTGACCTCCAGGGAACCTGTCCTAGCCTCGGATCAACATATCGAATTATCGTGACACCGCCCGTGGTCCCGTTAACAGACTCTCATTCCGGCGAGGAGCCAACTCTTTAAGCGAAAACGCGCTTGGCCATAAATCTAGCGCTTCTTAAGGTCTAGATAACCCAATCGATAGAAAAAGTCAGATAACCCCGACCAAGTTTACATATATTTTCTAAACTACTGAACGGATTTTAATTAAACGAAGCTAAGAACCATCTCGATTAAACTGGCTTTCAAACAAAGAATACCGCGTCCAAATCGGTTTATCCGTTCGTGAGCTACGATGCCACAGACAGACACACAGATACACAAGCCAAAGATACACACGACAAACTTATAACACCCGTCGGGGTTTAAAAGGCGCAACAATTCTGGATTTCGCATGAAAAACGTTCGAAAAAGGGCACTAAACGTACAAAAAGAAGCGCAAAATGTATCAAAACCGTTTCCTTAAGGCGCATTAGACATATAAAATATGCGCTAGATCTAGCGTCGAAAGCACTAAGTTGGCACGGCGTAACGGGCGCCGGGCGCAGACGCCCGATTGGCTGCGGCTGTCCGCGCATGCGTTCTCCACGGTAGAGTAAGCCAGTGGCAGTCCGGTTCAAAATTCAAATGTCGAAATCTCTTGTTCGATGGGAATTTAGTTTTTGTTAGGGAATAGCTGTTTTTCGGTTCTCATATAAAATTGTCTCTGCGTGGAATGTAGTTCAGTTTTTTGCGGAAATGCGCTTTACGCTGGAGTAAATCCGCTATAGGTTCAAAATTTAAATGTCAAATCTCTTGTCGAATAGAAATTGAGTTTTTGTGGAAGAATAACCGTTTTTCAGTTTTTTCTTTGTGGAATTCCGTTCTCAACTTTTTCGCAGAAATACGCTCTCTGCATACTTGTGAGCCATTAACTTCCACTTCATAGGTTTTGCTTCTGTAATAAATAACATAGAAACTCCTCCAAAGTAGACTATGTTTATTACAATAAGATTATTTCTATAATGACACCCTTTTAAACATTTGTATTCCTTTTACATTTTGGTATACTTACGAAACACCCCCTAAACCATAAAAAACATTTCAAGATGATAATAATCTACACCTGTACTGCCAGTGTATTACTTATAACGTTGTTTGGAAAAACCAGTAATAAGAATGTTATCAATGCTAAGATTAATAAACACTCAAATAAAAACGCGCCAAAGGACATCCCCGTCAAACGAGATCAAACAAATTAAGTCGGTATCTACTGATATCTTAACGACGTCGCACATTAAATAGCACACGTGTACGTTTATTTAAAAAAATCCACACAGCTAAGGTACAGTCGGTACCCTAACATATGTGACCAGGCATATTGGTTGTTTTATTGAACATTTTATATCCCACCATCTAAAATAACACTACGGGGTAATTTAAAAAAACTTAAGATTTATAAACCTATTTTTCTTTAACATTAATCAAACATATTATCCTAATAACATAAATAAACAACAGGGTCATAACTTCGACAAGGTTGTATATTATTATTTTTAAGGTTTCTGCAAAAATCTTAAAATTCAAAAAATTACGTTATTGATACTTATAAGTAAAATTAGTCAAAGCACCAAATTTAACTCACAAAACTCGCCTACAAAACAATTAACACTATCTTAATGTTAATATTTGGTGCAGTCTACAATGTGCATACAAAACCCCCAATATACTACATGCCTGGTGACACAATTTAGGGATAAGACTGTACTACCCACTACAGTATACCATTTACCGATGGTCTCTGTAATAATAGTTGGCAAAGTGGTTAATCGATGAGGTCGCAATCCAAAATTGAGCCCTGATGTAACGCTGTAATCTCTACGTTGCGCCAAGCTCCATAGCCCGCCACCTCCACGATAGTGATCATATCTGCCCATAAACGGACCGCATGCTGTGTAACACTTATCTCTCTAATCGTGTTGTAACTTATGTCATTATTTAACCACCGCGGTATGCCGGCGTCCAAATAGAATTTAGTAACGAAACGATAAGGTGTGTTGAATTAAGAAGAAATTCTATAAACAGTTAGAAGCCACGAATGGGGCTAGGAAAGCGTTTACGGTCGTCGAGCTAAAATTCCATTAAGTTGATACTCGATTATCTAGCTTAAGTACTAATTTAGCTTATAGCCAACCGAATAACTGGCCGGCGTTGAGTGCAATCATGATGTGAATCCGTTATCTGACCAGTGCATTGCTGTGACTGTGTGCCACCGACATGGCTCTAGGTACCTAGGTACTCGTACTCGAGTTGCGGTCGACTCGATCATGAATGAATGTACTGGCCACATAGCAATCTTATCTGCACTGTAAATAAAATAACAAGTACAAGGATCAAGTTGTTTTTCTCGTTTCGGAGGTTTACGAATGGAATGTTTTTAAAGATTTGTTTATTTTTGTGTATGGAAATATTAAGATAAAGAACGAAAGTTTGTTTTACTTTTTATTAACGTTTGACTGCTCAAATAAGAACTAATTTCATAAGATAACTTTTACACTTAAACAAATTTTATCAAAAAAACATCCGCCTTCTTTTCACCATAAACTTCTTCTCAAAACAATCATCATTTGCCTGCTCTTATGTCTTTCATTTGAGGTCGGCACAGAACCATAAAGTCCCAAATTGCTTGAGCGAATATTAGGTACACAAGATCAATCAATACCGCCATCCACAACCTCTTCAGCGACTTTAGAGACTACCTTCGGCACTCAGCGATGATTCACTGAAGGTTACCAACATTACGAACGGCTCGAAAGTGTGTGGTAAGAAGGTAAGAAGGAAAAGTTACGGCTACAAGCCGCCAAGATATTGCGATAGCTCCGGCATCTGCGGCGAAATGTCCGGTTTTCTCGACAAAACCCGTTGGCGATGAGGAATGCGGGCCTCTGACGCATACTGCAGCCTCAGGCCCACAATTGAGCGGCAATGGAGAATGTTTGGGACCAATTAATCGATTAGATTCTCTATCGTCCTCTGAACGCGGAAGAGGCGGCGGGACTGTCCCAAGCACAAAGTCTCTACGCTCTTGAGAAATTTTCTCGTGCTTAAAGCCTTGAGCTCAACTCGGTTTACTTGATAGATAAATTCGCTCGGTCTCTCATGGTATCTGTCTATCTAAGCGCAATAACGATAATCTCGACAACTAGGTAGGGTAAGGTAATGGTACTATTAATTTTTCCGAAGCATCGGTTGGTGATAACATAAATTTTTTGAATAACAAATATGAAGAAAATATAATGTATACAATATTTTAAAAAAGTTGTCTCCCAAATTATGTTAAAAATGAATTTAAAACGACCAACTTAAAGACAATAAACCGTTACAGCTAGTTGAAACGGCTTCGTGAACAAAATAAAATAACCTGCGCCTGCGCCTGTCAATACGACACCGTAGCCAACGTGACCGCGCGCGACCATTTTCATCTCCATAAAACCACATTGTTACGTGCAAGTGCTACCATAACTTTTATCATCATAGTTCTTTCTTTTCTTAATTTATTTTTACTTAGCTAGGCTTTTTATATTTTTATAGAATAATATTGAAACCTCGCTTCTAACAATCTATATTACATATTTTATATTATTAACAAAAAACTTTGATTCGAAAGCGAGTCGAAACAAGTACTTGGGCACAAATGAAAACACATGTGTGCGTGACTATTGTCTCGTCCTCTTGACTAGGCATCCTGCATGATAGTAAAGATAATTGACAAAGACAAGTAAGTAAACACAGATTAGACACGTGTAGATAAAGCGGGAATCTATGTCAAATAACGTGTCTTTAAATTCCTATTACATACATACATATTATAAAACACACGCCTGTGTCCTACATGGTAGGCAGTGACTAAGGACCGCCACTTTGCTCTGTTCTGACACAACTCCCTAGCCCCGCATATACCCACAACTCTTTTCATGCATCTCCTTTTATTCTTGCCACTTCAGACATCAGCTGTCCTATAACAGTATCCGCAAAAAACAGAATTACTAAACTACGCGAGTTACCACGTTTCAAAGCGGTGCCGACTATAATCATGGCACTAAACACGTGCAAGAAATAATTAAAGTTAATTATGACGTCAATTTCACACATTGAGGAGCGTCGGTGGCCGAGTAGTTGCGGTATCCACGCGTAAGCGTGAGGTATCGGGTTCGAATCCCCACTGCGGCCATATACACATGACTCTATTCTGAGATAATGTACAATAGTTAAATACTAAACGATGTTTTTACGGTGAGGAAAAACATTGTGATGAAACCTCTAAATTCGTGGCAGCAACTAAATTAGCATTAAGAGCAAATAGAGTTATAAATTTTCTTAGTGTACCTGTAAGGTCGTCGGGAAGAGATCACATTAGTGATAAGACCGCCCTTTGTACTATCTACCATATTTTTTGTATCTATTCTGGTGTGCAATAAAGAGTTTTGTATTGTATTGTATATATTTATTTGAGACATTGTAGCCGCATAATCCAAGGTTATGGGCCTAGCATTTTTAGGTTATGAGTTCTGTCTGCCATAGAAATGCATTTAACTACGCGTATATCCGTCACCGCAACCGTATTGTTTCGCTAACCTCAAATTGTCACAGGAAATGTCCCAACGGCCATTTTGTCGCCACATTTGTGTTTTCAAGTACCTAATTGTAATTACATGCTAAATGGTTGTTTATTTTCCTCGAGGAATATTAGTTGTTCTGTAAGGAAATTAGTTAAAAATTAGCTTTATTGACGGCGCAGTAAGTGAATAATGCAAATTCTGTTCCTTTATAATTTTACACTGTTTATGTAGAATCGAATCTTATCATTAAATCTCAGAAGCAAATATGATTATATTAAAAGCAATTGATTAATACAATGCCTTTGTAGATTGCGACAATTACACGCAAAATGTCATCTTATCTAAACATTTGTTGTACATGTGTACTCTACTTTCTTTTATTGCGTTTTGAAATTATTTACGAGTTAATTTTACTTATCAGCCATCTACGCGATCTTTTCTTTTGTTTCTGAACAGCTACTGAGATGCATACCTACATCTTTTTAAATAGGTCTTTAGGAAATTGACCAAAACAGTAAATTTTTCATACAAGGTCAACATTAAGCTCACTTGCTGTAATGAAATATAGGGTGATTTTCGGTGATTTTTTGCCGTCAGTCATGGTGGTTAGATAACTAACCACCTTAGTACTCAAAAAGCTTAAGTTTATGTTTTTCAGTTTGTGTCCTATGCCCTTCCCAGAAATAAAAAGTTTAATATTGTATGTTATCTATATAAAAATGTGACCGAGTTAAATCCCTATTCAGTCAGTAGTAGCTATCTAAGTGCATATTACAAGGTAGATAATTATGTAAGATACAAATTCATAAAAGTAGGGGATCTGTATGAGGGGGGAGTAGTAGAACTATGTTTATCATTCTCGATTGTAGAGGCCTTCTTTCAATTTTTAATTAAAGTAAAATATGCATTAATATCTTACTTAGGTATTTACAACAATCGACTTGATTTTTATGGCTTTTCAATTTTGTATCTAAAGAGCCACCTTTTACTAGTACCTACTTGTTGAAGGGATGATTGTATGTATTCGAACTCTAGACACTATAAATAACCATATTCCTTGACAACAAACTATATTCAACATATTCAACCTTGACCAGACATTTTCCTTCGCAGACCGCACCCCTTGACATACACATGACAGGCACACCAAAACCGTAGATGACGTCCGATTTGGTACGTCAATTCTCCGTAGCTCGACAACAGCAAACTTAACTGACCCGGCGACAGCGTCGCTGTTGTTGGCATTGACATGACATTTCAAAATTGGCGACATTTAGTTCCAGCTTCGGCCACCGGGTCAGATAATTGGCATTGTAAGATTGTAGGAAAACCGGTGCGCCGGTGACATTTGCGCGGCGACCTTGCCATCGAGGCTCTGAACCTGTTTCCGACGTGCGCACAGCCACCGCCTTTAACCTATGTTTCTCATCAGCAGCTGTGTGAAGCTGCTGCGGACGAACACATATCATACGTGCGTTCCTAAATACATAAAAAGTACCTAAATAGGTACCTTCCTATATAGAGCACGCTCTACATAGGAGAGCAACAGAGAGCACATTCCTGCATAGTGAAAGCGTGAGCCAGCAGTTTAGACGTGTCATAATTATCTTGAATATCTTTAAGGTTTCGCATTTTGAATCCATTACTGATAACGTTTGAATTCGATTTTAACTCAGTTGATGATACTAAATCACAATTAAACATCCATGAAATACTACGATACTACTGATTATAGTATCGGACCTGAGTATCAGTGTCATATGGTATTGGCCTACTTCTGCGTCGCTACCTCGATACAATATTCTCAAACCAAATACCCTCTAACATTATCATGTTGTCTCAATTGTCTATTATCAAGTATTAATTACTTATTGCGAATTAAACTGTAATCAGTAAGTATGGTTCGATTTACTTATTATCAGTCGGCCTTGTGCCCGCTGCCTTAATTTTTTTATACTACGTTGTGACAAACGAGCAGACAGCAGCTTACCTGATGGCAAGCGGTAACTGTCACCCATAGCGTTGTCACTGAGCCTGCCTGTTTTAGCGGTGGTTACCTTAATGTGAGAAGACAAGGCATTGTCATTAAGCTTTACGTTACAGATAACGCCATGTTTTCTGTTCAGTAGTACGTAAACCACCGGTGGCAGGGTCCTGTCAAGCCTAAAGAATCACTCTGTTTGGGTATGACAGCCTTATCAAGTTCCGTCCATCAACGAGGCTTGCTTCATTTCGGCTTAAATGATAAAGAAGCCAGGATAACGCTGTAATAATCATAGTGGCAGCGCACCTGTGACTATGTGTTCAAAAATGTAACAATCCACCGGCTGGATTATCTTTTGTCCTATGAAATTATCATTTTGTTTGGCGAAATGAAAATGAAACTTGAATATAAGCTAAGCAATACTTTAATTTATTAAAAATGGAAAATCTGACTTTCCGAAAAAAGGATATTTTCGACCGAGAAAAAAAGGGGTACCTAGCTTCCTTAAAATATTTAATCAAATTTAAATACCTACATTAAAATACTTAATACAATAAAACGCAGGTGGTATGGTACGAGGTCATAAAGAATATCTTGTTTCTCGAAACAACTCGATGTTATAAAAGGCATTAACACGGTATACGGCAAGATAAGAATTATATTTCCTAATCATAACGCTACCATTAATCAAATTCCTTTAGAATTATCTTACGACCTGGATACTATAAAATTGTGTAACATTTTAATGTAGGAATGTGTTTTAATATGAGATTACAAATCACTGAATCAGTCATCACCATCGATTAAAGAAATATTTTAATAAGATTAACAGTTTTATCGTATCAGGAATTGTAAACAACTCAACCTAATCTGACGGTGCGTTTACATACAGATGTGTTCGCTAATTAATACACATCGGCTACTTCCGCCTCTGTATTTACTCACACGCGTACGACAGAGATAGCACTCTACGAAGCCGTACTAGCCAACGTGCTTTTCTGGTTTCTGTTCAGAGCAGAACATACTGCTGCTGCTGCTGTGCTGGTAGGGTATTGCATACATTCCATTTTGATCTGCTCTCTGATGACTTAGGTTATTCGTACTGACTCTATCGCAATGCAGAGCGCTGAAATAGCAGAGGCCCTTTTTAAAGTCAAGCAGCTGTGAAGGCTATTTACAGGATATTGGTTTATTTGTTTGTTTGTTTTTGAGCCTGCCGCAAAGGGTATAATGGCACCCTCCGGACTATAGAGGGAGGCTGAGAACACTCATGTGTACCAGCACGGCTGGTCGGCTGGATATGCTGGGCGCGGAAGAGACCTAGGCGCCAACCAGCTAATGAGACACCAACACTGGGACCGCGTCATGCCACCTACATTTAACATAAACTGATTGTTCATGCTTTAATGACCTTATCAAGACAACAGCATAAAACGAACTTCATTCGTAAACAGTGACGAAAGGTATTGTGAAAATGACATGTTTGATACACTGATTACACGTCGATATCTTCGAGATGAGGATGGACCGTCAAAAACGTCCGATATGATCAATCGGTGCGAAACTTGAGAACTTGTAAATTGATAGTGCTAAAGTGCGATCCACGATTATCGTTTTTTAAAGCAAAACAGAAGCTGAAAAATATTACAGTATGTATGATACACATACATATAGTAACAAATATTAAAAAAAAATAAAAAAGAAGTAAAAACACATTTAATGTCCATACTCCACTCGAAACCGTGTCACTGGTTTCCAGTGAACTTTTGCTGATAAACAATCATTTTATATATTCCTAAATAATATAGGCCTCGTGTAGTCCTCACAGTTACTCAATAAAGGGCATCGTTGCAGTTATACGTGACAGGGATCGTCGTTCGAACAACGTTACCTAATACACAGCGTATGTACTAATTACGTAAAACTATAGTCAGCTTACGCTTACGTTTGTAAGCGTATCATCCACCGGTAACAATTGGCGCTGGGTGAATGTTATCAGGGAAATTAAAAACCCTGTGGTAAGGTACGAGTGTGAAATAGAATCAACCGTTCAAGTGTGAAATCAACCTTTCTTTGATCAAGCACGTGTAAGTTGATTTCATTGCTTCTATAACTCTCTTTTTTATGAGTACCATCGACAATACCAAGGACGGACTCGCTTTGATAGCACTACTCTCGGATCAAGCAACTCATACACACGGATCTGAAATTACGAACGGATACTCTCTAAAACCATAAGTGAAGCATGAAAATGGCCGCCTATTTATATGCGTGCTTAGACACATGTCACTGGCGTGACATAATTGCCGTAATTATCACATCTGGTATATATCTACTTACACATGTGTACATATACACCATGTGTATCATAAGTAGGTCATGTACAACAAAATAAATTGTCAAGAAGTAGTCGTACCTAGCATGCTTCGCTTCTCATTAGCGAAGAATGGCGTCCGTATTTTAAAAATCACAAGCCTCACCTTCATAATGGTTGTCATCCTCCTCAGTGGTCTGTGTGGGGCTGATCTGCCGGCAGAGGTCTTCATACTCCGCCCAGTAGGCCGCGAGCGCCGCGGGGTCCGGCGCACGCGCAGTCAGCGGCAGCGACATCCGCACCTCGGGACACTCCTGCAAGAACGAGGTGGTTAGATGGCAAGCACAGAGTCAATAAATACTACATAGTGTTAATAATATATTTTAGCTAAAATATGGTTATTGTTTTGTTTTAGTTTGTTCAAATATTTTATACAAAAGCATTTTCTCTTTCATAGAATGTTTCGTAGAATAGGTATCAGTTGTCTGTCTTTGCTTTGTTTGGGACTTGAATATTGATTAGACTGTTTAAAATTCGTCCATATTATTTCAAAAATACTTTCAATAACATTAATTTCAATGAATGCCTGTGCATTCTTAACCGATGTTCACTATGTTTAGAATACTCCGACAATAGCATTTGAAACTTAAATAAAGTTGACGCACAATTAATACAGAATAGGCTGCCAATTAAACAACAAGTTGACAATGGCTGTTTTGACATTCGAAATTTAAAAACAATGAACGCCGCCACCCACCTACCAAGAAATGCGACAATGAGTATGTACTTAGTAACAGTGAGATAATATTTTTACGAAATTCATAATAGTAAAAGAGTGGAGAAGATATTATGCAGTCAGCATCTTAAAAGCTAAGTAGATTGGGTTCAGTGGATGAAACTAGTCTTCATGCACATAAACTAAAATTTAAAATACCTATATACTAATAAATTCACAAGTGCTTCAATATAAAATAAAAACAGATAAATCTACCTATATTAATCCATATTATAAAAGAATGTGTAGGGAAGGTGTATGGTGGGCGTAGGATAGCTGTAGGGTAGAGTATGGTAGGGGTAGGGTTGAAGTAGGATAGTGGTAGAATGCCGGAGGTGTCGTGGATGACAAGGCTTCGGCTACTCTCATGACACCTCCTTTAAGGCGATGCATGAGCGCCGCGGGGTTTAGTGGGTACACCGGCGACTGTTGGGAGTCCCACACAGGCCTTCCGTCCCCCCCTACGGAGGGTATCGTGCGTAATACATTCCCCGCGTAAAAAAAAGGATAGTGGTAGAATAAGCTATAATAGTAAAAGAGTAAAAAATAAAATATTTTCGATAATTACTATGTATAACAATGCTTTCAAAATCAATTCTTTCAAGTAATGTTTCAAAATGGATGAGGTAGAAACAGGTGTAGTTTAATCATATTTTCTTTATAATTATTATCGCTTTTAAATAAGCAAACTAGACCAAACAATGTGCATATTAGCGTTCCACTGACACACATATCAAAAGAATTGCAATTCAACATTGTTCCTTGATGACTAATACCATGAAAAATGGCTGTCGAATTCAGCGACTTGGCTTAAAAAATGTGAGACAACGACTCAACGTTATTATTGCCGCTTGCCTGTTTGCCTACCGTATGACATAAAAAAAAAAATATATATATAAAAGAAAGATATAAAAACTTAACCAATCATACTTTCGAAGTCACGTAAAATGTATAGTGCCACAAATTTTTCTGACCCGCTGACGGCGTCGCTGTTGTTGGCAACATGTTAGCATTAACATGTCATTTCAAATACATTCCAATTCAAAATGAAGTGCCGCTATTTTTTCACAGTTCCTGTTTCGGCCATCGGGCCTGTTAAGTTTGTAGCATTATAAAGAGTAATACCTTCATTTGACAATAACGTCAAGACTTTCAAACAAATTACGTGTTTTAACAGTACATAAAGTTAAGTTGCTGATTTGACTTTTAGCCGAATAACGAATTCAATGGACTACAGTACAATCGCACAGAAATATAGCCAAGGTGCCACTGATCAAACAAACTGTGACAATTCAAATAGCGTCATGAAACAATGACTCATAGTTATCAATAAACTTTACCACGCTTCACTCAACCGATTGTCACAGGTAAATCGAGTTATACGACTTACGTAATAGAGTCGAAATTACGTTACCACGTCGAGTAGATATCAATAACAGTCGCAAATAATAAAAGGTGTTATTGTAAAATGCTTCATTCATGTTTAATTGTAACCGTGCATTTTATTGAATCAGTTTTAATGGAGCTCTCTACTGCCAAGATATCTTGTTTCACATGGTTACACAACACGCCCATTGTATGTTCGGTACCTGCCTACCTTTATTTGTTGGCAAACAATAAAAAATTAAAGTACCTCATTATATAACTTAAGTAGGTACTTCAAGAGTATTAAGAGGTATCTCTACCTGTTTAAAGGTTTTCACCTTTTTCGGAATGCGAGATTCAATTTTTTATTTCGCTGTTTAAGAAACAAGACTATTTTGTCGACTATGGAAGCTTCTTATTACGAAATCGCATAAAGATAAATTATACTATATCTACTTGCTAATCTCTTTTTTAATTCATATCCAACTACGGTTCATGTTATTTCACAGTATGAAAAAAAAGAAAAGACAGTTATAAATGTGCTTGATAAACCATTTTCAAGCAAATTTATAACCATTCCTTTACTTAATATACATACCTATTAATGATTAAAAACAATGTGAAACAACGCTATGGAAGAATAGCTTTATAAATCACCCAAAATCAAAAACACGTCACGGTACACTACTCAAGCCTAGGCTTTGAGCCATACAGTTTATGGCACTGGCAATTCCTTTTAACCTTGTTGAGATATTATATTTGCGAGTGTAACGTCATCGGCCAAAACCTGCGGCCTGCATTGCAAACATGAGGCGTGGCCGGAATCTAATCTTCGCGACTTTATCTTTATCTTGGTATCCATGCTGCGCGTTTTAAGTATATTCTATGCAGCTCGCCTTGACAATGCAGCGTATCATCATCATCACAGCCCATAACAGTCCACTGCAGGACTTGGGATATCTCCTTTGAAAGGGGAGGCTAATGAAAAAATCTCTACGCTGGGCAGGCGGGTTGAAGATCGCAGTGTTATAAATATAACAATTAAAAATGGTGGTACCCAGTTTTCAGCCTACGGAGACACTAGATCTTTTGCCGTGCATCATTAGTAATGTAACCGCAGCGAGGAAATAATCGATTATCCTCGTACGTAAGTACTTTAGTACGTGCAAATAGCTGCAGAGAGAACTGACCATACATTTAATGTATGCTAGGAGAGTCGATTCAGCTGCGATTAATGCGTTAAAAGTTTAAGTACTCTACTGTAAAATAATCATAGTACGTATAACCCTTATGTACAATTCGCTTTCCAAATATAGGTCAACATAACTGATACGTCGCCTGCGAGGGATAGGAGGGTGAAGTTTCAGGGGTGCGGGGCGCGGACCAAGGAGCATTTTGTTAGGTTTTAATCCGTGAAAATTCTTTTTTTTTTCTTTATGCTAATCTACCTATCTTACAAGTAGAGCATTATAATTACAACATAGCCTAAAAACTAACAAGTAATTTAAATTTAAAGTAATTTGTTAGATTAGAATAACACAAGAATGTGTCCATTAAGACTCCTTATTGTCTCCATTAAGGTTCACTTGATGACGTTTTTCAGAACAAAACTTTGTTGCCCTGGCCCCGCAGAATAACACTAGACTTCCCGCCCACCGCGGGCAATATACCACCTGTTGTATTCGATATAAACCTAGTACAGCAATAACAAACAACATGGAACGAAACTGATAACTATCTATAGTGTATCGAGGATACCCACCCACGATTCCGTACTAGCGTTATCAAGTAGGCCACCTGCCGGCGGGCCGATGCAGTGCTGAGGGCCTTTCACACTGGCGGTTAGCGCAGTAGTTCCATAAATTTTTCTCCATGGCAGTTTTACCCATTTTTGATGTTCTGCTACAATTGAAACTGCTGTTGAGATCCGATTACAATTCGATCGGGCCGGATCGGATCGGATCGTTTTCTTCCATATATTAAACTAGCGATCCACCCCCCGCTTCGCACGGGTAGTAACCTTATCAAATTGTACACCTAAACCTTCCTCATGAAACACTATGTCTATTGGTGAAAACCGCATGAAAATCTATCCAGTAGTTTTTTGCTAACAGACAGACAGTCAGACAGATGCGGCGAGGGATTTTATCTTACAATATGTACTGCAGCGATATAAAATATAATGAAACTCATCACCATTACGCTATACCCCTAACAGTGTGCTGGTGACCACAGGGACCGATTGCGCGATCCCTATCAGTTAATATTGTAGTTATCATGCCACCGCAAGCGCATTGTGACGTACGGACGCGCCAACGGTATATGCCACCATCCAATCAAAACGTTCAGGGAACCAAAATGTTTACTTGACCAGTAGTTAATTATTTGTTGAATGCGGATTTTTTTTTCTTATCACGCACGTGTATAACTATCACTAAATATAGAGGAATATTGATTTTGCAATGAGCTAAGAATAGCCGATTCATAATCGATTCGTTGGAGTTAAAAGCTTTATACTGAACTAGCGATCCGCCTCGGGTTCGCATGGATGTTCTCGGGTTTCTCTGTTAAAATATGCATGTATTTTATACATATAAACCTTCCGGAAGAAATTCTCTAAATAATACTGAATACTGCGTCAAAATTCGTTACGTGTTTTAGGAGGAGCAAGAGGTAATACAGACCGATAGACGCGGCAAGCGACTTAATTTTGGATTTGGAAGGAAACTAGGTTATTTTGTGACCGAGCACGTCATGCATTACAAGCATAAAAGGTCCTCTTTTTCTCCAACAACAGGGGAAAAAATCATACTATTAAATTAGCAGGAATGGAGTTGAATGGACATACCTAATTGCGATTTCGTACGTCTCAATGATTCGTGGCCTGTCGTCGATGTTTATTTTGTCCCATCTCTTTTTAGCCTCTGTATATTAAACGCCAAATATCAATAGCAGAAACGATCGTCGAACAATCCAGTCCCAAAGTCCTGTTACTCAGCTCGCAAGACCCACATCCCCAGCACAGCCACCCAACGTTCTTGCCTCTAATTTGAATATGATTGGACTCAGCCTCGCTTGGCGGTGTCAAACTGTCAGCTCCGTTAGAATACAGGTTACCGTTGGAGCTAAGGGCCTGTTAATGAGTTGCGGTGTGACGACGTGAGAGGTGTTTCCGATCGGAGGATTGCAGCGGTTTTTAAGGAGGCGCAAATTTAAGATTTAACATTGGCCGTGTGGTGTCCGGCAGAGTAGAATTGCCGCAATCCTTTGACTGGGTGTAGTACAAGGTGACTAATGTTTTAGAACAGAATATGGGCAGAAGTGTTTACTGATGTATATTTTGGCCATGTGGTGTCCGGCAGAGTAGAATAGCACCAACTCCTTATACTCGCGGGTGTCGTATAAGGCGACAAATATATATTTACAGTCTCAGTGGGCTGGAAAATAGGCAGCAGCGTTTTCCGTTATAATATTTATAACACTGCGATCTTCGACCCGCCTGCCAAGCGTGGAGATTATGGCAATAGCCTCCGCTTTCGTGGGAGTGGCCCTAAATCCTGCTGTAGACGTTATGATCTGTGATGATGTATAGTGTCCGGCAGAGTAGAATTGCACCAATCCTTCGACTGGATGTCGTACAAAGCGACTAAAGTCTTAAACCAGAAAATGGGCAGCAGCGTTTACTGATGTGTATTTTAGATACTACTATCTCCAACCCGTCTGCCAAGCGTGGAGATCATAGCAAAGCCTCCACACGGATGTGGAGAAGGCTCAAGTCCAGCAATGGACTGTTACGGGCTGTCGATGTGATGTGTGAATTTAGATTGGTCCTCATTATGGGTTCACGTTTGTAAAACTTCCTAGTTTTCGTTAATGTTTCAATTATGCACAAATAATGATGCAAGCTCGATTAGTTGCTATCTAAGTTAGGAACGTCGTAATATCTAATGAATATGGAATATGGACTAAGATAGTGATAAACTGTATGATTACACAAAAACGAATGCATTAGCAAATTATATTAAATTAGGAAGACCGATAAATTAATGATTACAAGATGATGATGATGATTAAATTAGGTAGATAGTGTGTGCATTCAAAAATAAGCAAAAGTGGAAACTGTTAGATAATTGAGTAACATTTTTAGCTAAACTAAACAGTCATACATTTATCATGTATGACCTTATCATACTAATTTACATGTTTGCCATGTTTATTGGCTATATTAGTTGCATACTGCAAACAACATAAAGTCATCAATTATTATTAACACTAGATAATTTGGGTCTGGGTAGCTGGATAATTTTCACAATTTTCAAACAATACCAAAATCTCTTTAGAAAACTAGAATAAATTTCATATTCGCCATTCATCCAAAAATTACTATATCATGGGCAAGCATTGTTGTTTGTGCAGGTGGAACGACGTGGTCTTTACCTACTAGGTGCCAATTTTTTTTTCATTAATAAACATACCAGTTATTAAATTTTTTACGAAGTGATTATTCAAAACACTTCATCGAAACACTCAATTCCTCGAATTTCGTTACACATACACTCTTCATACCTAGCTGTTTCACATACCTGATCGGTTTAGCGATTTTTGACACTCATAAAATTGTTATTCAGATATTTCGTATTCAGAATTTTAAATTGGTCATTTGGTTAGAGGAGCTTCGTACGTACATACCTATGTTGGTTATAAGCGAACTCCGCTCTTCTTGGGTTGGAATTTGAAACATCTACACAACAAAGTAGAAAACCACAATGAATACAAACTAAATGCAACAAATAACAAATTAAGAATACGCCACGATCAAATGAATGATATTTTAACACATCCGCGTAAACAGAAGTGAGGCCGTGTCAAGTGTGCCTAAGCTGACAAGCACATTTTTTTTTTTTTTCATACGGTTGGCAAACAGGCAAGCGGGCCACCTGATGGAAAGTAGTCACCACTGCCTATAGACATTAGCAACACCAAGAGTATCGCTAATGCGTTGCCCACCTCTATAACACGTTGCTCTGGCAGCAAAAAGCAAATGCCACTCCACTGCCAAAGCCACGGTTCCCCAAATCCCCACCCCATGGAGCACTGGAAACCTTACTCACCGACAGAAACACAATACTATTTAAAAGAGTATTATTTAGCTGCGATATTCTGTAAGGTGGAGGTACTTCCCCAGTCGGGCGGCTCCAATTCGAACGAGATACCCCGCTATGCCCTACCTCTCTTACATACATAATGAAAAGATTAGTGATATGAAAGAAGTAAAAGAGGTTTAGCAGCCCCGTAACAAGTGTAACAATGTGGCCTCTGCCCGCCCCTACAGGAAAAAGGTGTACGTACTGCACGTGTAACAAAAGAGGACAAAAAGTCACGTAACCAATTCGCTGTACTCGTACAACCCACCAAAAAGATTTATAATCGTCGCCCACAGTCACCACCTCGAACCTAGTATGGAAAGGCACCTTGAAAGGTCCCACTTTTACAACACCAAATAGGTGGCCAGGGTACGCTTTCCAAGCGGCGAGCGTGGTTCTAATTTATCGCTTTCGAATAGTATCACCACACAATATCTATTATAATGGAAATTGGTGAAATTTCGAGCGCTGTGGGTGACCATAACCGTCTGGGCGGCTTAATTGCCCGGATGTTCGCGGAATTGGCTGATCTTATTGTAATTATGTTACTATAAAGATATACTAGGCGCTATTGTTGGGATTAAAAACGGCCACTTACATAAAATATTCTCATGAATTATCAAAATAATGATGATTGAAAAGAACATCGAAACGATATCGTGTCATTTCATATAAAAGACATCAACGCGGTTAAGAACCACGCTATTCCGTTTTTCATCAGTTTCACAAGTGGTCGTCGTGCATAACTATTTTATGCCGTATCGATTTCCATGTACGATCCCAATTAATAACCAGTTCTTTAAATAGAATGACATTCCCCAGTGATGAAAAATTGTTATGAAATGGTACCATTAAAATATCTATCTACTAATCTACTTTGCATTACAAATGAAAAATTATATATTCATTATTGTATATTCATTTAGAAGTATGTATATGGCCTACACCTAAACTAAAACTGATAGAGCATCTACAAACAAATAAAACAAATAATAAAATTAAAATTACTGCTAAAATTTAATTAGGCAAGACAGGCAAAATTACAAGCAATTAACTATTTCACGATCAACATACGAATGCACTCGGTCATATCACACAAAGTACAAAAAAAAAACGAAATTACATATCAATTCCGTAATTTCTGTGTAGGTACCCTTTGAACGGTAAAAGGTAGGTAATTCTTTGAACTGGTGAATCAATTTTGACGAAGAATACAGGCGATGGCAACACAATCAGGATGTGGATAGAATAATGTATAATTTATGAGGCGAGAGGCGAGGTGAGGCTCGCGAGATGCGTGATGTCATCTGCGCTTGCGCCGCCGCGCCGGTGGATCTGCGTCATATTTGCATCGCTTGCTGTTTAGATGGATGGAACAGAATGGGGGCGGTATATGTGTCGCAGCCAAATGGTTAAATTAGCCGGTTAATTAAACGGCTAGCTATTTAAGCAGTTATTTAATTGAAAATTTGCCAAATTCATGAACTTTGAAAGTAAAGTCAAATGAACGATATTGCCTCGAGTTTACGGAGCTCTTCCATTCATTGTCATAATGCTAACCTAAACTAACCGAATAGAAACCTAATGCAAACTATTATTATACTTTGAAGTTATTGTGGGTAGGTTAGCATTGGAACAATGTGTGGAAGAGCTGCGTAAACTCGAGGCAATATCGTTCTTTCAACATCACTTTAAAATCTTATGAAACTGGCAAATTTTCAACTAAAGTTTAGTTAACCGGCTAATTTAACCATCCGGCTGCGACATATGCATTTCACTGCATTTGGGGTTAGAGGTTGTATAGGCGTTAGTACATTTTCATGTGTGTCTGGTACCGTTTATCTCGAAAACTACTGAGCGAATTTCATTGCGGTTTTCTGCATTCAAAACGTATAATTTCAGAGCAGGTCCTTAGATATGATTGATGTCAGTACACAACCAGGGAGCGCTGCAGCAGCCAGCCTGATATTTCGGCATTTGTGGAGTTCTTAGTAACTATTCGACCGATTTCGATGAGGTTTTTTGCATTCAAAGCTTGCAATTATTATAACTATAGACATTGCGGGTTTTTTCAAAACTTTAATTTGGTGTTTTACCCCAGTTTTAAAAGCGCAGACAGCCAATCTGACGGAAAACGGTAACTATCGCCCATAATGACGACTCTTGAAAGAAAAATGGTGACCTCTGTTCTTCGTACGGTCGGCCAAAAGTGCTTTGTCATTATCATCCCAAGGTTTGCACTTTAGAAAACGGCAAGGTTGATTTTCCATTGTGAATGGGACAGGGCTGACGTCTGTCTGTCTGTGTCTATTTCCGCTGTATCCTAAACCGCGCAACGGATTTTACGACCATGGTCGCACGACCACTGCTAATTAGGATAGCGCCTAAGTGCATTATCTTTGCGATAAGATAGAGCTTCACTTATATAAAAAAAAGTATATGTATGCTATTTATTTACAATTTTTATTGGCTACATATCGGTGTCCAAGTCCAAGTTATATCTTAGATAGACTTGATATCTTAGTTGCACAAAACCACATGGAAAATAAACGTTATCGATATTTCGTTATGGTTTTAGTCTATCGTAAATAATTGTTATCGAAAGAAAATGACCCCAAATAACATTCAATCGATTACTTATTACGTACGTAGTAGTAAGATACGCACTGGTTGCGTGCGTCGGTACGTCGGAGCGTCGGCGGCCAAGTGGTTAAGGTATCCGACTCGAAAGCTAGATGTACCGGGTTCGATTCCCACTGCGGCTGAGAGCGTTGCTTAATCTTGGTTATCAGTCTCGCTAGCACTACACCAGTGCCGCTTCATTTATTACATATACACCTATCTAAACGTCCCGACGCAAACCTCACAGCTTTTCAATAAAACCTCGGCCCCATACTTGTATTGCGACTAAGGGAATAAAATGTCGCTCGAGGTAATTTTATTCTATTTAATATAGCGTTCGTAAGTCTGTTACGGCATCGTAAAACGTAATTGCGTGTGTCGGAACGCCTTGGAAAGGGACGTCGTGGAGATGCAATGGTTGTGCATTTTACACAAAGCACACTGGCGGTGGAATTTGTACATGAGAACGCAGCATTTCAGTGTAGAAACTATAAAAATAAAGTTTTTAACTATCGCGGTTATTATTACACATTTTAAGGGTATGTTCCAGGTTTCCTACCGCGTACCTTTGTTGGCGAGTAGCCCGATATTTCGACACAGTTGCATGCATCATGGTCACGGGACGACGTCAACAAAGGTTCGCGATAGGAAACCCGGAACATACCCTTGAAATGTGTATAAAAATAAAAATGTATTCGTTGCCTATTTTTTAAGGAAAGAGAAATATTAATACTTGCTAAAAAGAATGAAAATTAATTAAGAAACACTAAAACCAGTCTAGGTATTGTACAGTCAGTTGCAAAGTGAAATTACCTAGCATACATTAAATGTATGGTTGGGAGGTCCGTTTACTCTGCAGCTGACTGAACGTGGACTCTAATAAAAAAATAATGAGGAAGCTTATGAATATCAATTAAATTCGTAGAAAATATTGTACGTAAGTAAAATTTAGAAACTGCTAGACTCTTGTCACGCTTTCCAGCGTTGAGTAAGGTCAAGCGCGTGCCCTTTGCAGAAAATAAAACTAGGCGGTTTTAAATTCAGTAAAATATTTGGACATAGTAGGTAGAGAATTCCACAATTAGTTAATACTTTTAACTCAGTCACTCCAAGCCATATTGGTAAACGCAAGCAAGCTTGAGGATCTGATTGTATGGTCGCACTCATAAGTACATTACCATTTTTAAATTCATATTCATAATAGGTATATAATTATAAAGTTAAAAGAAAATTTCCAATTTCTATTGAATTTCTCAATTGATAAAAATATTTGATTTTGAGTTACGCAAGTTAACTCTTCCGAAAATCATGGCCATTTTGATTCCAGACGAAATACTTTAATAAGTTACTTTCAAAGCGTAGGTATTGACGTTAATTTGAAATGTACATTCGCGGAGATATATTAAATTGATCGCAATTAAAATGATGCCGTAATCCAAAATCACTTAACGCAATTAAGATTTCAACATAATTTATATCGAAATTATTATCATAATTATTTATCTGTGTTTACTCAGTTTTAAGTGCCTCTTATAGATGTTTTTATTATCATAATACATGAAACATATCTTAACATGACAAGGACCAGTGCAGTCATAGGTGCACGAATCAGCCAAAAACTTAAAGAAATCAAATTATCATAAGTATGGACTTTTTAAAATCTTTTGTGTCACGTAGTAACAAACGAGTAGACAACCTACCTGATGGTAAGCGGTAACTGTCGCCCATAACATCCACGATTCATGCATTTAGGTTGCAGGCAACAAAAATGTAGATTATTTTTTTTTATGTCATACGGTAGGCAAACAAGCAAGCGGGCCACCTGATGGAAAGTGGTCACCACTGCCTATTGACATTAGCAACACCAAAAGTATCGCCAATGCGTTGCCCACCTCTATAACACGTTGCTCTGGCAGCAAAAAGACCAATGCCACTCCACTGCCAAAGCCACGGTTCCCCAAATCCCCACCCCATGGAGCACTGGAAACCTTACTCACCGGCAGAAACACAATACTATTTAAAAGAGTATTAGTACTTCCCCACAGATGCCGTCCAGATGATCAGCTAAATTGTTTAAGGTCTGTACAAGGTACGTCAACAAGCAAAATAACACTGAGTTCATATTAAAAATCCGGCATCTCTTCCTAGGCACCATTCTAATTAAAAAAGAAACATTAAAACTTGCAAAACGACTTCGTTATGATAACAAAACTATAGGTATCAGACACTTTATTAACTCAGTATAACTTACGCCCAGTACATATTACATTTGGTTTATGTAATTACATTTCACTGGTTGCCAGTGGGCGCATTTACATTATTATGTATTATACATAGCTAACAGTGTTGCATAACGCCGACCGCAACGTTATCTACTTAGATGTTATATTATTACACTTTTATTATACGCTTTCTATAATGAATACCCAAACATTACGCTTTAAGTAAGCTAAAGGAATTCATCGCGTACGAAATTATGTTCGCGTGGCTGCACAATCATCTTGAGGCATAATTATCAGAAATTATGATTTATTTTATTGTATTCTAAGATTGGAATTCAAGAAAAATTAAAAATAAGGAGGTATAGTGTTTCTATCATAGTGTTTATCATTATATCAGCCGAAAGACGCCCACTGCGGGGCATAGGCCTCCCTCAGAGATCTCCACAAAGGCCGCTCCTGTGCCTTCCGCATCCAGCTGGTACCTGCGATTTTTACCAGACCAAGTACGTCGGTCCACCTTGTGGGATTCCTACCCACGCTGCGTCTCACGTGGTCGCCACTCGAAAACGTTATTGTCCCATCCGCCATCTGTTCTTCATCTGTTCTGGCCATAGTGTTTATATCTAGACATTTATTCCTATCATCCTTCCTCTTCTGGCATAGTTTTGTCAGAAGGTATAGCCAATAGGCCGCCGACGCCGGCCCCGACACATTATTCAGAAACGAATAGCTGGGTTATATTTTTCTTTATTTTTTATAATATTTTACGGCTCTGAATTTCAGTGCATATGGGCCATGACTAATCATGCGTAAGCGATCTTCGTTGGGCCAAACAAAGCCGTAGCCGACTCGATCATGCCGCGGCGCTTACTTACCTACTCATTGTTAATTATTTCTTTATGATTAATAAGTATTAAATGTATCTACATTGAATTAAAATTTTGAATCTCTTGAATCTTCTATTTAAAATAATTATACCTATAGCAACAGCACACGACACGCTTTGTGCCATCACCCGTTCCGTCCAAAACGCATTTGATCACGAAGACACGTCGCCCTCCGTTCTAGCTTCAGAGAACTATAGAATTGCAAATACTGGAATACCAGAATGTGCTAAAGTCAACGCACGCAAGTGGTTTGCAAACGTTTCTGTATACGTGAGAGGTCTAAGTGATGTTATTTTAGTCCTGGAGGCGGCAAGAAAAATATTTGCAACAAGTGTACTAAAAATAGTTCCAGCAAATATGTGCTTGCTTATGGGCATATGGCGTGGAGCGAGTACTCTGTTTCGGTTATTAATAGGTTGAGTGTTTGTTTGTGTTTTAACAACCGACGAACAAAGAGGGGTGTATCTGTGGCTTTGTGTATCTGTCTATGGCACAGTAGCTCCTGAATGGATGGACCGATTAGTATGCGGTTTCCTCTCTTGAAAGCCAGTTTAATCGAATAGTACTTAGCTTTGTTTTATTAAAATTGGTTCTCATATATTCCTGATACATGAGAAAAGATTCACAGATCAACAGAGAGCTACCTGTGGTTGTTACTTGCTCTTGTCAGTGTAAGAAATGAAAAAAATACTAAAAACTTCCACAATGTGGTGGCTCCTCATTACATTTCTGGTCTGGATACAGTATACTTTTCAATCAAGAACACGATAATATAAGAATAAATCCCGTAACGTTAAAAAACCAGCTTGTAAAACAATCAATTACTCGGCTACTGAATAATATCGTGTAACGTGATAGGCAAGCGAATCTGACAAGCTAGAAGCCAGTGTTGCGTTGAGACCGCACGTAACTCGATCTATTGAATAATATTCGGAGCCATCGAGTAAACAATCCAACGGAACGAGGGATTCCAGACAGAAACTATCGGTCAAAGGAAAACATTCGATGTTATTGTTATTAAACCCTCGCAGGATTATTCAAATTTGATTACAATAGATAGATTTTTTGTCGGTGACGGTCGTCTGGCGTCAGACGAGATTAATGTAAATAATATTCGTCGTAACAGAACTAATAGATTACCAAGTGGATTGTCAAGTTAATGTACAACAACAGAGTACAAAATAATTAATTAATTCAACATTTTGACTATAAACCAACAAAGAACGAAATGAATGAGCACAGGTGCATTTGAAGTTATCAACTTTTTAACACGTGTAATTAAATATCGTACTAACAAAGGAACAAACTCCATAAAGCAAGATTATACTTTTAGCCTTACACCATATTCTTAAATATGTTTAAAAATGACGTTTAACGTTTTTTATATGAAATTTAAATGCATTTAAGAATTTGATGCAAGCGCCCTAAAAGTTGGAGTCAACAACAAAGTCCCAAAGAAGCACCCTTACTCTTAGATGTCAACAAAAACTCCGGCCGGTAAGCCACCTAAAATTTGGGCGAAACTAAACAGTTACGCCATCCAACCTTAACCAGACACAGTCTATTTGTCCGAGAACAATCGCGCGGTGGCGCAAGCGGCGGTGCGGCGGCGTGCCGTATCTCGGTCCAAGGGCCATTATGAGATCGTGCGTGTACGCATATAACATAAACAATGGGCAGCCATGTCGCTACGGTGGCACATTATTGGCAACACGATCGCCTGGCTCGGGTTCTTGATGAAGTGGTTCTGAGGTCACTGGCTTTGCGAGGGTCAGGGTTATTTTATTGCTCTGCATGGTGTGGTCTGCTTGTGCTTATAGAATATCAACTCTGTATGTATATACTCTTCATCACAATAAGGGATAATCGAAGTACTGGTGCAGATAGCTTCTCACAAATCTTGAACCAGTTCATATTTGTACTTAAATATGATTATTACCTATTTAAGGAACTAATGTAAAGTCAACAAATTGATTCTAGAGATTTGGTTAAAAATCGAGTCTGTCAGCAGTAGCATAGAAAATTCCTTTTGGACTTAAATTAATTTTTGAGGGCTCCAAGAATATTTTCTTAATTAAAGTTTCGTGTATCAAAAACAACATTAGCTGAAAACGGGCGTGGCTGGGTGTCAAATTTCTTTGGGTGGTCGCTGTAGGCCCTAGCTAAACATAAGTGGTGAGTCTTGTCTAAACATAAGTTGCAGCGGTGGGAATAGTGGTAAGAACTAAGAAGTGGCAACAATGTGTAATAAGAGAAACCTCTAAACTTCGGCACACTGAAAGCAGTAGGTAGGATATAAGCTGCGGAAGTTTAGAGATAGTAAGAAGTCTATTTACTTTTCGAATCTGTACGGATAGCTTCGTCATGTTTGCTTGCACCAAGCTTGAATTTAAACTTTGAACATGAAACTGTTATTGCCTACAAAGTTGTTTACTGCATTCTGTCTCATCTCCAATGATAAGGATTAAGCCAGATCGATCGACGAATCACATGACTACTGTTATTTGCATCTTCATATCTGTGGCTTGAGCGTTATGTCAAAACGGGATTACTGCTGCCATTTGTTTGATTGAAAAACGAAGTGGAGCTAAAATTACATTGTTGGATGTTTTAGTTTAGATTGTGAAAACCGTTAGTTTATAATCTATTTGCAACAAAATCCATCAAAATATTAATTGATCAAACCATTTACAATTTAATACAGTATTTTTGAATTGCCAAACAAGCCTGCGGACCAGTCAGATATTTAGAAGTTCACAATTTTCCGACAGTTTGGAAACTGGCTACTTCATAAATTAACTGTTTTCGCTAAATTTTGATTGAATTTTTTGAATGATTGAAAAATGAAAAAATTTTGAATGATTGAAAAATTGATAGATATTACTATTAGATACTTATTAATAGATAACAATGCTATATAATATCTGCTTCCTGCCTATTCGGTAGAAATTATATTTCAAGAGAAGCGAACAATTACAAACACAAAATTCAATATATTCACAGTAAGACAACTTATTCACGGCTTTGATAAAACGTCTTATTTGTGATGTTGTTAAAAATGCGAAAAACAAGGCACAGAATAACGTGACCAGCATTATTGAGGGCAAACAACAAAAGGTATGGTCAGACTCAGATTTCAACCACAATACGTTGAAACAACACATCACAAATTTTAATGCAAAACATGGCTTCAGTACCTACTTTACACTATTTTTCAATTATAGAGGCATTAGTTTAAGGACACCTAATCTTGCCGAGTCGGAGGAAAAACAACAACTTAACAAGTGTACTAGATAAAAGAACAAAATAAGTAACTACTACAATCATAAATTCTATTCAATACTTAAATTCTATAGCCAACAGTCCACTGCTGGACCTCCTAACACTTTAAGATAGCTTTTTATGACTTCATCTCGCTCATCCCATTGGCGGCGCCTTTCTTTTTCTGTTTGTCTCAAAGAATCAGATTTAGTCGTCTTATCGGGACGACTCCCAAAAGTAGGAACCAGACTCCTTCAGGGTTAGTACTACCCCTACTACTATTCTACTCTATCAGACACCCTACGTGTACAAGAACGCGAATCTTGTATATGTCATCACTAAATTGGTCGCGAACTGTGCGGTTCCTATAGAACTTTCTCCCTCCATACTAAGGTTGTGGTTTGAGCTCCCTGGAGAGTACAACATGAAGTTCTATTGAGCGCACCCCGTCCCTACGGGGTGTAGCATCCGATGAAACCTGAAAAGCCCTTATGGCTACAGGTGCTCCCAGGGGGTGTTTAGTACGTATGCGCCTAGGTTCTTTTTGGCGAGTCGTGCATAACCAGTCCGGCCGGCCGGCTGGTACTCATGAGAGTTCACCTCCTCCCTCCCAACCGCTATACCGGAGGGTGCCCATTCCTTTGAGTTGGGCGCAAAAAAAAAAATGAAGTTCTACAAGAAAGGGGTGAAACCGTTTTTATGTGGTCGGCAGCATGGGAATGTTACCCTTGGTATTCAAAACGTCTATGCGCTAACTGCCTACCATCAGGTAGGTCGAAAACTTGATTGCCACCTTAGTGATATGTAAAAATAAATATTTAAACGGCCCATAAAGTTCATAATCTCCAGTATAACAAAATAAATTGAAATTAGCAGAGTGTTTTCGGTAAGACATACTTAACAGTGTTGAGAACAGTCGTCAATACCGGCGCACGCGCAGCCATGGATTCCTCACACGCTCGGGACGAAAGTGAAACGTCGCGAGACGAAACGACGAAATCCGAGGAGAAAATGGTTATCAATCGTATCGAGCTAATCCATTATTGTGGTAATTGACGCCACACGAATGCGAAATATGAAGATATAACAAGAGAAACCGTACATAGCTGACCGCCACTCGATTTATGAGCAGCCGCATCCATTAACGGACACATGACAGTGCGCACGCGACGCTAAAAATATAGACGAGTAGAAATGGGTAAGTGGAGCAAATACTCCCTACTGAGAACGAGAGGCGAACACTAATGATGCAGTAAATCAACGCGGAACACCAGAAGCGCATAAAATGAACGGTTCAACTGGATGTAAAATGGAAGAACCGGCAATTGGCTTCGTTTCTGAAGCCGAGAAAGAGGATTTTAATAATCATATGTTACGTGGTGATGATGAGAAATGCATTAGAAAACAGGTCTGAAGTTTCAATGAGAGGGGTATTAGTTATTCTAAAAGTTATTTTTATTGTAGATATTATTTATTATGTTACATCATTGTATATTAGCTTATATAACTTAATAAATTTTTCTAAAAGTAAAAAACGCGATTGTCAAGGAAATAACATTGAGTTGATGTATCAATCGACAGTTAGATAGCTGTTCAAAAAGACCTTCAAAAGTTCAAACAAAGAATTAATAGGAAACAATAAAGGCATTAATCTTTAGTTACATTTCAAAAGGTGTACATTCAAAATTGCTGAGAACTGAATGAAGGTCGAAGTAGTGATAATGACATTAATGACTCTTCTCTAATAAACAGTTCAAACCATCAACTGCAGGTGTTTCTCTTACTGCAGCCGGTACGCGTCATCTGCCTATGGTATGAGCAGCTGACGGGCTGAATTAGACAAAATTAGACATAAAACATGTTAATTAATCATTTGAAACTGCCTACCCCTATAGGATATTCTTGATCCTAGTATGAGATACGGGCGTGAGTGTATATGTATTATAACAACTAGTTATTTAAGGTGTAGTTGAAAATGAAATGAAATGACAATGAACTTGTTTGAGAATCCAATATTTTATTGAAAATTTGGTGATACACATCGTTATAACCTGTATCTGTCGTTAACTTTGACAGAATATAATGCCCACCTCAATTAATCACTATTCGTGGTCTACGTTTTGCTATAAAAACAAGTTTCTTAATAGAATTAGAGTTGATTTTATTAATTGAGCAAGAAATGCCTAAACTAAAACTTTAATACTTATTGCAATCAAATTCCTATCAGTTATTGGTGGCTATCAATACTATAAATTACGATTAATATTAATTCCAATGCCGCTGTTACTTAAACATAGGTGATAACGATATTGTGCTTTCGTCACAAAGTAAAGGAACCAATGTATAAAAACGTGATGTTCGCATGAATACGGCAAGCCGGGCAAGTAGTGGATTATAGAACACATTCAATGAATAGTCGCGTTAACTAAGCTACGTATGGGTATGTTCAAGTCGAAATCAAAGGTACTTAAACAATGCATGAGACGATATCTAAAAAACAAACACTAACCAACTTCAACATCCGTGTGGTCGGTGCAGAAGCCGCTCTCACGATATACCAGCAACCAGAGCCTAATAATCTAGTTCTAATTGAACCATCAAGCGTCCACAGCACACACACTCACTTTTACCACTAATTATCGTCGAGGACCATTCGGAACACAAGACGAGAGTTTGTTATGTTCGGCCACGCGTCCGGCAACGCGAGGCTTTTCGGCCTGTCGCACTTGTTCACAGCACTGATTGATTCGTTGTTCGTAATTCAAATTATTGGATTCGTTGTTTTGTTTTCTTTCTCTAATTGTCAAGGCACTCGATAAGTTTACGCGATAACTCGGCGGCGCGGCGACGCGGCGGGCGGCGTGGACGGCGGCGGGCGCAGCACTGGCTTGGCTGGCGCGAGATATCGAGAATGAATCAAGTGTCTCGCGTCACTCGCGTCTCCGAGCCGACACCATGCCTCTCGCTCGATCAGCGGCAGGTTGCCCCTAGATTATTTTCTGTCGCTACCTCACGGATTCGAACCTTTTTTTTTCCGGTGGGTTTCGGATCCCACGAACAAGTTTATGAGTAGGGAAGTATAAGTAAGGATAAAGGGACTATGGGACAGCGAGATGTGACTATAACGTGTGACTATAAAGACCTTAGTCAACCAACAACGCTTCGCCAATGGTATGATGACGCTTACAGGGGAAAGAGAGGTAGCGGGGTATCCTGTTCGAATTGGAGCCCACTTTACAAACACAGTTTACAGAATACCGCAGTCAAACATTACTATTTTGTAAATTTATATTAAATTTATTTTGTCTAAATAGTATGATAGTAGTCCCGGACTAATGGTGAAAAAACTTGAGTCCACGAGTATACATTGATAAACTCGACTCAATTTGGTAGTGCTCAGTGGACTAAAGTGCTCGCGAGTCCACAGGGAAGTCGAGCGCTAATCATAGGAGTAACTCGAACATAAGAAGAACTCAAATTATAAACCTAACTCCATTTGTAGGTCTCACTAGAATTCGAAATTTCGACTAGATGCAACTTCTACTACACCAAGTGTCGAGTACATCCAGCAGCATTTCAAATTAAGTAGATGGAGTTTCATTAGTTTGAACCACAATATAGATATGTTGATATAGGTTGTGAAATCATAATTAGTACTTAATTACAACTTACTATAATCATCATCTTGGCGTAAAAATCCAGGATGTGGCATATCAGGTAATTACAGTGGAGCAACTACCATCTGACCTCCGTGACCCTGTTAGTAGGGGAACTTGACCAAATTGGATCATGGTTACACATTCAGTTGCCCGAATGTGTAGGTTTCATCACAATGTTTTCCCTCGCCGTAAGAGCATCGATTAGCAGTCAACTAATGCATATAACTCCGAAAAGAGACATTGGTACATGGCCGCATTGGGATTCGAAACCGGTACCTCTCGCTTACGAGCCGGATACTTTAACCACTCGGCCACCGACGCACCTATGCATACATAAATACGCTATAATAGTTACTTAAAAATGCACAGAAAACCTTAACTAATGATGGGCAAAGGTGGCATTATCACTGCAAGCGATCTCTTAACAGAACCTCTTAGTAAGACTAAGCAGGCAAGGCAAGTCAACACGAAGTAACTACAAAAACGAGAACTCATCAAATACTAAAAAATGTACCTTCTACTAACAACAACAAAAATCTTCAGTCTAATTTCCCATCCAAAATTATTAAAGTCGAGAAAATAAAATAAAATCAAAACTGGCGATTCAGAGACTAATTTAATAAGTAAAATCATAAACGGAGACGATGTCCAACAGAAATAGATACAAACAAACTCTTTGATTATGTCTGGAGCTGGTATACTTGATCGAAGCTTACGTTTTACCTACAGAAGTAGGTAATACAAAATAAAACCGTGACACTATGCAGACAACTGTTCTGAATAGTATTTAACATTCTGTGGTTCTGGAGCTCTAATTTTGAACCACTCGTATACTCGTACTCGTACTCGAAACTTACCACGAGTGTGAAAGACTCGCTTCGCACATCGCTTGGATGTGAGCCATTCAAAAATAGGGCTTCTGGCCTAATCAAGAACTGAATAGCAAAATGCAACACGATGTATTGATAGAGAAGAAAACAAAAATTACATCAGACCGTGCAACCATTGAAATAATCGGGTGACGAAAATATTTACAATGTTTCCGATTGTTGTCATGAACGTAATCGCACATAAAACTGACAGATGAATCACGGGTTGGAAGCAAATTTATTATTTGCAGCAACTTTTATCACAAATCATCTTCAGAAAAGTAAGCGACCAAAATTTTTCCATCTATCAAACTTTTCAAGATATCAAGCTGAAGTGCGATAGGAAATTAAATCGAGTGTTTCTGACACGCTGATATAGGAATCCCGAGTCATTATAAATACTTGTAAAATATGGGTTAACCCCAGATGACGCAATCCTGATTTTTTGGTCGGAATTTATATGAACTGAATTTAAATACCTAAATTAAGTAGAACACTTCTATATTTATTTTAAGAAACATGACTCAAGTACTAGTAATTAAAATCATCATCATCATTACAGCCCGTAACAGTCCACAGCAGGACTTAGGGCCTCTCCCACGAAAGGTTATTGCCATAATCTCCACGCTTGGCAGGCGGGTCGGAGATCGCAGTGTTTAAATATAACAATGGAAAATGCTGCAGCCCATTTTCCAGACTACGGAGACTCTTGATCTTTTGCCTCGAAAACATTAGTCGCCTTGTACGACACCCATGACTATAGTAAGGGGTTAGTGCTATTCTACTCTGCCGGACACCACACGCCCACGGCCAATTTAAATACACAGAAGTAATTTGAATTATTTAAGCCGTAAACTTGTTAATCACATACTTCATTCTGGATATTAAACCCTATACCCTATTTCTCGAAACAGTGTTTAGTATTCGGACAGTCTTAAATAGATTCAGTAAATGAAAGTTGAACGTCCGTCAAAAGCGTCACCAGTGGAACCGCTACTGCTGAAACGATGAAGATCTGTGGTAAAATATCGTATGCTATTAAATTGCCATAACAATCTAACTCAAAGGAAGTAAACTAATCTGCGAACGTAATTAAACCTCAATTCTGAAACGAATCCGTTGTCGTTGCATGAAAAATAATTATATAAAGGTCGCCGACCGAGTCTTGCCAAGTTTTTGCTGCCGAACCGGAGATTCGACTTGACAACTCATTAAAAGTTTCGCAGTGCCAGCCGTGAACAATAAATTGGTTCTTGGAATAATCAAAACAAAACTGAGAAGCTAAAAGATGTGGCCAATAAACTGCCCGCCACGATGAGGAAGTTCTTCGGGGAACTGAGTTTCACGTCTTAAATAAAAATAAAATAATGCGCATATTGCGACTGCGAATCATTCACAAAATAAATTCCAATAATAATTTTGAAAATGCTTAATAGGCTAATGCTTACTCGATAGTTGCTACTATCGAGTATTTCTAAACAATAAAGATTCTGTGATGTTATTGTTAGCTATGAGTAAGTAGCGCAATGTAGCAGAACCTACACAATGTAGCGTGTAGGTTACAACAGACAGCAGGCAGAACCCAATCTATTCAATTAGCAAAAACGGTGCATGCCAAATCGCACCCTCATATCCAAATTTACCGTTCACACATAACAAAACACAACTGAAACCCACGCCAACTCAATGGGCCGAATCGTAGCCTGAAATCAACCTCTGGTGAACCCGCAACGCTGTTCTGTAAACTTGCATTGTGTGCGTATCCGGGAGACAAAAACTAGTGTACGCATCCGCCGATTGAAACCCCGACAGGTGATGACGGGCTGACGAGCTTGACAGGGTTAACGTACGAAACCAAATGGGATGCCATTAACGGGTGTTTGTGAATTGATTTGCTATATCGTTACAGTCGGTACTTCGTGTCGATAACCTTGTAAAGGAACATTGCAAGTTTTCAATGTTGCATATACGTCAGATGGTAGGTACCCACTTCAACCTACTGTAAATGTGTTCAGTTTGACCGATAGTCAGATCTAGGTGGCTGTGGTTAAATGCATAGTATAGCAGTGGTAAACGCAGTGAGGAAAAGACTCTAGGGTGCGTCAAGACCTCGCGAACGAGCCCCGAACGCGTTCGTTCGCCGCTCGCGATTGTGCAACAGCGCGCAAGCGGCGCGATGCATTTCACCGTAGTAAACGTGCACTGGCACTGCTTACGCGCAGCTCGCGGACGGTGCCCGCGCTGTCGCAATAACTAAGTATTTGCGGCACGTATGCGAGATATGGACGCACCCTAAGAAGCCTATGGAGGTCCCATAGATCTACCTACAAAGTAAGTGTAGTGTTGATCTGCCTGCAAGACATTAGTCTTGCACGATACTCTTGAATAGAATTCACAATACCATGTCACAACCTCCACCCTCGTGCAAAGGTCCTTGAAGGCACGGACATTACTGTACAAAAGTCGTCGTGACTTCTTCAACGTTCGTCTAAAACACTGTCAAGTCTTAGTGGTGTCCTCACTGTTTTGTTTGGATTCAACATCCTCTCCTCCGTGGCCGGCTCATTGTGTAGCCTCAAAGGCAGCGCGTGCGTATCAATTATAAGAACGTACGTCAATACCGGCATTAGCACAATAGGCGACAATGCATGGATATTATCAATCGTCACACGTTTGTTTTGAGTTAGTAGAAGAGGTGGCGAGGTTTTGAGTTGGGTTTTGTAACTTGCCGCGTTTGGATTGCTTGTAGTTGGAAGCAATTCACTTCGTTTGGTCTAGGCCATAGAGTAGCTAGAGTTATATGTAAACCCATTTTCCTTTCGCTCGTCATAGGTATACTTTAGTTATATCAAAGTAGTAGTATCCAAGTTGGAGATAGCAGCGCCACTATTTCACGTCTATCAAGTACCAGGATATTTCAGCAATTTCCTTGTTTCATCGTTCCTCATTTTTGCCTACAAGCTAACATGTCAGTCTTTTTCCAAACAAATAAATAAAAGCACCCTTCAATCTTAGGGGAGGTTCACAGTTAACATCGTTAAAGATACATAATTTCAAAGGTAACTAGGCTTTAGGTAAGGTAACTAGGCCTTAGGTAAACTAACTTAGGTAAAGATAACTAGTTAAGTCGCAGCTTACCCCCCAGCTATTAACAGCTAACAAAGAAAATTTCAGCGTGATATTCATGATTGCATTTTTAAATAATTGACAGTTTAAAACAAATAACCAGAGCGGTGCTTGGTTATTTGTTTTCTCTAGCAACAAACAAAATTTATTGCTTTATAGCAGTACTATATAAATAACGTTATCTAACAGGTATTTCAACGAATTACTTTCTCAATTCGTCACCACCAAACCCGCTATTACACAACCGGCGTCATTTCTCCACATATTCTTATACGAGGCCTATAAATAAGAACAAATAGCTCCAGTTCAAACCTGAACGTGGACAATTTCTACAAACCAAACCAGTAGCTCGCGACAAGTAGGTACCATAATTCTTTCTCGTAATCGCGCGAAATATGAACGTGATATAATTACGATAACTATAAGTTATCTGTCGTCCGATCCGCCGCTTTCGGCTGTAAATCAGTGCCGGTGCGGCTAATTGAAGAAAACGCTCCCGCGGCGCCGCCCGTAATGAGCTGCGCCGGCGCAAGTAGCTGACTCGCGCGCTGGAAACTGGCAGTTGGTACAGGGTGTTTAGTGCAGTGTAAAGCCTGACCATAAGGAATCATCATTATCATCATCATCTTGGCATTAATATCCCGGTTGTTCTCTCGCTCTCGAGGGCCCGGGGTCCGCCTTGACTATGATCCAGATTTGGCAGATAAGTAATTACAGTAGAGCGACTGTCATCTGACCTCCATGACCCTACACCAGGGGAAACTGACCAGATCGGTTACACATTCAGTCGCCTGAATGAGCAGGTTTCATCACGATGTTTTTCCTCACCGTAAGAGCATCGGTTTGTGTTCACCTAATGTACATAAAAAAGAGTCCGGGATTCGAAACCGGCACCTCGCGATTACGAGTCGGACCCGCCAGCTATTAGGCCGCCAACGCCGTTAGAACGTTACAAACCAAACCCTACACAGCCAAACCCTAGACGGATGCCACACATGGCAACTAATGTCAGACACTAACCAGCTATAACCGCCATAGGCATCTTAGTGTGGAAATCATGGAAAAAGCGTCCAACTTGTGTGGAAATGTCTCAAGTGCACCAGTAGACTATTCATGGGTTGTTCATAAACTTAATGATAAAACGTAATGATTTTTTAATAAGTAGTCTCTCTTTAAACACCTTCTAGATACTCGTATAAAGAACTGATTTATAAGGCCCAAACGTTGGATCAGAAAGCGTTGAGATGTGTCGTCTAACACTGTTTACGGCCGCCGAATACGGATCGCTCTCCACGCTAATTTATTGAGCACTTACTTTGTTATTAACACTTTACTTTTAATTAACACTGCATCGATGATCGCCTAGCTCAGTGTTTCCCAATTAGTGGAACATGGAGGAAGGCATGGAGGGGTAGACGTGATAATGAAAAATTTAAAATTAAATATGAATTTGTACGAAAAAGCGTACACATGTACGAGAATTTGTAGGGTATATGTAGACAGTCTTGATGTGGTACTAAGGTAAAACTAATTCAGAATCACCAAAATGCCATATTTTCGTTGCTTTTGCCGTAGAGACCTCAGAAGAAAACGTTTTCACAATATAGCGGTTTGTGTCATGCGCGGATCTCATCATTTCTGATTCGATCGCGCAATGAGACTCCAAATATAGGCCTTTTCATTGCCCTTTAGGTTACAGTGAGCATTCTTAAAAGGACAAGAGTGAGCGGTCACGTCTACTACTAGCGACCTGATTAGTGATCGTTTTTAGCGCGTGATAAGGATGGTTACACCGTGCTGAGTTAAACTCCCAATATGATTAACTAGGTACCTGTATCATGAGTCCTATTAGCGGTGTCTCGACAAAAGTAAGCAAGTGGCGCATATTCATATAATCAGCATCATCCAATTATCATATTCGCATATGCATGCGCGCATATGTTAACCCAATTTCGCTTTTATTGCGTGTCTCGGAGTTACGTGCGGCGGCTGGACGCGGCGTGACTGCGACTCTCGCCTGTGAGGTATTAGTTAAGTGTTTGATACTTATTTTTAGGATGCGTGATGGAAGCGACACTGGTCTAGTGCAAGCGTGCTTGCGAGACCGATACCCAAGATTAAGCAACGCAAGTCCTGGAAATGGATGTGTGACCGTTTCGTACGATTTACGTCAAATTCTGAGGATGTCAGTTTCTTATTTGGTCAGATTCGGTCTACGTCAGAATCTGATTAGGTCATTTGTAGAGTCAAAGCTCTCGCACCCGGGAAAAATATTAAATACTTAAGAGAGGAGAGGAGAGGTTTTTTATCTGTAAATATATTATTTAGGTTTAGGATTAAGTTATGTTGTTCTGTTTATTGTAATTTGTGATTGTTTATCTACATTTCCGATTGCCAATAAACGAGTACCAACATTGTTCAAATTATAAGGTTACGTGGCCAAGCCGACATTCAAGTTTCATACAAAAGACATCAACGCGATCTCGTGATAATTTTTATCATTGATCAACATATTCAATTAGGTAGTAATACGTGATACATTTTGTGTTAGTAGGCAAATAGTCATTGTTACCTAGACGTCGTAATCTTAGTTTTTAAACTTAGGCGACGCTTAAGTTGAGGCCTCAAGATATTCCTAAGCATTTAGGCGTCACAACATCAGTGTCACGCAGTTAAGAATATCTTGTTGAAGTTGCAGGTTGGTGTTGGTGCTTTTTCTTGTAAGGAATATCTTAAATCATTTAGACGTCAACTTAACCGAGGCCTAAGTTTAGTGCGACCCGATATGCTAGGGAACGTAAGTCATGTTACAAGGAAAATGAATATGAATATGGATGCCACAGTAGAGGTTGACCAATGAAATGGTTTATGGACCGTGTGAATGGCGACGAAGTGAATGACCAGTGATGGGGTTAAAGAGGAGAGGGAAACAGGGGGAGACACCAGCAATTTTTATTTTATAGGCAATAGTTTTGCAGTTGTAGATTAGATTTTATAAATTTCTTTCACAAAAGGGTTTATTTACATTTTAAATTACAATTATTAACATTTTTAAAAAGTCTTACTCTAACACCAAAAACATTAATTCTAACTAAACAATTCACAAAAACATTACAATTTATAACCGGCCACATTAGGAAACCTTTTCGAGGTTTGTCTCAATAATAACTTCGCCTTTGCCGTCACACATACTATATTATAACCGACACTTTCAGTACATTTTAGCAATTCATACATTTCACCAGATGGGAAGCACCGACGAGGTCGAAGATGTAGCATGCTTACCTAAAAGATTCGCTCTGAAGAACCCAAGGTTATATTTTTCTGGTAATAGGATTCTTCTTCTTATCGAGTCGATGGACTAAAACTCTCACTTATACTTTATTCGCTCAGTATTCGGCGACGGATACAGCGTTTGAACGGTAATAGGATAAGGACAGGGGATGAAGACTGTAGAATATCCGAGTTCTGTCCGGTATGGATTTAGGAGTTCGAATTGGATGCCGGGTTGTATAATGTAGTGCTTATGAATAACAACAAAGCTATAGATAGCTCAGACTTTACATTAAAAGCTTCTATAGGTAGAGGTACATGGCATTAACCCAAAGTTGTTTCGAGGTCGTATAAGGCAATTTTAGCAATTTTCACGACTGCAAACGCACCTTGGCATCTGTTAATCGTTCCTATAAACAAGAGCTGTTTCAACCTGATATACCTGACTCTGCGCACAATGCGAAATATAGCCTTCAACTGTATGTCATATCAACTGAGTAAACAGCAGGTAACAAAACCCCTGTTAGATTCATGATGTTGCTTTTCTGTCGGAATATGTAAATTTGACGTTTACGTATAAAGTTTTGGAACTTGTGGAAATGACAATGAGGGAAAGACATTTTCCCCTCCCTCATAAAATTTTTTCCGGAAGGGTGATGTAAGGGGCGCCTTTTTTCGCGCCTTGTCCGTTATAATAATACTTTCAGTATACCAGTGTGGTGGGTCATCTATATAATAAATATTTATTTACACAAACAGAAACACCACTACACAAAAATATAAATACCTAACGCAATTTGGAAAACACGACATTTTGTAATATAGAAGAAAAGAAAAAGTACACAATAATTAACAAAAAGCACATAAAAGCAAAAGCAAATAAATGCTGGCACAGTGTTGATTCGTATGTTGATGTCTACTTCTATATCATCTATATAACACAGCACCATATTATTGTGAACGCTTTCACAAGCCGATCACTGCAAGTATTCGTACGAACTAAAAACATTATCTTGTCGATAATGTCCCGCTCGCGCACGATGGCCCGGGGTCTGCCTTGACCATGCTCCAGAATTTGGCAGATGCAGTGGCAGTGGAGCGACTGCCATCTGGCCTCCGTGACTCTATTACCAGGAACCTGACCAGATTGTATCATGGTTACACATTCAGCCGCCTGAATGTATTAACTACGCACTGTGTTATCGATAACTTCCTCTCAACGTAAAGACGTGGCTTGTACGTATACACGTCATCATCGTCATCATATCAGCCGTAAGACGCCCACTGCTGGGCATAGGCCTCCCCTCGATCTCCACAAAGGCCGGGATAAACGTATAAACGTACTCCTACATAATACCAGAGCTTTAACCCACCAACTGCTATGTTTGCCTTGACCGCCGCTTTGTCGGTTCACGACCAACAAAGGCACCGCACCGGCTTACAGGTGTAGTGTTAATATAATGATCTTAACCTTTACGAGTGGGATCGCAATAGAGCGCGCGCTAGCAACGTGTTATTATAGGCTTCTTTTGTACTGATGAGGTTATAAAAAGTTGTACTATTCGGTATTATAAAGGATGCCAGCAAGGCTTTATTGAATCATGATTTTGTAATTATGCTAAGATATGAGATAAACTAAAATGGTTTGGATAGGTTTTTTCACCCATGATGTTTTTTATTTGGATGCAAGTTGTACAAACTTACCGTGTCAGTCTTGAGAGGCCTCCATAGTGTGAGATCGCTCACTGTTATCAATAACGTTTCCTGAAACAAAATAGAAAATGAAATACGTTATCATGTACTACGTACTCACATTAAAATGGGTCCAGTTAGTGATAACGACCCCAGAGGTTCAGCATTATTGTTACATGAAAAATAACTGTTTGAATCGTAAATAATTAAGGGAGACAGTTAACGAAAAGAATGTTTAAGTTCTATGCCATGAAGGTAGCTTTTCGATCTCTGTCGTTACCGCTTTATTGCATATTTTTGTGTTGACATGCAGATAAAACGAAAATCCGGTACCTATTTTAAAATTATCCTCTCTACTTTTTTTAACCATCGAAGAAAAAGAGGAAAAATGAGTAAGTTTGACGTGTGTCTGTCTGTGGCATCATCGGTATAGGTATGGATCTATTTCGATGCGATTTCGTTTATTGGAAAGCAAGTCTAGTCGAGATGTTTCTCAGCTTTGTTTCACAAGACGATTGAAATAACATTTCAGTAGATTTGAGATATATTTTTGTTAATTTTGTCGGGCTTTTTTCAACATCTTTATTTTTATTGCATAGAGAGGCACACGGACGCACGGTACACCTGATAGGATCCGTCGTCCAGGACATCTGCAATCTAAGGGAAGTGGATGCGGTTATCCAATCAACTTTACAGTAAGTTCGCGAAAAAAGGTAAAATAGGTAGTATTAATATCGATCGTAGGTCGCTTTTCAAATGGAACACACAAAATGCCGAATCTGGCATGGCACGTCGCATGCTCGCGACAGCGTACCCGGGACATGCGAACTCACAAACTACTAAGTATAGATACAATATTATCATTGCATGACGGATGCAAAGATATGATACTCAGTATCCTACTAAGCTTTGCGTTAATGTTTCTTTAATCAGTAAAATTACCGAAGAGATCAGTATACCTAAATACATAATCATATTGTGTTAATCTTTACATAGTACAAAACAAAGTCGCTTCCCGCCGTCAGTCCCTCTGTTATGTGTGTAGATATTTACACCTACGCAACGGATTTTAATTCGGTTTTCAACAATATATAGAGTGTTTTAAGAGGAATAAAAAACGGTTGGTTACCCCTAGGTTAAGTAGGTTTCGGGAAGGTGTAGGATAAGTGTATAGTAGATGTAGGCGCTGTCCTGATTGGCAACTGCCGTGCGACCTTGGTCATGCGACGGGTGGTTTTGAGGTCTCCCATTGGTCGGGCGATGCCTGTCGTACGATCATTGCCGCACGAAAGCAGTCAATTAGGACAGCGCCGTAGGGTTGGTATAGGGTAGGGTAGGGGTAGGGGTAGGACACCACACAACCAAAATTATTATTATTATTATTCCTGACTAGACAGGCAGTTGGAACAACTGATATGTCTGTATCTCATTATCCTCAACCCATTGACATTCTCAGAATCGATTCTTAAAGGCGTTGGTACTCGGTGCTGATATAACTTACTCAGGTAACTTGTTCCAAGGTGCCACGACTCTGTTGCTGAAAAAATGCTTGTGCGGGTTGTTGTTGAAGAAACTTCGTACCAATTTCGAGTGGTGACCTCTTAATCGAGTGTTCTGATCTCGCTTAGTTGTTAAAATCGCGCCGGGATCACCAGTGTTTCCATAATCAAAGAGCTCAATGCACCTAAACCTAACCGTCCACCCACATTGGGTCCAAAACCGCCATATGGAGTAATTGGTAGCAATCGCAGCTCGCAGTGTCGCGGGCGCGTCCGCGGCGCTTTCTCGAACACTTTCTCAACCTTAGCATTCGGCGCAGGCGCAGCCGTTTACCTGCGTGCGCTGTTATTTCATCTGCGTAGTGCGTCTGCGTACCTAGTGGGGTCTGGGGCCTATTTAGGAATCGACCGCCTGGATTCGAACGGTTCTCAATTTTGATTTTCATCATGAAAAATTTGATATTTTGATGCATGATGCTGATTTTAAACCGTACTTTTTCGTTGTTGAAAATGTGATTTAAGAAATATCTATTGAATTTTTCATGCCGAAAATAAAAATTAAAGCGATTCAAATAGGTCGCTACAGATTTATTTTATTATTTTATTTTTATTTTTATTTATTCGGAAGACCAACAGCCATATTACAACATAATATTAGTATTCATGTGAAACAGAAAGCCAATTACAGGTCTTCGCTAATAGAAAACATTCGCAGATTGATACAAAGTTTTTGCAACAGTAATTTTTAATTCGTATACCTCCCTTAGCTTTTTTTTACGTTTTGCGGCAAACAAACAGGCAAGCGGGCCTGGTGACAAATGGTCACCGCCGCCTATGGACATCAGCAACACCAGAGGAGTTACCAATGCGTTATCCGCCTCTGAAGAGACCTCTAATATACCTACATCTTGCTATGTGGTCAAATGGTCATCTTAGCGTTAATGTCCCGGTTGTGCTCTCGCGCACGGGGGCCCGAAGTCTGGCTTGACCATGATCCCTCTCGCTTATTAGTCGCACCGCTTAACCATTAGGCCACTGGCGCTCACTCACGAACTCACATACCTATGTAATTGGTATTAATGTAATACTTGCATATTGGGAAAATGTTCATCCAAGAGAGAGGAAGGACATCGTGTCACCTATTTGTTGCTAGAGCAACGATTTGCCACCTTAAAAGTAGTTTAAATAAATCGTTAATTATATGAATAAAACCGTCGTATCGTCTTAGTTCTTATACTTTGTCTACATATTAAAAGGAATAGGTAATTATATGTATATGAACTTTGTAAAAAGAAAAGACTTTTTTTATAGTCGAACAAGTTTCGCCTGACGTATTATGGGAAGGAAGTGGAATGCGTATCTACTTACTGCAAACACGATATAAGTACGACTGGGTGAAACCCTTTGCAATACCAACATTTTTGTAGATCTGTTCATCTGTTTGTGGTATTGGCGCTCTTATTAATCTACTGGATGTAGGTAAATCCCACTTACAAGTAGGTACTGGAAAAATCCAGACCTTTTGAACTGTGGCTTCCGCTTCATACCTTTTGCCGTAACTTCGTCCGCTTATAATTCTGTTAGCTTAAAACTAACAAACAATACAAACTTTCTCATTTATGATAATAGATATTGGAGGTAAATGAGTATTATAATAATTTCTTATATGGTCCTCCTCGTCGTATCCGACAACAGCGACTCGGTATAGATTTGAAACTATGTAGCTAGATATTTTGATCCTGGTCCAGGTCATGGATTCGTACAACCGAATTTTGTCTTGAATTTCTTATAATAAATAGTAGAATAATAATTTCTTGTCAAGAAACTCAATGAACGGCAAATCCATTATATCAATAACGGAGATGAATTCAAAATACGAACGCAATTAATTTACGCAACAAATTACCTTGCAGAGTAGGTACTTGCATGCGTGATGGTAAACTGTGTCAAGAGTATTAAAATTGGTAATCGTCACTTCCTATAACATCGTCACTTTTGCTACGTGTCCTTTGATACTTCCTCGTTGGAAGCTAATGACAGCAATGATGGTTCCTTATTAGTTGTCTTTTGTACTTTATGTGTGCAATAATTGCGCTCTACAAATCGGTTAATTTGCATATTTTGGAAGACCTTTAGTGCTAAATTTCCTATTGTTTGACAACTTCAGGTGGTAGGACTCTGTCAAACCTGAGGAGTCCGCCTAGGTGTGTGCTACCGCCTTATCTATTTTTGCCGCCAAAAAGAAATGGTTGCATTATTGTGTTCCGGTTTGAAAGATAAGGTAGCCAGCGCAGTTATAGGCATGAGACATTTCGTGTTAGTCCTCACAGTGACAACGCACCTACCTGCGGTTCTGCATTAATGTTGCGTACAAGCTATATGCATCGTAGATATTATAGGCAACAGCTTTACCGCTTATCATCTGGTGGATTGTCTACTTAATAAATTTTGTTTATAGTATTTAACTAAAATGTAAGTATAAAGTATAAGGTTCACATTGTCTAGCAAATATATGTATTTACTAGGCATTATGTACAATTTCTAAATGATAGCCCAAAATGTATAATTTAACTGACCAGATTGGATCGTGGCTCACGTTCACGTTCAGTTGCCTAAATGTGCAGGTTTCATCACAATGTTTACATCATCGGTTAGTGTTCAACTAATGTACCTACATAACTAAGAACAGAAAAAAGTCCTTGGTACAAGGCGGCACTCGAACCCGGTACCTCGCTCACTACTCAGACCTCTTAGCCACTAGGCCGCCGACGCTATCGCTATCCTACGATTTGTATCTAAATCTACGTCTAAAACTAAAATTGTCTTTTCTGAACCCTCAAGGAAGTACTTATGCATTCGGGCGGCGCATGCGCGGCCGACCAACGGGCCAAGTGACACTTTCCAATGCAAATGATTGGATGTAACTGTTCGGTCGGTCGTCTGAATATCGAAGGGCAAAGCTTTGGATTCTCGGTAAAGTCGCTCACTAGCACAGCGCTCGTCGAGTACAGATGCAGGCAGTAAGTAATGCATATACAGTACTTCAAATCGATATCAAGGGGTACCGTATGCATGTGATAACAATAGCATCAACTATGAAACCTTGCATTTTGGCAGCATTGGCAAGAGCTCCTTCTTTTTGCGATTTCCGAATTCATGCTATAGTAAAATTTATTTGTTATCACGAGCACAAGTATACCATGGTATAGCCCGCGTCACGAAAGAAGAGACTTGTCAAAAGGCAGTGGAGGGGATTTCGCGCAGGTAATCGTATACAGCGCAAGTCGAACCACGTGACCCGCCAAGTCTCTTCTTATTTGACACTAGTTATATCATGATCATGAATATGAATTAACTTTTTGAAGTTACTCGCTGATAGTGTAGCTTTCTGTAGGTGAATGAATTTTTGAAATTGGTTAAAGCAGTTTAGTTTATTTGTGTAACCGAGAAACAATATCTAGAAAATATTTGTATTGTTAATATATTATCGCACCGGAGAGTGTAGCGATGTTTACATATAGCTCCAGTTATCAGTTGGTTTCCGCTTCTCGTATCTGAATGTACTTCGACGACCTAAGTGGTTCAATGGTCTGCCACGCAAGAGGTCCCGGGTTCGATTCCCGGCCGGGCAGAAATTTAAATCATGAATTTTAATTTCTGTTACGGGTCTGGGTATAAGTATGTATTTAAAAGTATTTAAGTAGTATATCAGTTATCTAGCACCCATAGTACAAGCTTTGCTTAGTTTGGGGCTAGATGGCGCTGTGTGAATTTGTCCACGAATATTTATTTATTTTATTTATTTATTTACTACCTAGGTACCTACATAGACATAGACAGCACTTTATTAGGTTCCACACTACATCCTTAATTAAGGACCTTACACCATCACAGTGTTTCAGTTAAACTACTTCCAGTGGTATTCCCCATCATCCGTGGACATCATCCTTCCTCACCGTCACACAACGTATCTGCGATTCCCCGGGACGAAGTTGTTTGTTTCCTTTCCTCATATCAGCCTCATATTAAAAAAAAATAGAGTCCAACCGAAATGGTTTAAGTTTTTTGCATCTTATGGGCAACTTCTTAAAATGGTAATTTCATATTTAAGCAAATTCACCGATAGGCAAATACTCATACAAGAGTACAGGGGCGCCTCACACCCCGTTGCTTGACGGTTCCAACCACAGGTTCCAACCCAGTTGGACATGTACCAAAAGGCTGACTGATATTTGTAAGCCTCACATTATAGCCAAATTACATCATCATATCAGCCGAAAGACGCCCACTGCTGGGCATAGGCCCAATTTACACCTAATGATTACTCTCCTAATGATTTGCACACTTTATCAATGATTTTCCTTAGTCGTCCTCCTAGTGTGCGTCCAAATCCCATTCCGGGGTCAGAGGCGTACAAGCTTTATATAGGTAAATACCTAAGTTATGTAGCTACGTATTTACATATGAAGGAAACCATCGTGAGCAGTTGAAAGAAGTTCCAGGAATGTCAGAATTTGGACATACCTTACGAGGCAAGCATGGTGGAGAACGTAATACTATGTACTGCCAGAGCAAGGTGGCAAAAGCATTCGGTAATATTATATCCCTGTCTGGTTTTATTAATGTTCGTAAGCAGCGGCAACCATTCCGTCAGGAGACCAGGTTGCAGTCCATAATAAGTATCGATTGAGAAAAAAACGTCACGGGATATGAATAATCGACTCCTGAGACTGTTCTGACAACCAGTCCTAGGCGAATATTCGTCAAAGTCGCGTTACCAAATACATTAGTAACACCTAACGAGTGGAGAGCTCGTTGCGGTGGTGAAATTTGATCAGATTAAGGAAGGAACCTAAGTGCATGAATGACGATGATGAATGATGTGGGCGCGACAGTTACCACCTACCGTCACGGGCTGTCTGCTGGTTTGGCACTTTTTTTTCTATTTATTCGAGTAAACAGTGGGATAATAATGTTTTAAACTATCGCGGTTATTATTACACATTTCAAGGGTATGTTCCATGACCATGTCTAAACTAAACTATGTCAAAATATCGGGCTACTCGTCAACAAAGATACGCGGTAGGAAACCCGGAACATACCCTTAAAATGTGAAACAGTGATATATTTTGCATTATTGCATACATCGTGTTTTCCATTTATATATCTATATATCGATTTTCGATTGTCTGTTGTTATTCGTTATTCGTGGGGCGGGGCCTGTCTATGAAGTACGACATTTTCCGTAGTACATTTTACCGAAAAAAACACAAAACTTCATAGGCGTGCGCCAAAGACCAACAATTAGTGAGCTGTCAAAATTATCATCCTATTTTAGACAAAGCATAGGGGAATTAAATACGTTATTGTATTGCCATGTTCCGTATCTAACAGCCGCACAGTCCGCCGCACGGTACACCACACCACCATTGTTCTATGCACCGCGCACAGTGACAATTGGCAACACAATGCACTCCGAATTCTAAACAACGCAAGTATCACACGGAACACTTTATTTCGGATGGAAATTGGGCCTGTTTGGTTTCGCAATTTGCTCTACTACGGACGGCCTTCGAGTAATTTGCATGGGAGTGCTAAATTCCGTACCTACGTAGTTACTGAAGATGTTAAAGCATTCTGTTTAGTTCAATAACTAGGTGGGTACCTAAATGTTTTGGTTAAGTAGGTAGATTGTAGGTACTCTGTGATATGGAAGGATATTTTGATAGAATTTCGACATCGCCGAGTCGAATGCGAGAGCCAACGGCTTATGACAAGGGGATGCCAGAGACCGGGCAAAGTGGAGAAGATTGAGTAGGAAAGCGGAACCCGGGATAAGCGCTAGGACGATGATGATGATTTTGATAGAATTTCGACTTGTGAAAGTTTGTAGATACTACCTGGTACTACTGATATAGGTGGCTTTAAGAAACGAGCCTACAAATTTCTCCAACAGCAAAGCAACGCATCTGTTACCGTGGGTGATCAACGTACCTAAAGACCGAGCGAAGTGGACAAAAATAAGTAGGAAGTGGGACCCCGGTCCATTCAGAGCGAAAGCACAACCAGAATTGTTGCCAGGCAATTCTTGCATTTGCTGGATACTCATCGCCAGTACCTAGTCTGTAAATTAGTGTCCACGCTCATGTTCGAAAAAAGGTTTCCCGCTCGCACAATTCGGATGTGAAATGAGCTCCAAGCCACAGTGTTTCCTTTGGACTATGATATGGCATCGTTCGGGAGGTATATTATAGGTCTTTTCAGAAGACGGCAACACATAAATCGCGCCCGTGCTATTGCTGTTGTCCATAGGCGACGGTGACCACTTTCCATCATATGTCTTGCTTGCGCGTTTGTCTGCCGTATAACATTAATAAAATACGAGATATTTGGCGAGATGATTTTGTTAATATCCGCGCTCAAACTCCAAATACCTTAGTACATTTTCCAACGCGCAGATTTCCACGGGCCGCACCGAAACTGATTTAAAGAAAACAATGGCACGGTGACGTCACGTAATCGATTACCCACACAATGGCCGCCTGCGCCCGCGCCGCCGAATCGCGGACCATGTGCGTAGTGCTTCTAATAACTGGGTATGTGGCTCATGGTTACTATAAAGCTGTAATATACATCACAGATACGTAATGTAGGACTCCCTCAGAAAAGGTGGAATGTCTAATTGCGACAGGCTGCAGGTGGATTCTGGAGAACTGCAGGTGCTTGACGAGGACAGGGTGCATTGGTGCCTATTGGGGGAGGCCTATGTCTAGAAATCGACTGGTATGTGGGTTCGTATGATGACGATAATAATACATAGGTACAAGTAACGTCAAGCCCCAGGGATACTCGGGTGGCCCAAGAAGCGATGTATTGATATAGAGGAGTCTGATGCGAGAGAAGAGTAGGAAAGCGGGTCCTGGCAGAAGAGACCCTTGCTACGGTCCAGACACAGTTCTTCTCTTCTTCTTTGCTAGTATTTGTCTATCCAGCTTTGAACGTAAGCCTTCCCTAGACATTCTATAGTTCGTGCCAAAGGGATTGACAACAGCGATCAGAACGATAATTGTAACGCTTTAAGTAGTCGTATTCGTTACAATTTAACGAAATAGAGAAGTTTAGAACAGTTTTCATGTATTTTTCATGAAATAATGCCAGTAGTTGCCAGTACCAAGGTTGTCTGGAAGAGATCACGCTAGTGATAAGACCGCCCTTTGTACTGCTTTTTATTATGTATTTTATCCCATGTATGTATCTAGTGTGCAAATAAAGAGTTTTTGTATTGTATTGTAGTTGACCGAAATATCAAGACCCGCAATTGCCAATCCATTTGGCACGAACTATAAGTTATATATCAATAGATTAGAATATATGTACCCACATAGGACCACGACAACCACATCTATTGCAGACGCTATAATTAGCGTACCTACGATAGAATAAGTTATGGGCAAGAGTGTGCGTACTATATTATTAGTTTCTACAAGAGGATAAGTAAGTACTGTCGCTAAGAAAATCGAAGTTGAGATATCATCATCATATATTTAAGAGTATGACTCTTGTCGGTGGAGCAATCGCCACTCTTCCCTCCTGTCTGCCAACCTCTTCATCTCTTTATAATCCCCGGCGCTCACTTTTTCCTTCATGCCTTTCCAATATTCAAATCTTGGCCTTCGTCTTGCTTCTTAGATTAGCTGGACGGAAAAAAAGACAAACGAAAAAGTGTTGTAATTAGTAAATGAGAAGTGAAATTTAATGAAAATTATTAAGAACAGAACAGGGAAAATGCTGGGACATGTAATAAGACATTACATTTTTTGAGAATGATAATAAAAGGCAAAGTTGAGGGAAGTTGAGATAACTGAAAAATAATTTTTTTACTAGTTTCTGCACAGGCTGGCTATCGTTTTGTGGGTCTCCTAAGCCTCACCTATCGCTACAAAAGTGGATGTTTTCTTGTACTCGATAACGTGAAATAATCTACGATGCCCTCACAGGCTCACAGTCTATATCATAGTATAGCGTCTGATGTGTTATCAAATCACTCTCGACCGGCTACTGTTCATTTCTGCGTTTTGTTCCGCCGATTTAGCTCCCAAATTGGCGTAAATACCGCAATCGACAGCGGCGTTGCAAATGGGCCAGAAACAATTGAAATTGAGTTGTTTAATACCATATAGTGGCACAAACTTATCTGACCACGTGGCCAAAGCTGGAACTAAGTATCGCCTTTTAAAAATGTTATGTCAAGTCCAACAACAGCGACGCTGTCATCGGGTCAGATAAGTTTGTTATACAACATAGGTTGGTGCGTTGTGGGAACCTCGCAAAGGAAAATCCGTACTAACATTTCCACTAATGTAAACGTTTGATTTAATGTTTACTTTGTTATTGCATTAGCCTATGTACCTACGTCGTTCACTTTTTACTTGTACGAAGTAAATGTAAAAGATTATACTAGTCTTATTGTGTGATTATACTTGATTTTACGAGAAGATAGTTACTATCTAACTAATATTGTAGGCGTAAAAGCATGAATGTATATTTGTGTGCATGTATGCTCCTCAGGCGGAAAAGGTTAGTTAAATCTAGGACTGCACTCGAAAACTTAAGGGGGGTCATAAATGAGTAAGTAAGTAGTAGAGGTAGGGCATAGCGGGGTATCTCGTTCGAATTGGAGCCGCCCGACTGGGGAAGTACCTCCACCTTACAGAATATCGCAGCTAAATAATACTCTTTTAAATAGTATTGTGTTTCTGCCGGTGAGTAAGGTTTCCAGTGCTCCATGGGGTGGGGATTTGGGAAACCGTGGCTTTGGCAGTGGAGTGGCATTTGCTTTTTGCTGCCAGAGCAACGTGTTATAGAGGCGGGCAACGCATTCGCGATACTCTTGGTGTTGCTAATGTCTATAGGCAGTGGTGACCACTTTCCATCAGGTGGCCCGCTTGCCTGTTTGCCTACCGAATGACACAAAAAAAAAAAAAAAGTAGATACTATAATCATCATCATCATCATCATCATCATCATCACAGCCCGTAACAGTCCACTGCAGGCCTTAGGGCCTCTCCCACGAAAGGGGGGTTATTGCCATAATCTCCACGCTTCGCAGGCGGGTTGGAGATCGCAGTGTTTAAATATAACAATGGAAAATGCTGCTGCCCATTTTCCAGACTACGGAGACTCCTTGATCTTTTGCCTCGAAAACATAGCATCAGATACTATAATGAGTTTTAGAAATGCGGTCTCAACCAAACTTACGAATGCCAAGCGTGGACTATGGGCATAGCATTACAATCGTGGCGATACACAACTCCAGCTGTAGACGGTTAAATGAGATATTGTTTAGATGCTTAGAGTTCCAGGTAGATTGATACCACCCACTTGTCTTGCCAATAATACGCTAGGTAGTGCGATGAGATAAAATAAGTTTTATAAATATGAAAATGTATAGAATTTGCTTTTAAACTATATGTGACTATAGACACATTACTAATTATTCGATTCGACCATTATTCTTAGAACAGAAATTCTACTACACTGTGCTACGGAAACGAAATGATAAAAACTCAGGATAAAAAGTGGCACATGACTACAAATTAAAGGAAGGAAGGAGGTTGCACGATTAGATAACGAAGTCAGCGGTTCCGCATTGTAAATAAACATGTTCGGATAGCGGAGTTTTAATATTCGCTTTGCGTGCCCGACCGAAACTGCTAGACCCTATTCTGCTTTCCAAAGTGTTTAGCCAAGAAGAGGTACAGAGCTCTTGACATTCTGGTCGCTAACAGAAAAATTAGGCATATAAATTGTAACACAAAGCTGTGTAAAGTAGGTAATGGGAATTCAAGAGACATACTGCATATTTATTCTTTCCATGGCTTAGGAAACGCTGTTAGCTTCGTAGGATATAAAATGGTGTACAAAGAATGCGTGCTCGGTCATCTGGATCAGGTCTGACTGGACTGGATGAGCAATTTTGTTACTCAACCACTGCCAAAACAGCATGCGAATAAGACAGATTCCAATCAAACTGCTCCAATGTTGTAAGCGTTACCACCAAAGGCGGCATTTCTAGAAAAATTGCAAATTACTTCCTTACAACTTTCTCATCGTTATTATACAACTGGACGTAACAGACTGATTTATCAATAGAATAGTGATAGGCTTATTACGTAAATGTATGTATTAACTATGGAAATAAATACAAAATTAAAATCGGGCCTAATTGTTTCCAAATCAGTGACCCGAGCCCACTTCGCGCCGAAATTCTTTACCGGAAACACGTTAGCCGGAAGAGCATCCATAGACAATTAGTGGATTCTAAATTTGAATTTTCAAATTAGTCTGCGCTCCGTTTTCATTGCATCAGTGAGATAGTGGTCGTGCGTCGTAACTCGTATGTTACGTCACTGGCCACGACTGGCGTAATTTGATCATGTCGTTTGTTTTCATGTAATTGAGTTGTAAGAAAGTAGGTTTATTTTGTTAACATATGTAAACGCAGCGCAATATGTCTCAACTTGACATGGTCTCGCTTTTTCACCGGTAAAGTGGCGTCTTCGTAATAACGGTATCTTAATGACGGAATCAACTATGTCAGAGACTATAGGTACTAGTCCACTGTTGACATAGACATAGACGTATCTTTATTTGGTCCAATAAAACATTCAACAAATTTAAAACAAACAGAATAAGTACATAATAAAGAAGAAAAGCGATGCGACCTATTAGACAGAGGTCATCCAACAGTGGACTAGTATAAAAAATACACACGTAGGTACATAATACACGAGTAGCGACGTGTTATCAGCATAACTTTTTATATCGGTTTCCATTTACTTGTTTATAATAGCTTTAAGTCGTCCGAATCGTAATAAAATAAAAAAATAATAAAGTTTTACACAATGTTAATAAAATCCGTAAAGTAAAGAAGTACTGGATGTAGAACCTAACAAAATACAATGCAGACGGTATAGTATGGTGTAATACTGGTAAAGAAGGTGCTTAGATGCAGTATCACAGAGAAAAAAATAGTACATACAAATTAATATTTATCATTCTGATTTAACCTAGCTCGCAATTGGCTAATTAAAATATTGAAAGTATGGAAGTATGGTGTCCGGCAGAGTAGATTAGTACCAACCCCTTACACTCGTGGCTGTCGTACGAGCAGACTAATGTTATCGAGATAAAAGATCTAGTTTCCGTAGGCTGGAAAATGGGCAGCAACTTTTTCCATTGTTATATTTATAACAATGCGAACTCCAACCCGAGTGGCAAGCGTGGAGATTATGACAATAACCTCCCTTTCGAGGGAGAGGCCCTAAGTCCTACACTGGACTGTTATGGGCTGTGACGATCATGGAAATATTAATATAATAAATTAAATTCATAATAAAGTAAACCCCACAGAAAATGTGGCGCACTCAAATCGCCAAATAAAGACTATTGTCCCGTACCTACTTGGCAATTCGTACACGATTTCTAATCCCTTAAATAAAATTTTGTTTCGACGACGACCTTACACTTAAAAAAGTTACCACCATTTATTAGTTTGAATGCAAATAGGCAGAGGGGCCTAGACAAAGCGTAGCAAATTAATTCAATCTCCTTTGGCCCGATTCCCGTGACCTAGCTATCCTAATGGGCAATTACAGAGACACATTACTAGAGGTTAATTCCATTTATTCGCGCATATTCGGAGAGCACGATGCGCCCGCGCACGCGTCGTTACCTCAAATCGGCTGACTTGGGTAGTAAGAATGCGTTCCTAATGTTAGGCAGCAGTGTTAAACTTTACGCGGAGTTTTTATTATAATTTTAGTATGTGCATCTAATATAATCAAAATTTAAAGACATAAATCGTAGTATGCGTTCTGATACTTGGTTACACACACAGTGTACAGTTAAAATAATTTTTATGAAAGGGGAGCCGTCATAAGTTAATGGCCGTATGGTGTCCGGGAGAGTAGTATAGCACTTGTGGGTGTCTTGAGAGAAAAATCTAGAGTCTCCGTAGGCAGAAAAATGGGCAGCAGCATTGTGATGTAAAATAGCCGTAATAATGAGGAGTTTTCTATTAGATATTGTTAGTTGGTTTCAAAAAGTATCCATAGATGGCGCTAATACAATTCTGGTAATTTTTTTAAATCTGTATGATTTTGGCAGTGATATCATGCAGCCATCTAAGACTAAACCCAAAAATAAAATGTTTATTAATATAAACATAACTTTTAAAGGTTGAACGAAATGTACAAAGACATATTTTCATGAATAGGCACTATGTTCCATTTTATAACAACCTCTAAAATGGTTAAAAACTATTGATGAATACAATATTATACCAATACAACGTACCCAGTGTTTATATACCCTTTGCTAAGAACCTTTTTCAAGCTATTATCAATTACCAAAATTGTCGGGCCGCCATCTAGTGAGTGGTAAAGAATGCTTTAGATACCTATTGGAAAACTCCTCATTATCTAAAAACCAAACGTTTAAGTAGGTACGTCGCGTTTATATCATAGAAATGAAACTAGCAAAGGAACACGTACTAAGTGCGTGAATCGGAGATGTGATGGGCGACAGTTACCGCTTTGTCCACGTTTACGAAACAAGCTCGCAATACGCATTTATTAGACGACTTCTACAGGTTAGGAACATTAGGAGCGTCGGTGGCCGCTGCGGGTGGAGTATACGACTCGTAAGCCAGAGGTCCCGGGTTCGAATCCCGCTAAGGCCATGTACCAATGACTGTTTTCTGAGTTATGTTCATTAGTTGAATACTAACCGATGCTCTTACGGTGAGGGAAAACATCGTGATGAAACCTGCACATTCAGGCGACTGGATGTGTAACCATGATCCAATCTGGTCAGGTTACCCTGGCAGCAGGGTCATGGAGGTCAGATGGCAGTCGCTCCACTGTAATTACCTGACCTGCCAAATCCTGGATCATGGTCAAGGCAGACTCCGGGCCCTCGTGCGCGCGATCACAACCGGGACATTAACGCTAAGATGATTATTATTTTTATTTTTACCATTATGGACATAGCTTTAATTCGAGAGCCATTATGGGGAAAATCGGCATTGACCGCGATTTGGATCTGTACAGCTTCCGATGTTAAGGTTTAACGATAATCTACAACTAGGAAACCGCTATTTAAATAGGCAACATGGTAATTAGGATCGCCATTTTGTTGCGTAATCTTTTTTATATGCTTTAGGCACAGAATATGAATATTATACGTATGCCCGCCATATCACCTAACCCTCCCCCTACCTGCCTTTCCTACCTTTAAACTCATTATAAAAACTACTGATAGGATTTTGATGAAATGTGGCCGTAATGGGTATAGCTTATTCCAGAATAGGATGTAGGCTATAATTTATCCTGAAATTATTTGTGGTGCCTACGGGAACGGGTCTGGGCCTAATTTTTCAAACTCGCGTTAAGCTGTTAGGCATAAAAAAAGACTAAGCGCGCGCTCGTCTCGAGTCGAACGGTTGACAGTTTTGATTTTTGGCATGAAAAATATCAATATTTTTTAAATTAATATTGGCAACACTAACTGTTTAGAAATAGGAAAAATCAGTGTCTTGCAACAAAATATGAAAACCAGTCGACTCAAAGCGTGTGAATTTTTCGCAGATGAAGTCTCGGGCAAAACCTTGTATTTAATATACATACACCTTTTCAATACGTAGGAAAAGGAAATGATCTGCTGAGCCAACGGTGCATTCATATTGATATAGTTTTGTGCACACATTGTGATCTCTCTCCGCGCCCACACACGGCACGTATGGTAAGCTGTATGCCTAATTAGATACCAACATAAATACTTGCGCACGTGGGATGGTAAAGGAAACAAGTCATTCATACATGGTATCTATGTGTATTAATAGGCAAGTAGGTACTGGCCGTGTGGTGTCCGGCAGAGTAGAATAGCGCCAACCCCTTACGCTCATGGGTGTCGTACAAGGCGACTAATGTTTCGAGGCAAAAGATCCAAAAGTCTCCGCAGTCTGGCAAATGGGCAGCAGCATTTTCAATTGTTATATTTAAACACTGCGATCTCCAACCCGCCTGCCAAGCGTGGAGATTATGGGAATAACCTCCCCTTTCGTGGGAGAGGCCCTAAGTCTAAGCCTAAGGATTGGAAAAAGAATTCAGATTCAATTATCGATCTGGGGCCGTATATTTGAATCACTCGCCTCGATTCGATCGCTTTTCAATTTAGATTTTAGGCATGAAAAATGCGATATTCTGATGCATTATGCTGATTTTCCTTATTCTTGAACCGTACTCTTTCGGTGTTGCTAATGTAATTTAAAAATATTGAACTTGTCATGCCGGAAATCAAAATTGAAAACCGTTCAAATCATATTAACCAGTTATCTAGCACCCATAGTACAAGCTTTGCTTAATTTGCTGCTAGATGGCGCTGTGTGAATTTGTTCACGAATATTTTTTTTTTATTATTATTATTCATATTTATTTGCTGCCATAAAAATAATACAGTAACATTGTAAAATACATACAATACGGACCCAGTTGGGCTCAGAATTTTGGGAGGGAGGAGGTTTAAAATTATGAAGCTACTTATGAACTATGAAAGTTAATAGAATAATTTATACCTATTGACTATTTAAATATTTACATGTCCATTACATGTTACATATTATCATGGCGAGCGATACAAAAATGGAGCCCCTGGATTGCCTTTTTTTTTGTTAAACTTCAAAAATGCGTTTACTTAACTGACAATCAAGGTGCCTCCAAAATAGGTTTTACTATTTTCCTCAGGAAGCAAGTATTACAATTAGGTACAAATAGCATCGCTGAAAATGAATTGTTTTAACACTCAACTGAAGGCCATAACCATAACAAACACCTTCCCAACTTCCTCTAACATACACTTGAATGGCTTAACCAATTCATTTGCATACAGGAAGAGAACGATGAGTATTAAAACGTAACGAACAGCTCTCAACTACAAAGATTAACTTGATAATTCTAACTAGTAGTGTAAATAGCGTGGATAAATGACGAGGTCGTTATCTCACGTTAACTGTTTACGTCGTGATACCTATAGCCTGGCCGAGCGGTTAGGGTCTCCGCCTCGTGAGCGAGAGGAACCGGGTTCGAATGCCGCTGCGGCCATGTACCAATGGCTCTTTTATGAGTTATGTATAGCTAGTGTCAAATGGCCGTGTGGTGTCCGGCAGAGAAGAATAGCACCAACCCTTTACACTCATGGGTGTCGTACAAGGCGACTAATGTTTTCGAGGCAAAATATCAAGAGTCTCCGTAGTCTGGAAAATGGGCAGCAGCATTTTCCATTGTTATATTTAAACACTGCGATCTCCAACCCGCCTGCCAAGCGTGGAGATTATGGCAATAACCTCCCCTTTCGTGGGAGAGGCCCTAAGTCCTGCAGTGGACTGTTACGGGCTGTGATAGTAGTGTCAAATTAGAAGAGACTTGGCGGGTCACGTGGTTCGACTTGCGCTGTATACGATTACCTGCGCGAAATCCCCTCCACTGACAATTGACAAGTCTCTTCTGTCGTGACGCGGGTTATACATTCGTTTGAATACTAACCGATGCTCTTACGGTGAGGTGTGGTGAAACCTACACATTTAGGCGATACAGATTTTGTATGGATCTGGAGAGTGGTGGAGGTGTGGTTATCAAATTGGACATTCGGAATGCCTTTAATACTGTTGAGAGGGACATCATACTTTCCGAGGTAAAGGAAAAATTGCCCACTTTGTATCCATACCTCTTTCAGTGTTATAGTTCACCCAGTAAACTTTTTTATGGTGGTTCGTTGGTGAGTTCGGAGGTTGGGGCACAACAGGGACATCCATTGGGGCCTTTACTGTTTAGTTTGGCAATTCATAAAGTTGTCAATTCTATTAAATCACCTCTCAATTTGTGGTATTTGGATGATGGAACCGTAGGGGGAACTCCGGATGCGGTGGTGGAAGACTTGGAGATGCTTTTGCATAAATTTGTTGATATAGGTCTACAATTAAATACAACTAAATGTGAGTTTTATCATTCCGGGGTCGATATGGGTGTTTTCTTGCCTAGAATTAGGGCATTGATTCCGGGAATAAAAGAGGTGGACAAACCAAGTTTCACTCTGCTCGGTTCACCCATTTTTAGTGAGGGGATTCCGGCTTTACTAGACTCCAAACGACAGTCACTCGTAGCGGTGCAGGAGAGTCTCAAGCATTTGACCTCGCATGTTGCTTTGATTCTTCTTCGCAGTTGCTTTTCAATGCCGAGGTTAACCTACGCAGTAAGGACAACTCCGACTTGGTGCTTCCCCCGCGAGGTTGCTGACCTAGATAATTTGCTGAAGGAGACGTTAGAGTCCATTGTGAACGTTAATTTAGAGGAGAAACAGTGGTGTCAAGCTGTGTTGCCAGTACGTCATGGAGGTCTTGGAGTACGTCGGGTGGAAGGGACGGGACTGGCGGCTTTTCTCGCTTCTGCGCATGGTGTAGTGGATCTGGTTACTCAAATATTATCTTCGCATGGTGACGAGATTACTATTCCGTTCGTGGGTGAGGCTTTGTCTGCTTGGGATGTGCTTTGTCCAGGTTCGGCATTACCCGAGAATCAGTCTTCTCAGAGGGCTTGGGATGATGTTTACTCCACAGTGGTTATGCGGCAATTGTGTGACGATGCTGCGGGGAGGGACCTCGCTCGGTTAAAGGCTGTTTCGAGGCCAGAGTCTGGGGCGTGGCTTCATGCCCTGCCATCGCCTCAGTTGGGGACTCTCTTGGACAGCAACACTGTGCGAGTGGCGGTCGCCTTAAGGCTGGGTTGCGCTATTTGTGAGCCTCACCAGTGCGTTTGTGGGGTAATGGTAGATGAGAGTGGAATCCATGGTCTGGGCTGCTTCAGGTCGGCAGGTCGCATGTCTAGGCATCATGCCTTAAACCAAATAATTAGGCGCGCGTTGGTATCCGCAAACGTCCCGTGTGTTTTAGAACCGCCGGGCTTGTGCAGAACAGACGGGAAGCGTCCTGATGGACTAACATTGATCCCCTGGAAACAAGGCCGGTGTTTGTTGTGGGATGCCACGTGTTGCTGTACGTATGCGGCAAGTCATTTGCCGGGGTCGACACAATCGGCAGGTTCAGCCGCAGAGACGGCGGCCCGAGCTAAGCACATTAAGTATGCTGCATTAAAATCGGCGTACCTGTTTGTTCCGGTGGCAGTGGAAACGGCGGGTGCATGGAGTTTGGAGGCTAAAATGTTTATTAGCGAAGTGGGTCGTCGTCTGCGAGAAAATGGATTGGGTCCATGTTCTGGGTCCTACCTCGTGCAGCGGATATCTTTGGCAATACAGCGCGGCAATGCAGCTTCAATAATGGGCACTTTTGAGCGTGGCACTACTTGGGGAGGACTATTCGAATAGTTTTCAACTTTATTTGACGATGTTTTATCACAGCAGATTATAATTATATTGCTCGTTTGTTGTTCCTCCATTTCTTTGACATTTATTAGTTACCCTCATTTTGGACGAAACATGATGGTGAATTAGTTTATGTTGACAGTTGTATTTTTGACATTGTTTTAACGTGACATGTATTTAAATTGCTTTATGATTAATAAATATTTTTGAAGAGTTTAGGCGACTGAATGTGTAAGCATAATCCAATCTGATCAGGTTCCCCTAGTAGCAGGTCATGGAAGTCAGGTGGCAGTCGCTCCACTGTAATTACCTGATGTGCCGAGTCCTGGATCATAGTCAAGATGGACCCCGGGACATTAACGCCAAGATGATTATTATATTACTATAGCCTGGATAAAGCACCGGCAATTAGACGCTCCGATGTGCCAACTGCCATTGAAGTTGATACTAATCTTTACATAGTATAATAGTGGACACCGTCCGACCAATGTAAGAGATAGATACTAATATGGAAGTACTCTGTAAAGAAGTAAAGAGATATCAGGATCGTGTCTTCTGGCACTCCGTACTATTCATATATATTCACCAAGAGGATGAAGCAGTCTCTTACGTATTAGGCGGCATATAGAATCCCAAGCGAGATAGATTCTATTACCTCCGGAGCATAGCGAGAGAGTTTAATTTTAACTTATGAGCGAGTCAAGCAAGTTGTCTGGAGTCTTATGAGTGAAGCGAGGAATTCAAACCGTCCAAGTCTAGACAGCTTCATCTCAGAGGTCTCTATCTACTTTACACAGGATCTGTAAGACAGCAATTAAAGTGTCTGATTTCATGGCAACAATGACAATTACGTTAGTTTTGTTAGAATTTATCCATTTTGGGAGTTTCATACAACATTATTTGCCTGTCGGCGACACCTTGCCTTGACATTTCGATAACATATAATGGAACATTGTGGAGCAAGACGTGTGAAAACTTATTATTATTTACTGCACATCACCGTATCGCACCCGTACAGTAGTCGTGCCGCACCCTCGTAGTCAGCGAATCGTGCGCGCGTCATCTGGGTATACTGCACGTTTTCTGTCCGGTTGCTGTGCGGTGACTGTACGGGCACGACGCGTACGCGTTTTCTGTCCGGTTTGTAGGTACGCGGCGACGTACTAACGGGCCCTAAGGCACCCGGTTATCATCATTTGCCTGCTCTTATCCATTGGCGTATCTAGGGCTATTTTCCAAGGGGGAGCCTGGCCCCTGAGGTGGCCGTTGAAGCCGATTCAATCGCCAATGTACAGCCAGCGACCACCCCATCCTGGGGTGGGCACCAGACCATTCTGAGGTGGGCAGGGCCCACCCGGCCCCCCCCTCTTCCTACGCTTATCCCATTCATTTGGGGTCCGCACAGTATGTTTTCTTTTTCCATTCATCCTTATCCGCTGTCATCTCCACGTTCATCTCTCGCTTACTGATTTTGACCCAAAGGCAATACAGTACAAAAAATAATTTTGAAACTACTTTGTCCTACACATTCCTTTGTTCTGTCCTTCGGTCCGTATCATATAAACAATTATGGTCGAGTACTCGGTCGGATGAGATCACGCGTTGATTGAATCTTAGCTTGGGAGTCATAAGCTTATACGTTTATGTACGTACATGTTGATGTTTATTATAGTTGCATGGTATGCATGCGTAATATTATTAGGCGTATTTGTCACGAATGGCGACAATACAGGATAAATGTTTAATATATGTACGAATAAAATAAGTAGGTACTTAGTTCATTTAATAATCTAAGCACGGAAATCATACTACAGTATACATCACTAAAACAGCAAAATAAAGAACAAATCAAAAATAAGCGTTGTAAAGGTGAAAGTGGAAGCGGGATGTACCTATAGCAAATACCTTACAGATTCTATTAATTTAGAAATCTCGATGTGCTAGTCTGAAAGTTCTTCAAGTTTTCATTAAGTACTTTGTCTGAGCTTAGCTTTTGTTTTGTTCTTATGGCTTGATTTTGTTCTGGTCCAGAACTTCTGGAATAAACTTAATATTGACATTGACGGCCTGAGACGTGCTGTTGGTCAACATGGTCTGCCACTCAGAGTTCCCGGGGGTCTAGGTGTTATATGTTTATCTAATAAGCATGTATTTAAAAGTGTACAAGTAGATTGTAAGTTATCGAACACCCATAACACAAGCTTTGCCTACTTTGGAACTAGATGGCGCTATGTGAATAGTCCAAGCCATCATTTTTTTTTATGTTATACTGTTAGCAAACAGACAAGCGGGCCACCTGCTGGAAAATGGTTACCGCTGCCTATAGACATAACCAACACCAGGGGTATGGGCATAGCGTTGCCCACCTCTATAATACATTGCTCTGGCAGCAAAAAGGCAAATACCCCTCCACTGCCAAAGCCTCGGTTCCCCGAATCCCCACCCCATGGAGCACTGGAGACTTACTCACCGGCAGAAACACAATATTATTTAAAATGGTATTGTTTGGCTGCGGTATTCTGTAATGTGGAGGTAGTTCCCCAGTCGGGCGGCTCCGATTCGAACGGGATTCCCCGCTATGCCTATGCCGCTATCTCTTAAAATCAAAATTATTTATTACCTTCATCCTGAAACCCTGTCCCTCACTGATGTCATTACCATGTATTGTGGTGGACGTGAACCGCTAACTTGGTATGATCATGTTTTTTACATTACACCAAGACCAAGTCAAAAGGCGTCGACTCGAGCCGCGCCAATGCAAATAAAACGCGGGTGGTTCGCGCTAAATGCGACCAAAATAAACATTGTCAATGTTAATGAAATGCAAATATTTTTATGGCTCGGTTGAGAGTACGCCCTGTTGGATAAATTAAGATGCTCGTCGACAACTTTTATACTCACACAGGTATTGAATATCGGAATTCGTTCATCGCACTTTGAAGCGTGTGATTTCTACATCGAGAACTTAATCTAAGCTTTGTTAAGCCAGCGGCACACCACTGCAATTTTTGACTTTATAAGTCGCGATGTTTCGGTCGCTTTTTAATTGTTTAATTTTACCGAACTCATTTTGCGTTATCGCTTGAACCAAACCATCGCACCGATTTCAGCGCAAATTACGTACTGATACGCCATAGGCCGTACCGGTAGACGCAGCGTGGGTAGGCCTCCTACAAGGTGGACCGACGACCTGGTAAGGATCGCAGGTACCAGCTGGATGCGGAAAGCACAGGACCGGTCTTTGTGAAGATCTCTGGGGGAGGCCTAAGCCCAGCAGTGGGCGTCTTCTTGCTGATATCATGACGCCATAGCCCATAGCTTACGCAGACGAAATTATGCCAGTTTCGGCGTCAGAGGCGTCAGATCTATGTTATGGAAACTTGAAACTAAGTAAGTACCTCAATGGCTTTTGTTTGCCAATGTAAATATAACTTTTTTAAGAAGTAGATACGCAAGGCCAACAGGCTCATATGCAAGAGCTTGATTCTTTTTTAGACAAACAGGCAAGCGGGGCTTCTAAAGGAAAGTGGTCACCGCTGTCTATGAACAACACCAACACCAGGGCTATCACCATTGGGTTGCCCATCTCAAATCACATAGACACGTAGATCTGGCTGCAAATATGCAAATGCTAGGCCCCGCCACTGCCAAAACCACGATTGCGCATAACCGCTGGCGACATTACTCACCGGCAGCCTCTCACTACTACAGTTCTGCCTTACCTAAATAAGATTAGATGAGCGAATTAGTCTTATAAGGTAAGCTCGTACCAGCATGAAATTTATCTTTCAGACTCCATCAGGCTTCCTCCATCTTCAGCCGTATCGTGACATACCACCAGGGTTTCGAGTCTGCAAATTTACTAATGGCTGGATTTAATTGGTAAGCAATCGAAGTTAAATGGCCGTATGACCGTTTTTGGTATGCTGTTACTGTTAATAATGGCTCGATTGAATTGTATGGCAGTTTTACGCGTTTTTGGTATTTTGCTACAATCAAAACTGCCGTTTACAATGCAATTACATACCGATCAAACAAAGTAAATTAGCGACGACTCGAGGCCCTGGTGAGATGGCGGTCATATGCCTGTCTAGGTCTAACGAAATTAAACCACTCGAATTGTTGGAGGCTCACAAGCGCGTCTCACAAAAGCGAACACCCTGTCAACAAAGCGAGTAGTTTCTGAACACGTTTCTAGTTCATTGACCAAGTCCCTCATTCCGTGGAGCACATGGAGCACATACATCAAGATTTAATAGTAGGATTGTTCCCAAAAGTCGACCGCGGGACCACTGTGGTAATTGGCTGGTTATGTCAGAACGGGACGCAAGATAGCATGATGTAAGTTCGCTTGTAATGAATGAAGTAGGTTAGATGGGTACGATATGGTAATGGTATATGGTAATCATGACAATGCAACGCGTCTCTATGTTTTATCAGAGTCTCGAGTACTTTGAGTCATACATTGTGCGAAGAGCGTTCGATTGAATGAACGATGACATGGGCAGTTTAACTCGGTACTTTCTAAAGCAATTGCTTTGTGCAATTGAAAGAAAGAAAGAAAAATACTGTATTACTCTCAATAGCACGTTACGACAAAGTATGTACAAGACCAACAAATAGGGTAGTAAAAACTTCCGATTCAATAGTCAGGCTGGTTATTAAACAGCATCGGTCGCCTAGTGGGTAAGGTATTCGACCCGTAAGCGAGAGGTACCGGGTTCGAATCCCATGCCGCCATGTATCAGTTACTCTTTTCTGAGTCATGTACATTAGTTGAACTAACCGATGGTCTTATGGTGAGGGAAAACTTCGTGATGAAATGTGCACATTTCCCATGCCCTTGTCCACTCGAAGTCATGCTGTAAAAAGTATTGGCTTCATGTTTTATGAACAACCGCCTCTCTGACGTCAAACCTCCTTGTGATTGCTGTTGAGACCGCAGTACTTATAACCAAATGTAAAACATATTATTATATTAGACGGGACTTGCACAACGAGACGACTCTCGTGACCACGGTGGGTGTAACCCTACCGAAACGTCGGGAAAACAAATCGAAAAGGTACGTCCCGTGCAAGTCCCGTCTAATATAATAATATGTGTAAAGAACGCGAGTTTAGTTTGAATCTAATGTAAAACAACGGATAACCCTCGACCAAGTTTAAAAATTTTTTAAATTGCAAAACCGATTTTAATTAAACAAAGCCATCTCAATTAAACAGATCCAAATCCATCCGTTCGGGAGCTACGTTGCGACCAAGAGATCTTCTTTTTTCGTCGGGGTTATAGAACACACAACAGAAAAGGCTGCTGCCCATTTTCCGGTTCTAGCTGGTCAGCCCTAAGACTTTAATCGCCTTTTACGGCATCCATCGTCGAGAGGGTTGGTGCAATTCTACTCTGCCGAACACACACACGGCATGGCTGGTGATTTAGTACAGAATTTTTCGTAATAGTTTCATTACATCTGTTTTCTAAGTTTGGTTGGTATGCTTTTATTTACTGATTATTTTATAACTTAATTATTGAAATTTAAATTTTTTGTAATTATTATTTATAGAAGATTTTATTATTTACTAAATGAAAAATGAAACAATTATATTTAAAGATTTGTACGCCTCAGCATGCGGGCAAAGGATAGAGAAACTATTGAAAATAATGAAAACATCTGTAATACCTATCTCTTACAAATAAATATTTTGAATCTTTGAATCTTTGAATCTTTAAGTACCTGTAGACCTATATAATCTACTTGATGAAGAATTGAGAAAATGAATGGCGCTCAAGTGATTAGTGCCCGCCTTGCGAGCCGGTGACTCAGGTTCATGTCCCACGCTCTGATATTGCCGCTCGCACTTGACTCGTGTTAGTTTTTGTTAAGTATTGATAACTGTGATATTCTAATAAATGTAGTACACGGCCCAGCAGTGGCGCCTCACGCGCACTGTCAAAGTGCCATCGGCAGCAGGCAGACGTTCCCTTTGAGTCGTGTACCTACTTACTGATAAAACTGGTAGTTTTGCTAAAATCCAAGGCCTGGACCGTCGAACATCACAATAACAATGATATTTTCTAGTTCCGTTTAGTAGGTACTGCTAGTAAGGAACATAATGACGAATCGGAGTAAAAAAAATATGTTAGTAGTACTTAGTTTAACTAAATTACAGTTTTCGCGCAGGTGCAAAGGCGGTAGACCATTAAGTTGCAACAAATCTCCTATCTACCTACTTACGTATAACAATTGTTCAAGGTAAACACTAGGTATGTGGAATTTGATTACATTGTAAAACTTGATCTTAGCAGTGGTTTGAGCATGCTAAGTTATGCTTCACCCATCAATTAAACCTGGCTATGCAGGCGTATGTATACCACGTGTAGGTCATAAAACAATGACGCGAGTAGAATAAACCGACGACCCACAAGGTCGCAACTACGCCTCAATTCACAGAGATTCATGTGAAAACTAAACAAAAGTTCATCACTAAAAGTCAACAGAAATGCGTATTTAATAACCATAACTGTCGAAACGTATATCATTGATGATATTTTCATGAAATGTTGGTAAACGGCGAGCACCCTACTGACTAGCGCATGTAGGTATGAAAAGATTGATGAATATGGCAGAAGCGAAAGAAGTTCCTCAAAGCTCTATAGCAAATGCACAAATTTGTACATCTGCCTGAAAAAGGCGTCCTTAAAAAATAAACATCTTTCGTTAATGTCCCGGTTGTGCTCTCGCGCACGAGGGCCCGTGCTTCGCCTTGACCATGATCCAGGATTTGGCAGATCAGACAATTACAGTGGAGCGACTGCCATCTACTATCAGGGGACCCTGACCAGATTGCATTATGGTTACACATGCAGTGATCAAGATATCATCACGATGTTTTACCTCACCATAAGAGCATCGATTAGCATGCAACTAATGTACGTAACTCAAAAAAAAAATGTTGGTTCATGGCCGCAGTGGGATTCGAAACCGGTACCTCTCGCTTACGAGTCGGATACCCTAACCACTCAGCCACCGACGCTCTAACTAATTTTATACAATGCAAAAAATTGTAAGATTAGATCTTTGGGTGTTTGTTACTCCTTTACGCAAAAACAACTGAAATGATTTTGATGTGCAGTAACTTAGCTTATACCTATATATCGCAGAATATAAATTATACCGAAACACAGTGTGGTTCCCGCGTGAATTGTTCTGGAATCATCATCATATCAGGCGGAAGGCGGCTAATGCTGGGCATAGGCCTCCCCGAGAAATCTCCACTCATCTCCAGACCAGCCTTGTGGTTCTGGAATGTTATAAGCGAGTTTTACGCGGACGCAGTCGTGGCTAAAGCTAGTCGACTATAGACGTAGGTAGGTATGGTTGGTACCTATGATTACCAGCATCACAAACTTTAGAACCTTGATGTTATGCTAAGCAATTTGATGTTGACTCATTTACAATAAACACACACTTCATTTGTACTGGTACATATTGAATGAACATTCATTTCTGCTTTGTTTATCTAATTGCCGTGACTATCCTTGGAGTTTGTAGTTTAAAATAACTCAGTTATTTATTCCTAATATTAGTAAATAAATATGTAAATAAAGTGCCACTTTAGGTTCTCTAGAGACTTCGGGAAGAAGATTACTCCTTATCCTGCACGAGCGTCGGTGGCTTAGTGGTTAAGGTATCTGACTCGTAAGCGAGAGGTACTGGGTTTGAACCCGGCTTGAAATGACTCTTTTTTGGGTGAAGTCCATTAGTTGAACACTAACCGATGCTCTTACGGTGAAATCTGCATATTCAGTAGACTGAATGTAAAACCATGATCCAATCTGATCAGGATCCAGCAGGGTCACAGAGGTAAGACGGCAGTTGCTCTATAACTACCTGATCTGCCAAATTCTGGATCATGGTCAAGGCGACCCCAGGCCCTCGCGCGCGAGAACATAACTGGGATATAAAGCTAAGATGACACACACATTTACTAGCTTTCTATATTAGTTTTTCTAGTTTACGATACGCCGTCAATGGAATAGACACTGCATCAGTTGCTTTTCAAAAACTTTACCAGAGATAGATGTATATCTATTATATACATCGTATAAAACAAAGTCGCTTCTCGCCGTCCTTAATTCCCTATGTATCTATGTACGCTTAGATCTTTTAAACTAAGCAATGGATTTTAATGCGGTTTCCAACAATAGATAGAGTGATTCAAGAGGATGGTTTATAATCAAGAAAAAGGGGTATTTACGATAAGTAGGTGTACGCGAACGAAGTCGCGCCGGGTCCACTAGTAACTCATAAAAGATTCCTTGGTACATACATAGCGACACTGGGGTTGAATTCGTTACCTCCGGGTTCGAGTCCCCTTAACCATTAGGCCAGCGACGCTCTCCAAAGTAACTTAATCATAACAACTCACCTCCCAGGACTCAAGTTCACTTTGAAGCATCTTGAACTGCTCTTACACACTCCCACCGATTACACAAGACCGAGTAAATAACGCGTCTAATAAAGAAAATTGTCTGTTTTCAAGGAGACCGCAATGGAAACTGAGAGGAGGCAAACAGATAACACACTCTTGCCGATAAGAAAAGATATAGAACAAAAACTATTGCGCCCATTCAAATTGAAACAAACTGGTGACAGATAACGTTGCAATAAAAATAAAATATTATCTGCATAGAGTGTACCTAACTACCTACGCAGTTAAGGCACTTCACCTACTTAGGTGTATATTTCCGTACCTACAGCTGTTTCAAATAGGCTATATTGACCGTTAATAGGAAGAACCTATAGTTACTAGGCCAGCCAGTTGGGTCCTCATCTAAGGCGCTGGCCTAATTGGCAGCTGTCGTGCGACCATGGTCGTACGACGGACGTCGACCGCTCAATACGAGACCTCAAATCTGCCCATCGCACGACCACAGACGTACGACCGCCAATTAGGACAGCGCCAAATAATAAATCCTTAGCTTACTGAGGGTGGCTTTAAATTAATTCTTGACTCCAAATGATATGCACTACCTTGCTACTTACTCCGAAATCGCAAAAAAAGGAATCAGCTATTTCATACATTTTGACAGAATTCGTCAGTTATGTTCGGATCCAATTTCTAACCTATTACTAATACTTAGTACGACTTTAGAAACGTTTCCTGTTGCCACCGGGCGCCGCCTTTCCACCTTCCGTAAAAGGGCTGGCGCGAAGCCGTTAGGAGCGGAAACGGCGATAGACGACAGGTAACCACTCATCCGGGGAAATGAGCTGGAAAATACTGGCAGTAATGGAAAGGCATGGGTAGGTTTTTACTAGCTATTCGCAAATATCCTGGTGCGTGTAGTAGGTGCGTAGGTGATAGGTAAGTGGAAAGTGGCTGGGTAGGTCTTGTTACTTTTATGTTTGAAATGAGAAGCAATAAGGATGCGATAAAGGAACGTGGCGATATATTCTTATAGTATAATATTAATTTATTTTCATTGTATTTTTATGTTCTTGTCTTATTATGAAAATTAATAAATAAATACTGGGGCCTTACCATGAACTCTTATAGCAGGACCTAAACATTACGGCCCTGCTTAGAACGAGACAGCGCTATACGTGTCACATAAGCTTGTCTCGTTCAAACCGAAAGCAATTCTGTTTAGGTCCTGCTATAAGAGCTCATGGTAAGCCCTCAGGATGGCGCAAAGGTACTGGGCGCTATACAAATTGTTAATATATTTTTCAAATAGTATCCCCTGTCATGCTGATATTGAAAATTGTGTAGTTAACAAATAAAAAATACACAAAAAATAAACACAGACCGTTCTCCCGGAGAACGTGAAATTATCGTTTTCAAAATCGGAATTAAAACTTTTCCAGGCCGTGCTATCTCCCGTTTTAGCAAGCCTTGGCCTGCAAGATAAGCCTAAGTAATCCACTAGAGAGACTGTTACCACTCGGATTACGCAGTCACCGATTGTGTTAATAATTATAATGCGATGTCGCTGGTGCCCAAGTGACCGGGTTAGCCTATGCAAATCCTGCGCAGCCTGCATTTCCTAACGGCAGTCGTTGAACCTGTTTCGAGCTCGGGTTAATATGCGAAGTGTTGGAAGGTTTCTGTTTGAGAGGTACAAAATAGATTTCCTTAACGTAGGTGATAGTATTGTAGTTCATTTATCTTACCGGTTTATTATAAAAATAACCGCCGCTCTTCGAACTCTAGTCAAGGATAGGTGCGGCACCGCATCGTAAAGATTTCGCTGCACAGGCGTTCACGCGTGTGGCGCCGCAACTTTGTAGGGAAGAGTAGCCTATAGAGTCTATATCGGAAATACGCCTAACATTTAACTTCTTTTTTTGCGAAAACTGTTGTGGTGCCGCGCGCGGTGTGGGATACCATAGATTTTTATATGCAAGGCGCTGCTGCCGCGCCGCGCAGTGTGTAACGGCTCTTAGTCAGTACTAACTTTCTGAACGAATATTGACAAAACTTTAAACAGTCATCATCAACAGCCCATAAAGGGCCATTACTGAGCTTAAGCCACCTCCACGATGATGGAGTGTAATGAAATGCTATAGATAATCCCCATGCTTGGCAGGCGTTCGAAAATGCATACAACCGCAGACGGTAGCTGTAGTAGGTTGATGAGGTACCTATTTTGTACAATGTGTAGTGAAAGTGTAGTGAATAACCACGAAAGCCTTAAAACCTATATTTTGTACAATGGTGTAAAGTAGGGTTATAACCCTACTTAACACCACATCTATATTCTAGCATGGACTTATTTATGTAACGGGCTGCATGCAATACAATCAACGACAGATGGTGACGATAACTTTATGCAAAATATAATTAGTAAACAGCTGGAGCGCAATGGCCCGTGGGTATTGCAAGCGAGATGTTTGGCAATGATTCTCCCCTACCACGTAACTATGGTAGAATTGACAAAATCGGCTTGCGATCGACTTCTAGCATAAGTGGTCATCTTGGTGTTAATGTCCCGGTTGTGCGAGGGCCTGTAGTCCGCCTTGACCATCAGGATTTTGCAGATCAGATAATTAAAGTAAAGCGACCGCCATCTGACCTACGTGACCTGTTATAAAAAGGTAACCTCAGCATCCTGACTAGATTGGATTATGGTCACACATTCAGTCGCCTGAATGTGCAGTTTCATCCCGATGTTTTCCCTTGCCACAAGAGCATCGGTTAGTGTTCAACTAATGTATATACATAACTTAGAAAAGAGTCTTTGGTACATGGCGACACTGGGGTTCGAACCCGGTACCTCGAGGTACGAGTCGGATCCCTTAACTATTATACCAACGACCTACCTCAATATCGATCAACCAGAATAAAATTAACAGGAATGAAACACTTTGCCTGACAATGTCTTCCCCGTACAGTATCTACCTATAATCTAGGCTGGACTCCCTCAAGGCCAGTGAATTATGTTTCTAGACAGGTTCAAGCATCGGCGGCATCGTCACATACGTTCAATCAGGTGAGATGGCGGCCAAATGCTGGCATAACTCGGGACTGACGGGGTGCTGGTCTAATATTCAACCCACAGAACATATTTTAGTGAATATGCTTTTCGTTGATAGGCATGCTACATTTTCAGCCGCCACTTGCCACTAGGTGAGATACCACCATATGATATAGCGGTCCAACCTGGCCAGTGCAATAAAAAATACAATATCAAAAACATGAAAATTAAACAATGAAATGATTTACTGTTGTACGGTAAGAATGCAAGCGCATTCATAGGCAAGTACCGTCCACCCGAGCTGTCCGGTACTTCGTACTGTCCGCTCGCTAACCGTATTAGGGGTATTGAGCTTCGCACTTGTGTCGCATTCTGTTGCGAACTGCCATGAATATGCATCATTTGACTGAGTTACTCGGAGTGCTACATTTATCTATAGATACGACGACTGCGTAATATTTAAAAGCAGTCATAAAAAACTTGAAGCGGCACTAGTGGCAGCGTACTTAAAATACCCGATAACCAACGTTAAGTAACGCTAGAAAAGATCGGGAACAGGATCGGTGACCGTTTCGTATTTTGAAGCCAATCGTACTTCAGCACTGCAATGAGCTCGCCACTCGTTAGGTCTGCCTCCTAATTCCGTTGGCTTGGTATTCCGCTGGGCTCCTTAAGACTGGTTGAACAGTCTCCGGAGCCCATTGGCACCCCATGACGGTACCAGATCTCCTGTATTTGATTCCCAAGATACAGGACTTTTCTAGTTTAGGAATCAGGGATACAAAATATAAAATGAATTGTTACCTCAACTATATTGCATGATTGTAATTTTTTTTTGGTAATAAAGTTATAATTTATTATTATTAAGTAAAATAAACATTGTATTACTTAATGGTTAACCTGTCACGTTGGCTATCTTACCTTTAAACCGGGACACAAAATGAAAACCTTTGCTTTGCGGGAGAAATGGCGAGACATAACCGAATATTTCGTCAGTCATAGTAATCTTTATTTATCAAACACAAATATTCATGATGTTACATATCTGTTTGGAATCTCATTTGCATATAAATAACATTTTGTAGGTACTTCATGAGCATATTATTAATTTAAGTTTTCTATAATTCAATACATTGGAGATTGTCAAATAAGAATATCAAATTAATTTTGCGAATAAAACGTGGGCAAAACTCTACCTACATAAAATAAACTATATCTGAGTTGGTTAATCGTCCGCCTGCCGCCCGCGCCGTCGACTTCCGCGACCACCGCACCGCGGCGCAGCGCGTGCGCAGGAAACTGCCGCCTTCCGCGCACGCGCCGGCAAGATCACTAGATTTAATAATTAACTACCATTCGTTTTTCTTTAGGTACTCTCCGTTTCCTCGTAAGAAGTTATTTCGATAGTTTTCGACACATTTTCAATAGAACTTTGGTCAGGTTGCCCTGGTAGCAGGGTCACAGGTCTAATGGCAGTCGCTGTACTGAAGTTACCTGATCTGCCAAATCTTAGATTATGATCAAGAGTCAAGGCAGGCCCTCGTGTGCGAGAGCACAACCGGGACATTAACGCCAAGATTATTTTTTTTACCCATGCATTTTTCAGGCAGAGTTGCATGTTAGTGCACTTGTTCTCTGAGAAACCTTTTTCGCTTCTGCCATATGCATCCTACTGCTGCTGTTGGGTACATAGGTAGGCAAATAGCATCAAACATCACACTTATCACTGAAAATACCTGACATTCGCATAATCATTCTCGGGTTTGGCGCCGCTGCCGCGAGCAGAGAAAGCCGCTCCGCGTCGCGGTGACCCGGCGACATCCGTGGCCCTCCGCCCGCACCCGGATGTGTGGTGGGATCGTATATACAGGGTGTTACATAATATATGTATAAAGCCGTGAACTGGATGGAGTGTTAAACATAATAAAACGATAGGTACAATTATTTCTGTCGTACGTGAATTTTTTTTATATAACATATGTATGAAGCCGTGAACCGTATAGAGTGCTAAATGTATGAAAACGATAGGTACAAAAATTCCACGTACAACAGAAATAATTGTACCTATCGTTTTATTATGTTTAACACTCTAACCAGTTCACGGCTTTATACATATATTATGTAACACCCTGTATATTATCAAATTTTAGCATTTAGATTTGTACTCTTTTCCGTTATCGTCATCGTGACCTTTTTTTCATCGAAAAACGAGAAGGTAAAACATCGCGATAGGTAGGTAGACATCCCACCAGCTCGTATTCATAGGCGCGCTGCTAAAGATTGGAACTCTCTGTCCGTCATCGTTCCCCGAAAAGTACAACCTTAGGGTATTCAAATGAAGAGTGAATAAATTGATGACCTACCTGCGGTGCCGACTGGTTCACCAATCTAGTATATTTAGTATATTTCTATAGAGTGTTCGCTCTCTGAAGTCGTAATCCGCCAGCGAACCAAAGCTGAAGTCATGATTTGCAACAAGGCTTAGTAAGACTCGATGCGGCAAGCCCATTACAGAGTTGGTGCTTATTGGGGGAGACCAATATCCAGCAGTGAATTAATACTCTTATAGAGTAAGACAGGGATGGTTAAAATCCGGGTAGCGATCGTCAAACAATAAATTTTCTTGAACTTGTCCTGTATTAACGCCACCATATATTAATTTTAAATGTCCTACTTATTAACATGGTCACACACTATTTTCTTTTTTTCTTTTGAAACACTGCCCCTAAGCACGGAGCCGCTGTTTGTGTCACTCTGGCGATTAATAAATAAAAAAACAAACTTTCAAATCACGTTTACAAATATTTATTCACAAGCTCAATCATTACAGTTAAATCAGTTCCAAAATTCATCACAGTTACACACATGCACCATAAACGATCCCACCGCACCTGCTGATTAGCTTTACCATGATTTATGAGTTAACTATAGCCTTGGCTCTTGGTAATGAAATTATTCTTCTACGGAAATCAGTTACGAAATTCAGTTACTACTGCTGCCAAAATACAAGTTCTAAATATTCAGGAAACGTTTCTTCCCCATAAACGCATTGACTCGAACCTACATAGTGGCATACATAGTATCTCTCCATGCAATACAGTTAAAATTTAATTTAATAAATATTATCGTTAAGTACTAATAAATACTACACGTTCAGTTTATCACTTGCAAAATTTTATTCCATTTTATAGATCAGCAATTTAGGGTTTAGGTTATGTTAACACAATGGAATTATTGCAAAATGCAACAGCGAATACGAAATACAATTATTTGTAATACAAAATGATATTCGAATTTTAAATCGACGACGCAGCGCCATCTAGCGATCACTAAAAGAACAAGATGGCTCGTTTTCAAGCTATGCAATAATGTTCTTTATAGCATTGACTAGAGTTAGTGATGTTAATGTTCACATTCAACATACTATCATTTTATCTGCTAATACATCAATAACAAACAAAAAAACAAAATTTCAAACAATAAATGCCACAGTAACATTTATGGGGGCTAATGATCAAAATCAAACACTCACAAGTTGACAGTACGATTTTAATCAATAACGCCCTTATTTCGATTGTGACAAGATCTTATTCACCAATGGCGCCATCTTTTGCCCCCGTTCCATAGAATACAATAGGCCAATTCTGTTTGTAGCACTTTTTTTTTTATTCAAGGTCGCTTTTTATCTTTAAACACGACCACGGCAACTTACAAATATTTATATACATCCCTCTTGAGTTAAACAGTCTATCATATTATTAGGAATATTACATTTAATTTTTTCAGCATTGTAAGATGTACACTCAACTAAGAGGTGAAACACAGTTAAGTCCAGCCCACATCTATCACATTTATTTCTTTCAGCTTTAGTAATCTAATAGTAATCAGATAAGGAGTCTAGTGATAGCCACTTGATCTTTTCTGCACGAGAAAGAGGTTGGTGATTCTTCAAAAATTAATTTTCTTATATAGTTTACTTGTGTTTTCTGTTTTCCAATCAATATCCCAAAGCTTCCTAATTTCTAACTTGAATAACTTATTAATTTCAGCTTGACTTGCTTTAACTGATTTATCAATCGGAGTCATTTCGGTGGCATTTTTTGCTTCAATGTCCGCTTTCTCATTTCCAATTATCCCTTGAAAGTTACTTCTTATAAGATTTATAATTTTTACTTGATTTCTGTAATAAGAGGGTGTATGTTTTTAATATTTTGTAAAGCTGTCAAACATGATTTGGAATCAGTATAAATTACAAAATTTCCTTAATTTTGGTTCTTTTTGGATTAATTCTAAAGATTCAAGTACAGCAATTGCTTCGCAGCTAAAGATCGAGTGACAATCTAAAAGTCTGCATCGGTGATATTTATCTCCTGATACAATGGCACACCCTGATCTGCCATTTTTAACTGACCCATCCGTATAATATATATTGTAGCACTTTTCTTTGTGGGCGTTCTCATCATACAATTCATTCAAGATTTTCTCGTCACCTAGAGTCGTAGGAGGTGGCCGCTCATTTCATCATGTTATTCTGTTTACTTATAGCACTCAGTGCACAAAGGAGCCGATAGCCCACCTGCCTGGAAAGCGGGCAACTGTTGCCCATAACATCGACGATCCAAGCATTTATAGACTGTGAGAGCGCCGTAGCCTACGTCATCTCGTACAAGAAGAATTCCACTTTCGACCATCTTCCACCATCGAGTACAACAAAAAAATATTGTGGCAGGTTGTTGCACGGGCAGAAAATTCTACAAAGTAGAATTTTTTTTGTACCCGATGACGTACGATACCCTATGGCACTCTCAAAGTCTGGGCAAAAGTTACCCGCTTTCCAGGCAGGTGGGCTATCGGCTCCTTTGAGTCACGGAGTGCTATAAATACACAGAATAACAAGATGAAATGAGTGGCCACCTCCTACGACTCCAGGTGACCAGATAACCTGCGGCGCCCTCACAGTCCATTAGGTTTCATGTAACAACAATGCTATGAGAACGCACTTGCGGCCAGCATTATGCTATGCTGGTATGTTTCATGCCATACATCGCCCATGAGTAAAATTCTACAACTCGAGTCAATCTACATGGGGCTCGGAAGTTAGCTTCAAGCCACAAAATCTGGATAACTGAAATGGAACTGGGCAGGTCATCGGAGGAGTTATGTGCTAAATCATTACAGTATGGACACAATTCTCGGAAACGACGACCTGGCTGACCCAAAAAATAGGTGGAGACGAGCTGTGGGCCTTCGAATGTGACTGGCAGACAATGGAACTTGATCGCGAATTGTGAAAGAATCGGGAGAGGCGTTTGCCCAGCAGTGGGATGTTTTAGGCTGATATTTCTATTTTAGGATAATAATACGAAACGATTTGAACTACTACTTTAACGATTTCAAAAACTACTTATCCGAATACTTCTAAAAAACATTTAGATAAAGCTGCGTTATCAGCGACTAACGGGCTATAGGTATTCCCGAAATTCAATGCGGTTCCAATGTGTTCCAAATTCCAAAAAACTAAACTTACGCGGAAGAAATCACGGCCAGAAAAGCTGGTGATACATAATATTGCATTCTCAATTTATTTCATTGTTCGTGTGAAGTTATTATAGCACCACAACTTTAATCAAATCCAGCATACAATTTCACTCGCAACTAACTTCCAAGTCACCATAAATATTGACGCGAGGTGTACAGTCGAGGAAACTAAATGATAAGCAGTTTAATCATCTTCTTAAAGAGAGTTTTCACTATTCCAGATGGCGCTATTGCGTCGTAAGGTCCGTTGACACAATACTGTCGTGCTTATTGGACAGAAACGACGGCTGTAGAATGTCGAATCTATTTCAGCCAATGACAGGGCTTTATTACATCGCAGTAGCGCCATCTCGTGGATTTTGGCACCGCGAAAACCCTCATTTGTTCGTATTATCAGGAGAAACCATACATTACAAAATAGTTGGAAAATTTCATACTTTTCAGACTGAACGTGCTAAACATTCACTTTCCTCGACTGTACGCGACTGAGCTTCGAATGCCACCTTCCATGTTCCGTATACGTAGTATTTTGTTCGCGCGGTGTCATCGTACATCGACGCCTGTGATTGGCGCTCCTGCCACTGTCAACAGTCTGTGGTCGCCGGCTATTGGCCAGACTAGCTGCGGTTGTAGCGGTTGCCCTCGCCGCGGCGATGTTCATCTTTGTACTCGTCCATGTTGCGTTGCCGTGCCAACTCTTCAGGGTCATCTTGCTCCGCCAAATTTTCCTGGGAAAAGGATTTCTTTTTTAATAATAACACATGTGGTGACGTGCAAAGTGGTAGGGTAATTAATATGTTAATGGCATTCAGTATTCATTTATTTATTTGGGTAGGTAGGAACGTGGCCGTGTGGTATCCGACTGAGTAGATAGCGCCAACCTTACAATATTTTCGAGGCAAAAGTTTTGGAGTCTCCGAAGGCTGGAAAAAGGGGAGCAGCGTTTTCCATTTCTATATTTACAACACTGCGTTCTCCAACGCGCCTGCCAAGTGTGGATATTATGGCAATAGCCTCCCCTCTCATGGGAGAGGCCCTAAGTCCTGTTGTGGACTGTTATGGGCTGTAATGACGACCCGCCTGTCTTTATTTTTACGAGACTCAAGGCACTGACTGGACTGTTGATTGTTACGATTATAGGTCTTAGAATTTAGATGGTTAGGAGAGGATAACATGATGAGGGCGGTGCTGTATATGGTTACGTTAAGGTACAGAAGGCAGCACAGCAACCTACCCAACATCAGTATAAAAAGCTAGCATCATCACTATGGATGCGCCTACAAACCAGAGACGGCCCATAGTCTTAACTAAAAGAGTAGGTTGAGGTGAGTTAATTCTGAACTCGGAGAAATTCAAGATCAAAAGAGTAAACAAATTGCCTCTTTAAAAAATAAACCGAAGGGGTGGATTATTTAAAATCATTGAAATACGCGTCTATTGTACGCGAAGTTATTTGTCAAATAAGCTTAAACTGGTGACAGCGGTAAATAAAACACATCGGCATTTACTCACACTAGTGAACCTGAACTAGTGACGACGCTCTACAAAGTATAACGGAAGACCCGCGACCAAGATGCAAGCAACTGCTTTAAACGTGGGCTACTTGTAAACCAAATTACGCGGTAGGAAACCCGGAATATACTTTTAAATGCGTAATAGTGACAACGATTGTTTAAAACGTTGTGTACTTTTACCTTTTTAATTTTGTCTGCCTCATCCGGGTCAGCCTCGGCAGTCTCGATGGTGGTGTGCGGGATACTGGTGCATGAGCCGGGGAAACTGCAGGCAGAGGAATGGTTTGACATTATGCCCTTTACCAAGGTAATTTATCGGATCTCAGGGAGTTCCTTATTTTCCGGTCGCACTTTGGATGGCCCTGTGCAGCAAGCGGGAACGACCCGCGCGGGGTTTGTCATGTCCAATGACGACAGAATCTCCTTGGTTATGGTTTCTATGGCGATGACAGTTATTACCGTGCCGATTGACAGCCGCTTTGCCTTATTATGTACGACAGCATCGGTGGCCGAGTGGTCACGGTATCCGACTAGTAAGCAGAGGTACCGGGTTCGAATCTCACTGCGGCCATATACCAATGACTCTATTTCGAGTTATTTATTTATGTATTTTAGTTCAATACTAACCAAAGTAACCGATGCTCTTACGCTGAGGGAAAACATAGTGATTAAACAGTCACGTTCAGGTGACACAATGTGTAACTAAGATCCAATTCTCCTCTACACATATGTTGTCTTGTTACCCATGATATACAAATCATATAAGAAGAAAAATTGCTTTACTTGCTTGTTCTTTTGTTTTTCTCTATTACAAAAATAAAAATAGTGGTGTACTCACATTCCCTCCCTGACCCTCTGATCATAGAACTCCTCGACAGTGAGAGTCGGTATGGACGGGTATCCGATACCGAACACTGCCTTCTGCGCCGCGTCGCGCGCTATGATCACGGGACGCAGCGGCTGCGAGGGCGCCCGCTCCTTAGGTTTTGGCTCTGGAATGAGACAAATAATGGGGTAAAAACGGGTCTAGTGGCAGCTTGCTAGTGGAACTGATAACCAAAGTCTAGCAAAGCACGCATAGACCGAGAACTGTATGGGTTAGCGTTTTCTACAAATACGAATTATTTATTTGATAGACACATGGTAAATACATAAGGTCACAATATTTAAAACTGGAACAGCACTTCTTACCAATTATTGGCACGCAAAATTTTAAATTCTATAAGTTTGTGTACTTTTAGGCTTGTCGAACTTCAGTATTGCAGCAAGCTTGCCACTTCTTAGGTGAGCTTTCTAATACCATTGGCAGAATGAGGTTGACTAAGGTCTTCCGATGAAGACCCTGAGACTGTTGCACAGTCTCCGGAGCTGATTGTCATTCCGCGACAGTTGATTACAATTTTTTGACACTACTCACTTTTTCTTTTCCTACTACCTACTATGGAATGGATAAAGCAACAAATATTCCAGCTGAAATGAGCAGTATGACATATTTTGGAAGCAACAATTTACCTCCTGCATGTTTGGCCATGTACTCTAATATAGGCTTCTCCTGCTCAATGGAAGCGATCTCATCCAGTGCCTGGTTAATATATAACTGTAGTAGTGTTATGTAATAGTCCCTCATTGTTTCTTCATCAGACGATGATGCCTTAGCTTGTGTCAGAACATTGAGCTTCTCTTTTAAGAGTTGACCCTCTTTATACCGTTTAATTTTGCCATCTCTTGTTTGTACCTAGAAAAAACATTAATATGATTATTATGTGTCTATGTACAGGTTTCTAATAAAGGTGTATTCAGGTTTGTGACTGATTAGATTGTGTGTCATTTCAATTCAGTTTCGTAAACTGTGTGTAGTACAGTTTTCACTTCAAATCCTTACCATGGAAACAATCTTGGCTTGCTCACTCTGTGGACGCTCACAGGTCTCATCATCTGCATTAGGCTGTGGTACCTCAACATCTGTAATTCCATAATCTTTGCACCTTTGTAGAAAATCCCTGTAAAAATAATTTATATTAATGTGTAAGATATTTAGCTAATGAATCACTTCAATATATATTACTGCTTTTGCAGGGGCAACATACCTAAAATAAATATCAGCGACTTGTATAATGTCAGTTCGTGATCGTCCAATCAATTTCAGACTGAGTGTGCCGAGCAATGCAGGGAGCAGCAAGTACTGCAAAGTCTCTGTTGGGAGCTCTTCCACACTCTCGTTCTTGCTAAACATCCCCGAGAGAGATACCAAGTTGGTGGCCTTCTCGAACTTTGAAATAGCTGATCTGATGGTCATCTGTTACAAAATTTGTTTGTATTAAAACTAATGATAAAAGAAAACTTATTTTGTAGTGGTACGAATTGGTGGAAATGTGTACAGTATGTTAATTAATAGAAAAGTAAAGTGAGGATCAAAACATCCAATTAAAAAAACTTAGGAAGATCAAGAAAAACCACCCGATAATAGGGGCTCCTATTTTTAAAAACATCCTAAATAACAAATTTTCCTATACATTACTTTCTGTAGCTTGCGTTCTGCAGTAGAATTCAGAATTCGTTACAAAGCACCATTTACATGTAGATACTAATAGTAATATCAAAACCGAGTTTCCATAAACCAATAAGTACCAATTTCGTAAGGTTATAAAATGGCGAAAAAACTATAGTTTTACCAGGACTACGTATAGGTTCCAATCAATTTTATGCTCAGCGGCAAGATAGATGCACAAAAAGCTTCCGTAACAAACTCTTATTATAATAAAATTACAAAAACTTACTTGGACGGCGTCTGCATTCATTGGTTCTTTACTATTTTCTATGGAGTCAAACAAGTTCATAGCACTGGTGAACAAGTGTTTCAGAGTTTCTTCTTCCACAGAGACTTTAGTTGCGTCTTCGGCCATGGTTTTAAATCAAATATGTTAGGATTACTGGACTGCAAGAAAAACAAATATTAAAATCACAATCGGTGAGGAAAATGAATCACAGCAACACAACAACGATGGATGACTGACAGATAATGTCAATGTCAACGTCATTTTCTTTCGTTTATAAAGCAAATGGAACTTAGCCAATACATCCATATCTTCAACAATAGCAGTATTCTTTCAAATATTCTGGAAGTCATCACCATCATCATCATCTTGACTCGACTTTCGCGCTTCCGCGCTTTCGTGCAACAAGCAGGGGAATCTTTAGTGGTGAGTCCGTTTTCACGTATGTCACTCTCAACGACGTCCAGCTATCGCTTCTTGGGCCGGCCTCTCCTTCTCGTGCCCTCACTCCGCGGGGGTGGCATGGCCAGACATCTGTTCCCCACATAATTTGCCGAACTGCGCAAGACGTAGCCGTATCATCAAAGGCGGCACGCTTGTAGCTTATCTGCGAAGTCACGGACATGAAGGCTACCGTGGATGTGGGCGTTCCGCACGCGATCTTTGCGGGAAACCAACTCCTGCTTGTGTCGCTCTAGTAGAGGCCAATGAAAGTCTTGTAGATCTGTCCCCTCAGCTTCATCGACAGCTTGAAGTCACAAAGGTCCAAGCCGTGGATATTCGGGCTTTAACGTCGCTGTCGATGTCACCAGTTGAGTTTTGTACCGACCCCAGGTATCTGGCCTGATCCGTTCGTTTGACCTCTACACCTATGCGAACGGGTAGAGGGTTTCCACTGTTGCAGGCAATGTACTCTATCTTCGCCACATTTATCTTCAGACAGCCGTTTTCAAGCGACTCCTTACTTTTTTCCACTCGTTCGTCAAGTCGCCTCTTGTCGGAGTCTGTCAACGCTATATCGTCAGTATACATAAGTAGTGTAATATCACGTTGAACAGAAGTGGGCTGAGCACAGAGCCTTTTAAGTTGTTTTTATAGCAGAATTATTTCCGCAAGTGTTGGCCTAATGTACAAGATCGCATAAATAATACCCATGACTTTCACATGCTGCCGAGTTTCACAATCGTACCACCCAGCACAAATTAAAGTTCTATCCGCACCGTCTGGACGTGTGGCGGTTAAGTACCGTACTACTTCAAGAAACGTCCCGCGTACGACCATTCAATGGAAATATCTTCCCTCAGCGATATTCCCGGGCCGATACAACATTAGGGGTCTTCAAGGAACCAGCTTACAACTTACTTACTCATAAGATTCGTGTCCCCGATGGTGTTATGGATGTCAATGGGCGGCAGTGATCATTTACCATCAAGTGACCCGCGGGATCCCTTTGGATCCCTTTAATGCACACACTGGCATAATTTGCGGAACATCCCATATTTTTCCATATATGCTTATACATTTCTGGCGTTACAAATCAGTCTTTAACTTCATAAATACTTAATTGATTTCAATTAGGTCTTCGCTGTTTGATAGCCAATAAGACAATGATTGGCTCTGTATGTAATTAATTTCTTCAACAAGACAGCTTTTTTCGTAGTTTGTTTTTTTAAAGCAATCAGAACAGCCTGTAAAATCAGTCTAAGAAAAAAGGCTATCGTTTTGAAGAAACTAATTAAATACAGACGTAATCACTGCCTTATTGGCTATCAAGCCGCGAAAAATTCTTCAAAATCAATTGAGTATTTATGAAGTTAAAGACTGATTTGTAACGCCAGAAATGTATGAGCGTATATGGAAAAATATGGGGTATTCTGCTAGTTGTGCCGGTGTGTGTATATTAAAAAAAATACGATTACGGCAAACTCTTGTAAAAGAGATGATTGTGGTAAGTCACGAACACTATGTTTCTTACGAAGGCGGAAATATCTTTTTCTATGAAGATACGATATTGTCGTAATTGTGTTTAAGATGACGCAACACTTACAATACCCACAGATAATTAGAGCGACATTATCTGGCGAAATGAGATGATTCTTCACATTTTTTGTATGTTGATAATCTAGATAAAGTCTTCTCGAGACATAGACCGCAACTTAGTAAATAAATAGAACTACATAAGTACCTTATAACCTACGTTTGCATTCGTATAATATATCTCCACTCCAATAGGTACCTAGGTCCTGCAATGCACCGACCATAACCGAAATAGGTACCTACACCATACCTACCTACTTTACTAAGGGGGTGATTCTAAAGCCTGACCCCGATAACCTTAAACTAACCAAAAGCAGTTAGGGGTAGAAGTGATGAAGAGTTAAGGTACTGGCTAACATTTTCGCTCCAAACCGTATCATTGTGCACCACAAACTCGCCGTAAGTAATGTAAAGCGACTATACCGTGTTTACCACAATACGGCATAATGTGCCTACAATGTTAACTCCCATTGTTAACACGGACACCCATCGCCACGCAGTGTAGTGTGGACCGTTGTGCAGTGAACACGTTACCGCGAGCACTACGAACGTGAGTACCCAACACTGTTTGTTTTGCAAACATAGATATATCTACTCTATGTCTATATACACATGGTATGTAATAGGTTGGAGAAACTGGAGTACTTATGTGACCTCGAGTGTTAGAGGAGGAAAATGTTCTTTCATGTGGCGGTTAGGCCTATTATGCAAACTGCGTAGGGATTTGAGGGGTCAAGGTCGGGAAGTACCCGGCTGAAGGGTATGTGTCTTATTTCTTTGACTATATGGACCATTTTCGCAAATAACGGTTCTAAGTAAACTGATTGTTTTGAGAGTAGGATTATCAAAGGATTTTACTTTAGAAATTAAAATAGCGATGTTTATTTATATAATGGTATCGGTGTTGGTAGGCAAAACTCGCTTCACCAATTAGAACTACCTAACATCAGGCTGGATTTACCCACTAAATCATATTTTGGCTTAGATATATCTATATAACCTTTGTAGTTATTAGTTAGCACCCTTATTTAGTACCTACAAGGTTATCTTATTATGGTTATTGTTAATGTCCAGCTGCCTGTTTCTACTCGTAGCAAATGCAAATATAACGTAACATATATTCTAAGTTTTATATTTAACAAATAAATATTTTGGCCATAAATATCACACGATACCTACGTAGGTACGTTAGTACCTACTGATAAAATGATAAATATAGTTTTTGCTCACGTAGCTATAATCAACTGTTTTAAAAAACCGGCCAAGTAGGAGTCGGACTCGTTTACTAACGGTTCCGTACCATTATCAACAGATTTTTGCGCCAGAGCAACATGTAATTCGTGTAATTTTATTACATTCGAAACCTTTCGCGAGTCTGACTCACGCTTGACCGGTTTTTAGCATTTCATGTCCTACCTACTTTAGTACTTCTTTTAACACTATTTGGAGCTTGTTGCTGCTATTATGGTAGCTGTTATTACGGTAAGGAGGGTCGGTGGCCGAGTGGTTAAGGTACACTCGTAAGCGAGAGGTACCGGGTTTGAATCATTTCAGAGTTATGTACATAAGTTGAATAAGTACTAACCGATGCTCTTACGGTGAGGGAAAACAGCGTGATGAAACCTGCAGATTCAGGCAACTGAATGTGTAACCATGATCCGATCTATTCAGATTCCCGTGGTAGCAGGGTCACGGAAGTCAGATGGCAGTCGTTCCACTGTAATTACCTGATCGCTAAATACTGAATCATGGTCAAGGCGTACCCCGGCCCCTCGTGCGCGAGAACACAACCGGCACATTAACGCTAAGATGATTATATTAATGTATAGCCGTTATTACGATAGAGAAATGTGAAAGTACCTGACAGTCACGGTTCCAAAGCTACAGGCCTGTGACAGGCAGTCGGACGGACGGACAGACAGCGGAAGCTTAGCAATAGGGTTCCTGTTTTATCCTTCGGGGAGTCGGACCCCTAAAGACTCGTAGGTACCTACTTACCTACTCCTTTATTTAAAAAGGAGGAACATGCACGTCCACTGAAATCGTCATATTTACTGGCAGATTACTAATTTTTCTGTTTACCTTACCAAAGGGTATTAACTTAAGGTTGATGTTAGTGCAATGCGTTTTTTCTTGTTATAATTATCTAAAATCAACTTAAAGTTTACTGTGATCGGGTATTAAACGCCTACCTCGGCGTTTATTTCTCTGTTAATTTTGCTTACACTCTGGTTATTCGCTATTCTACCTAGTAGAGTAGTAAATAGAAATAAAAATAGTAGGTACCTACTATTTTCTTTGCTATTCGCTTTTTTCCTAATTTTACTTTTTTTACTGCCAGAACTTTCCTTGTAATACCAAACGGTATATTAACCGGTATATTGCCAATCTACAAAATTATTAGAATTTCACCCTTCAATAATTCAAGATCCAGGGTCCAGATTCAGGATCAGCGCCAGGTCATCCAGATCCGGCTCCAGGCCCACGTTCAGGACCAGGACCTGGACCAAACCCTGGATTTGGTTTGGATACTAGCTAGAGTGGAAGTTTCGTGGAGCGGTTGGTGACGAGTGCCAATAAAACACAGAATTAACTTGATATCCTAAGATATTATTCACAATAACTATTCACAATAACTATTCACAATAACTATTCACAATAACTATTCACAATAACTATTCACAAGTACCTACATAATGTACCTACACTTACAAGAAAATGTTAATTACTTACGTGTTATGGTTATGACAGGTTATGGGCCCAATTTATGTAACGTCACGTACCTATTATTTTCAATATAGGAACATAATAAAGGAGGTAGGAGACATAATAAAGTCTTAGCGTAAGTCTAAGCTTAAAATCCATTAGCGTGAAGTGCAATAAAATCATTTCAGTACATACCTACTCATTCAAGATGAATAAAATAAACCTGCGCACTTCGTTTCTTAATGGCGTAGGTACATGAATATATATATACCTACATTAAGAACGTAGGTATACTTATCTAAGAAAAAAAATTGCATCTTATCTTTTAGCAAATATTTGTGTTTCAATTTGGCAAGACATAGGAAGGAATGTAAGTAATAATGTACGTTTGTGTTCGAATAAGTAGATACAACTACCTACTTAAATATTGGGTACCTAGTAATTTAAATTTAAAGTTGAGAATAAACTGCCAATGTTCGAGTTAACATTCAAACGTATAAAGTCTGTTCAGGCGAGTTGATAAAAACAGTATTAAATTAGTAAACTTATTTAAAATTACGGCCCGCTAATTTTTTTACAGATACTTAGTCCGTTAAAAGGCTTATATGATCAATCAATGATAGTCAGATGCCTCTGAAAGTACGGGTCACGGATGTCAGGGGGTAATTACCTGATCTGCCAAATCCTGGATCAAGGTACCCTTTCGCAACCGGGACATTAACGCCAAAATGAGTCAGTTCAAAGGCTTGTATTGCCACGTATCTTATGGTCAGTAGTAGAAAAACAAAAACATATTTATTATTTATTGTGTACTAGTGAACCCGCGCGACTACGTTCGCGTTCCGACCCCTTTTTCTTGCTTATTAATCTTCCCCTTGAATCGCTTTATCTATTGTTAAAAACCAAATTAAAATCCGTTGCGTAGTTTCATAGATGCACAGAGACAAATGGCGTGAAGCGACTTTGTTTTAAACTATGTATAGATAATGTCAAACGATGAAGTATCAAAGTCGGACGATGAAAAAATTCTTCATGTCAGTGATTACAACAGCATTGCCTCCACGCCAGTGCTAGTCTAGGTACTACGATTATTTGATAGCTTGTGACTTACGACATAGTTAATCAAAGTGATCATTGGGTTTTATTTCCTTTTGGTTTACGCCATCCTGCAGACGATCCAATTACGAAAACTATTAGATCAACCAATTATAGATAATTGGTTGATCTAAATTGTTTATTATTTATACTTTGTTTTATACAATGTAAAGATAAACCTTTCTCAAGGTCCGAGGCTCGCTTGTTTTCTAATCATAATCAGCCTATCAATATGTCCACTGCATGTATTGAAATACAGTTAGTCCTCGGCTAACCGCATCCAACATCCACATGCAGCCTTTCGTAAAGGGTATCCTACACACTAAATATCCAGGAAATGTGGAAACGTATCACAATAAAATTTTTGTTAATGATTTTTCAACTAGCTTAGCTACCATAGAGGAATACTACCGTTGTCGTTCCCACACCACCCGGATGATGCGAACGTCGAGGCTACGTTAACTGTTTACAATCAGCGGTCCTTACGCTTGTTTGCCACTCGGATAACCCTCGGCCAAATACTCTCTAAACTGCTGAACCGATTTTAATGAAACAAAGCTAAGAACTATCTCAACTAAACTGGCGTTCATGTAGAGAAAACCGCATTCAAATCGATCCCTCCGTTCGGAAGCTACGATGCCAGAGACAGATACACAAAGCCACAGATACACACGTCAAACTTTAACACCCCTCCTTTCTTATTACTCACGATAAGAGCTGCAATAATTTAACATAGACAGTATATCGACTTGAATGGACTTAACGTAACGTTTCCAGTCTTTAGGTACGTATCAGTATTATAGGTACATCCATACGTAACTATCTAATATTATGGGGCGGTCAAGTGTGACGCAGGTCCATTTGTACATGACGTAAATGATTTGTATGTGTGTTTTTATAAATATGGGCTTCAGTCGCCTGAAATAAATGAATCAATAAATAAAATTAATTTCCCACACGGGGCGCAATGCGTTACTATCGCTTAACAAAGGGACAGGCGACAAATTAGGTACAAGGGTGCCTTCTCTCCCTATTCGCGATAGAACCATTAACTATTGGAGAATATTCAGTGGCGTAACAAACGATCTACTTACCTAGAAATGGGGGAATTAGTGTTTACGTTTCCGAGTATCTCACGTACGACTTACGTTTGCACTTAGATACTTAGCAGTTCCCTTGAGTCACTGCAATTATTCTTTCACGCGTCGAGTGAGTCACTGTCCATGTCTGGTGTTTACCTACGCGTTGACCTAACTCAGCCATTGTCTTACCCTTGTTTTCCGAGACGAGATTACCTAATAATAAGGTAGTTAGTGCTGTATTCTTGATATAAACCTACTTTATTTTGGAACTTTAATGGAGGGGGCTCGGTAAAGTCCAGCAGTGGATGTTATGGCCTTTTGGTGAGTGAGGTAGACACCTCACATTACTCACTCTCTAAGTAGTGACTCTAGAGTAGGTATCTACGTCATGTAATAGGTAATAAACGTTACGATCATGCTAATTATCAGCTTATAATTACTGTTCAGGCACTGGCCATCTCGCCATAAATCTTGGTGAGCTAACGCGCGTGTGCGTAGTTCTCGCATTTTCTTCTCTTGATACTTAGGTAATATAGTATGTATTCCTTGTAACGAAAATGTACAGTCGATCATAAAAGTTTATACAGGGTCTGTACCAGAACGATTCTTTTCGAATTTATTTAAATCGCTTGTTTCCATTACCGATCGATCAATCGATCATCTTGGCGTTAATGACCAGTTGTGCTCTCGCCGCGAGGGCCCGGTGTCTGCCCTGACCATGATCCAAGATTTGGCAGATCAGGTAAATACAGTGGAGCGACTGCCATCTGACCTCTGTGACCCTGCTACCAGGGGAACCTGACCAGTTTGGATTATGCTTAGATCAATAGATCCATTTTTAAGACGTGGATTTGAACCTACGATTACGTCTAGAAAGCGGCATCCACTTACCATCACGCCTTCTACCCAAAGATTAACAGCATATCAGAAAAAAATTCGGAATTCATCTCATCATCGATGTTTTCAAACCTTTTTATACCTACATATATTATCATGTCCAACAGTGGACATTACAGCAACTAAATAACATTGTGATGCACATGAGTAGACATTCTGGAAAATTCTGGCGGGAAACGGCTCGTGCCCGGCTCCACAGGATGCCGGCCATTACGCATTGTCCTCTCGACAATACCACAATGGAATGGAACCAACGACATCTCGACCAGACCACACTGACCAGTTTACAAATTAATCGACCAACGATCCTCGAAAATGGATTACCGACGTCGATTCGTTATTTATTTCACGCACGAACTGTTGGTAAATGTTTACAAATAAAACTTTAATTGGGTTTCTTCAATGCGCATCGAGCTTGGCTTCGATTTTTATTTTTCGTTTCTAATGGCCAATGTCTGTGAATATTGGAATCGAAATGAAATTTTAGTTAATCTGTAGGTATTTCGGTACGTACCTACCGGCAGCTGAAGAGTGTATGTTGGGGTACATTCTCTGTGTAACAACCTAACGGACGACTTGTAGAACCGGTAGTACCAAGGTACAGGGCGACAGGTATCACAATGAATGTGAAGGACGGCACTACTGAATAATGGACGATTTATCATTAAACGAATGGACGACCCGTATTAGTGTAACTAGAATTGATACTAATTCTAATTTAGCTATATTAGCCTGGCCTACCCTGCCCTAGCTCTAAACTAGCTTTCTATAAATAGCTCTACTCATATTATTTAGCGTGACTGGCAGCCATGTTAAAAAGTAACACTCCATTGCAAAGTGGTAGTAGAAATAGACATGATCTGATTGACGTCGATCAACACACTGCTTAAGAGATCATGTGGGAGTAATCTACATTTTACGAGCTAACATTGACTGCAGATGTGTCAATTTGCCGGTCGCTGTTATTGTTAGCTGTGTCCATTAACGTCGTATGGCGAAAATCAATCCAGCCATCGTATTATTGTCGCGAATCTAAGTCATAAACGGAATATAAGACCTGGAATTTAACTGGTTTCAATTTTCAAATTCATGTGCGTCCCTCGGCCTACTTAATGTATCTAATCGTTACTGTACCGTAATGCAATTGAGAATGTCCTAAGTAGGCTACAATACCTCTACAACCTCCCGCATCACATTTTTACCTTGTACCAAAACGTATTTACCGTGATAATATCACAGAGCGCTATACTATATATACTTCCTACTCATGTGACACCGTAATAAACATAATGCGTTTTTTATTTCCAGTTAAAATGGCTGCGTAAAGCTGACACAACTCTTGAAGGCTTCACAACTACAATGGCTCGCCTCACGGCACTCGCGTTCTATCTAATAGCAACCGGACTGACGTACGGATTCAATGGAGACAGCTTTGAGCTGGAGTGTCCCGACGAGTGCGACTGCCACTACTTCAGAATAAACTGGGTTACAGATTGCTCTGAGAGCAACCTCACAGAAGTGCCTTATGACGAGCTCAGCTTAAGCGTCTACATCCTGGATCTGAACGAGAATAACATAACAACCCTCAAGACGTTCCCCAGTGACATGAAGATGAGGAGATTGCAGATAGCGAACAACAGGCTGACACGGGTGGAGAGACACTCGTTCTCGGGACTGGATTATTTGATTGACGTCGACCTATCCGGAAACAACATCAGCTACGTTGACCCTGAGGCGTTCTTGTAAGTATCTTCGAAATACCTGTAGTACCTACGCCTTGGTAATGCCGAAACATTCCTATAGAGCTCGCGGCGGAGATTCGGCGATCGATGAAAGCCGTTCAAGGCTGGAAAATATGGATGACGCACGTGTACCCACCTACATTCGGATCGGAGACAGACATTGACATTGATTGAGATTGGATTGTCATGTTACAGTTCTATCTAACAATCAATTATAACATACATAACAAATAGTGTATATATGATCGCCCCTTTACTATTTCCATTATTACCCACTTCGGTACTTATCTACCCTCTACCTATGTATGGGTTCATCCAAAAAGCAATATATACCATGACTCATTGTTTACTTCACACTAGTGTTATTTTCCCACGAGCATCCATTGTTTGTCTGACAATTCTGACATCCAACCCTGGGCACACAATGCTGATGACAAAATTGGTCCAATTACTTTTGAACTTGTTGTGGTGCGGTAACTAGAAGCGCTACAAATTGCAGACACTCAAGAGTCGTGATGCCAATATTAGATAATGGCCAAAGAAGAATGCAAATTGAATTAGCCTAGCTTAGAGGCACCTATAGTTTGCATTAGGCAGGCTACGACAGACGCCTCAATATTGTACGCTCTCATTCCACTAGGATCCACTGATGAGATCCCACCGGCGAATCTATGAATATTTGTTTTCCTCTTCAATCCACCAGTGTATCTATGGTAATTACGGAACCTATTTCATCACGAACTTGCAATACAGAAAGACCAATTCAAATCGGTAGGCTGTAGGTATTTATTACTTGTAACAATATTAAGGATAATAAATATCTACATAGTTACTTAAGATTATTGCTAAATTAGAAAATAAATGGGGATATCCTATATCCAGCAGGCACAATCCAAATCCTGCCGTTGCGGAAGTTGTATCTCTATTATGTCTGAAATCGAAATTATTAGAAACCAAATCTTAAATTGGGGTCAAAAGAAACCCCTTTTGTCGTATCTACCTACTACGTTTAGGAGAGGCACTCAGCAAGCCAAGCCTAATATCGGGAATCTCGTTGATATTTCTAATGATATAATTTGGGAGCTCTGTACAGGTTAACTTTCCTGTTAACCTGTACAGAGCTAGCCGCCTAGCTAGCCTAGGCGGTAAACCCAGAGCTAGCACAGGTGTAGCAAGTTAGGTTAGGTTAGTTAGTCCCATGTAGAGCATTGTTCCCATCTCTGGGCTGGTTATCTTAGTACCGGCTTCTTCGATTTGACCGCGTGCGACGTCGGCGGCCCGAATTGTCGACGAGTCTCAACTGCCGGCTTGACAATCTGGCATAGCGGAGATAGGTTACTTCTTTGTTTGTATTCCATCATACTGTAGGAATTGTTCGGACCAATACCTGCTACAGAATTTCACCTGGATGGGTTGACCACCGTATGATTTTCACCAAACTTCCCGCCTCGTACGACCGTAGTTTAGAACGACCCTCCAAACCGACCCAGAAATGACCCTAAATGGACCCTGGTGAGGTGATACAGGTGTCTATGGGCGGGGCTGATCACTTATCATCAGATAGCCAACATGGTTGTTTGCCTCCTTTATAAATAAAAATGAATTTTGCATGGACAGCCTTGTGAAGTTTTTTAAAATATTTCAGTAACCCCTTCGACTTGTCTTAAAAGGCGATTTAGAGGCTAACCAGCTAAAATCTTCGTAGACCAGAAAATTAGCAGCAGCGCTTTCTATTGTGTATGATTGCACTGCTCGTGGACATTAAGTAAGCAAAACAATCTCCTGATGTGGAGGAGTCTCAAGTCGAGAGGTTGTTGTTGTTATAGAACTTGGAAGATACCTAATACAAATAAAAATAGTTAATAATGTCACGGAATTTAAAGTTCCATGTGTAGTTTCCTAATTAACCTAAACTACTCCTTGTTACAGAGACGCCAGGGGACTGCTCAACGTAGAGCTTCAGGACAATCCAATAAGTGTGGTTGAAGGCCCGTTCTTAATCTCTAACACGCTCCAGTACCTCGACATAAGTTCCTGTAACATATCTATACTCAACTCGCAGTTCTTTGACAATATCACCTCAGTGACCACATTAGATTTATCAAATAACCCATTGCAAATGTTAGAGCCAGATGTCTTCGATGTTCTAACTAGCTTAGAAACTCTGAAGATCAACAACTGTCAACTCACAAACATATCCGACAACGCGTTCAGTACCTTGGTAAACTTGAAAAGTTTAGAATTGGCAGGCAACTATCTAACAAACGTTGATTTACCGGAAATTCTTGGTAAACTGGTAAGGTTGGAGTATTTAGATCTCAGGAAAACAGGTCTGACGTCGTTATCAGAAGATACATTTTCGAATTGCTCGTACCTGGTCACATTAATCTTGGCAGATAACGAACTGCGCGATTTGGACGTAGCGGCTACGTTGGGAACCAGTCTAAACCACTTGGAGTTGGTGGACTTATCTAACTGCAAAATCAAAGGGCCGATATCCGGTGAAGCATTCGCCAATGCGACTAGACTGAAGACCTTATATTTGTCGGGTAATCCCCTATTTGCTCCGCATCTACAAGAAGCCATAGAACCTTTACCAAAACTAGAAAGACTCTTCCTGAGTAACTGTGGACTTCGTAACCTTCCTGACAATTTCAATGTATTTGATAACCTTCAAGAGTTGGACATATCTCACAATCCACTTGTCAATGTATTTACACGTTTACTGGCGCCATTAGAACAGTTAGAGTACCTTAATATGGGCTACAGTAACCTCTCCTTTATAGGGCCTGATTCTTTTTCTAAAATGACTTCGATGAAAAGGTTAGTCTTATCTGGTAATGACTTATTGTCCCTCGAGGCAGGACTCTTTGGAAACCTGACACAGCTCACAACTTTGGAACTTGAGTTTTGTGGCTTGAAAAGACCACTAAATGCAAATGCTTTCTTCAAGAATTTAACTTATACAGATCTTAGAGAAATAAGACTCGGCGGCAATCCCCTAATAATCCCGCCTGCGGGGCCTATATTCCCTAAACAATTGTCGCAAGTGACAATACTCGATCTAAGCAACTGTAATATTACATCGTTGAATCTCGACGCTTTTGAGAACACTCAAAATATTACAGATCTTAATCTAGGTGGTAATCGTATCAGGACTGTCAACGGCAGCCTGGCTTTCTTAGAAATATTAGAACAATTAGAAAAGATCAATCTCAGCCACAATAATCTCACAACCATTGATCCTCAGGTATTTGTTAACAATCCTAAATTACACTCATTGAATTTAGTTGGCAATCCATTCATTTGTGATTGTAAGATTGCTGAGATGTGGGACTGGGCCAACATGATAAAGGGCGATTTGGATGTCCTCATCGGGGCCAAGAGCGCCGAAAAGGATATCGTCGTGAAAGGAAACAAAAAGAAGAAGAGTCTATATTGTCGTTATAGAGAACTGCGCAATTTGACTATTACGGCCAATAAGACAGTCCCTGGAAGGCGGCCGTTCTTAAAGCCAAGGGAGCTGACATATGCAAACAGAACATGGGCAAAATATGTAAGAGAATCAGGATGTGAGCCAGTAGTGAAGATTCTAAAGCCCGTAGCACTAGTGTCCGAGCTATTGTACTTCAAGAGCGACGCTCAAATTTCAGCAGCCGTGCTTATTTTGGGCGCGGTAGCGCTGGTGCTAGGCGTTACCACACTGATAATGACCATACGGCTGTTTAGAAGGAACACTCCATACCGAGATACAGAAACCAATAGAAAAAAGAGATAGCAGTTAAAAGTGAAATCAAATTGAGTATCAGTGCCAGACAAACAATAATGTAGTACCTAAAATACATGAACTATGCCGTTTTCAATGTTTGTTTACGTAATTGTTAAATGTATGAATAGTAGTAGTATTTTGTACATTTTTTAATAATGGATCCTTGGTCTCTCTAGATATCTACATCTATCTAACCAATCAAATATAAAAAGTAAATTAATGAAATGTAAATTATATTAATGTACCTACTTTAGATTAATCTTAGTTTTAATCCAATTCCACACTTTCGTAGATACTAGTCAAATGATAATAACAGAAAGACTTTTAAAGTCTCAGTTAACTTGTAATTTATAAGGTTTTTAGCAGTATTTTAGTTTATAAATACAAATAAACATTCCAATTTGTTAGCGATATTTATTTTTAAATATTTCGAAATTGTCAAAGGATGCGGGGAATGTAGAGGTTGTATAAAAAAACCCACGTCCGATCCGAATATCACTTAACCACTTTTGTATAAACCTATAATAAAACTATTCAATTCTTTATCGTAGCTCTCACAACCGATGGCCGATGGGGCGGAAAGGTAGTGGAGTGGCCACCATATACCGGCAATAGTAGGACGTAGGACGGCCCCCCACGACATCGTGAGGTTCGTATACAATGGTCGATGGTTGCAAGAGGCACAGCATCGATCGATGTAAAAGGCGTGAGAGGAGGCGTATGTTCAACAGTGGACGTCCTACGACTAAGATCATCATCATCATAATATCAGCCGGTAAACGCGCACTGCTGGGCATAGGATTCCCCCAGAGATCTCTGCAAAGGCCGGTCCTGTGCCTTCTGCATCCAGCTGGTACCTGCGATATTTACCAGATCGTTGGGGGGGGGGCTCCCACGCTGCGTCTTTCAGTACGTGGTCGCCACTAGAGAACTAACCTGTCCCATCTGTTCTGCAAGCTATGTGCCCTGCCCACTGCCAGTTTAGCTTGGTAATCATTCTCGCGACTGAGATGAAGAGGATGAAATGCAATTTTATTTTACCGTGTAGTAAAATATTTCGACTACCAAATAAACTCGGCCATGTACCAATGACTCTTTTCTGAGTTATGTACATTAGTTGAATGCTAACCGATGCTCTTACGGTGAGGGAAAATATCGTGATGAAACCACGCATTCAAGCAACTGAATGTGTAACCATGATCCAATCTGGTCAGGTTCCCCCTAGTAGCAGGGTCACGGAGGTCAGATGGCAGTCGCTCCACTGTAATTATCTGATCTGCCAAATCCTGGATCATGGTAGAGGAGAACCAGAGCATAACCGTGACATTAAAGCCAAGATGATGATGAGTAAAACACCTCGACTACGGGTGTCGTACAAGCCAAGTGAAATGACTGAGAGGCTAGCTAAGACTCCATAGACCAGTACAAAATGAGCAGTAGCGTATAATGCTGATTTTTTATCATTGCATTCTCAAAAACATATGCCAAGTGTGGAGATTATGTTAAATGTGGAGAAGGCTCAAGTTCAGCAGTGGACTGTTGCGGGCTGTTCATGGTTGAAATAATTGCAAATTGCAAAAAAAAATTCAATTACTACGTCCGTTCTACGTCAAACCAAAAAAAGCGCCGCGCGGTATCAAAAGCTTCGCCCTTTGTCCAATATAGACTCTTCATCGCCGCTCTACCTAACATTAACGCTTATCGTTTTTTGTTAAACTTAGAGTGACACGGCCGGCATTCCGGTTCGCCGATAGCCCGTAAAGGATTTAAGTTTGAAAAGGATTACGTACCTATAATAGTTATAAGGTCTAATATCGATATAGATCTAAGTCCGTTATTTGTATCATACCGTATAACTGAAATGTCTATAATTATTGACCGAATCAATTCAGTTAAAATAAATCTTCTACGTATCTATTACCTATGTCTTATTTCTACATAGTTGATTGATCGTTTAGTCTGGCTGCAATTGTCGCAAGCGAACATAATCGGGTATTGCTCAAAAAGTGTGTCACCAAATAACTTATCTTATTTTTTGTTTCGTTTTTTTAGGAAACGAAAAGAGGAATGTTGGTAATAAATTATTCAAGTGCACCTATTATTATCATCAGCATAACAAATTGATAGGATAAGAAATCATTTTCAGTTAATATCTGCGGGTTAGGTTTCCTAATGCTCAGCTGTAGTGACAAAAAGTCTAGGACTTTTTGTGCACATTGGAAACGTACAGTTAGCTCACCGCAGCCGCGATCCCTGCCTGTTTCCGCTCGGAACGAGCTAGCAAAATCGAACGGACGGTTTTTGTTGGCCACGGTGACTGGGCCCACTATGCCACTGCGACGAAGTTTTGTACTTATAATAAAACAAAAATAGGCCAAAGAATAAACGAGATCACGTAATATATTGACAGATAGCGAAAGTCCTATTGCGCAAGAAACGATCGGGCCAATTGTGAAACTCCATCGACGGCAAATAATTGAAAAAAATGTAAATATTTAATATTTTTATTTAGGTACTAATACGACTATGAACTTAGACTATGGTATGTATAAATAAATATCTATCAACTAGGTTTGCCGGCGGTCGTGCTGGTCTTCTTAATATACCAGTTCTCTTTGTACACCTTTTTCCTAAGTCCCGGGTTCTCGGCCTCGGGGCTGTGGTTGCTGGCCATCGCGGCCAGCTCGCTGTCCAGCACCAGCGGCGCGGCCATCGGCTCGAACCCGTACTGGTACTGCGGCTCCACGAACCGTGTCCTGAAGTTCTGGAAAGATCGCGAGCCGAACGCGCTACTGTCGCGCGGCTCCCCTTTCGAAAAATCGAACTCCCTCGGCTCCTCATCCTCAGCACGCAACGGAGCCACGTATTGCGCAATATACTGCTCCAAAGGCTTTGATGTTGAGCTGGAATATGAAAACGATGGCGCTACCACATATTGTTCGGCGTGCTTTTCATTATTCCTTTTACCATGATGAAAATGATGTCGGTGCCCTTTGTAACCTTTGAAATAGTCCTCTTTATTTTTGAATCGATCTAAAAAACTAGTAGGCTTGTGGACCGCATACTCTAAGAAGTACTTTTCTTTCGTTTTGTCTCTGTCGTCTTTGTACTCTAAACGAGCACTCTTGGGGCTTTCGTCGCCTGCCGCTTGATATTGTTCGAATGGTGAGCCCTGTATTTTGTAATACTGGGGCTCTCCGTACACTTTGGGGTTGTAAATATCTTTTTCTACATTTGCAGTTTGCTCGTATGCTGGGAAGCCAAACGCAGACTCCTTGTACGCTTTTTCGAAATCCAGTTCATCTTTATGATCTTCCATTTGTGGTAACCATTGCTCGACGTCCTTCGGTCTCCCTTGATTGTCTGAATGTGCTTCGGGATGCGTTTCCGCGTCCTCTTTAATTATTATCGTTTTTGATTTTTCCAAAACTTGTGATGGTGGGGGTGGCCTTTTACTGTGTTTATGGCGGACACCAGGGAGATCTGGGGTTATTTTTGTTCTTTGAGGATTGGCTATATTTTGTTTTTGAGGATTAGCTATATTTTGTTTTTGAGGTTTGGCCGATTTTTGTCTTTGAGGATAGGGTGATGACGACGTAGTAGATGTAGACGGACCGAGTTGTACATGTTGAGTAGGATCCACTTTTAAAGGAGCATTTTGGTGTTCAGGGATATGTAAAGGATCATTGAGGAATTCTGGGACCTGTAAAGCAGCATTGTGGACTTCTGGTAGTTGTAAAGGAGTATTGCGGTGTTCTGGGGCTTGGAAAGGAGCATTGTGGACTTCTGGGGCGTGTAAAGGCGCATTGTGGACTTCTGGGGCATGTACAGGAGCATTGTGGAGCTCTGGGGCTAGTACAGCACCATTGTGGTATTCTGAGGCATGTAAAGGCGGATTGTGGTAGTCTGGGGCATGTAACTTAACATACTCTTCGTATTCCTGTAGTGGTTGAAAATGAATAGGTTCATATATTTTCGGCATACCGTTCAAATATTGTGGATGTTTAGGGGGAATTTCATGATTTTGTGGCACGTTTTGAGGTTTCCGTGCAACATCAATAGATAAACCGTGTGCATCATTATGATTCGTACGTAATTTATGGTGGTGACTATTTCCTCGTTCCTTATGATGAGAGTGATGATCACGAGAGTGATCACGAGGGTGATCATGAGAGTGATCACGAGGGTGATCATGAGAGTGATCACGAGGGTGATCATGAGAGTGATCACGAGAGTGATCACGAGAATGCTCACGAGAGTGTTCACGAGAGTGTTCACGAGAATGATCACGAGTGCGATCACGATGATCATGGTGGCCAGAGTGTTTAGGGGATTCTTTGTGATGCTGTGATTTATGATGGCTAGAACGAGTAGGAGATTCTTTGTGATGTTTAGGTGAATCACCATGGTGGTGAGAACGATCTGAAGTTTTCTCGTGATGATTATGGCTTCCATGAGCAGAATGTCTAGTAGGTACGTCATGACGATGTTTGCTGTGATGTTTATTATGATCTTCATGATGCCCATGATGACCACGGTGGCGAGAACTCGGCAAGTCATTAATAAGATGTGCGCCATGATGATGACCATGTCCAGCTCGGAGAACTTTCTGCCCTATCCCGTCGCTATCGTTGTGCTTTTCCTGGTAAGCCTGTGAAGGTTCTTCGTCAGATTCACTAGATTCCCCAGAGTCCTCAGAATCCGAAGACGAAGAATTATCATCGTCTTCTTCTTCTTCATCATGTTCTTTCTCCTCTTCTTTCTGTTCCTCGGGTTTAAGTGTATAAATAAGTTGTTTTGGATTGTTGGGATCACTCTCATATTCAACATTTTGCACTTGCAGCGGCTCCTTAGACGAGTGTGAGAAACTATATGTGACTGGTTCTTTTTGCGAATGCATATTATAACTGTATGAAACTGGTTTTGCATTTGTTTCTTTGTTGTAACTGACAACTTGTTCGTTGTAAGTTTCCTTGTGTCCAGGTTTATTAATTACATAAGATATGTCTGGTTTGTCATTAGGCGATGCTTTAAACATTATATTTGGTTGTTCGGAAGGATTATAATTTATATTAGGTTTATTATGTTGGTTTTGTGGCGGATATGCTTTGGGTTTACCCACAATGACATCGCCTTCATAAGATTTGGTTTTCTTTACACCATTTTGACCATTGCCTTTCGAGTGATTTTTAATATTAAAATTAGGAAGTTTATGGTAAGTTGCTGTGTTAATTCTAGGTAAAAAGTTTTGCACTTGAGGGACAACAGGATTTGCGAATGTCAGTGGTTCAAGGAGATCCAAGTCTAATAATGGCAATGGCGGTTTAGTATCTAAAGTAATCACTGTCTTTTTTCCATTGACGATAGCAGTCACGCTTGTCTGTGCGGGAGCGGCTTGGATCTGTCCATTTTGGTTATTGGTACCACTTTTAAATAGATTTGCATGACTATTACCTTGTACTTGGCTCTGTAAATGCAGTTCTTGTGGTCGCTGGATATTTTCTGTATTAGTCGAATGCTGAGTAGCTTGAGTCGGGCCATGTGGTCCTCGTAAACTTGAAATAGGTGCAAAGTTTCTGTATACTCTTCCAGCGTAGACGAGGGGCTGGGAACGATTAAGAAGGCTCGTCACAGGAGTAGGAGTGGCCGCTTGTCGTATCGAAGGTATCCTGAACGATTGGGATCCCAAGAAGTACTGCGGTTCCGATTGTTTAAATCGCGGCTCAGCTACAAAAGGCTGCGCTAGATGAGCGGGCAGCGCTTGCAGCTGTAGGAACTGCTGAGGGATCGGTGCGTGGTATGCCGCGCCTTGCCGGATAAAGTGTCCATATGAGTCTCTCAAGTCGCTGGATGCGAAGGCTGGGCCCGGCAGCGGCGCGGAGACGATCGTTGGCGCTTGGTACGAGTAGGCGCCGTACGGGGCGCCGCTGGCGTACACCTGGGTGAACCGGTACAGCTGCGGCTCGCTGGCTTCGGTGCGGCTGTCTTCTTCACCATCGTTCACACTTTTTTCCGTTTCGCCTGACGAGGACGCTTCACTCAGCGTCAACCAGCAGACGACTGCCAGTATTGCCTGAAAATAACCAGCACACTTTAACACCATTCTTGATCACTGATCCGTGGTTATTCTATCGACGTTGTCGTTTACCTTTCTCCTCATAGCGGCGGCGTGTCGGCGAGCCAGCGGGAGCGGTACTGTGGCGGCGCGCTCCCTCCCAGCGCTTATATCGGACCACGCACGAGCGCAGACGGCGTTGCGGTGCGGACTCCTCGCTGTATCCCCATTATATCATCAAAACCTCTAACCCGAAACACCGGACAAAGAAAGCGACAGTTGTTCGATTAGGTTTAATTGTAGCATAAAATAAATAAATTACTTCCTATGTCCGGTGCAATGTATTTCTGTTGCGACGATCTTTACAATGGGTTGAGGCGACTGTGAGTTGCGTAAGCGGCCAGCGGGTGATAGATCACAGTCTCCAACCACAATACCTACCCAGCGGACTAACGGTGAACCAGTTTACTCTCACTAAGGCTGTAAAATTGGTTGTCAAGTATGTACTTAAACCCTTGCTGAAAGGGATGCCGTATCCGCTGCAAGATAAATTTTCACGGTCGAAACGAACGTTTGAGAAACACCATCGCAACGTGCAATGACAACAGATCGGCGGATAAATCGGAAAATTGATTTCGAAGTATGTCGAATAGGTAATCGCCCATGGAAATGGATAGTGATTATTGTATGGTGGATTTGATCAAAATAATGGATAATGTAACCTTTACGATGCCGCATACGACGCGAGGGTGCCGAAGACCAGGAGAAGTGGAGAAGAAAGAGCAAGAAAACGGAAACTGGCAGAAGCCTAGATTGACCGCTCGGATGATTATTTAATATGCTATTTTCTTTGTAGGCGTACTAGAGGAACCAATAGTAGGTACCTATCTTGCGTTTACGCACATTACGCACCTGTTTTGTTTATAAACTTAACTTGAAAAAATAATACTATCATCACTTTTCTTGCCTTTATAGCAAGGTAGTACCTACTATTCGTTTCAACATACGTACACAGAAAACTAAATAAAGGATATCATAGTAAAGACTCCGTAGATACCTATATCTTAATGGCAAAATGAGAGACATAGACATGATTTATTTTGACATCACAAAGATCATAAGCATCATCCATGATCATGGTTAATCCGTAACATTTCAGTCGAATAACCACCCGACACTGAGTGACCGTGCAGAATTCTGTCGAAATTGTAACAAGTTAATACCTATCTACTAAGATTTCGATATAATTTCAATGAACACTATTTTGTTGAACTTAAATAACTAGGTAACAAAATAACTTTCCAGTGTGTTGCACTAGAAACAGCCCGTGTAGTGAGAACAGTATTTTTAAGAAGTTGCTGCATTGTGCCTGCTAGGTATTTTTCTACGTCAGTATTTTGCAACCCTGTTACTGTTTTTTGTTGCTATTAGATATCTAGCTTGTATAGCAACTAGCTAGTTAGTAGCTGCGGTAGTGAATACTACCAACGTTCGTCTATGATTAAAAATATCAAATCCAGTACCTACCTACCTAAATCGGAGATGGACAAGGAAGAAAGCCGGATATGTATGTATTTCTCGTACTGTAGGTACCTACCTCGGTCGGACTGTATAATTTATGTAGTAGGTATTTATTTTATTTATTTCCATACAGTTTAACAGCAATAAAATTTAGTTATAATTGTACAATTCAAAGTTTTTTTTTTTTTTTTTTTTTTTTATGTCATACGGTAGGCAAACAGGCAAGCGGGCCACCTGATGGAAAGTGGTCACCACTGCCTATAGACATTAGCAACACCAAGAGTATCGCTAATGCGTTGCCCACCTCTATAACACGTTGCTCTGGCAGCAAAAAGCAAATGCCACTCCACTGCCAAAGCCACGGTTCCCCAAATCCCCACCCCATGGAGCACTGGAAACCTTACTCACCGGCAGAAACACAATACTATTTAAAGAGTATTATTTAGCTGCGATATTCTGTAAGGTGGAGGTACTTCCCCAGTCGGGCGGCTCCAATTCGAACGAGATACCCCGCTATGCCCTACCTCTCTTAAATTAATTCTCTTTAATTAAATTAAGTTGCAATGCCAATAACAAAACTGCGGTTTAAAATTTTGAAAATCAATCCATATTGCAGTCCAGCAGGTATAGCTCCTACCGTACCGTACGGAAACCTAAATAAGACACGATAATTAGGCAATGAGCTCAACATTTTAGTCGGAATATGTTGAACAGCATCCGTGATGGCTTATGTATCACTTTCATTCAACCGAGTAACTTTCCTCGGCACCGTCCCGGTCACTGGGTAAAGGGAGCCTAGAAATTAAAATCCTATCCAGGGAGAAAGTTAACATGTAGGTACCTACACGCTGACTCCAATTTGCTATGCTCGCGTCCAACTTGTAACTCTACACTACACAACCTGCCTTGGATTAACCATGATAAATACGGGAAATAGAAATTAATCATTTTTTGCGAATTCTGATAGACTTGCCGATCTCAGCGACTTTTACCCGCACGCAGTTTGGATCTCTGTAAACATTCAACTTTACCACTCGGGAAGAACGTAGCTTACTATTAGTGAAAGAATTTTTAAATTCGATCCACTACACAGAAAGTTTTGCGTCACTCATTAATAAAACAATTTACATGTAAGTAATATATTTATTGCTTTTCAAAGTATTCTCCATTACATTTTAAACACTTTGTTCTAAAGGTGGGATCGTGCAGCCAGGATCCGTCCAGGAGAAAGAAACCAAACTTATTTGCCTACGCTTCTCGCCTTCCTCAGTTTTGTTAGTTTGCTGTCGAACACCCATACATAAGACTGTTGCTTTCTTTTCGGCATGTGACAATGTTGGACATATTGTTAGGTACACGAAAACACGTTTCATCTGTCACAATTTCATTTGAACGACCGTGATCATATTTTAACAAAAAAATTTTACACCAATCAAATCTGGGGTGAATTCATGGGGAATCCAGCGGCAACAAAGTTTTCTAACTTTTAAATGTTGATGTATATGTACCTAAGATTATTTGAATTTAGCTTATAACCAATCTCCAAATGTCCTCGAATGTCCTCATAGGCGAAATACTGGTTTTCTTCAATTAGTTGTCTGTCACGTAGCCACATTTTCGTCAGTGATCGCAGTTGAGTGCCGACCTTCACGAATTACATCATAGAGAGAAACACGGCCACGATCAAATTTTGGGTACCAACGCCTTACGGCGCTCAAATAAGGTGCTTCCCTCCCGAAAGCATTTTGTAGACGAGCAGTGCAGTCTTGCGGAGACAGTGAACTTTTAATATCCGAAAAAGTCAACGCTCTAAAATCTTTGCGCGATAATTAAATATTTGCTACGGATAGCGAACTTCAATTTGTGATAAAAACAATTGACTCGCGATTTCCCGCCAATCTTTTTTACTTAAATGATTTATTTAATTTCTTGTTATAAAAAATTTAACATTTGAAATTTATGATTGGTCAAGTGCGCAGAACTTTCAGTGTGCTCTTTGTAGTTTTTGAGTCTAATCATTACTAACAAAAATACAAATCTTTTCTCTATAAAATATTAGAACCTATAGATAAAGCTATCAAGATTACCTAACACCTAAAAATTTGATGCTTAGTTTTCGTTTGGAAAGCGCCTTGTATCATTTTAATCAAACAAACTATGCAGTGGAACACTAACTGCAGCCTCAATACTAAAGTAGAACTAAAGCGACTATCAACCGATTTACGAAAGAGGCGGTTGTGGTTTCATTCTGCCTGGCATAGTAGCAACTTCCAAAAAGTAGTTTGTTGATGTTTTTTCATCAGAAAGAGTCATCGGGTCTGTGCAATGTATTCTGTAACGCACCTAATCGATTTATTTTTACCGGTGCAAGCCTTTCAAGCCCATTTGGATGGGTGGCGCTGCATTATCTATTTCTGAAGTCAAATAGTAAGCTTGCATCACAAAATTTATTTAATCCGTGCTTGCGTTGTCTTATTCCGATTTGGAAGGTAGCATGTGCAATTTTGAGGCATTTCAGTTTACTCGTCAGAAAGTTTAAAAACTACAAAAATATATTAAAATATGTAAGTAATGATAGCGCTATGTACGCATTTACATATTACATATTGTAATATATTTTTGTAGAGTTTTTAAGCTTTCTGACGAGTAAACTGAAATGCCTCAATACTGTTCGTAAATAATACAGATTGTCTAGCTGCAGATTTACGTTTCAAAATCGAGTAAAAACTAATTATTTTTTGTATGTTTGCTAAGCGATTTCACCGCAAACTGTGGCAAGATTTTTATATTTCTTTTTTTGTTTGAATCCTGAGGTGGTCCTATTCTCAATCCTAGAAATTGTAGGCACCTATAGTGTGGTTGTGACGTTATCGTGTCTTACTCGGGTTTTCGCTTCGGGGGATTTCATAAACTGATTTGCTAATGATGAATCCACAGAACTTGTTAAAGATTAGGATTTAGAGGATAGTACTGCAATTTGTCAATAGGAACTAACTTCGAGGGAAATCGAGGGGGCGAGGGGGGGTTACAGAAGGTTCAAACCTCCTCAAAATCATGTCACGCCAACTGCGCCGCGTAATCAATCCGGATTATAACAACCAAAATTTACGAGCTCGCTATGCTTGCCCATTCATTAGTTTTCTTTAATAACTTAGCTCCAGTTCTTTTTAGCCCGAATTCAACGAGCTCGCTACGATCGCAAATTTTTTAAATATGCACGTCAACCGCGCCGCGTGTTTGCTTCGGATTTTCAGAGCCAATAGATATGTAGGTATACCAAAAAGTCCGAGCCGAGCTCGCTGCGCACACTTAGTCATTGGCTTTATTTAGGTATCAGAATTTGGAAAAAGATCGAGCTCGTTCCGCCCGCTCATTTTTAAAATATACACACTACCCGCGCCGTATCATTTTTATCAAAAGACGATTCAGACGATCAGAAGACGAGATTTTCCAAATCGCTGGCTCTTTTTATAAATACTCACACCGTTGGTGCCATGTACTCGATTCGGAATTTAGGAACGCTCACTTAAGCATTGGTACATTTATAATGTTCATTAAGCGTCTTTTGACTAAAAACGAAAAAATTTGGAGCTCGCTGCGCTCGCTCATATTTAGAATGTTCACACCACCTGCGCCGTGAAATCGATTTGGATTTTAAGGTCCAATATACCCAAAATTCCAAGTACGTCTCGCTGCGCTTACTCCATCAATGGTTGATGTTACATTTATCATGTTCATCCCAGGTCTTTTGAAATAAATTCGAAAAATTTCGAGCTTGCTCATTTATCAATTTCAGTTACTTTTAATCATCTCTTCATATGTCTCTTAATATGAATTTGTTTATATTTATTACGATTACCACATATTTTGTATTTATTTTTATAATATTATTGGGAGTTACTGCACAAGTACAGTCATCTAAAGGTAGGACGTATTAGACTGGCACGTCCCAAACCAGCTTACCGCGTGTAGGGGGACACCCCTACGTTATATCGAATCCAAAGAAAAGACTGCAGCTAAAAATATTGGTACCCTCTTGAACGTTGGGCGGTACTGCTGCCACCTTTGGGATGGTTCAGCCAAATACCAAGTGGCCGCTTTGGATGCGGTAGAAAATCTTGCAAAGAAGATAATTTGTGACCCGCAATTAATTGACGGTAAGCTGCGCATCGGCGTAGGGTTGCGCGTCTATCGGTCTTCTATAGGTTTCATTTCGGAGAGTGGGCGAAGCAGTTGCACGACCTTATTCCGCCGGCCCCTTTTCGCCATAGGGAGACGCAGTCAGGGCGAACGCTTCATCCTTATTTCGTGGATCTTTTACAGCTATCCGCTTTAGTTCAACCTGTATTATGCGTACGGCTAAGGAATGGAACACGTTGAATGTAAGTGTGTTCCCGGATCATTTAAATCTGGATGCCTTCAAGGCTAGAGTGAATAGTTCCTAGACAGCATCGTCACTTACCACCAGGTGAGATGGCGATCAATTACCTGGCTAATCTAATATAAGAAAAATAAATAGCACAGAAAATTGCACAAATGTTTTAACAATACGAGTAACTTAGGTATCATTTATACTAGTACTGATACTGTAGTGCCTCGGCGATGTTTGTGGAGGAACGGACACATTGCTTTTTTACCATCATACGCAAGCAGTGCTGTGGAGGTCGCTGTTGCGTCTGTCTCGCGGTAGTCCGAATGGCATCGTGAACGTGTTGGCGAACAGGTGGGATTCTCTGATACTGCAGCGCTGGTTGCAACTGCATACTGCCGTAGGGTAGTCTAGATGCATCAGGCGTGGCGTAACGGGGTATCAATAAATAAATGAACTTGCTAATTATAAGCTAATTTGTACCTAACTGATATGGATTCTTTCTTTCGTTAAATTTATTTTTGAAGACGGTGCCACATAAAATCCCTCTCATTTCTCCCAGTTATTTAAATAATAATAAATAAACGTGGACAAATTCACACAGCGCCATCTAGCCCTAAAGTAAGCAAAGCTTGTGTTATGGGTACTATATAACTGATAAACTACTTATATACTTTTAAATACATACATATAACACCCAGACCCGTAACAGAAATTAAAATTCATCATTTCAATTTCTGCCCGGCCGGGAATCGAACCCGAGACCTCTTGCGTGGCAGACCGGCGCATGTTGACCACTGAACCACTCAGGTCGTCAAATTTAACATTGATATGCATTAGAATTAGCATTGGCGATAACACCCAGCCCTGCAGGACCCCAGCATTCACGGATTTGGGAGTCAGACAGAGAACAAACCGTCTACCACGACGGCTACACTCCGTAAGAAAGCTGAAAACCCATTTGCACAATTTCTCTCTGGCAGCCAGCTACTGCCCATTTATTATGGGTCATATAGGTTAGCAGTTCGACCCCAACGGAATCTGTACACTGATATTGTAAGGAATATAGTAACATTTTAAATTAACACCTGTCAAAATGGGCCTCTTAGATCTAGATTAAGAAAGTCTAATGAGCAGTTTTCCAATAGGTATCTAAGGCATTCCTAACCACTCACTAGATGGCGCCCCGACAATTTTGGTAATTGATAATCGCTTGAAATAGGTTCTTAGCAAACAGGATATAAACACTGGGTACGTTGTATTGGATAATATTATATTTGTCAATAGTTTTCAACCATTTTAGGGGTTGTAATAATAATGGAACATAGTGCCAACTTCTATAAATGTTTCTTTTTACACTTCGTTCAACCTTTAACAGTTATGTTTATAAATAAACACTTTATTTTCAAGTTTAGTATTACTTGGCCGCATGAAATCAGTGCCACCATCATACAGATTTAAATATTACCAAAATTGTAGGAGCGCCATCTATTAATGCTTTTTGAAACAAACTATCAATACCTACTGGAAAACTCCTCATTGACACAATATCGGTAATTTTATTTTAAATAAAAAATTATAAGAAATTCTCATCAAATTATTTATTTCGTTCCTTTTATCAATAACAAAATATTTACAATTAAACAAATGCTTAGCAATATTGGTACACATGCTAGACTTTGTTTGTAGATCTAAACCTTCCTTTTAGTGTGAAATCAAAGTCATTTAAAGTAATATTATATACACACTTAAAAACACGATTCTTTTTTTTACACAGAAAAATTACTACTTTTGTTAGCAAGTTTAACAAGATTTTTGTTTAAAATTAAATTAATATCTGTGAAATTTAAATTTACGTACGTATATCTGTCACACGGTTTCTGTTTTATAAGCATTAATAAGCATTTCAAAGAAAAGTATCACCATTTGAATTGTCAAATGGTAAAAACAGTGTTTTACAAATATGGATGCAAACTTAACTATAACATAACTTGAAAAATAATCAGTCCCATTTTAAATACAAATCAATTGAATTCTGGATAAGTTTTTTCTCACGTTATAAAAATAATTAATTTACAGTGATGCAAATGCAATGTGAACTGTGCAAAATTAGCAAGAAAAAATTAATAAAGAAAAAGAGATTCTATGTAATAAATTATAATTTTGCCATTAAAGTTCTGGTCCTTGACCATGATCTAGGGTTTGGCGGATCAGATAATTACAATGGAGCGACTGCCACCTGACCTCCGTGACCCTGTTACCAGGAGAACCGGACCAGATTGGATCATGGTTACACATTCAGTCGCCGGAATGTGTAGGTTTCATCATGATGGTTTCCCTCACTGTAACAGCATCGGTTAACATTCAACTAATGTACATAATTTTGAGTACATGGCCGCAGTGGGATTCGAACCCGGTACCTCTCGCTTACAAGTCGGATACCTTAACCACTCAGCCACCGACGCTTTATCCTCCACCGACGCTCCTACTGATTACGTCTACAATATATAAAGTATTTATAAATTTAACACCTCCATTTTATGTCATTTACAATGGTCGTTATGGCTAAGAATCATATTTTAGTTACAACTTAAACAATTAAGAACAATAGTTAGTTTTGTCGCAGCAGCGATTATTAAACATCTAACATTTCCCATGATCGGTTTAGCATAAAAAACTGCACAACGAACATGAGAGGTAGTGTCGGTTTGTACTTGTAAATATTGCAGTTTTCATTTATTATTAATATTGACCCTGGAAGTAACGATTATTTTTCTAAGTCATATTATTAAAAAACCTATCTATCTAACTGTGATAATAAAAAGCAGACTCTACTCACCTGCTCACTTCTTGAAAGACTAGTCTTCAAATAATTCTTGATACACAGAATTCCCTTGCCAGGATAATTGTACCGACCACTTTCACATCAAATAATCTGTCAAAACGTCTCTCAGTCAGAACAAAACAGCACCCCAAATCATTACTTAATCTTAAAAACAGGCAATGATGTAACATCTCCATAAAAATGGACCAATATGCGGCCGAAACTCCATCAAACGCCTAGCCTATTGAAAACGTTCTTCGTTATTGTTAAATTCGTTACTTTCTTAGCTAAGCCTAACCTAGCTTTGACAGAGTTGGATGCAGCCGCGCCCTCCGGCATTGAAAGCCTCCTTTCTGGCTTGTTGAAGACCGCCGTTACTTTGGGCCTGATCTGGGGCAGTTTCTGCACGGTCTCAATCTCTTTGTACTCCACTTTGCTGGAGAACTTCACCGACTTCGATTTTGGTAAAGCTAGTTTCTCCTTTATGTTGACCGGTGCCTCGTCTGCCCGCATGGTGCCTCCGAGACCCATAGCGATCTTCCTGACGTTATTCTGGCTCGTGGTCACTGTAACCATGTTCTTTATGGGCGCAACGTTGCCTTTAAGGATGCCCTCGTATTTTAAAGCGTCTTTCGGCATGGGTATTATCTGACTTTCACCCTCAGACTTGGTGCCGAGCCGTGAGAACACAGCTTTCGTGTCTGGCTTCGTTGTAATGGTTTTTGTTGATACGGTTTTCTTGATGGTTGCCACCGCGGGCTTCGGAGCGTCGTTCTTGCCGAGTCGCGCGAACACCGTCGGCTTGGGTGCGGCCACTGGAAATAAAGTGTGGAGTTCATTAGTTGTTACAATAATCTGTGAGAAAATACGAAAAGCAAATTACGTGTATAAGCACGATATGCGCACAAAGATAATGTTCTTTTACTAATAGAAAGTATGATTAGGGTTTGGAAAGTCGTGAGAGATCGCATAACGATATTGCTCAAATAGGCTGGGGTCTATACATCATCACAGCCCGTAACAGTCCACTGCAGGACTTAGGGCCTCTCCCACGAAAGGGGGGTTATTGCCATAATCTCCACGCTTGGCAGGCGGGTTGGAGATCGCAGTGTTTAAATATAACAATGGAAAATGCTGCTGCCCATTTTCCAGACCAGAGACTCTTGATCTTTTGCCTCGAAAACATTAGTCGCCTTGTACGATACCCATGAGTGAAGGGGTTGGTGCTATTCTACTCTGCCGGACACCACACGGCCACATTATATCCACCACGGGTCTATACATTTCGCCAAAACTCCTTAAGACCTTTGCAATTTTTGTAAGTTTTGTTACTATAATCTGGCAAGAAAGTCGCGAAAGATTTGAGTGCGCCACTTGACAGCAAAAGTACTCAGTTTAACAGAAATTCATTGTTGCAAGAGCAGTAGTTCCTTTTCGCGACTTTCTTGCCAGACTGCAAGACCTGCAAGTATTTTTCACTTTGAGGGTTTTCTGAGGGTCTGTTTGTCAAAATACTGTCGTGCTATTGGACAGAACCAACTGTAAAATGACGAATCTATTCCAGCCAATGACAGAGTTTTATTTAGGCAGCAGACCTTACGTTGCAGTAACGCCATCTCGTGAAAATCCTCATGTCTAAGCAACGCCACCTAGGCACGAACAACTACACTTTTTTAACACACTCTCAATAAACCGCCCACTATACATACCTTCTTTCACAACAGTTTGCTTCGCCGTATTTGTGGTTCCGAAACGAATAAGGCGAGTTTTCTTTATATTATTAGTCTCGGTGACGGACCTGTTAACAAGTGAAAACATAAACTTCAAGTGGTGAGTACTCTTCCCCTTATAAACAAGTACATATTTCTTTACCAATGAGTGGTTCTTTGATTCGATTACCTAAACCATTGCCCAATTGGGGTCATCGCAATCACATAATCCAGCAGATAGCGCCACTGTGATATCGGGTGGTAGAACTCTGCCGTCAAGCCTGAGGAGTCCACCTGGGTGAGTACCACTGCCTTATATGTTTCTCCCACCAAGCAACAACGCTTGCATTTATGTGTTCCGGTTCAAAGGATAAGGTAGCCATCCTACCCCTACAAAAAAAAGCCGTGATGGTATGTATGTTAATAAAATACTAACACTGCTTCCGCTGATTTCCTCTTCTGTGCAATGTTGGCCTTTGGTGATGATTCGTGCGCAGGAGACGAGTTCCGCGTGTAGTGCTCCAGCATACGGCTGGCGGCTGCGAACAAAGGCACCTACTGTTAATAATGACTATTTGTTTTAAAGTATGGATTACAGCATATAAACCAAGTCTACGTGGTAAGAAATTCTGAAAACACTTGCTACGACACGACTATGTAAAATTCAGTAGTTTGGGTACCCCACCCAACCTTCCGTGTTCATAATATTACAGGAAAACACGGCGCGTACTTTACCCTTACCCTTTAACCTACCCTTTTGTCTTGCTTATAAACCTTCCTCTTGAATCACTCTACCTATTGATGAAACCCGCAATAAAATCCTGTATGTTAAAAGATGTAAGCGTGCATATATATAAATAGGAACAGACGGCGGGCGGATATCTGTATACTATGTACAGACAAGCATTTCGCCCGCGGCTCCGCTCGCGTGGCCTATATCGGCGAGCTTGCGAGTGGAAAGTAAGAAAAAGTGGCTACTATGTCGTGATCATAAAATAACACCAGGAATAGAATTTACGAGCTTGGAAGAGTTAACTTTAGTTACGGTTACGTACATGGCCGAAGGGGTTCTAAGCTAAGGGGCCCGACCGCCATCGCATCAAGAGGTGACAAGTGAAATGACGATAGGTAATGCGATTCGAGCGAGTGATATGGCGATGCATCGTAACAAGATGGCGACGTTCAATTTGAGTTAGGCGGCCGAGCATAACGTCTCTTGATTACATCTGCGACATTGAAACCATGTGGTTCTATACAACAATAACAAGTAAGTGCACCTGTATAAATAGCGAGAGACTATAGTTAGACAGCACAACGTTATATAAGAATGTCTGCGAGCTCCATGCCAACGAAATGAAAAAATTAAAATATGAGGATCTCGCGGGAGATCTAAAACGCGATGGATTGACATCGCGAAGTCTGATGCGCGAGCCAACGGCTTACGATGCGAGAATTCCGAAAGCAGGCAAAAAGGAACAAAAAAGTACGAAAGCAGACCCTGGCAAGAGCCAAGATAGACTACTAGGATGATGATGATACAGCCTCAACATTGGAAGCAATAAATTACAATGGCCTCAAAGAGAAGTACTATCCCTGCCTCAGTTCTTCTTTCCCATTTTAAATCTTGTTTCCTTAAAAAACATAATAGGACTTTTACAAATAATTAAAAAAGGAAGCCCAAGCAGTCCAGGCATTTTCCACCAAAAACAACTTCATTATATTTTAAAGATAACTTACGAGATGATGGCTGTGTGACTGTGGCCCGCCCTGTGACCGCTGCAACTGGCACTTTATTGACAGACGATGCAGTATTCAGCACACGATCACGAGCAGTGCTCTCATGTACTGTCTTAGCATGTCTGGAATATAGGATAATAATTTAAATAGCTGTTCTAGAAAATTTTATGTTGGAAATATTCTATGATCATCTAGAATCCGATTATAAGTACTGTCTTCCCACAACTACATAGAATTTCAGGATATTATGTATTATTCTGAATAAGTACATATGACCCACCTTTATAACCCTTCACAATTATAATATTAGTAGGATCTACTGTATTAAAACATTTTAAAATGTAAATGTTGAGATGGTTCGGGCATGTAGAGCAAATGGATGAAAGAAGATTGACGAAACAGGTATATAGTGCGAATCTGGAAAACTGGCCCTTTAGAGGACGACCCAGAAAAACATTCACTGATCAGATCAGTAATGTTCTCAAAAAAGCTGGGGTCTGAAGTGGTAAGAATAAAAGAAGATGTATGAAAAGAGTTGTGGATATATGCGAGGCTAGGGAATTGTGTCAGGACAGAGCAAAGTGGCGGTCTATAGTCTTTGCCTACCCCACCTGTGGGACACAGGCGTGAGCTTTATGTATGTATGTAAAATTTAAATGCAACATAAAACAAAGTGTTAAGTTTAGAACCTATTTACTTATCACCTAGAGTAGACTGTAATCCCTTTACACAGCAAAAGGGTGTCACTGTAATACACTATTATATTTATACCTCAAAATAGCGATCACATCTCCCATCCTGGTGATTCCCATGTCCCTCAAATACTCCTTGTTGAGGTCCAGTAGCATGTCATTCTGAATACGGTTTTCAGCAAATGTTAGTGCATATGTAGCACCAACATCTGATGGAATGCCTGCTGCCATAAAAAAATTCACCCACATGCCTAGAACAAATTATATTAATAATAACAAGAAATATCATAATACAACAAAAGGAGATCGGACTTGAAATTTTTTATTATTTGAGCAGATCTTTTTTAATATTAAAATAAACAAGATAAACGTTTGAAAATTTTAATTAGACAGAGGGCAATAGTAATGTGATAATGTAACACTCAAATTTCTGAAAAGGAAACGGCAAATAAATCGGTTGGAGTGTAGCAAAGGGGGCGCTGAGGAAAAAAGACTTGTAAAATTTCGGATTGCACCTGTGGTATCCTCTAACCGATAAATCTTTAAATCCTTTTAACTCATTGTTTTTACAGATTTTAATTTCATTTTTTTGTTTCTTTTTACAAGAGAAATTCTCACTCCTACACAAACACCAAACAAATACCACTAGCGTGTGTTCATCAATAACCTTGTGACTTGTGATATATTTCCATATCATATTTTGTACAAACGCTAGACAATGCCCTGAATATAATATTTTATTGACTTACTCGTTAGATTATGATCCATTTTATTGGATAGAGAACTCATTATAGGTCAAAAAATATCAAATTTCACTCATCAAAACATCAGCACTACAGAAATATAAATTGAAAATTCCTTAGAGCAACAAGGACGTAAAACCCACCAAACATACATGCGTCACCATGGACTTATTATGCGTGCCACATACTTTTCATTCCGTAATGTCAATCATACCGATTCACACAAATTGTGCTAGTAAGGTAAAGGATGCACAAATGTTTTGTTTGTTTTTTGTTTGTCCTTGATCATATCAATCAAAAATATCGTAATTCAGTTTTCGAGGGAGCTGCTGGATAAAATTGCACATTTTCATGTTTTGCTGCAAAATTCTAACTAAAGTTTCGCCATATTCCATTAGAAAGTTCATTATCCAATCCAAAGTTAGAAGTGGTAGGTACAACAACTTATTATCCTTAATATGTGAACCAGTTTAACCTCACAATATACAAGCCGCAATGACCATCGCCAAAATAACTTTCTCATTTATCGAATATATTATAATTATTGGTACTAACAGCTGCTACAGTTTAAGCTAGCTATAACAGTCTACATATCATACAAAATTTTGGTAAATAATAATTATTTATATCATTATATTTCTATTTTTTCCAGTTTACATAACACAAATTGCTGCAAAAATGTCTTCTTGTTCATCTTTGGAGACTGTGTCTAAAGTAGATATCGACCCATCTGGAGTGTTTAAATATATATTATTAAAGGTTTATGATAAAGATCAAAATGATGATGAAACTTCAGTCACTGTTTTAAGAGGCTACAAGAGGTGTAATTATCACTCAGATATTTATGATGAGGCAAGTTATTACTTAATCGAAATTATGTATTTTAGGCTGTATTTAAAAAAGGGTGTAAGAAGGGTAGGCAATATTCAAAAACTTTATAGGTTTTACCATAAGGACTTGATATTGATATAACCAAACAAAACTACTTACCATCAAGTAAAAATTAATAATATAATATTTAGGCCAGAACATAGGCAGTTTGAAGATTTGTAACTGATGAGGGTATTGGGTTATCACCTAAATATTTAATTGGTTGGCACCCTGTGATTTGTCTTATAAATTCTAAAAAAGTTTTTTACTTATTTGAAATTTCAGGTACAAGCACAATTACACCCTCTTGACTGTGAGCCATTGGGTGGGGGCAGGATATCACATGAACCAGATGCGAAAAAAATTCATATTTATGGTTATTCACAAGGATATGGGAAAGCTGATCATGAAGTTGCTGCTAAACTGGTCAAAGAAGTTTTTCCTAACTATACGGTAACTATCAGTGATGAAGGGTACTGACTAAATGAACTTATATATAACTTATTTACTTTTATAATTTTCTTTAAATAAAAACATTTCAAAGAATCTTTTATTTTATTCTAAACAAAGGGTGTCATAAAAAGCGACTAATGTCTTACGATGGTAATCAGCTACTGGAACCTCTGTAGACCTAATGCGTATCAGCGTCTTCTGTACAAACAAGAAACACACTGTAGAATATAGCAAAACCCTCCACTAATGTGGATGAGACTAAATCCAGCAGTGGGCTGTTGGTGTGTAAATATTATCTAAAGAAATACTTGCATTAAAACATGTTTTCTGCGGTACCTCTTAAAATTGCATCGGGTTTCTTGCAGCCACACGGCCTTTGACGGGCTACAGCTGAATTCCTAATTCTCCTATCCGTAACAAAAAAAAAATTATTTGGTCTTTGGTTTTGAAAGGTACGTGAATGTGATTGACATTGACATTTAGTGTTTTGCTTTTCTTGTTTTTATTTCGATTTTCTCGATTTGCAGAATAATATTTAAGTGATTATTCGCTACAGGTACAGGAATTTGTTTTCTATCAATAAACAGATTGTGTGATTATGTAGTTCATACATCATCTTAATTCTTCTTTCAGCAATGGCTACCCTGACGACTGATGGTAGAATTTGTATAGAACGTGAATTGGAAGTTACAAAAGTTAATTTACAGAATGAAGACTTGATTACTCGATTTGATATAGCCGAAACATGCAAGTGGATATCTGATAATAACTATTTGAAAGTAAGTTTCATCCATTCACATTATACATCCATGGTTGAACATGAGCCCGGATCGAAGACACCAGAATTGATAATTCTGATGTCTGTATTTAATGTTATATAGATAGATTACTAGTATTTTTAATATTGTTTCAGGTATGCCTGCAATTCCCAGATGAACTAATAAGTGTGAGTCCAAAAATTTATAATGAAATTAAGAAAAGAATTGACGTTGACTTATACATTCTAGGTGACACATCATATGCCAGGTAAGCACATACTTTATTTTCTTACAGTCAAGGTCATAAAAAAAGCTCTTCTGATTGATCAAATTGCCAATAAAATGTGTTATCATTGACCTTGACATTTGCAACATCATTGTCAAAAGACTGTGGAAGCCATAATTTGATTCAAAGTCATTATTTGCTTCTTTTGTTTCTAGCAGTGTTAAATTATGTTAATTATAAAGTATATTAATAATGGCCCTTCCTCTACTTCTACCTTCAATGTTCTCTTTTTGTGGTTCTAATCATATTGTCCTTCTATTTTCAATTGTTTTAAAAAATATTCTGGAATGTGGAACCCGGGCAGTAGTATGATGATAAGAGAAATAGTAATCAATTGTCTACTGAAAAATGTGAAGCTTACTATATGGGAACCTCTGAGGAGGTTCATATTATTAACATGTTGAATTGCCATAATAAATTTATATTTTCAGCTGTTGCATTGACTCTGTGGCTGCCATGCATGTTCAAGGTGATGCAATCATACATTACGGTCATACTTGCTTATCAAAAAGCAATATACCAGTATTTCTAGTTCTGCCAAAGGTAGACTTAGATATTACAGAAACCTTCAAAGTGTTGAATAACACTTTTTCACCAGATGAGGAACTAAAGATTTGTCTGTTTTATGATATCCAATTCCAACATTGCAAAGGTAATAAAATTATAATTTAATCATTAGCTATGTAATATGGTTGGAATTTAGTTGTTTTAAAGGCATTTTCAGTTTTAACAATAAAGCATTTTATATTTCAGATGCTTTGTCAAGCAAATTTTACGAGATATACCCTAATAGCTATATAGCTTGTGTGGAGATGGAAGAAATACCCAATAGGTTCCTAGGGAGAATAGTAAAGAATAGAGAAGGAATAATATTGCCTATAGAAATATTACAAGAATGCATCTGTGTTCACATAGGATCAAATGGGCAAACTGCATTTAATCTTACTGTTTCAATACTGGGTATGTAGTTGTTTTTGTTAAATTTATATCATTAACACTTTTGCTGCGACCGGCACAATTGGATCTATATCGGTGCTACACATGAGTGCATGAGTCATCTGGCCTCTTCATTTAATAGGCACTCTATGATACTTAGCACTGCTGTAGCCTCTCTGGTGTTTGGGTCAGGGGATTTGTTAATCAGGATGTCAGCTTATAAAAACTGGAAATTTAAGCAGTAAACAAAAGCACCAGAGTAGCACTTCGTGGGTGCTGGGTATCGGGCGCCAACAATGATGTTGGTCAAAGCCATACCTGCCGGTGCGTACTGAACGCGCATTGTTGCTTGTGGGCTTGACGTTTTAGTTTTGTGCCTAAGATCGTACATGAGATTTTTATTTTATTTTTATTTTCGCCCAACGCAAAGGAAATGAGCCCCCTCCGGTAGCCGTTGGGAGAGGGGAGGTGAACTCCTATGAGTACCAGCCAGCCGGCCGAACTGGTTTAGCACGACTCGCCAAAAAGGGACCTAGGCGCATACGTGCTAAACACCCCCTGGGAGCACCTGTTGCCGGGAAGGCTATCCAGGCTATCCAATTTCATCGGATGCGACACCCTGTAGGGACAGGGTGCGCACAGAGTCACTCCTTACGGGGCATACTGGAGAAATTATAGCGAGACCCCAGAAGAGGGTCCCGTTGCTGTGGATTGGGATTGGGGTCTGCTAAAAACGGCAGGGAGGGGCTTCGTTGGGTCGTCCTGAGCCTCCAGGAGGAGGTTCAGAGCGCTCGACAGTTCATCGGGGGGTCCGTGAGGACATGTCTCGGTCTCCGTACCATGAGGCCGGAGACCGGGCGGGGAGAGTAGGTTGCTGCCTCTCGCACGAGCGGATTGGGGTGCTCTTCCACGGCCTTGAAAAAGGTCTCGGAGAGCGTTTTAAGAAACTGCTGCAGGGTAGGCAGGTCCATGTCTCGATGTAGGTCCGCATTGCGGATGTACCATGGAGCCGCCATTGCCCTACGGCAGAAGATGTTCTGCACAATTTGCAGTTTCTGAATAATGAGGGACAGCGAAGACGGGGGATGCGTATGTCAACACCGGTCGGATGCACACCTTGTAAAGGCTACGCTTGTTCCTAAGGAACGTTCTACTGAATCTCCCCAACATACAGTTGAGGCGACCCAGGTAAAAACGGGCGGTGCGGCACACTTTGTCGACATGAGGCCCAAAGGTGAGCCTCTTGTCAAGCGTGACGCCTAGATACTTGACAGCGCGCTGCCAGAAAACTAATTTCCCTTGCATGCGGAGGGCAGAGGGGTCGCTGTCACCCCGTCTGCGCTTAACATCGAAGCAAACCGCGGAGCTCTGACACTGACATGGTCTGAACTGTGACCTGTGGTCCTTTAGGTCGTTTGACGGACCTCGTCTTCCACCACACGCACGCACGTGACCGGGGTCGCACTCCATGGTGCTAGGGGAGCATTGTGAAGCAATGCTGTCTGCGAAGCATTCGGCTTTCTCATCGTCTGCAAACGCAATTGTGCCATCTGGGCGAACAAAAGGAGGGATGGATAGTGGCGCTTGTGGGACGGGGAAATCGTCTCCATGAGGTCTCCCCAGCGGGAGTTTCTCACTTCGTCGAGACGTGCTCTCACTGCCCGCAGAAGTCGGTTCGCAGGGCGTCTGTACTCTGGGGTTGGGTAGAGGGCGGCCCTCCGGAGGGCTGTATTTTTAGCTTTAATCAGGTTTCTGACTTCGAGCAGCAGAAAACGCTGATTGAATGTGGGACGTTAAAGAGGCAACCGCAGCGTCGATTTTATCTGTACTATCGAAGTAGTCGGGTGAAATAGCGAGCGGCGAGTCGGGCGCGTCCACTAGCACAAAGTCTAGTACTTCGGGACGGTGTTCCACTCTGTTGGGGTAGTGGGCAAGGGAGAGGGGGCACGTACATGACGTCACGCCTCTTTCCTATTGGGGAAGGCAAAGATCACATCGTTGTATCTGCTACGGTCCTGGCTATCTCTCCTAAAATCAAAATCAGCTAATATAAATAGTTCTTTTTTATATCATGGCAGCCAAACAGACAAGCTGGCCACCAGATGGAAAGTGGTCTCCACTGCCTCACTGATCACTTAGTTGGTAGTTTAGGAAATGTAGTGTAGACATGGTTATATTCTTTACGTCTTATTTGCGAAGCTCTAACATTTCGCCCTAAGAGTTTATTGCCCTTTTTGTTTAGCTAAAGAATGGCATCTACTGCAACCAGAGACAGGAAATGTAGAGCGCATGGAGCAAACAGCGTGGTTCAAGCGGCGACGGTACCTCGTAGAGTGCTGCAAGGACGCTTGCACTGTTGGCGTCCTGGTATGCAAGCTTGCCGGTGAGCAGACCAAAGACATTATTGCCAGAGTCAAACAGATCTGCCGGGTGAATGGGAAGAAGAGCTACATTGTGTCTGTTGGGAAACCCAATGTTGCTAAACTTGCAAATTTTCCTGAGGTAATTTTCCATAACAATTATACAACTTACCATAAAATTAAATTCATTACCATGTAATAAACTTAATACAAACCATTTATATATTATAAAATTTTACACTTTGTATTTCAGATTGACATATATGTTATGATTGCATGCCCCGAAAACGACCTCTATAGCAGCAGAGATTTTTATAAACCTATCATATACCCTTTTGAGCTTGAGTTGGCAATTAACTCTAACAGACTGCCATACTATGTGCACCACATCACAGATTTCGATGAACTTCTGCCTGGCAGAAGATATTACTGTGAAATTGGTGATGTAAAGGAAACCACTGATGTAAGTCTCATCACAGGAAAGATTAGAGAAACCAAACTAGATCCAACAGAAGGTCAATCAATGGAACTGGCTGAAAAACAAAACTGGGCTCTAGAAAATATCGGCCAAAACCTCCAAAATAGAACTTGGCAAGGTTTGGAACAAAAATTGGGTGAAACTGAAGTGAAAAAGGCAGAAGAGGGTCGGAAAGGAATAGCATTGCAATACAGTAATGAACCCGAGTAGTTAGTATACTTTTTTATTTCAAACTTTTTAAGCCAGTACAAGTTTTTATCCTAAATTAAGACTGCATTTTATACATGTAAATAAATGAATTGTTGTTGTAAACAAATTTTAAATTGTTAAAAGCATTTCATACTTAATTGAACTTCAATAACAATACATATTTATAACTCCAAGGGCAAGGCACCTTTACGTCAGAGAATGTGATAGCAATTGAATACAAAGTGAGTAATATATAAGGAATAATATAAATACTAAAATTTTACAAAATTACAATAAAAGTTTTTGCTTTCCGAGTTACCTTGACAAACACAAATCTTTATTTAACAAATATATAACAATGCTATCTCAAAATAGACCTCTTTAAGAGTCTATGGACTAGAACTGACCAACCAGCTGTTTGTTATCAAGATAGCTTGCATGCATTAAAAATTCCTATAATAAAATTATATTCATTCAGATTTCTGATTGAGTGGATTCTGAGGTGATTTAAGCCATTCCTTGCGTAACATCTGTTTGAGCTGTGAGAGTCGTAGGGTGGGATTTTCAGCCTTGAGTTGTGGTAGCATGAGCTCCTCAAATGCAGTGTAGGCAGCCTTAAGCCTCTTTTCAGGGTGCCTGTCCACTTCGGACTTGTCACTGAAAAACACATTATATAGATTTAAAACATACTCTTCCTAAGTTTATGACCATTTTAACAGCCATCATCTAACGTTGAGCCCGAGACACCAAACATTGAGCCCATAGCACCATCGTCTTATAAACGCACTTAGTTTTATGGTTTTTAAATGCTATAAAGTTGATAATGCAGCATTGACAAAAAAAAAGTATGGCAGAAAAGATTTATTTTGCATTTGTCTTCCAGAGTAAAATATTTACTGCTACATACCCCAGTATCGCTAAAGCTTCCTCCACAGTTTGGGCAACTTCTCCATCAAGTTTTATCCTGTTGAAGTTCTCTTCCAAAGGCGGTTCTTCAACCACCACTCTCGATGACTAAAACATAAACACAAAAATAAACCAGTGCAGGAAATACCTGTCATAAAATTATGATTGAATTACAATTGAGGAGTGCTGGGCATCAGTGCCAATTAGCCGAGCAAGCTCACTTAACATTGTTATTGTAAAATTGCTATTGGTATCAGTAGGTACTTTCTGTGCTAGAATACCACTATTGATAGTATACCTACTGTTGATTGACAAAAACTCCTTAACACTATTATAGACTTGTTACTTTTCTTTTTGGTGACTTTAATGTGGAAATGTTTAAGGCACTCTGATTTTTTTTTACTTCTACAACTCAAACAAGAGGATAATTAAGTAAGAAAGATGTTTAGGCCACTAAAAAAACTTTTTGCGCCAGGTTGAGCATTAATATTTTATAGTCACCAGAACCATTACTATCACTAAAGAGCAATGAGATAGGATAACTTATGACACCCTCACAATCTTTTATTATGATATTATTTTTATAGTAATAAAGTTGTATAGTAAAAATAATATTTCCTACCACTTGTTTAGCAGGTTCTGCCTTTACAGTCTTTTCTTTCATATGTGTAATTTGAGACCGTGTGATCTTTGGAGCTGGTGCAGCCTTTGGAGGGGTCTTCAATGATTCCATTTCTTTCTCAAGCATGGCCTTTGCCTCTGCTTTCTTTTGCAGTTGTTCTTGCTTCTTTTTTTCCAAATCATCCTGAAGCATAAAAGGTATTTATTTCATACAGCTTTTATTCTTCACTCAAATAAAAACATGTTACGTCATGCCAGTGCAAAACTTATAATTAAATTACATATTATCCTAGAAAAGGCAATTTAATAAATAAATAAATAATCTAAATCCGATACACACATCATTATTGAAACTTGTACCTATAATATTACCTTCTCAAGGGAATATTATTAAGCAAGAAATGACAGAGATCCATTGAATAACAAAATTAGGGTTTACTTAGTGGCTATTACTAGGAATGAGAGACTCAAAATCACTATTTTTTACCCTCCTACCTTCTACAAATTATTACCCAAGCTCGAACAATAATTTTTTACCTTCTTTTGTTGTTTTTTCTTAAGTTTATCGTCATTATCTTCCCACTGAGAGTCTTCTACCATTTTCTTCAACTGCTGTTCCTTTTCCTCTTTTACTTGCTCTTTACGCTGGCGCGCGGCCACCGATTTACTGTTCTCACCAGCAAATTTCTTAGGCATATTTACTGCACTTACCTGTGAAACGCAACAGATAGTATGAACTATGAACAGTTTAAAAAGTACATATCCAACTTATTCATGTTTACATACAGCAACTTCAATAAAATCCCACGAAAAACTACGATAAATCACCAAGAAACAATATCCGGACTGGATGAAAACGTGAAGAAATATGATATGAAGAATGTATGTATAATGTTTCTCCACTTCATCCAAAGGGTTTTTCTCAACTGTCAGCCAGCCAACTGCCAAGCATGTGTCAGTGTCACTGTCAGTGGCAATGATGCAACCCTTCAATACCAAGCAAATAACGATTGAAACGATTGAGAACTAAGCTTTTTGATTATGATGGTATTTCAAAGTAGTTTGTGGTCAGTGGTTTTATTTTGAAAAAGTAAGTGTTTATATCGTCTTTGTTGTCGTCACGTCAGCCCCTACCGATATATTTTGCATCACAAAAAAATGTTTATTGTGAAGACTGCTAATATTTTTATGTTTATATGAGATTTAGTAATATTTTCGAACTTTAGCTGTAAAAATAGATAAATCTGATCATCATTATGGCTTTGGTAGCTTACGACAATAGTGATTCGAGTGAATATGAAGATGAGGAAAGCGAGGATCTTACGATTGGCACGTTGGTAAAGAAAAACGAAGGTATCTAATAGCTTTTTGTATTAGACATTAGTGATATTAAATTTAGATTCTCACATGCCTGTATTATTGGTTTCAGAAACATCAATACAAACCAATGTTGAAACAACTTCATCATCTCAAGCAACACAAGATGAAACGGAGAGCCCTAGTAGTGGTCCCAGCCTATTTAACCTTCTGCCACAACCTTCAAGCAAAAAACCAATTGTTATAGAAGAGGATGACGAGTTCTTGCATAAAAAAGAAAGCACAGCAAACCTCATAAAACCTAAAGCCAAAATAATAGTTCCATCATTGAGTGATGTGAGTTCATTTTAGGCTATTATACCTATTGTCTTTCTTACAATAATAATCACCTTGGAGTCGTATCCCATTTGTGCTTTCATACTACCTATTATACCTACATATTATCTTCATTATATTTAAATTCTCTTTTCAATTTCATTTCAGTTCAAAGATGTAGAAGATAAGCCTGCTGTTAAACCTAAAGCAGCTAATGGAGTAAGTACTTACTATGGTCTCAAAGTAGTCAATTAACTAATAATAATTGTTTTTATCTTATTTCATGTTCTTGTGTATACCTAGGTAAACCTTTTAAGATTAAAAAAAAATTATAAAAACAATTCCTTACCAGTGTACCACAAAAAATGTTAATTAACACTAAAGGGCTTGCACATCATAATATTCCTAGATATTTGCATGGGTGATGTGCCATTATATGCCCATGTTTTTTCATATCACTTTTATTTTATAAAAGTTAATAAGTTAAATCACATAAATAACATGAAATTATTATTATTAAAAGGAGGTTATTACATAATACAGGATTAAAATTGATTGTTTGTCAGTTTATTTGTTTGTAATAGATTAACTCAAAACTAATTACTGTACTTAACAAATTTTAAAGATTCTTTCACCTATAGAAAGCTACATTATCAGCGAGAAACCTTGTCTATATTTTATCTTAAAAAATAAGAGTTCAATAGGAAAATTGCAATAATATAACACGAGGTATTTATGTTCACTTAGAATTTCAGAGTGGCTGCACCAATTTAAGTCATTCTTTTTGTTGTGTTTGTAATTGTCAGGGCCAGGTTTCTATGAAAGAAATAATGGTAGATAGGGGTAGGGTAGGGTAGGTGTAGGGGTAGGGTAGAACACCACGCACCCGATGTCTCTAATAAAGTTATAAGCCATCCCAGCCATCGTCTCACTGCAAGCCAATTGGTTCAGTAGTTTTGTGAGTTTATCTAAAACATACAAACTCAGAAACATGCAAACAATTCCTCTTCATAATATTAGTATAGGTATGCTGCAAGTGTGCAGACCTTTGTTACTTTTGTAACTGACTAAAATATAGATTTTAATTTATATTTTCTTTCAGAAAAAATCAGGTCTCTTGAGTATGTTACCAAAACCCAGGAATGCAGTAACTGCAACTACAAAGTCAATGATACCTAATGTTCTTACTCAAATGCCAAAACCAACAGCTAGGAAAAAGATACCAATACCATCACCTGCAAAGAAAGCTAAAACAGAAACAACAGCAGAGACATATTCAGATGAAAGTGACAATGATGATGAAATGCAGAATGACTTCTTTTCAATAAACAAACCTATAGATTTGCCAGTAGATGATGTACCACTAGATATTGATAAAGATCTGTCTAAGCCAGATAGAATTACAAACAATCAAAGGCCAAACATACAATCATATTTCAAACCGGAGCCGACACAAATAGAAGCAGATTATGATATGGAAGAACCTAATGTTGCTAGTTCTAGCAGCAATGACCTTGAAACTTCAGAATATGCAGATGGAAATGTAGCTCTAGACGAGGAAGCTGTAAGTATTTCCATCCAATAATATTTCCTGATTGTGCATACCTTTCAGAATAAATTTAGATTGACTGCAGTGTTACGTTTGGATCAAAATATCTAGACATTATTTCTTGACTATACTTACTTTTCTGTTTGCAGATAATGAAACTATGTGGTACTCGTGGCAAACGGAGAAGAGAGGATATTCAGATTGTAGATGTGAATCAGCAAGAGGTGTTAGCTGAAGCTAAAGCAATGTTCCAAAGGGGCCTGTTGGAGGACACAAGCAAACGGACCTCTTCAAGCAAAAAGAAGGGCAATGAACCTACCAGTCAACAACGGAGAAAGCATCAAATCACATACCTTGCACATCAGGTGACTTTATTAGTAAATAAAATACTACCAAAGGCTTACAACTCGTTTCCATTCTCCACTCATTGAAGAGACATCTCTTGAACAACCAGATTCTATAATGTCATACCTATTACTTCTACAGTGATCATAGTAAATATTTAAAGCAATTTTTTCTTAAATTTCAGGCTAAAGCTAATGAAGCAGAACTGCAAAGCCAATGGGCCAACAACAGAATGTCCAGGAGACAGACTCAGTCTAAATATGGTTTCTAGTGTTGATTTATGAGGTAATCATACCGGACAGATTAAGGATCAAAATGTAAATATTTATATAAAATAAATGATGTTGTAAATTAAAACAGCAGCTATATTTTTATGAATAACAATTTATTGAATTAAACTACATTATAAAACTAACAAATACATTATCTACAATCTCTTCGCTTTCCTGGGTCTTGGTGGGTTCCATGAGACGGGAGTGTTGTCTGTCACTGAGACGATATCCAACCCACCCATTTGCAGACCTTTAACTGCAGACTGTAAAATTAAAATGTTCATGAAAGAGATGGAAAGATTGAAGTTACTAACCTAGAGCCTAGTTAGTAGATATTAACTTACTAATCTTCCAGGGCCTAATCCTCTAACTTTAACTCTGACAGTTTTGATTCCTTTGTCAATAGCTTTCTGAAATAAAATAAAAATTACAGTATAATATCATAACTATAAAATTGACCTATAAGAACATAATGTAATCAATTTAATTTTCATAATTTACATCACTTACTGTAGCGATGGCAATTGCTGTGGTTTGAGCAGCAATATTTGTTCCTTTCTTAGTATTTTTAAAACCTTCCATGCCACAGGAGCGAATCAGCTTTACAGTGCCGTTTGAGTCTGTCACTGTGAATATGGTGTTATTGGAGCTAACTCTGACATTGCAGACTGGTAACTGCTTGTATGGTACTCCATCAAAGAGATAATTATCTGAATCGACAGTTGGGAAGAGGTTTTGTTTCCTGACAAAGTAAAATGAATAGCTAATAAGTATAACAGTAGATACTATAATAGCAATAATTAAAGACTATCATCAGCAACTTAAAATAGTATAGGCGTTTTTAGCAATTTAGAAGCTTAGCTTCTTTTATGCCACTAAAAGAATCATTTACTAACAATTTCAATGCCCTGTCTAGATCCACGACCTTCTCTCCTGGTACTCCTTCATCGTCAGCTGGAATCCTTTTGTGATCAAACCTTTCAGTCGCTACTGGAACTGAAGTTTGAAAGAGACGCGTAACATTGTTTATAGACACTCGCAATGAATTTCTAATTACACCTAACATACTGTTTATAGTTTATAATAAATTATACGAAGCGAACGAAGCAAAACATAACCTAAAATGAAACCACAGACTAGAAACACTACAAACGTAGTGATTACTTGTTCAGTGACACTACGAAACGAAATAAAAATGTCAATATAATGATGCGGTTACACGAACGTCTTAACGCGGGGAAATATGGTGCGGTTACATTAACGTCGTAACGCGATTCTGTCTAAAATGTAAAGAGACTTGGGACATTATAAGATTGATTGAAATCAACAAGCAACCGGAGCGTCGGTGGCCAAGCGGTTGAGCTATGGGGCCACGTGGCGGAGTGGGAGCGTGTATTTAGGATATAAGAGCGCGCCGTCCAAGCGATAGCGCGGGTACCGCCAGATGAACCAGCGAGGCCACTTTTTGCGAAACATAACATTATGACTTTGCCGTGTCTACTGATCTTCCAAATAGCTACATATGTGAGGGACCACCTGAACGACTATTCACCTATTGGCGATTGTCACTCGTATGCCATCAGACATGCAAGTCGGCTTTACCTATGCCGCATTAATTGGCTTAAACCTCACAGACTATCCGGGTGATGGGACCACCTGTGTACAATAGGCTACCACAATCAGTGGTAGAAGCTCCAAGCTTCGCAATCTTGAAGCGAAGACTTCATCAGTGGCTCATTACGCAGGCGTTCTACTCGCTTAATGAATTTCTAGATATAAATTAATTTAATTGTAATTTTATTTTTGTTTTTTTGTTGTTTTTTTTTTGTTGTATGATTTGTGTGTCGAAATATGTATGTAATTCTTTGTAAGTATATATGTTGTGTTGTGGCGTCCAGTTGATAATAAATTATTTACTTACTTTAAAATTAACTATTCGTAAATAGATATTGGACATTTATTTTCAATATTATTTCCAAATTCGACCAAATTATAATTTATATGATTGAATAATTACGTGCATATTTTTATTATTGACATTTACAAATTGATTATTTATGGACGTTTATTATTTTTAAATTTATTATGAAATTATTGACTTATTTATGTTTGATTAATTGTAACAGACATACGAAATTAATATGTTTGGATGCTCTAACCTAATCTAATGTTATGTATATAACCTATTGTACCTATGTAACAACAAATAACGACAAGTAAAAATTTTTACCAATAAAATGATGTCTATGTCTATGTGTATCCGACTCGTAAGCGAGAGGTACCGGGTTCGAATCCTGTTACGGACATGTACCAAATACTCTTTTCTGAGTTATGTACCTACATTAGCTGAATTCTAACCGATGCTCTTACGGTGAGGGAAAATATCGTGATGAAACCTGCAAATTCAGTCAACTGAATTTGTAACCATTATACAATCTGGTCAGGTTCCTCTGGTAGCAGTGTCACGGAGGTCAGATGGTAGTCGCTCCACTTTAATTACCTAATCGCCAAATCATGGTCAAGGCGGACCCCGGACCCTCGTCCTCGAGAGCACAACCGGGACATTAACGCTAAGATGACCATACAGATATAAGAAGATAAATCTTGTAACTATTAATAATAGCGTCGGTGGCCGAGTGATGACAGTATCCGACTCGTAAGCGAGAGGTACCGGGTTCGAATCCCACTGCCGCTATGTACCAATTATTCTTTTCTATGTACATTAGTTGAACACTAACCGATGCTCTTACAGTGAGGGAAACTTGCATATTCAGGCGACTGAAAGTATAACCATTTTAATCCGATCAGGTTCCCCTGGTAGCAGGGTCACGGAGGTCAGATGGCAGTCGCTCCACTGTAATTACCTGATCTGCCAAATTCGTATGATGAAAGGAAAAGTTATTAGCCACGCCGGTATAGATACCTATAGAAACCTGGAAAGCAATGGGGACCCGGGGCGTACTCCTGCTCACTGACTTACCCAATATGATCGTAGACACGGAGCTTATACCTTACGCGTAGCGCGTAAACATAATTACGCATCTTCAAAGGAAATGGCAATGGCAAGATTGCGGCAAGGTTTCAAACTTATGAGCCCCACAATGAAGCTCCCTATCCTTAATGCCAATCGGCGTACATTAGAATTATCCAGGACATATACGCCAACAAAGAAGCCGTTGTCAAACCCATCGTAGGTCATACTTATCCTTTCCAGATAACTGTAGGTGTTCACCAGAGTTCTCGTTAAATGAGCAGATCTAAAGTAAATTACATCGAAATAAAAATAAATTTGAATACCATGCAGCCAAGAGATTATTAATGATTTAGGGCGCGCCTCAGACGTGAATACGAAAAAACTGTTTTTTTTTTATCTTGGAGTCTGTGGGAAAAATGCTCATTGTCTAAAGAGGCAACCCAGCTAGTACCTCTGTAAACAAAAAACTATGTATAAATAAATAAATAATAAATAAATAAATCTTCTTTATTTCTGGCAAAGTAACGAATTACACCCATATCACAAATTAATAATAAAAAATATAACAATAAAATTTACGTAAAAATGCCTTTAAGTCATGCTTAAGTCTTAATAATAATTTTTAGTCTTCACATCGTCATTTCTTATTTTTAGCGTGATGCACGTGGACCCTTTGTTTGAAGATGGAGCAGTCCATGCACTCTGTCAAGGATGCCAGGATGTCATTGTTGGACGACCGTAACCGATTCCAAAATCCCGCGATACGGGATCTAAAGACCCCGAAGAAATCGGCGACCCCTGCCACGGCAAACATGTGAGACGCACTGCAGAAACGAGGCAGCTTCATAAGGATACGATATGCGTCATTATATTGTATCCTAATGACACTCATTGCTCTCTGGGTGTACCGGACCCAGAGCTCACATGTGTAAAAGCATAAACAATATGCTCTAAACAATGTCAGCTTCACATCACGTGTACACCCGGCGAATCTGCGCGCAATCATGTTGCAACGGACGGCCATGGCACGCCGTTCCCTCTCAATGTGGGCGTCATCACTGAGGTCGCTTGTTAAAATATGACTCAAGTACCTGAACTGCTCCACCTTCTGAATGGTAGCCTCATTCAAAAGCAACTTGGGAATTCTCTCCGGACCTTTGCCTGCTTTGAAAATCATGAACTGTGTTTTCGCTACGTTGTATCGCAAGCCATGATCTGCAACATAGCGCTCACAGATGGCAATCAGTCGGTTCAGTCCGTTAATTGAGGGACTGAGAAGCACCATGTCGTCAGCATAGATCAAATTATTGAGACATATGCCCGCGACGCTGCAACCAACTCTCAGCTCCTCAATCAGGCCGTTTACATAGATGTTAAAAAGATCCGGAGAGGTTAACCCCCCCTGGCGAACACCGCATTCTAGTCTAAACTCACTAGATGTCGCGTCGCCCCATCTCACACAGTTAATTTGATTTTATAGTATTATTACATTGCTATCTCCGACACGCCTGCTAAACGTAAAATTTATAGCATAACCTCTACTAAAGGAGATATAAAGAAAAAAATACATATATTCTTATTTTCAGTATATTATGCGAATAATAATATAAATCGTCCTATATAATTTAAATAAATATTTTGGAATAAATATAGATTTTTTGATTATGATGTTGAATTAATATGTAACATTAATTTTTTAAAACATGTTCTTAACATAAAGCACTGACTGAGAGAAACCTCTGAGCGAGGTTGGGACACCGATTGTCAACAGATGAAGATGTCCAGCTTCTGCTATATAATTTGCTTGCGCTAATTCACTTGCCGCCCATTTGACAGTGTACTCGTTTGGAGACTCTGCTGAGCTATTATTAATTATATAATTGATAATAGAAGTGTATATAACTGTAGGGACTAGTTTCAGGAACATTCCTTTGTCAAGCAGCTCCTTTATCAATTCGTCTTCTATTTCTTGCTTTTGGATGGTTTCCTGTAAAAAGTCAATAAACACATCAAATATTATATTTAAATATGTTCCATGGTGAATGAACACAAGTTTGCCCCAAATCCCAATAATTTATTTTTGTCATTTATTATTTTCACTATATTCCAAACTTACACTACCTACTACAATTACGTAAAAACCTGTTAGTGCCCGTAATATAGCGAGAATTACACCAAAGGCGTATTAGTGACAGGTAGAGGCAACTCCAAGTGTTTGAAATCTATACTAATATTATAAAGAGGAAAGGTTTGATTTTTTGTTTGTTTGTTTGTATTGAATAGGCTTCGAAACTACTGGACCGATTTTAAAAATTCTTTCACCGTTGGGAAGCTACACTATCCCCGGGTGACATAGGCTATATACCCGTCTACCCGTAGTGGTACCCGTGCGAAGCCGGGGCGGCTGCTAGTAATAAATAAGTTGACGCTAACAAACCATACGAACCTTGTGTTGAGCGAGTAGATTCAGAATCTCCTCTTGAGGGTTCTCGCAGTCGTTCAGGAGCGTGACCCACATCGCGTCCACCACGGCCTCCCCGGTCACGCCACTTGCTAGCAGTCTCACCTCCTATGAAATATACGGGTAAATATATTAATATCCCCTAAACATTGCCATAGGCGTAGGAAGGGGTGGCCGGGTGGGCTGTGCCCACCCCAGAATGGTCTGGTGCCCACCCCAGGATGTACCGTATGTACATATGTACATAAAAGACTTCATACAAACATAATTTCAATTAAATATATCCCAGGAATCCTCGGGGGCCAGGCCCCCCCTGAAAAATAGCCCTAGATACGCTAATGAACATTGCCGTAATTCTATAATAGCATCGCCATTGTATTTTATTCAGTAGGCTAATTATGTAACGCTGTTGCTAACAATTCTCTGAGTTCAATGATTGAAATTGTTACTTTTGCGATAACGTATTTTAGATTTAATTGTTTCAATTTATTGCAATGGAACTTTGTTAGCAACTGATCCCATGAGCATGCGAAGGTGGCTAGATTTTTATTTTAGTTTATTGTGATAAGACTACTGGTCAATTTCGACTACTTCAAGGTCTGCTTTCGTACTCTTGCTTCTCCATTTCCCCTGCTCTTGGGTATCCTCACGTCGGAAGCTGTTGGATTTCTTTTGAAATTTTGACATTTTTATATTTTGTTATGAATAATTTAGTTTAGTCTACGGCGTCGACATTGTAAATTATAATGAATTATATTTCGTCGCTTCATTCTTCAGATATAAGATAATTCACAACGTAGTCCCTTCAGCCTACAAGGTAGCTTCGCACGTTTATTTAAAGTAAAATCGATTTGTTTTCAATCGATCATTTTTTTTTTTTTTTTTTTCGATCCTACGTATCGATACAGCCAGCCGCCATTTTTACGTCATTCCTTTTTCGTGCGAGGTAGCGAGCACATCGGGCACACGTGGTGCAAAACAAATTGTTAAAATTTTATTTCAAAAGAAGAAACGCAGCGCCGAAAACAAGATTCGGTATTTTAAAAGAAAAAGCAGAAAACCTACGATGTCACAAAGTATTCTCGGCGATATTCTCGGATTCCACTTCAGATTCCGATAAAAATTTATGTAAGTACCTACAATATTTTCGCCGAATGTAGTTACTTTTATAATTTATGCATTGAGTGTATTAATACAAAACCGGGGGGTTGGCCGTGAGTCAACACGACGGTGATTTAGCTTTAATGTATATACAATAAAAAATGAATATAATTAAAATTTCATCTGGAGGTTGGTCGAGAATCAACACGACGATATCAAATAACTACGCATACACCGCCTGGGGGTTGGTCGTGAATCATCACAAAGGCAATATGCAATAATCTAGTTTCTCAACCTGGTGATGATCGAGGTTTTTAGATACTTTAGATTCCAATTAAAACTAAGTTAGTTTCTATTTTACGCGATTTTCGCTTAATGTGATACGTGTAATTTATGCATCGAGTGTTTCAATGTAAAACCTGGGGGTTGGCCGTGAGTCAACACGATGGTAAAAACCTGGACGTTGGTCGAGAATCAACGCGACGGTAAAATTATACACCTGGATGTTGGTCGAGAACCAACACGACGGTATCGACACAGAGCCTGGAGGTTGGTCGTGAACCATCACGAAGGCAATGTGCATATTCACCTGGATGTTGGTCGAGAACCAACACGACGGTATCAACACAGAGCCTGGAGGTTGGTCGTGAACCATCACGAAGGCAATGTGCATATTCACCTGGATGTTGGTCGAGAACCAACACGACGGTATCGACATAGAGCCTGGAGGTTGGTCGTGAACCATCACGAAGGCAATGTGCAATAATCCCAAGTGTCTCAACCTGCTGATGATCAAGAATCGTTTAGAGGTCTATGACATCTACCTACCCGCCACCGTCGATCGAGAATCGGCAGTGCGGATTTATTTTGTGGATATACCCACATTCTTCACATATCCGTGGTTTTATCTTCGGAATGGTTTTTAGTTGATCGGGGATCAATACAAACACCTTAACATATTATGAACACTCGATGAACGATGAGAATAATACTTTAAACAGTGGGGCATTAAGTACCTACTAGTAAACTAGGGGGTGTAATCGACCACTCGTTCGTAAACTCGTTTGTTCTAAAACGTACATAATATGAATTTGTCTGCGGTTTTAGACATCGACACACCTCCGAATGCAATAACTGAGAGGTATTACTTGCTACTGAGGCGTCAACAGACCTGTCCCAGGTCGCCGTCGCCGCTAGAGTAGCGAAAGAGCCTTCGTCGGAGCCGTCCGATGCGCCCGCGCATAGTTAGGCCCACAGCTGGTGCGGGCCCTCGAAGCCAATATCCACAACGAACCCGAACACGGGAACAAAATACATAACAATATGAGTCTATTGTGACTCCCTTACAAGGATCCTTAAGATCCTTAAGAGTAATTTAGTGCCGGAAAACATAAAGTTACCCCAGGCTCAAAAATAAAATTTCGTAATAATAAAGTTTAGGCTCGATAACCGAGAGCGCCCGCGGCCGCGACAAGAAAGCGGCGACGGCGCGGCAGCAACTCAGCGCCTTCGTGGCGGTCTTCCGCGCCGCAACACGTACTTCAACGAGGAGAATACCATATTCATCTAATATCTGAGTGACGCCCGCCGCACACTCTTGCGATCTTTATTTTATGGACTCGAAATCGAGAATAAAACTGATAATAATAACGCCTAACGATAAGGCGTCCCTGAATGTCGTCCGTAACACTCACCGAAACGAAACGCTATTCGGAAGTACTGTGTGCGAATTGGCTCCATCGACATACCCCTTGCTCGGCCACGCGAGCCCGGGGAAATGGCCGTCTTCCCCCGCGCCGGCCATCACCGGGCATCCGCAGCGAGCGTCGGCCAAGCAGCCCCCGCGCCGCGGAAGCCGCCGGCGCCGGCCCGCAGCCGCGCCTACATAGTCACCTAAGTGACTCAGGTGCGCCACGTTGGTCGCGGACAATTATTTTATAATTAATTGTTGGCATTGATTCGGGACGGTTTAGAAGTCCCATTCTATAAGTCTGTGGCACAATATCTATGTTGCCCCTGGTATAGACAAGTATTCTGTCTCCTGACCAATACCAAACTTTTTACTCCTGACAAAAAGAAGGAGTCCCCTAGTCCATTAAAATGTTAGTAGATTTGGGTGCGATTTTAGAGTGTTCAGCCGAACACCTTGCATTGGGCAGGCGGCAGCCCCACATACCTAATAAATTTTTATCTAAAATATTCCCGGCACCTAAACCGAATGGGAAAAAAGATTCATCGTAAATCTAAAATCACAAATAAATTTATACCGACCACGTATATCGGACCACAGAACCATTTCAAAATAAATTCCAAGAAACACATTTTTAAATATGATAAATTTAAAATTGTGAACCATAAAAGCTTTAATTCGATGGCAGAATTTACAAATTTTCAGCCTTACCGTATTAGTATCTCGGTTGCCCCGCGAGGGTTTACTAAAGTGACGACTAAGGTCTTCACCTTCATAAGGTCTCAAGGCTCAAAATCCATGCTATACTTAGACGATATTATTTGCATTGGCAATGACTTCGAGGAATGTCTAAGCAATGTTAACGAGGCCCAGATTACTTCAATGTCTCGGATTCATAGTCAACGTTAACAAAAGCAACTTGCAACCTAAAAATATGTGTAAAATTCTAGTGTTTATATGTTTTAATTTTGAGAATTTCACTTAATATTTTTTAACTGGAGAAAAGCGACATTATAGCACAATCAGTGTATATATTTTCGTCTCTTCCCCGTTGCACAATATAAGTTCGCTCAACTTATTGCGCTGTCAGTAGCAGCTTGTCCAGCGCTACAATACAGCTGATTGCACACAAAATGTTTTATCTATTGTTAAAATATAATAGCTACTTAAACTTTAGCATAAATATCCCCCCGTTCTACGTTCTTTGAGGATCTTAATTGATGGGCGCAAAACATTGGCCCTTTATTGTCCCTCAGGACTTCATTATGTAAACGAAAACTTTACTTATGGCTCTCGTACTGACTGGGGAACCGTCTATGGCGACGATTGGGTCAACGGGTGTTGGAAGCAATGTGAACTCGAGATTTACTAAACCTAAAAATGTTGCATCATACGATAATAATTGTGCTATTTTGGTACGAGTAGATAACACCACAGCCATCAGCTATGTAAATTGTCAAGGAAGTATTGAATACCTTTATGCAAAGAATTTAGCGCGGCATATTTCGTTATGTTATATTAAGGCTGACGAGGACTCAAGAGAGTATAAAGGACATAGAGTGGAAACTCTCTGACTCGGCTTACCGATAGATAGTCCACACTGTTAGACAGACTATGATTGAGGTATCGGTAGATTACCGATTTCATGTCTCGCGTCAATGCCGACTGTGAGCGCTATTTATCCTGCAAACAGGACTCGGAGGCTATCGCAGTAGATGCGATTAATCTCATTCATTATCACTTGCCGCACTTCTCTCGATTTGCAATTTTGATTGCAGAATAATACTGATCCATATGAAGATTCTAACGAATTTGTGATAACATTTTAAGTAATTGTTTTAATACGAATGCTTCGTATGACACTTTGAACAATCATCGTTCAGCTCCGTATCCCATTTTGGTCCCAGTTAGGATGTTCGAATTAAACGATCACTAAAAGGAGCTTTCAATTACAATCCAAGCTTGCCTAGGTATACTGCCACTTGGAATCCACGAGAGTGTATTGGATAACATTTCAAATTCGGTCCCGTCCGAATAAATAAAACATAATAAAAAGTTTAAAAGCCAAAACATTAGGAATATTACTGGCCCTGTGTACCACACACACACAGGGTACAAACGCTTTTAAGGATGATAATATTAATTTAATACCACCTCAAATAGCATTAAAATCATAATTAGTTACAACATTAGGGTCAGGACGCTAGTAACCAGGGCTCTTTCGTAACTAATTTACGCATAACCCCTTCCATCACACTCGAGGAGTATTTGATTAGAATCAAGCAACTCAGTACTGGCACATACTAAGTATCTCTTTCTGCCGTGCAAACCACACCATAAACAAGTCACGGACAAACCATTAGCCAATGGATTGGCAGGGTGATGACAGAGAACAGTGTGTCATGGGTCCATGTGCTGTGGCTCGGTGTGGCCGGCGTCCGGTGTCCGGCGCTGGGGCGGCGGCGTCTCCGCAGCGGAGCGCCCGCAATGCGCTGGCCGCAAGGACCAGCACATCGCGTTTTCGCCAGATAATATATCAGGCCGATCGCTAATGTCGGCCGATTTGTTAAACCCGTTTGCTTTCTTAATAATAAATTAACCACATTGTCCATTATGTAATATGTTTCATTTACGGTTGATACCGTATAATTAATACATTGTTTAAAATGTATGAATAATTAATATTTTGTTTAAAATTTGCAAAACTTCCCTCTCCAAACATCTACGTTGTGAATTATCTTATATCTGAAGAATGAAGCGACGAAATATAATATATGATCAAACGAACTTCGCGAAGTTCGATCGATATTATATGAGTCGCTTCATTCGAAGATATAACACCCGCCCGCCCATATTCCCAGGCGTGGGGAAGTTTCGCATAGTATCTCTAAAAAGAATGACGTAAAAATGGCGGCTGGCTGTATCGATACGTAGGATCGAAAAAAAAAAAAAAAAATGATCGATTGAAAACAAATCGATTTTACTTTAAATAAACGTGCGAAGCTACCTTGTAGGCTGAAGGGACTACGTTGTGAATTATCTTATATCTTCGAATGAAGCGACTCATATAATATCGATCGAACTTCGCGAAGTTCGTTTGATCATATATTGTAATGTGTTTCGTATAAAGATACTTCCTAGGTACCAACTTGCCACTTTGACGTGTAACTCTGTTACTAATAAAGTATTTGTATTTGTATTTGTATTTGTAACCTTCTGAAGCTTAGGCCTCCCGCGGGAACATTTTCGGTTTAAACAGTTATTTCCCGCGTATCCCTTGCATGTAACTGAATGCAACGCACCTCGTCGCTCAACACAGGTCGTCGCAGCAGCAGTTTGATCAGGAACAGGCTCTCCTTGCGGTCGATGGGGGAATTCAACAGGTTGACCAAATATTCATAGTGCAGGCTCCTTGTGTCACTGTGAACGAATAGAAATACATTTACGATAAATGTGGGTACTAAAATGCAGGGACGTACAGAGTTCAGGCTTTAAGAAAGAATATTTTTTTGATTAATTATCGAATAAAAAAAAAGCAATTAAACAAAAATTAATATTATATTAAAAGTAGCCTGTATCTTATTTTAGACCCTAAACCTCGCTACCTACAAAATTTCATCTAAATCCGTTTATGTGTCACCTTTAGGCGTGAACTGGTAACAAACATATACACAAAAACTTTCGCACTTATAATATTAGTAGGATTAACAATTTTTCGGAGTCTGACTGCTGAATGACTCTAGGTACTGTGCGCTCGCGAGTTCACGTCCTTCGGGCACGACCGCCTAAATAATTCGAGTTGCAACTATTGAAGGCTTGATAAGTCGCCATCTGAGACCGTAATCTGCCTGAGTCATTGTTCCCCGATAAGTATAACCTTGGGGTCTTCAAATCAAGAGTGAATAGATATCTTCTAGGCACGCATGCTACATCTTCGACCTCATCGTCGCTTTCCATCAGGTGAGTTGAGGTCAAATGCAAGCCTATTGATAATTAAAAAAAAACCTTAGTTCGAATTACAAATTGAACATCGGTAGTTCCCATTGGTTGTTGCTTCGATGAATTATTTTCGAAACAAGATTGTGCCATCTCACTCGGTTTGTATAATCTGTTCATGTAGGACGGTTGGGCCCGATGGACATGAACCGCGCGCGATTTGTAGGTAATAATTACGTGACTGAAATAAGAGGGTACGCGACCCAGGGATAATCGTCATACTAAGAATATTCCCCAACCTCCCCCATAGATCCATATTCAATAATATTCATACACACACCATTCTCTTATTTTAAGTACTTATTTCTATTTCTTTTTTTTTAATTACCTGAATTTAATCTACAGCGAAATTGATATGTTGCTACCCACAGTACAGTTTTACCTAAGCATAGATTCATCCTTAGATACAATCCGGCCCCACGATACAGGCCCGCCCTAGTGCGGAGGCCATAATAACCTTTCAATTTATTTGTAACACTAGTTGATGTACTGGAAACGTGTAACAACATAATATGAATTAAACTCCTGACTGAATATGTATTAAATTCGACGACCAGAGTGGTTCAATGGTCAACATGCCGGTCTGCCACGCACGGGTTCGATTCCCGGCCGGGCAGAAATTGAAATGATGAATTTTAATGTCTGTAACGGTCTGGGTGTTCTATGTATAATAAGTATGTATTTAAAAAGTATTTAAGTAGTATATCAGTTATCTAGCACCCATAGCACAAGCTTTGCTTAGTTTGGGGCTAAATGGCGCTGTGTGAATTTGTCCACGAATATTCTTCTTATTCTTCATTCTTCTAACTTGTTGTATGTGTATACTCACCCGTCCCGGTCGTGTGGCCAGCAAGCCACCGCGTCGGCGAGTGCCCGGCGGCGGGCGGGCGCCGCGGCCAGCGACATCAGCCGCGGCAGCAACGCACGCCGGCCAGACGCCGACACCAGGGCATCCGCTGTGTAGTTAACACCAGGGGCCTTACCATGAACTCTTATAGCAGGACTTTATACTTAGAACGAGACAGCGCTATACGTGCCACATAAGCTTGTCTCGTTCAAACCGAAAGCAATTCTGTTTAGGTCCTGCTATAAGAGTTCATGGTAAGCCCTCAGTAGCCGTATTCACAATGGCTCGGAAATCGGATTCGGACACGGAATCGACAAAGGACCCCGCAAAAGTCCTTAGGAAAATGTGGTTTCAGTTATTTTGATGAAATGTTCATGTTATAGAGAGTAGAGTTTCCGTGGAAACTATCGGGATTCTGAATAATTCTGAATCGATCGACACGGATTCGCCGCTCACGAATTTCGTGTCGAATCGTTCGGAATCGGTTTCGAATCATTGTGAATACGGCTACAGTTTTGCAGTCTTACACAACACACACTAAGCTATTGGTTTTTATAAGACGGAGGCGAACGAACGGGGGGCTGTCATTTTAATAAAGCTCAAACTAGAACCTATCCCGATTATAAAGTGTCGAACAGCATGGAACTATAATGAAGAAGTATTCAAGTTTTTTTTTATCGTGTGATGATAAATTTATGAGTAAATGTAAACTTAAATATTCTGTTTATAGACAAATTTCGATTTTTTTTCCCTCTGAGTTGTCTTAGTTTTGATCTTAATTTTAACAATGGCAATATCCACATTAGAAAACTGCTTCATGGCGTGAGTTCGTTCGTGGCATTGTCGAGGATTCTCATACGAAAGAGAAAGAAGTATGAAATTAATAGAAAAACACCAATGCGACTTTCTTTCATAGTACATAAGGATTAATAAAAAAGTGAGCACTCACCCGTGATCTCGTCGAAGTCCAACTCCGGCCAGTCGCTCCTCCACAGGTCGATGGTGTACCGCGCTATCTTCTCTACGTCACCCGAGTCCTCTATTAAAATGAAGAAAAGTGTTTATTGAATGAGTGTTCACATACATACATAAAGCTCACCCTGTGGGACACGGGCGGAATGAGGAATGAGTGTTCACGACCACACTAATCCACGAGGTGGCGCTACTGCGGCGTTAAGGTCTGCTTTCAGAATGCTGTCGCGCCATTGGACAGACACAACAGCCGTAAAATCTGTCTAGAATAATTTGTCTTATTTAGTTAACAAATATGGTGTACTAGCGACCACAATTTATGGGATTGAGATATGCCTGAAAAATCATAGACAAATAGATTTCCGAATGTCAATACGTCAATGTTTATGTTTTTTTTTGTTAAATCTGTGGCAGTAAGTGATGGTGAAATTTATATTTTTTAAAGTATTTAGAACCATAATTTGCAACGGCATTAGTAGAAATTCACATTCCATGTGTTTCTTATGTAATTTAAGAAACAGTGTACGTAGCGTGATTGATACGGCAAGTCGTGACTTTGTTAATACAGCTTGTTTACCAAATAAGACAAGTCAATCTGGACAGATTTTAAGATACCGATCTCTTCCAGCCAATGACAGCTTTATTAGTAGCGCCATCTTACGGATTCGTCTGATCACGAAAACCCTCTTGAAAATTATCTTTTCAAATGTCAAAAAGTACACGAATTAAAAGGGAAAGCTAAGCAAGACCCACCTATCCTTTCCCGCTGACTGAGTGACAGCAGCCAGATCTGTTTGTGCGGAGACAGTTTGTGCAGCGCGGCCTTCGCCAAAACCTTGTCCAGCAACTCTTCGGAGAACTTTATGCCTTCCTTGTGGTAGAGGGTCAGCCGGGTCACTAAGGTGTCTATCGCGCTGGAAGGGAAGGTTGTTTTAGTTTTACGACACTTTTGGTACCTAACCGGCTGAACAGTTTGGAGACTACGCATGTTACACATCGGATTTTAGTGAGACTTTTTTAAATATGTACGAGTATTTATTTAAAGAAATTAATATTGGAACTAGCTAATAATTTGTAATCAGCTTTTATACTTGATATCAGTAAACGAAGAAGGGGTCAGTAATTTTATCTACGACCGTTCGTTGAAAGGATGTAAGTGTAAAAATGGAAATCCCGTTCTCTGGCGATGGTTAATTTTGCCTAACTTAGAGCTGATTAACCTTGGTCAAGTGTTTAGTATAGTTAACAAGTGACCAACTACACCGGTGTAAACCGATCGGACAGTAGCGAGTCCGTACAGCGTACTGTCAAACGCCACTGTTTTTGACTATTATAAACCAGTTTTTAGACCATTTGCTTTAAAGACATTACGCTTTTTAGACGCTCTGCATCATAGACATTCTACTTAGCCTTTCTGATCAAAATCACTCCATCCATCGTACCCATAATCGTCGAGGCGATCGTCCACGATATGTTCGAAGACCCGGTGCGTGGTGACAGCCGCGTCGATTCCCAGGCACTGCAGGAGAGCGGTCAACGCGGAGGGCCGGAGCCCCGCGGCCACCAGGCGGCCGGCGGTGGCTACCACACGGTTGGGCTCGCCGTGCGACATTTCCAGCTCTCTGGGTGGATGGGAGAAGATAATGAATTCGGGTGAAGAATAAATTATTCATACAAAGAAAGAATAAAGAAAGAAACATTTATTACTCATGGACGCCACGACACAGTCATTTTACAACACCATAACATGACAAAAATAAAGTAGTAAGAACACTGAAACAATTACTATGTTCCTAGTCAAAGCCCAAGACTTTTCTTTCACTATGCCGGTAGTGCATTGACATCGCGTATTTATGTACCTCTATAAACATTACATGAAATACAAATGTATGGAATCGTAAATGCTATGGACGACAGTACTTTGCTTTCCATCATTTTGTAAAGGACAGCTTTCTGAGGGTAATGGTATTCCCAAAGCTTTCGACTTTCTTTACGTATGTGTTATGCAGTCGAATTCGCCATTTTCGAAATCCAATAATGACACACTGTGCTTAATTTACAAACAAGAGCTTGCATTTTATCCTAGAAAAACTACATCGCTTTGAAATAAAGCAGAGAAAAAAGAGAGAGAGAGAGAGACAGAATGAGACTTACGGCCACATCTCGTCCCTCGGTAAGCCGCTAGCCTCGATGATTCCCTGCACGGTGTCCGAATGGAAGTTCTCCAGGAAGCGGGCCCATCGCGACATCTCCTGCCCCACTTGGGCCCAGGTTTGCTCGCTGGGGGAACCAAATAGTACAAGTTAAATCAAATAAATGAGCTGGGACTAATTAACACAGCGCCATCTAGCCCCAAAGTAAGCAAAACTTGTGTCATGGGTGCTAGATAACTGATAAACTACTTATATACTTTTAAATACGTACTTATTATACATATAACACCCAGACCCGTAACAGAAATTAAAATTCATTTCAATTTCAGAATGAGAAAGGAATCAGAAGGAAACAAAAGTATCGAACTCTTGTGTGGTAGAACCACTGAACCAGTCAGGTCGTCAGTTTAATCATGAACCAAGTAATCAAGTACATATTATCATTTATTAGTCATTTTAGTGCTCTCTAAGATATGTATGATGATTGATCAAAATGGCAGGCAGTGCTCACCTCTGTTTTACTTTGATCTCGTTCTCTTGTTCTTGCTGGCAGTAGTCCACCGCTTGCATTATCATCAGATTTCTTGTCGCTGCCGGGACTCTACAAGGATAAAATAAAACATTTTTAATCAGTATATAAAACAAATATTATTTTATTCTCTAAAGCCTGTCAAAGCGTGTAAATTATTGTAGTATAAAAAAATTTACATAAACTGACAAATAATCTTTGCTCTGCAAGACGAGGGAACACCGAGGAAGCTTTGTATAGACTTTGCCAAACCAATTTTCAAATGGATAGGCAACAGAAATCTTTTTCTTATTTGAGTCATATTCTCTCATACAATGCGTGATTTTTCTGAATAACAGGTGAGGGAAGATATTATTATGGCCTGATCTCCCACTATATGCGAAAAAGAACCATGTAAGTGCAAGAATTACCGTTCCAATGCTTCGGAGGTAAAGCAGGTGTTGTTGACGAACTCCAAAAGGTCTTCCTTGCCGAGCTTGTTGAAGTAGCTCGCGCACTGCCGGTACTGCTGCATCCATTTCTTACTGGCGCTGCCAGCCGGCGTCTGAGGTACGCATTTTATTGAATTAATTGAGTTAGTTCGGTCAACGTTGACACAGATGGCGCTGTTAGAACTTTAGATAGAAATCATATAAATTTAGAGAAAAGAAATAACCGTGTAGCGCACGGTTGGGTTTTGAACGTACGTAAAACGGGAAAGGAGGGGATATCTGGTCTGGTACATAATCAGACCTTATAATTCGACTTTTAATGTTTTAGTGCTATGTGAAATTAGACTAAGTTTTTTTTCCATTTCGTTAATATACTCATCATATTTTCTGGTAATTTTATGCACTAGACTTAATTGATATTTAATAATTTATTTCCATAAGTAAACAGCGCCATCTCGTTTATATTCCAGACATCAACAGTTGTATATCCAGGTAGATATACAACCAAAACAATGCAGACGAAACGTGGTCGATGGCCCACTATAAATCGCCGTGCTGACCCTAACACCTGCACGAAGGGAAATTTTGCAAACGCTACAACAAATAAATACGTCATGGCCGAATTGTTTACGATATAGTGTATGCCATCGATGCTCTGAAACAATGAGAAGATGGAATGAAATATAATTATAAAGCACAAATCATATTTCACATGCGTTGAACAACTCAATCAAAGAAATTTGAAAATAACGACGACTACACAACACTCACAAACAGTCGGTTTGTGGCTGAGCTGACATTTTTGTTATCAACATCGCTACATCTTGGATTTTTCGAACAACAAGCAAGATACAGGAATAATCATTTGCTGTCTGCCTGATATAAGACGAATCAAGAGTTTGTCAACGACGGAGTTATTATAAAGAGGCTTCTAAATGGGCAATATTTTTATTGCAGTGGCTGTCATATTGTTACTTAGTCATTCACGGCAAACTTCATGTTCAAACTCTTCTTCTTTTTCCGTGCAATATCCCATATTATCTGTATAATTTGTCTGCGCCATGACATTCTGTCTAAGGTTGTCGGGTCCGGTAGATTTTCATTGTTTATAAGGGTCGAATTCAATCATATTCGAGGGAAGAGAATGACCCGACCCCCACGTCATCACCCGACAGACTTTTAAGTGAGCAAGCACTGCCGATGCCGTACATAATAAAAAAGAAGAAGAATTAATCATTATTCCGCATCAAATAAACCTTTCCCGTATTTAAATTTATTAAATCATAAATAATTTCTATATCGAACTATTAGATAATAACTAAACTATAATTAAACCTTATACAAGTTTAGGCAGATTATGTGGAGGTAGGAGCGCACCATACATTTTTGTCTTTGATGTAATCGTCTATATTATAGTAAGCTTTCTTTACAAGTGTATCTAATAATGCTGAGTCCGGGCCCTTTTTGACATCGTATTACTCCATATTCGAATCGCTTTTTTTGAATAGGTTTTAACTTATGTTTAATTTAGATATACAAATGTAACTTGCTCCATGAGTTTTGTATTATGAGTATTGTGATGTCAAAATAAATAATGTCTATGTCTATGTATGTCTATGTATCTTTAATAAAACTTTTCAATTTTGTATCATTTAAACATAAAAAAAAACTGGTAATTTGTTATATTGTATACAATTTCCCATTAACGATGACTAACGTTCGTTCAGGCGCAAAATATCCACTTCGCAGTACATCGATTCATCATCATCATTAGTACATCAATTTTATTATTATTTCTATGCTTTCTATTATGAATATCACAATTTTTAGCATGATCATTTGTTTTCAGAGATATATTGCGAGCAATAAGTAAATATATTTACTTCTTTGAACAATTCTCTGAGCGAGTCCCTCTAACACAGTTAATAAATAGCTCTTACAACCCTCTATACCCTATCCTCTTACTAAGATGTTGAGCAGAGTGCGGCTGAAACCACTATAGAAATGGCTGGCACTTACTAGGCAACACCGGTCACTGTGTTCCCACTACACACAGCAGTAAACATTAAGAAGCCAATTTACAATAAGATGCACGAGTTTGTGAGCGTTGTACGTATAGTAAATGTTGGTAAATCGTTAGTACGTCTGCGTGTCCTCGGCGGAGGAGCCGCGGGCGCCCGCCGCCAACGCGCCCGCGGCCGCCGCTCTAGCGCCGCTTTACCGGAGACAGAAACAGAGGATTCTGAACGACCAATATTTCTACAGCAATGAGAGGTTCTCAAAATGTATTTTTTTAATGTAATACGGCAGATAAACAAGCAAGCGAGCCACCTGATGAACAGTGGTCATCGCCGCCTATGGACATCAGCAACACCAGGGGCGCTACCAATGCGTTGCGCGCCTCTAAGGATACCTATAATATACCTCTTGACCGATCCCATGCCAGTGGTTCTAGCCGGCTTACTAGTATCTAAGAAACTGGTCAATAGATGGCGCAATTCAGTGATAATATGTCAAACATACACACAAGGACGAATTATATTCAATGAGTTTGGACTTTTTTAATCGGACAAGTTTTACGGGGTGATGATCATTTAGCAACATGGGCTAGCTATACGCAATTTACGACGTGACTTGAGTCATATCTCCTGTCTGACTCTAATTTTATAAATTTACATCCATTCGAAGTATTGACATTTGTATTTTTTTTTCGGTAATATGACATGTATAAATGAATAATGTGCAAAATTATTAATTTGACATGCATACTAAGTAACATTGGAAATATTCTTGGCTAATTTGACATTGTTTACTTAAATGAATGATTTATATTGAATAACTTTACCAACTTGGCTATGTAATTATTGAATTGTATGACATTCCCATAGTTTAAGGTACTTGTAACCTTGTAATTGAATGAGGAATGAAAACCAGAATGTACTAATGTTGACATGTAAATTTCTAATTTATGAAATAAATAAATCTAAATCTAAAAAAAAGAGAAACTCGACATAAGAGTTCCGTACGGCGCCATCTATTTACAAGGAGATAAGTCTTCCTCCTTTAACTGTCAAATTGAAATCCTTATGTGGCTGGAATATTGTTCGCCATTCACGGCAAACTATGTGTCGAATAAAAAAGAACGCTCTGTGCTATAGAGTGCGGCTGAATGCCGCCCGCAGTCAGCTACATATTGCAGTAAAAATATTGCCCGTTTAGAATCCCCTGCAAGCTAAATCCACAATACATAGGGCCTAGAGAAGGAGTCATGGCAATTTCTTCGCCCGCGAAATTTGCACCAATGTTGAGATGTATTTTTACCGATTGCTATGGATATATTGTTACCGATTGGATTGGATGGGAAGGACCATAAAAATTATCGCAACGCGCGAGAAAAAGGAAGTTATTTTTTGTATTGTGTATTTAGATTTATTAATGGCACACGGCGATGCTCGGGGCAGTCGGAACAGTATCGGATGATTTAGCGCTCCCGCTCTAGATATCTTTAGAAACATGAATATAGGTTAATCAGCGTGTAGTTATGAATTATGTACACAGACAATGAGGACGTCTCACAACTTTTGCTAAGCAACTATTTCAGTAGCTTATGATACCACATAATTGTGAAGAAATTTTCACGATATCTTTTAAACCAAAGGAATTATATGCGTTATGGAATCATACTCGGTAAACCTTATTATCGTACTTATAAAGCACATATTTAATTGCGATTGACATTTCCTTCAAACCTTTATAACAGATTACAAAAAATCCGTAAACCTATAGGATTCTATTCTTCTACATGAGACGTCCTCATTGGGGCTAATGATAAAAGTTTTTTATTGGCCATTACGTTTTTATAAGCTTATAATGGGTTATACATGGCTGAGTAAGCGTGAATATGTGTATTTATCGCAAGCATATCAGTATGAAATAAGCCATCAAAGCCCCGCTATGCCCGACCAACAAATAAATTTGTGAGCCACTCTGAATATTTTAGAGATAGGACACACAACGCCACATCTCTTGCTACTCGCAGTAGCGTATGGCCTCCGTAAATCAATGCTCTAGTCAAATGTTTACATAGTATTAGCCCTTTAAGAGGGTTAAAGCCGCTACGGATCTCTACGGCAGGCTACACACCGCTACGCCCGATTTTAGCTAAGGAAGTTTATCACTCTACTTACGCTGAAGAAGTGTTTGGTCAGACACTGCGTGTAGCTACTGTAGGCACAGTGCTAAGCACCTTGACAAGCGTGTCGACCTCTCAACCTTATTTCCATATAATCATCATATCAGTCGAAAGACGCCCCCTGGGCATAGGCCTCCCCCAGAGATCTCCATAAAGGCCGGTCCTGTGCCTTCCGCATCCAGCTGGTACCAGCGATCTTTACCACGTCAGTCCACCATATAATGCTCTCCGTAAAATCCGTGCCTCGCGCCTTACACTCGTGGCTATCGTACGAGACGACTAATGTTTTCGGGGCAAAAATCTAGGGTCTCCGTAGGCTGGAAAATGAGCAGCAGCGTTTTCCATTGTTATATTTACAACATTGCGATCTCCAACCCGCCTGCAAAGCGTGGAGATTACGGTTTTAAGTCCTGCAGTGGACTGTTATCGGCTGTGATGATGATGATCCGCCTGCAAAGCGTGGAGATTACGGCTTTAAGTCCTGCAGTGGACTGTTATCGGCTGTGATGATGATGACGATAGCCACCCAATCGAACCCAAAGAATGTCTCACCCTACTCACGCTGAAGAAGTGTTTGGTCAGCCACTGCTCGTAGAGGGCGGCCTCAACGCAACCTTATTTCCATATATTTCTATTGGTGCCGTTAAATCTGCTACGCACCTCTACGGCAGGCTACACACCGCTACGCCCACCTCGAGCTAACCACACGCCTTCACGTCCCGCTACGGCCGCCTCGACCTAAAGAAGGTATCACCGTACTCACGCTGAAGAAGTACTTGGTCAGCCACTGCGTGTAGAGGGCGGCCTCTTGACGAGTGTGGTTTCAATTCATCCTTATTTTCAAATAATGTTTCGCCCCACATTCATACGTCGTAAAGCCGCTACGCTTCTTTACGGCAGACCACACGCCTCTACGTCTCGCTACCGAAACCTTTTTTTATATTAGACAAGACAGGCATTTGGCCGCCATCTCATCCAATGGTAAGTGACGATGTGGCCGAAGATGGAGCACCCTAGAGAATCTATCACCCTACTCACGCTGAAAAAGTGTTTGGTCAGACAGTGCGCGTAGAGGGCGACCCCTCGGCGAGCGTGGTCATATAATGTCTAGCGTCACATAGCCGCTACGCACCTCTACGGCAGGCTACACACCGCTACGTCTTATTACGCCCGACCCAACGCCAACAATCTGCCACCATACTCACGCTGAAGAAATGCTTGGTAAGCCACTGCGTGTACAGCGCAGCCCCGGCAGCGGTGGGCAGCCTTAGCGCAGCCGGCGCGGTCCGCAGGAACTTGACGAGTAGGGCGGCGCTCTCGGGACGCATGATGCTGGACACGTGCGCGTGGAGCTGGGACCGCGATGGGGACGACACGATGAGCTTGTAGTCTAGCTCTGTGGGGGAGGGGAGGGGGGAAGTATGAATGAGTGATCAGGTTATCGCTGTTCAGTGCTGAACGTGGCCTAGGTTTAGCAGTGGACGGCGATGGAAGGCAGGAGGAAGGGGGTGGTATTTTGGGGCAATCTTATGGAAAGTATGAATTAGTGATCGGCTTATCGCCGTCCACTGTTGAACGTGGCTTAGGTTTAGTAGTGGACGGCGATTGAAGGCAGGAGGGAGGGGGGTATTTTTGGGCAATCTTATGGAAAGTATGAATTAATGATCAGCCGTATCGCCGTCCACTACTGAACGTGGCCTACGTTCAGCAGTAGACGACGGTCTACTGCTGAACGTAGGCCTTCCCCAAACAAAGCTATTTTTCCCGGTCTTGGGCAATCCGCATTTATCATACCCGCCACCTTTTCAAGGTCGTCGATCCTTTTTAAACCTGTAGTTATTGTAAAGACAATTGATAACGCCTCGTGTCTGTAATTACACTAGTTCTCTTACCCTTCAAACCGAAACACTACAAGTCTACAACTTATGTTTAAGGGTTTATGTTGGAATAGTATCCAGTCGCCAATGTTTGCAATGGAGAAAAAAAAAAGTAAATAACCGATGTCCAAAATTCTTGGATATTATATTTTTGCGTCGTAGATTAAACACTTCATTAGCGCGATATAGGTTTGCCAGCTGTTATTACTTCCTCGTTCGAATGATTGAGATCACAAGCATTATTAGTTGGGAGAGAAATAGATATCACGATTTGTACCAATCCAAGATGACTCCCTATTGTTTATGGGATCTTACCTATTACTATACACGGAGATTAAATTCAAGATCAAAAGAATAAACAAATTGCATCTATAAAAAATCACAATTCACACAAATCACATTCAAAATAAAATAAAATTGTATAAATATAAAAAAGCACCATTTTAAATAATCCGCCCCTTGGTTAATTTTAAAGGGGCAATTTATTTACACTTTTGATCTTAAATTTCATCTCCGAGTTTAAGGTAGTCAGGCGATCCAGTCCAAACTAAACTCTCTTCTGAACCCACCTGCCGAAGCGGCCTTGGCCTTCTTCAACAGCTTGATATGCTCAGCAGCCGTCAGGCCGTGTAGCTGGAGCGTTTCGTCCAAGCTCTTGAGGAGCGCGAAGTAGTTGATCAGCTCGTTGTGCTGGGTACCGCTTAGCGAGGGCCAGAGACCGTCTCTTATTCTGGAAAGGGAGTGACAAGTTTTATCCTCTATTTATTTATTTGATATAACATCGATAGTAACGCACTACAATTTAGACAGTAGTAGTACACGTTCTAGTCAGTGCAAACTGTCTTTACAGGTATACACAGCATGGACTATAAACCAAGGTGTTTAAGTTCAAAGCAGGCCAGACAGGCATGCTACAATTTAGTTTATGCGTACAGCCAAAAACACTGCTAACCTCTGACCCAGAATTGATATCGATGGTAGACATTGGCTAGTTCGCATTCGTAGAGAGCTGTTTTGGTATTGCCATGCCGAACGATTCATGCAATAACGTGCGGCATTTTTCATGTGGCATGCCACAATGGGTCTGTGTATTTATCGGACCATAGAATGACACATACTACATCGACCGGCACATTACGTTAACGATTGAAGTATGCGTCAAGGCGACCCATGCCTTAATGTGTGCCTCTGTCGTGAATGGGGCTTAAGGTTGACCGACACGATCATGCCAATCAATGGCCAAGTCACTCACCGACGATGTTGCTCTGACGTAAATGGGGCTTAAGATTGTAAAAACGACACGATCACGCCAATAAATGGCCAAGTCACTAACCGACCATGTTGCTTTAGTCGTAAGCGAGGCATTAGGTTGTGGACCGACACAATCATGCCAATCAATAGCCAAGTCACTCACCGCTCATAGACCCGTTCCCCCTGCGGTACGGTGGCGGGCGTGAGCGCGGCGAGCGAGTTCTCTCTGGCGTGCGCCAGCCACGCCTCCACCGGGTCCGCGTACTTGGCGGCGAGGGTGCACGCGAAGGACAGGTGCTGTAGGTTGGCGGACCTGGGGATAAAACATTTAATCAGTAGCCGTATTCACAATGGCTCGGAAATCGGATTCGGATACGGAATCGACAAAGGACCCCGCAAATGTTCTTAGGAAAATGTGGCTTCAGTTAATTTTGATGAATGTTCATGTGTTATAGAGAGTAGAGTTTCCGTGGAATCTATCGGAATTCTGAATAACAGTTTTCGAATCGATCGACACGGATTCGCCACTGACGATTTCGTGTCGAATCGTTCGGAAACGGTTTCGAATCATTGTGAATACGGCTACAGGTGGTAGGACTCGCTCACTCGCTCGCTCCCACCGCCTTATCTATTTCTGCCGCGAAGCAGCAGCGCTTGCAATGTTGTGTTCCGATTTGAAGGATAACTTAGCCAGCGAAATTACAGGAATGAGGCATTTCATCTTACAGCAGTTTTCACAAAGATAGCTTCGCAGTGCGCTTAAATGGTGCGCAGCGCAACTAATCTCGGACCCACGCAACGCTGTCAGATTATTAAAAACAAGCACTAAAAAGCACAACTGATCCACTTGGGAGTCCTATTTTTGAAACCGCTCGCATCCACGCAAGTGCTCGCCTTCTTAAAATGTTTTTTCTATCTCTAGCGACTTACAATAAGTGTGAAAGAGATAGTGGAGGTGAGTGATTTCAGATATAGGGCCTTAGTGCCTATTAGTATGGTCCACCCAGATAGTTAGCACAGATAGTAAATACCGAGTCTCTTTCCTATAGCCGCCATCGAACATGGCCGATCCGCTCCAATCGGAATTTGTCAGCCGCGCTCGGCCAGAGCTGGTAGTTTGGCACGGACAATCTGTTTTCTACATGTACAGGCTGTTACATAATACATTTATGAAGCCGTGAACTGGATGGAGTGCTAAACGTATTAAAACGATAGGTACAACTATTCCACGCACGACAGAAATAATTGTAGCTATCGTTTTAATACGTTTAGCACTCAATCCAGTTCACTGCTACATACATATATTATGTAACAGCCTGTATACCTAGTGTATACCCCTAAGGACACAGCTGATCTCTGACACAAATTTTCTTTATGTTCCATCAAAACCGCTAAAATAGGTACAGCTTCACAAACATAACTGACCCGGTGACGACATCGCTGTTATTGGCATTGTCGTGTAATTTCAAATACGTTTCAAATTGAAGTATCACAATTTTTATCACAGTTACAAGTTTTTATTTTAGCCTAAATCTAGTACTTATGAATCGAAAGGTCCACGCGACATGTTGACAATTGATATACCAAGCAAAGCGATAACTAATTTCGATCACCTCTACATCGCCGAAATAGCTCAGTTGGGAGAGCGTTAGACTGAAGATCTAAAGGTCCCCGGTTCAATCCCGGGTTTCGGCAGAAAACTTTTTTGTTTTTTCTGGTTTATATTTATTATTTTACAGAACTGTTATTTTATTTTTTCAAGGAGACTTATAACGGTTTTCATAAAAGGAAAAAATATTAAGATTTTTAATATACAGGGGGTAATCTCCGACACTACTAGACCGATTTTGAAAATTCATACACCTACATTATTCCTGAGTGTCATAGGCTATAGGCTAGGTTTTTATCCTAGAAAAATAATAGGGTCCTGCAGGATTATTAAATGTTTACAGAGATCCGCACTGTGCGCGGGTGATAACTGCGGCGGACGATTGATGAAATGATGAATGTAGTGGCATCACTACATAAGTGAGGTTTTGCGTTGTTCGATTACGTCCTAAAACAACACACATCCAGTGACAATAAAGCAAACATACCTGGCAACCCGGTATATGGTCTCCGTCCTGTAGTCCTCGTCACCATTGAACATGAGTCCGTTGACATTGAACCCGAGGCTGCGTAACTTCTCCACTTCTCCGGCCGCGGTGAGGCGCGCGATGCATTGCTGTATCACCTCCATCTGGTCCGAGGACGCGTTCTTTTGGGCCAGCGTTGTACGCGCCATCTATAAGGGATACACTGGATGACGAATATTGTCTACAGAAATCAGTTGTTCGAATTTATGTGAAATACAATTTACCTAAATCTGCCTATGGACATGTTTAACTTTACTAAATCTGAAAAAAGTCATTTCATTTGATTTCATTGTAACTTTGAAGTGGGCGGTAAACCAGAACTTTGGAATTTTTGCAAGTCTGTGTTTTCTAAAGGGGCTTCTAAACGGGTAGTAGTATCTATTGTTTTTTAGTGCAATGTGGCTAAAAAAACAATGGCTGGCATTGCCGGCAACCATTTACAAAAAAAACTTTTATTTAGTTTCAGCCGCAATCTATTGTCGCATAGTGCATAATTTTCTTGAAAATGCTTTATCATGGCCGGGCTATTATTGCCAGTGATGCAGCCATACATTGCAGTAAAAATATTGCCCGTTTCGAAGCCTCTTCATTATAATTGTTTTACGAGTAAACTTTAGATTTTCACTAAAAGCGAATAATCAGTAATTCACGCTGACGGATTTAAAGTCTAACGTTGAGACTTTGATAAACAATAAAGATGAAATATATATATTTTTTTTTATGTTATCCGGCAGACAAACAGGCATGCGGGCCACCTGATGGAAAGTGGTCACCGCCGCCTATGGACATCAGCAACACCAGGGAACCGTCGCTAACCAGAATGAAAAATTTCAATAAATCCCAGATTTTCCACTCCACAAGCCCAAAACCACGAACCTTAGACGGCTTAGTGAGATACACGTTGTCCCTCAACTCTGGGGCGTTGCACTTTATCAGCGTGGCATACAGAGCGGCGGCCGCTGCGGTGGAGCCGCGCAAGCCTGCACCAGCCCCACTGGAGGTACCGGTACTACTGGTACCGGTACTACTGGTACTGGTACTACCGGGGGTACTGGTACTACCGGGTGTACTGGCATCACCGGCCACGTGGAGCAGGCAGGCCACGCTGAGAGCCGTGTCCTTGTAGAGGATCTCTTCGGCGCATTGTTGGACCACTGCGGGTTGAGAGGTTAAGATTAGCGAGGAAAATATCATGGTATGTATACAGGGTTCAAATTAAGCCTTGCCTTGTGATTTTCGCGAAAAAGAATTCAGCTATTTCATACAAAATTGAAAAGGAATACTGCTAAAATGTATGAAGCAGCTATATTTTTCGCGATTTCAGCGTTGGTGCCGTAGTAAAAGTTGTTTGTAATCACGAGTACATGCGTACCTCTTGGTAGTACACATGTCGAAGAGCGTCTCGGTCGCACGCGTATGACGAAATACGAAGCCGAAACTAGCCGATGTGCATTATTTACTCTTGACTTTTCATACAAATCGGATATAAGGACCAATCGAGAACTGAATGATTTCGAGCAGGACCATTACCGTAACATGTTCGGGAACGGGACAATTTTTTCGCAGTCCAAAATCCAACAGATGGCGCTAGTGAGAAGTGAGGTCCGTCGTCAAAAAACCGTTGTGTGTATTACTTCAACATACTACAAAATAACGCTGTTCTATTGGACAGAAATAACTGCTGTAAAATGACGGATCTATTCTTCCCAATGACAGGGCTTTATTTTATTTAAATAGTGAAAACCCTCATTTGATTCATCTCTCGCCTCCAAGTTTCGATTCCCCGACATTGAACCGTCGGAGGTTCGATGTCGGTTTATACGGAGCGGTAGAACTATATGGGACTATCTAGCAACTTTACTTCATGGGACTATCTAGGACTACAAGATTATGTGACAATGGGACGATCTGGGAACCGGATAAACCGCGACCGGGACAAATTATGATGACCTTTAGATAATGCATGACGAATAACCAAACCAATATGACCCACCTCGACACTCCAGGTTATGGTCGCCCCTGCCATCGCAATTCTGTATGTAGTACCACTTTAAGGCGGCTTGGGCTCTTGGCTCGGGCTGTCCGCCGCCGGCGAAACGGTCGTAGCCGTAGTGGGCGGTGGACGCTTCGATGTCGGGGTATATGGAGCGGTAGAACTCTTGGCAGCGCACCGCTTCCGTTTCCGGGGGTTGTTTGTCGGGGCTGTGGAATTGAAAATTGAGTTAATCGATACTTTTAACGAGATTAAAGGGCCATAACAGGGATGTAACTTATAACGCTTCAACTATAAATCCATGGGTAAAACGGCTCGGCCATGTGTACTTTCATAAACGTTAAACTAGAATCGAACCCGATTTTAAAGTGTCAAACAGCATGGATCTATAATTTTACGAGTTCGTCCGTGGTATTGTCGATGGTTCTCATACGAAAGAAAAAAAAAGAAATATGAAACGATAAAGAACGACGAGAAGACCTATACGAAAGATTAAAATATCACGGACTAACTCACGACATTGCTGGTTGACATTTCATAATTAACTTCAACCGCGTTTGACATTTTGCTAAATTAGGCTTCAGTTTAAACCACTGCCAAGTTACTTACAAAACAGATGGCTTCTAACAAATCCTGTTAACAAGTCACCAATCCCAACCTCACAATTTTTTGTAATACTTTAAATTTGGAAGAATTATTCAAATTTTAAGTTTCAATTTAGAGCATTAGAAGAACTTACGTAACGGCGGGCTTGCTCTGGAATGTATCCAACAAGTATTTCAGGAGCGGTGCCTTCTCAGGCTCCACTATGTCTTTTTTCTCTATCACGGGCTGGAAAAGAATTAAGCACGTTTGGTCAATAATATGAAATTGATATCCCTAAAGGTGCAGTAGAAGATTGTGTGGCGTTGTATCTGTATTTTCTCAAACTATTACATAATGGTACATGTTACTGATATTTTCTGGTCTGGGAAGCAGCTCTGGATCCTAGTTCTAACATACAACGTACCGCCTACGATAAAAGACTGAGCCGTTATTTGTTCACTGACATTGAATCAACAGAATCACAGCCTTGAATAATAGCTTGTATATCTAAAGCTGTTACTCTGATTACACAGATCGTTGAATGAGAAAGTTTCCAAATTTTTTTTCAATTGAATATAAAAATTTGAGTCAAATAAAACAAAACGATGAAAATTTTTGAAATATCTCAAGTAACCTAAAAGTTATGAGACTTTAAAGTTGCGATTGCAAGATTAATTTCATTAGGGGCAAGAATTCGTTCGTGACGTCACCAGGCCGCCTATGGGGCTACCCATACACTGAAACTCTTAGTGACTGTATCTTCGGAACCGTAATAGCTAGACACTTGAACCACCAGACACAAAATGTGTGTTATTATGGCCGCTATAACAACAAATAATAATAATCGTCATTAAATAAAAATAAAGGACCCCCCTTTCTCGCCACTGGTTAGGTGTGCCTCCTAATATCGTTGGCGAAGCGAGGTTGACCAAGGTCAAGGTTAAATATGTAAACTTAAATATTGTATAACTCAGTCATTTATGGACGGATTTCAAAATTTTTTTCACTGGCTTGTTAGTTTTGATCTATATTTTAACACTATGTCATTAAATATGGCAATATCGATATAAGAAAACTTCCTCATTCCAGTACCATCCCTATCAGTTTCAAACATATTTAACAAATATAATTTACTTAAATTTATATTTGTAGGTTGCTGTCAAATAACACCACCGCTTAGATGGCCACCGTATCTCTGATTGACTTGACAGATAACAAGTAATCAGAGGCATGAGTTGGACCTTCTCCGTTATCTTCCACAGTACATTTTGGTCATTACGAGTCTAAAAGAGTCCTTAGACTCAATCAAAACTTATAATTGACAAGTAAATCTTCACGTAACAAATACTAATATTATAAAGAGAAAAGATTTGTGTTTTTGTTTGTAATGAATAAACTTATAAATTACAAGACCGATTTAAAAATGAACATGTTTCAACTAATAGGAAGCTACGTTATTGACATAATGACACAGGCTACTTTTTATCCCGGGCAAATAATAGGTTCCCGCGGGAAAGTAGAGTTTACAGAGATCCGGCTAGCGTCCCATATTTAATGAACTTAGCTCTCACCGTGGTGATGGCGTCCGCGAACTCGTCATCAAAAGAGCCCTCCCCGCCGCCCTCCGACATGCTATGTTGCTTCAGCGCCAGACCCATCTGATGTAACTCTTCCAGCTCTAGATTCAACCTGGAGAGACGGTTCATCAAAAACTTACAGAAACAATAAATATATGGCACATTTAATAATAAGGATATTCATAAGCCATTACCAATAACAGTATAAAGTGTGAATAACAATTTCCATGATAGAAAAGAACAGTAAAACACTTTTAAATAGTAAGATGATATTAATGTTTGGATTATGTCAACCTCGGTCTAGGAAACATTGAGTGGCAGAATCACCATAATCTCGAGTAGGTACTGTAATTTCTCATAACCACGATGATGGTTTCCTCCAATCTTGTATTATTCAGAAGTGAACAGCGCATTTTCTTGATAGCATCAGATAATGGACCAGAGAGCTATCTCGTCTCAGTCTCACTCAAGAACGACTACATCATAACTGCCGTAATCAAGTCGGCGTTTATTACGCCACTCGGCCTCGATCACATAATCCGGACTCCTCGACCGTCGCGCCGATGCAACTAGCAACTGAACCACTCAAGTCGTAATACACACTCACACAACATATCCACCCACCTGGCCTTCAAAACATCCTCCAGCTCCCTAACCCCGCAGTGCGCAGCCGAGGCTGCCAACAGCTCTCTCCTCGCCGGCGGGGCCGCGACCGCATGTCCTACGCCAGCCATCCGCGATATCAACCCAGCTGGCCTGTGACGTAATGCAGCAAGGCGTGCAACGGCAGTGTATGCGGCGGCGTATGCGCTGCTGCCGGCGTCATCCTAAATGTCCACTCACCTAGCCTTCAAAACATCCTCCAGCTCCCTAACCCCGCAGTGCGCAGCCGAGGCTGCCAACAGCTCTCTCCTCGCCGGCGGGGCCGCGACCGCATGTCCTACGCCAGCCATCCGCGATATCAACCCAGCTGGCCTGTGACGTAATGCAGCAAGGCGTGCAACGGCAGTGTATGCGGCGGCGTATGCGCTGCTGCCGGCGTCATCCTAAATGTCCACTCACCTAGCCTTCAAAACATCCTCCAGCTCCCTAACCCCGCAGTGCGCAGCCGAGGCTGCCAACAGCTCTCTCCTCGCCGGCGGGGCCGCGACCGCATGTCCTACGCCAGCCATCCGCGATATCAACCCAGCTGGCCTGTGACGTAATGCAGCAAGGCGTGCAACGGCAGTGTATGCGGCGGCGTATGCGCTGCTGCCGGCGTCATCCTAAATGTCCACTCACCTAGCCTTCAAAACATCCTCCAGCTCCCTAACCCCGCAGTGCGCAGCCGAGGCTGCCAACAGCTCTCTCCTCGCCGGCGGGGCCGCGACCGCATGTCCTACGCCAGCCATCCGCGATATCAACCCAGCTGGCCTGTGACGTAATGCAGCAAGGCGTGCAACGGCAGTGTATGCGGCGGCGTATGCGCTGCTGCCGGCGTCATCCTAAATGTCCACTCACCTAGCCTTCAAAACATCCTCCAGCTCCCTAACCCCGCAATGCGCAGCGGAAGCCGCCAACAGCTCTCTCCTCGCCGGCGGGGCCGCGACCGCATGTCCTACGCCAGCCATCCGCGATATCAACCCAGCTGGCCTGTGACGTAATGCAGCAAGGCGTGCAACGGCAGTGTATGCGGCGGCGTATGCGCTGCTGCCGGCGTCATCCTAAATGTCCACTCACCTAGCCTTCAAAACATCCTCCAGCTCCCTAATCCCGCAATGCGCAGCGGAAGCCGCCAACAGCTCTCTCCTCGCCGGCGGGGCCGCGACCGCATGTCCTACGCCAGCCATCCGCGATATCAACCCAGCTGGCCTGTGACGTAATGCAGCAAGGCGTGCAACGGCAGTGTATGCGGCGGCGTATGCGCTGCTGCCGGCGTCATCCTAAATGTCCACTCACCTAGCCTTCAAAACATCCTCCAGCTCCCTAACCCCGCAATGCGCAGCGGAAGCCGCCAACAGCTCTCTCCTCGCCGGCGGTGCCGCGACCGCGTGTCCTGCGCTGGCCACCCGCGCCAACAACACCGCTGCGGGCCTGTGTCGGAGTGCCGCGAGTCTTGCGGCCGCAGTGTATGCGGCGGCGTATGCGCTGCTGCCGGCGCCATCCTCGGCGGCGGCGAGGGCGTACTCGCAGACTAGCTCGAGGACTTGGCCTTCTCTAAGGGGTGGGGGGGGAGGTTTTAGTTTGTGTTTCGAAAAAGTAACGGGCTTGTTTCGATAAAATACCGTATAGTAGGTTTAAAACGTTCATTAGCTAAAATACTGATTAGGCCTTTAGTACGTATTTTAAAATTCCTTATTTAAATTCTGATAAAATACAGATTAGCATCATCATGTTGTCACTCTGACGAATTAATAGCCGAAAACATATAATCGCTTGTGGCCAAGCCAAAAAAAGTTAATAATTCTTGAAATTTGCTATCAAAACGAAGTTTCAAGAAAAATGATAGAAGTCATGGCTGTATAGATGCATTCTCTGAAGCGTTCAAGCTCAAGTGAAGAATGAAGTCACGAGCCAATCACAAAGCGACTAAAATCAACAGTTCGTGTGACGGCGGCCATGTTTGCCACTAATACAGGTTTATCAGAGGTTTATGTCGTGGATCTTCCAACTATCCGCACGAGCCGCTTTGGCTCGACTTTTATAATGCGTACTAAGGAGTGAAATGTGTTGCCTGCGAGTGTGTTCCCTGATCAATATAATCTGGATGCCTTCAAGGCTAGAGTGAATAGGCTGTTCCTAGACAGGCATGCTCCATCATAGACCGCATCGTCACTTACCACCAGGTGAGGTGGCGGCTAGTAAAGTAATAAAAAAATAAAATAAAATAAAAAGTTTAAAGAAAGGATCAGCCTTCTTTATATTATGAAGCCGATAATAAGCGTTTTAGCGCTATTACGCAAACGCATAATGGCATAAATGCGTCATTATCATCTCGACATTATGTTCCGGTTGCGCTCCCGCGCTCCCCCCCATAAACATGAGTAATATTTTATTCAGAACCGTATTTCAGCAAGCAACCCTTCTATAAACCTCCCGTACCTTTTTATAAATAAGACCTTTAAATCTCTACTTCCCCAACTCACCTAGCCTGGTCATCATCAGCTTCGACCCTGAGCAGGCGCGCGAGGTTGAGCAGCTTATGCGCCGACAGGTAGGCCGTGGGCTGCGCGCGCAGGCATTGATCGATCAGCGACATCTTGTCGGAGCATAGGCGGACTGGGGGAGGGGATAGCGGTCAATGGTGGCACGACAGATATATTAGTTAATATATTATATATCACAACCTATAACAGTCCACTGCAGGACTTTGGGCCTCTCTCACAAATGGGGAGGTTATTGCCGTAATCTCCACGTTTAGCAGGCGGGTTGGAGATCGCAGTGTTGCAAATATAACAATGGATAACGCTGCTGCCCATTTTCCAGTTTACGGAGACTCTAGATCTTTTGCCTCTAAACGTTAGTCGCCTTGTACGACACCCACGAGTGTAAGGGGTTGGTGCTATTCTACTCTGCCGGACACCACACGGCTGCTATATATTATATATAGATATATTATACCTTTTAGTGAATATTTTGTGAAATATCTACCTTCATACTAAATTTCGATGTTTAATCTTTAAGGGTTGCTAGCAATGTTGTGTCGTATTCTAGACTAGTTATAGTAAAACTTGTTTAATTTTATATGGAACTGTAGGTCTGTTTGTGAAATGAAATTGCATGTAATATTGTTAAAGACTGTTTGATTCCTGAATAAATAAATAAATAAATTAGGTAAATTCAGTAAAAGGTTTCAGATGCACGTCTTAAAACAAAAAGGTCTATTTTCGAGGAGCTAACATCATATAGGCTCGAGCATCTCGGATAATCACAAACCTTTCCGGAGACGTTTGTAAAAATGAAAGGATTGCTACGGTTCCTGGAGGAGTTAGGATGGAAAGAACAATAGGGTATCTAGAAGTATCACATCCACGAAGAATAGGCGAGTTCGTCGGACTGCTGAAATGGTCCGGATACATCTATCTAAGCCTTCTCCGGATCTATCTATCTCTTGCAATGATAATCTGACAGTTAACAGTCCAAAATGATAATTTAGAACACTGTATTATCAGTTTTGTCAAAACTGATAAAACTGATAATCCACTTACGAAAACTAACTGTTTTCTTTCTTGTGGCAACAACATGTTAGTTTGAAAAGGTAACACGTGCTCGGAGCATTAGAATCGATTCACTTTGGAAACTGTCGAATCTTTTCTTTTGGCGACTGTGCATGCACACATAGTTAAGTTTCTCGGGGAATTCGACAGGGACCACAATTATACGTGGCAGGAAATATCACATATTAGAACTATATAAGCATCTTGGCGTTAATGTTCCGGTTGTGCTCTCGCGAACGAGGGCCCGGGGTCCGCCTTGAACATGATCGAGGGTTTGGCAAATCAGGTAATTACAGTGCAGCGATTGCAATCCGGCCTCATTCAGTCGCCTGAATGTGCAGGTTTCTTCACGATCTTTTCCCTCACCGTAAAATCATCGGTTAGTGTTCAACTAACTCAGAAAAGAGTCATTGGTACATGACCGCAGCGGGATTCGAAACCGGTACCTCTCATTTTCGAGTCGAATACCCTAACTGCTCGGCTACCGAGGCTCTCGGTGACATACTAGAACTATATATTATTAGGAATTATTAAATATTTCACATGTATGAATATGGGAAAGACAAAGGATCGTAGCTTATGGCACTCGATAGCAGAAGCGGAGAAATGGAATATTTGACAGATCAGAAATCATTATGGAAGTTTTAATTACCTTGGATTGGTAAAATCGTCAAATTGAAACCATTCAGTATCTGAAGGGCCGTTATCAAATCCAACTCCTGTTGAATATCGGGGTCTTCATCTTTTATTAGTTGCAGGCAGCATCTGGAATTCAGAGCAGAACTTAGCTTTTAACAGTGCTCTCAAAGTTACCTGAAAATCAGCAAGGCAAAAAAAGCATTTGTCACACTAAAAATGACGCTTGCTTGCAACTGATAGCTTCGTTAGTCTATCCTGCTCTAACAATTGTGAAAGCGATATTATGTTTCACCTCCCTGAAGTTCGTGTTGATTTGATGTTGGCAGAATTGAAATATTCGGTCAGATACTTATCCATGAGATAAATGACTATTGAAAAATAGACAACTGATTAACCCTTTAACCGCCAAGGTCGGATATATCCGACAAAAATTTTCGTGCTCATTTCGCCAAGGACGGATATTTACGACCAAATACCACTACTCGGTTAATCTGCCTTTTTGTTTGATAGCACTGTATTATATTAAAATTATGTTCATAATTTGGTAAATAGTTGATGAAGTAATCATATACAATTGCTTACACTTTAGTTTCTTAATTAGAAGACTTAAAAATAATGTCTAAAGTTGAATAAATTACTGATAGTATTATTCGAAAAGTGTATTGGTGTCCAGCGCCAGTGACGGAAAAATCCGACAATAAGGATGGGACATAAGCAATGATTTACTGGTAGAAAAATCCACATAAATTAAATTATTTCTGTTTATACTTACTAATTTATTATAAAACAAATAAAGCAAATGTTACTCTATAGTAAACACATTTATTTCTATAAATAAATGTGTTAATTTTGTTTTATTTATAATAAATAAAGCTTAAAAATGTCAGTGACTGAATCGACAATTCCCATCCCTAGTCTGCATGTTTAGAAACTAATGTTGCTAGTACACCCAGCGCCACGGACGGAAAAAGACGACCGCTTCTGACGTCATAAACGAGTGCCGCCTTCTGGATTTTTCCATTGGTGTTGTGCTTATGCGTGTTATTATTATGTTCGTGTTATCGATTAATGTGATTAAACATGATTATAGCTGAAGAATTAATACGTATTCTGGAAGGTGATCTGTAGTTAAATATCATTAGAATCTGTCAAGGTTCGATTCGGTAAACTGATATTAATATTGTTGAAATAAGTATAATCATGTTTGTTAAAAAACTGACCAATGTTGTTTGTTAACTATTGCATTTAGATAAAGAATACTCTATAGGACTGTATTGAAAAATAAGAATAACAAAATTCTTTTCATGACCAATTTTATTGTGCGGAAATCAATAAATCTTTCAATATCTGTAAACGCTTTTTGTTTCATTGTGTTACCAAAATACCTGCTAATATTAGAAATAAAATTACAAAGTAACGTTTTCTATCTACTGTCTGTTACGATATTTAGATGAAATTGTAAGCGTTTGAAGGGGAATTACCCATATCGATATACTATTGAACATCACTATTTGTTGTAGGTATTTATTTTTCGTTTTACTGTGCGTGGCGCTGAGGGCACGCCAACTGATTCTAAGCGTGGCGGTTAAAGGGTTAACAGACCGATAAACAGCCTAATAATTTTATTCGCTGAGTAGTTAACAGACATTTTATATGAGGATTGAACAATCGGCCCTTATTCGTCAAATAACTCTTAACTGACAGTTGAAAAATTCAAAAGCTTACTATCCGTCGAATAAACGCTAACAGACTGTTTATCTAAGGGTTGAACAATCGGCCCTAAATCACATTGCCATGTTATTTAAGAAACAACAGCACGACTATCACATGTGTGTCCGCGATACAGCTCGCGCCGCGAAAGAGCGGTTGTTTCCTTCTCTCAATACTAAGATGAAAGAGATAGCAGTATCTTTGTCGCGCTTTTTCTCGCTTATCGCGCACGAGCGCAACTCGTGCTAGCAGTACATTTATATAAAGACAAGGAAATAATTATACACTACAATGACAGCAGTAACGACGATATAGTATAGTGTTGTATACCCGTGCCATGAGAAGTAGTGCAACGGTCACACTCACCGTAAGCTATGGCTGCTGTCATAGTGCTGGTTTTGAGTGTGCCCCTTAGTGAAGCAAATATTACGAATAAATAAATATATACTTAGACAAATTTACTCAGCGCCATCTAGCCCCAAGGTAAGCAAAGCTTGTGTTATAGGAGTTACAGAACTGTTAAACCACATACTACACCCAGACCCGTAACAGAAATTAAAATTCATCATTTCAATTTATGCTCGGCCGGGATACGAACCGGGGACCTTGTGGCGACCGGCATGTTAACAAACTGAACCAATCAGGTCGTCATTGACATCACAATTCAAAATGGCGTAACATCAGTTCCAGTAATGGATACCGGATCAGATAACTTTGTCGTACTCTAATATGAAAAGTAAATGAGGCATTTTTAGACCCCTAAGGTTCTCAAAGTCGCCTGAAAATCAGCAGCTTTAGGCTCAGGTGAACCTGTACAACAGCCGTACCAAGTAGCACTTTGTCACACTTTTCCCAATACGAAACGGACTTACACTCGGAGATTTTTTTTTTTTTTTTATTTCATACGGTAGGCAAACAGGCAAGCGGGCCACCTGATGGAAAGTGGTCACCACTGCCTATAGACATTAGCAACACCAAGAGTATCGCTAATGCGTTGCCCACCTCTATAACACGTTGCTCTGGCAGCAAAAAGCAAATGCCACTCCACTGCCAAAGCCACGGTTCCCCAAATCCCTACCCCATGGAGCACTGGAAACCTTACTCACCGGCAGAAACACAATACTATTTAAAAGAGTATTATTTAGCTGCGATATTCTGTAAGGTGGAGGTACTTCCCCAGTCGGGCGGCTCCAATTCGAACGAGATACCCCGCTATGCCCTACCTCTCTTAAGATGATGAAATTCAAGATCAAATGTGTACAAATTGCCACTATAAAAAATAAACCCAAGGAGAGGATTATTTAAAATCATTGAAATGAAAAACAATGAGCAACAAACTATTTTCAAAAATCCACCCCTTTGTTTTATTTTTTATATGGACAATCTGTTTACACTTTAAAGCTTGAATTTCATCTTCGAGTTTAGAAGTAATTATCTACCTGGCGTGTTCCAATGCGGGGTCCCCTAGCGAAGACGCGGAGTTGAAGTACTCGCGGGCGGCAGTGGAGACCAGCTCCGCGCTGCGATTGTAGCCGACTAGTCGCGCGTCGCGGCGCTCCCCGCGGGTACACATCAGCACGTCCGCCGCCAGCTTTATGCTGGCCGGGTCGCCTGACGTCAGAAGCGACGAGGCGTATATCTGGAGCATCATCATCATCATTATCACAGCCCAAAACACTCCACTGCAGGGCTTAGGGCCTCTCCCACGAAAAGGGGAGGTTATTGCCATAATCTCCACGCTTGGCAGGCGGGTTGGAGATCGCAGTGTTGTAAATTAATCAATGGAAAACGCTGCTACCCATTTTCCAGCCTACGGAGACTCTAGATCTTTTGCCTCGAAAACATTAGTCGCCTTGAACGACACCCACGAGTGTAAGGGGTTGGTGCTATTCTACTCTGCCGGACACCACAATTAGAGTTGGAGCGGAGGCAGTTTTAGCGGAGGCGGATGCAGAGACGGAGGAGAAAGTGGAAGCAGAAATAATTGTAATTCATGGTTTATCGACGTAATTGAACACTTGAAAACTTTATTTCAAATAGGTAAGAATATAATTACGCACCTCGTAACACTGGTCTATGTTGACGCAAGTAAACAAACTGGATTGCAAATCCAGAATATCTATCAGGAGTTTCTCCCAATCTTGTTCCGTTGGTTTCGTGTCTCTGAAAAAGAATTGAATATTTTTACAATAAAGCATGGAGTACTTACGTGAATGGAGAGAAATAGTAGGTATCTCATCGTATCAGTCGTAATACTGCTGGGAATAGGCCTCCCCCAGAGATCTCCACAAAGGCCGGTCTGCCTTTGAAGCTGGTACCTCTCTATATCAGATCATCGGTCCACCTAGTTGGAGGCCTACCAAAGTTGCGTCATTCGGTTCTTACCTACTTTAATTTTTCTTAACTATACTAGACATACCTATATAATATAATATAGCGTTCCGGCTCTGCCTGGCATTGTCGAGCACGGTTCGGTCGTGGTTGGCGAGGGATACGTTTATCTACGGCCATAGGGCGGTCAGCGTGTCACTGTGTGTTTCCTTCCTACTTTCCTATCCCCCTCCTTTTTGACGATTGAAAGAGATATTTAATGTCTTAACCAATAAAGAAATTTTGAATTTTGAATTTAATGGTGTTGCAACCCTGCTATGCCGCCGTGACACTCACCCGGTAGCGAGGCTCCTGGCGACCCTGGTGAGCAGCGCCCTGGCGGCGGCGGGCTGCTGCCGGGTGTCCCGGAGCACGGCGGGCCGTGCCACTCACCCGGTAGCGAGGCTCCTGGCGACCCTGGTGAGCAGCGCCCTGGCGGCGGCGGGCTGCTGCCGGGTGTCCCGGAGCACGGCGGGCCGTGCCACTCACCCGGTAGCGAGGCTCCTGGCGACCCTGGTGAGCAGCGCCCTGGCGGCGGCGGGCTGCTGCCGGGTGTCCCGGAGCACGGCGGGCCGTGCCACTCACCCGGTAGCGAGGCTCCTGGCGACCCTGGTGAGCAGCGCCCTGGCGGCGGCGGGCTGCTGCCGGGTGTCCCGGAGCACGGCGGGCCGTGCCACTCACCCGGTAGCGAGGCTCCTGGCGACCCTGGTGAGCAGCGCCCTGGCGGCGGCGGGCTGCTGCCGGGTGTCCCGGAGCACGGCGGGCCGTGCCACTCACCCGGTAGCGAGGCTCCTGGCGACCCTGGTGAGCAGCGCCCTGGCGGCGGCGGGCTGCTGCCGGGTGTCCCGGAGCACGGCGGGCCGTGCCACTCACCCGGTAGCGAGGCTCCTGGCGACCCTGGTGAGCAGCGCCCTGGCGGCGGCGGGCTGCTGCCGGGTGTCCCGGAGCACGGCGGGCCGTGCCACTCACCCGGTAGCGAGGCTCCTGGCGACCCTGGTGAGCAGCGCCCTGGCGGCGGCGGGCTGCTGCCGGGTGTCCCGGAGCACGGCGGGCCGTGACACTCACCCGGTAGCGAGGCTCCTGGCGACCCTGGTGAGCAGCGCCCTGGCGGCGGCGGGCTGCTGCCGGGTGTCCCGGAGCACGGCGGGCCGTGACACTCACCCGGTAGCGAGGCTCCTGGCGACCCTGGTGAGCAGCGCCCTGGCGGCGGCGGGCTGCTGCCGGGTGTCCCGGAGCACGGCGGGCCGTGCCACTCACCCGGTAGCGAGGCTCCTGGCGACCCTGGTGAGCAGCGCCCTGGCGGCGGCGGGCTGCTGCCGGGTGTCCCGGAGCACGGCGGGCCGTGACACTCACCCGGTAGCGAGGCTCCTGGCGACCCTGGTGAGCAGCGCCCTGGCGGCGGCGGGCTGCTGCCGGGTGTCCCGGAGCACGGCGGGCCGTGCCACTCACCCGGTAGCGAGGCTCCTGGCGACCCTGGTGAGCAGCGCCCTGGCGGCGGCGGGCTGCTGCCGGGTGTCCCGGAGCACGGCGGGCCGTGCCACTCACCCGGTAGCGAGGCTCCTGGCGACCCTGGTGAGCAGCGCCCTGGCGGCGGCGGGCTGCTGCCGGGTGTCCCGGAGCACGGCGGGCGGCGCCGCGACGCCGCGCCAGGCCGCGCACGAGGCGCCCGCCACCAGCGCCTCCATCGAGCTCACGCGACGCACCAGCTCGCTGTTCGATATGCTGCCGTCGCTGTGACCGATACAACCCGAGATTAAAACCCGTGTATGACCCGCGAATGGGAATGTCCAACAGTAAATGCCGTTTGTACGCCGATGATCAAGTATTACTGCATCGTCGGAAAGCGAACTGCAAATGATGTTGGATATTGTGAGTGAATCGTTCGGAAGGAATGGCAGTTCGGTTTGAAAGATATGAGAGCATGACAGTCACTTCGATTGAAATCAAAGAGAAGAGTGTTGAGCAAGTAAAGAGTAAATCTGGAAAAATTTGATAGAAAGTATGAGATGAATATTCAAAGAATATCGCAAAGGGTAACGCAAAAAAATGGATCCGTTAATCGCGTGTTAAAAAAGTTTGCCGCAAAAAGCACGTTTTGTTTGCATAATGCAGTATTGCTTTCCACACTAACATACGGTAGTTAGTGTTGGTTATGGCGGAAGAGGAATGAAAGTAGAATAAATGCGGTCCCTAACGAAAGTATGTGAAGTGAAATTAAGTGATAGAGTGAAAACTATAGTGATCCGTGAAAGGTGTGACATGAAAGATGATGTAGTGACAAAAATAGAAAGAGGAATGTTGAGATGGTTCCCGCATGTAGACTGAATGGATGAAAGAAGATTGACGAGAGGTATATAGCGCGAAATTGAAAAACCGGCCCTTAAGAGGACGACCCAGAAAAACATTCACTGATCAGGTTAGTAGTAAATCTACAACCCTGTTTTGGCGACATTCAGCTTCAAACTACCGTTTTCTAGCACATCCTTCCACATGTTTATCGGCTATAATATAAACAATACAATTCAACGGCTAGGAAAACCATTTAAGCGTACAAAAACCTTTAAGACGCTCTACTATTCCTATGTCCGAAGTCAGTTGTAATCAGGCGCGGATCCAGGATTTGGTTGGGGGGGAGGGAGGGCAAATGTCAAAATTATAGGTATAAATCAATGAGATTTTGGCCTTTTTAGTGGGGTGATCAATAAATGTATGAGCGAGCGGAGCAAGCTCGAAGTTTTGTCATTAAAAAATAAATCATGTCATTATTGGTCTTAAAATTTGGGATGATCAATGAATAAGCGACCGGAATGACCTTAAAATTTGTGATATTTATGGTCTTGACAGCAATGGGTGATCCTCACAATAGTAATTACGGGAAATCAATGAATGAGTGACCGCAACGAGGTAGGCAAGAAATGTATCAGAAACCTATGAATGAGTGACAGAAACGAGCTCGAAATTTTGATATTATGGGTTGTAAAAGTTAGTGTTATCAATGAATGTATGAGCGAGTGGAGCGAGTTGGAAATTCTCTACATTTTGGGTCATAAAAGCCTAAGCGAGCGAAGCGAGTTCGAAATCTTTGATATTTTGCGTCTTAAAAGCTGGCGTAATCAATGAATGAGCGACTGGAATGACCTTGAAATTTGTGTCATTTTTGGTCTTAACAGCAATTGGTGATCCTCACAATAGTAATTTAAGGAGATTAATGAATGAGTGACCGCAACGAGGTAGGCACGAAATGTATCAGAAACCTATGAATGAGCGACCGAAACGAGCTCGAAATTTTAACATTTTAGGTTGTAAAAGTTAGTGTTATCAATGAATGAATGAGCGAGCGAAGCGAGCTAGAAATCTTTGATATTTTGGGTCTTAAAAGCTGGGGTGACTAAAGAATTAATTAAATAATTTTTTTGAAATTTAGACTTAGGCGCTGTGATGATGTGTGATGTTGATAAAAAACAATAAAAGTAATTTTAATTATTGAATGAGCAATCTAGCACGCACGGCACTTTTAACATTATGGTTCTTAAAAGCTGGGGTGATTGTTAAAATGAATATTATAATAATTGAACGAGCGCATCGAGCTTGGAATTTTTGATCTTTTAGCTCATAAGACCGTGGGCGTTTGTGTGTCAAAGTCGGGGATCAAGGGGGAGGGGCAATTGCACCCATTGCCCCCCCCCCCCCCCCCCTTTGGATCCGCGCCTGGTTGGAATTTGGAAGCGCAGTTTGGAGCCTACAATACACCGCACATAAAGCCAGAATAGAAAAAGTCCAAAAAAAATCTTAAAATCATTACATTATCGGACAGGCCACAATTTCACAGATTATGGAGCAAGTGCAATTAGACATAGACTTAAGTCCCTGGAAACTAGATGAATTTACTAGATGCCATATTTCTGTATAAAATTATAAACAATTTAGTTGATTCTGAATCGCTATTGAATAAAATTACATTTAGAATACCTCGACCTTCCTCCCGTACCATTGCTACTTTTTATATCCCACCCTTTCGAACAAATTATGCTAAAAATACTTTTTTTAGACGTTCTTGTGGTTGTTATAATAAATGTTTAAGCAGTGTCGATATCTTCGCAGCGAGTATCTCTCTTTATAGAAAGAGAGTACACGAGTTGTTGTTATAAGCATATGCATCTAAAATAGCAATCAGCAAAAGGGAACCGGCGCCTAATTATGATCTTGTTGGGAACTATTGCGCAGATTAATATGTTTATTGATAATCATTTTATAAAAAAATATATTTCTTGCGCTGTATAACTTCTGTAAGCTCGATAAAAATAAAAAATTGTATAGGAATTATGGAACTGTAAGTCTGTTGATTGATATATTTTGTTTATGTGTAATACTTGTGTAAGACTGTATGTTTTCTAATAAATAATAAATAAATAAACAGTAAATGACCCAAACTGGAACCCTGTGGAACCCCGGATGTTATGGGCAATTTTTTTTAAGTAAACCCTTTCAGCGAAACAGCCTGACTGCGATTATAAAGGTAGGATTCCACCCATCTATAGACATTGCCATGTATCCCTACATCCAACAGCTTCTTCAAAAGGATTTCTTGTGATCGATTTTGTCAAACGCCTTCGAAAACACAGTATATATAGTGTCAACCTGACTACCAGCCTCTAATGCGTTGAGTATAATTTCTGTGTATGTCACTACACACACACACATACATACTACAAATAAGACGAGTCAGTCTAATACAACACAATCAATGAGTATAGTGGTACGAGAACACGAGGTGAGGGTAAGCGTCTAATACGAAAGAGGGTAGGCAGATATGTCTATCTTTAGAAGCATTAATACTCACCGTACCCAATCTACTCCAAATGACCATAGAGTGTAACCGCATCGAAATCTTGTAATACAAATAGTAAAACTGCGGCGAAAAGCCTGACAATTTTTACAATTCCCTGTCGTGAATAATCTAAAAAATCTAAACAGTTGAACTTAATATTTCAGTTGATTTTATTCAGATAGTGATCGCTACTCACCGTCTTGAAACTAGAGCAGAGCAGGAAAAACCACTGCATACCCTCTAAAACTACCTATACCACACCACCACCACAAAGCGGCGAGGGCGCCGGGACACCCTGTATATTGTATTCTAATTTCGAAAAGATTTATAGACTGTGAGGGCGCCGTAGGTTATCCTACGTCATCAAGTACAAGAAAAAATCCAGTTTGTAGCGATTTTAGAGGTTTAGGAGAACCACAAAACGGTGATCTGCCCGTGCACAATCTGCGTTTTTTTTTGTAGCAGGTTGCCAAACGTCGACTTCACAAAGTGTTTTTTTTTTCTTGTACTCGATGACATAGGATCACCTACGGCACCCTCACAGTCTAAAAACCCTATTTTCGAAATTCAGAATCAATACAACATTTTCAGTCCCTTTCGGCCGAAGCTCTCGCCTACTTGACGAAATGTAAATTGAAAATTTAAGTAGCAGTAGGAACTTAAAAGCCATACGATAAATAAATAAATAAATACAACATATAGTGAGTCAGGCAAGCTCAGGCCGTCGGAAGTGGCCTTTCAGACTATCAGTTAAATATCCCACTGACCTCTCCTTCAGTATTGTATCAAGCAGGTCGCAGGCCTTGTCCAGCTGGTCGGTGCCCTGGTACGCGAACAGGCAGCGCTCGGCCAGCTCCAGGTGAGTTCGCACGTCCAGCTCGAACGACAACGGGGATTGCAGCACCTGATGGAAACCATAGGTTCATGGGCACCTTTTTCCGAGCTTTAACTCAACTTGGTCATTTGTACGTAGAACACAGGGACCATCTTTAAAGATCACATCGCATTAGCAGCTCGTAACAGGTGATGTTCCAGCTCGTTCGTGATAAGAAAATAGTAAGTCATTGTTGTCTGCCAGCCTAGGCCCGCTTCTCGACCAATCGGGTCGCAACAAATTAGAAAGCAAAGTTCACAGTGACCAGTTGACGGCGGAAAATATTAAAAAATAATAACCTCGCCGGTTGGAATTTATTTATTATTATGCCAACAGATTTACACTTTTCGTTACATTAAATATTAATAAACCACTAAATATTAATAAAGGAATAAACCACAAATACTAGACTGCCTGTTAAGCAAAGGGATACATCTCGACTTATTTTAAATTTATCACAATATGTTGATTTTTATCCATTAATAAACTTAATCTTGTTGAATGTTTGAATTTTACTCCACTGTGAAAACACCTTTACCCACTATTTTCTTATCGCGAATGGACTATAGTTTGTCATTTCTTGGGTCGCTAAACAGGAATGCAGTGGTGGGAACTTTCATATTCTCCATATTCAGGTATTAATATAGCATTGAATCTCCATGCTTCGCAGACGGATTGAAGATGGTTGCATTGAAAATACTCAACGGAAAATGCTATTGTCATTGTTTGCGATTTCTGTTAGTAACTATGGTAAGCGTACTGTCAGTACGGGCGTTTTTGACAGTAAGTTTAAAAATAAAAAAGTGTGAATGGATCTAACTAAATAGCGTTACTCAGAGGCGAGATTATACGAAGTAACTTGAAAAAAGATTTCCAACACAATACTAACAAAAAATGCATTAAGACAGTTTTTTTGTAAATTTAAATGCCTTGTTTCGATTCAACATGACTTAACTATGATGATTGAACTATTGCATGACAACACATTTTAAAGGTATGTTCCGGGCTTACCGGGCTACTCCGGAACCTCGGAACATACCTTAAAATGTTGTTTTAAATCGGGTCGAATCTACGCTATTTATTCTTGAATTATTTGAATTGTTAACTATTTTCTCTTATTAATTGGCTATCGGGTCTCCGTTTCGACGTCCCTACGCCATTTAATCCAAATTATTGAACAATTAGTTAAGCTATTGCATAGGTTTTATCGCGGGCTTTGAGCGCGGCGACCGAATCAAGAAATTCCGTAACGAAAAAAACCTAACGCCCCCCACTCCGACCGCCACAGCGGAGCGGCGTTGAAAGCCGTGCATCGTCTAACGTCGTTTCAGTTCGGCAGACTTCGGCACGGTGTTTGTGTGCGTGCGACTAGACGTATGCGTGTAGACTAGCTGCTAACTGCTCATAACTGATTCTATCTCTTTTAGACACAATGCTAGGTGAGACAGCGTGCTTTTTGGCCGCGTCCACGAGTGTGTTCGAGCCCGCGACTAGTTGAACCTTAACGTGTATGTATATAATTGCATAAGTTGATAAAAAATACTATGCAATAGCTTTACCGCGGCATTCCCCGAGCGCCACGCGTATTTTTTTTTCTTATGGATCGACTGTCGATAAACCCCCGTGTGCGTCCTTACCAGCAGTATAGAAGAAAGGTCATCCTTGCTCCGGCTCTCCAGATAGTCAGTGAGTCCCGTGAGGCAGGCGTCGCTGCGCTTCGACAGCTTCTCGTAGCGCTTCAGGAACGGGATCACGAACTGCTTCAGGTCCGACACGAACGTTTCTGGCGTGGACTGAGGGGAAGAAAGGATGCTGTGGTATTTTATTGTATTGTATTTGGATGTCTCACAGCTTACAACAGTATAGTATAAGTACAATAGCATAATTTCCATCAGCCATTTACGATTTTCAGTGTTGTCCTATGGATTTATATTCTACAGATTTCTTTACTTTATTTAGAGTAAACAGTCGTTTGCACAAATACTTACATTGCATTAGATAATTAAATATACCTAAAGTTTCCTATTTCATTCACAAACTTTGGTAGTTTATAAGATAACAGATATAAATCTATGGATGAAACAGTTTCCTGTGTATCATCATCATCATTTGTTATTCGTACAGAAATAACAGTAACATGTAATTTGAGGCTAAGTTTTTCATGAATAAAATTCATTTTTTTGTTCAATATCTGTTGTTTTCTGAATGTTTCTCCATCTCTCTACTACAATTCTGTGAAGGTTGCCTGGAAGAGATCGCTTATAGCGATAAGGCCGCTTTTGCTCTTACTGATTAGAGGGCCTCTTGTCTCTGGCTTTGAGTACTAAATAAAACTCTAAAAATCTATCACAAAATTACATGGGTGCATTTTTTTTGTTAAATAACAAAACATCCATCCACGGTTCCATACAAAATTTTTCATGAATATGTACACTATGTTTTTTGCAAAACGTTTCCACATCGTTAGAAAAATATGTCGTTGAACTTAAACTTATCTTAACCAATTTGTAACTCACCATCTTCATCAGCAAACTGCAGGTCTCCAGAATCGACATATTCTGCAGCTCTTTCAAGGTCACGCCCTCCACGTTGATATCATAGATTAACGTGTCCAGGGTCAATAGATGGAACAGTATATCGTCCATTCCCTCCACGCCTCCTCCCACGGTTGCTATGGTGACCAGAGTGAGAGCGTGCGAGACGAGGCCGCTGTGCTCCTCTATCTCCCTCGCACGGCGGTCGTACCACTTCGCGTAGTCGCTATTGGTGGGCGGGTCCGGCTCCCCCTCCGGGGAGGCATCCTCCGACCAATTGGAGCTCCAGATTGACCTGGACACGACATGATAGGAGATTTAGGTTTTAAGACTTTCGTGGTTATTCACTACACATATTATATGGTTTTTAGTACTGTTTTTATCTCGATATTTCTACTTCGAGTCATGACTCGTGACCATGACGCTTAGAACTGCGTCGAAATATCGAGGTAAAAACAATACTAGCAGTGGTAACTAACCCGATATGTGTAATGAAACTAATAGGAAATGACACAACGCAGTGGATGCTGAAAGAGTTAAGGGGTCGTAACGGCAACCATTTATATAAATACTAGCTTTCCAAAGTGGTCACAGCCATATTGAATTTATGATGAAGTCACATAGCTTATGTCCATCCTCAGGTTTTACCTTATATAACTATCTTCATATCTAGTTTCATTAAAATTGATGCAGTGGTTTATTTTTAAATACATACTTATTACACATATAACACCCAGACCCGTAACAGGACTTTAAATTCACCTATTCAATTTCTGTCGGCCGGAAATCGGACCACCTCTGCCTGGCAGATGTTTACCAACTGAACCAATCAGGTCGGCAAAATTTCGACAGAAAAAAGAAATGGTTGAGACAGAGCGTTATTGACAATTAAATATTTTGAATATCGTTACAAGAATTAAATGTGATAGAAAGCACAAACAAGCAGCCAAAACCCTACCTGAATATATCCTTTCTGCACCAATCGTTCTCATTCTCCGAGGGCTTGATTTTAATCGGCGATCTCTTCTCGAACCATTGCACCGGGTGCACAGTTGGCAGGAGGTGTTGGTAGTCCAGAGGGTTTATGGTCTCTGGCAGCTTCTCCAGTACTGCCAACTGCATGGCTACGGTCTGTATGTTGGGCCATAGACAAGTGAGGGCCTCCACGCGGCCCTCTTTGGCTATTTCCATAGAGGTGTGTACGATGCTGTTGCTGCGGAGGCGGTCATATTCGTCTTTTACGTATGTGGACTTTTCGCAGCGGAGGATCGCCTAAAGGAGAAGAGGGTAGTTATATATTTGTATACGGTCTGGAGAAGTGAGCTTTTAAAGTCGCGATTTTGCGCTCTTTAAACATACGTTGATTCAATGTTTTATTGTTAATGGCAAAGAAACTACCGGACGAAATTTTTTTTTTGGTCCTTCGAGCAAAATAATTAACAACTCTGAAAAGGTTAATTATTACTTTTAGCGTTGGATTGGCTGCATATTTTATCTATTTTATATTTCGTTTCAGACTGCCTTTCATCCGCGACTTTTACGAGAATTGTGCCAATGTAAAGTTTGCAAGAAATAGTAACTAACCATCAAGACATCCTCGCAATCTGTTATAAGGTAGCCAGCGTAATTACAGGAATGCGACATTCCATCTTATGCGCTTATTACACATTCCTAAATTCAGTGACTGAATTCAGAAACAAAAAGCGTGAGAGCAAATCAAAGTGTAATCAGAATGTATTGCTCATAGAATAAGGTCCATTTTTGTATCTCAGATTTTTAATAGCAGAGCGACGCGTAGTTTAATATAAGTGATACAAAAATGGACCTTATTCAATGAGCAATACATTCCACTTTGATTTGCTCTCACGCTTTTTGTTTCTGAATTCAGTCACTGAATTTAGGAATGTGTAATAAGCGCATTAGTCCTCACAGTGACACTTGCGGTTTTGCATTAATGTTGCCTGCAACCTAAATGCATGAATCGTAGATGTTAGGGGCAACAGCTACCGCTTACCATCGGATAGGCTGTCTGTTCGTCTGTCACTGCGAAGATCAATTCCACTGAGTGGAATAATAGTGTTTTACTTTACTTAGGGCCGATTTTTCAATCCTCAGATAAAGTTTATCTGCCCGATAAAGTAATACACTGCCAAATTAAAACAAACTATAATCATTTACAATTATGAAGTCATTATACAATTTTATCTACACTCGTATCGTAATGTTCAAATTACATATTCGAAAACAGTCGTATAAGGAGACACTTTTTTCACGCCAGTCCATAAAAATTAAAAAAAAATTACTTTTCGATACAGCAATTCCCATACTAATTTCATTACAGCTGTAACGTAAAATAACTTTTTAATCATTATGCAACACTTATATTTTTTAAATTCTTGTCGGGAGCCCGCACACGGTCAAATGTAGGCTGAATACTTAGATATCTTTAACAAATTCAAATTTTCCTTTTTATATTCTGTGTAATTATTTTCCCGCTAAACAGAATATTTTTTGTAATTGTTGTAATTTGTGTTTGTGAATGTTTTTCCTTATTTTAAGGAAATAAATAGATAAATGTGAAAATAGTTAAGTGAATTTCCCGCCGCTTGATATCCTTGAAGCGTAGATACAACAGTACTGACTCGCAGCTTACTTCTAGCAAAGTTGAGAAAATTATAGGTACGAAATTTTAACATAAAAATATGAGTGTAGATAAAGTAGTGTATGCAACTGCATATAATTAGGTATTAAAACACTCGTGTCAAACTATTATCATACTCGGCTACGCCTCGTATGATAAACAGACACTCATGTTTTAATACCCCCTTTTATTTGACAGTTGCATAAACTACTATTATTTTAGTTGTATAATAACTTATCAGACTGATATGTTTTATTTGAGGATTGAACAGTCGGCCCTAACTTTACTTTAGTATAAAAAAATATGGTTTTCTCCAATTATTATCTTACCTCATACAACCTCAGCCTCTCCTTATAGAACAGCATAACGTGCCTGCACCGTAGCAGCTCGCTGGTGTAAGCGTTCAGATCTTCCAAAGTGATCTCCTCTGGATCCTCGATTTCGTTTTCAAGGCGGTCTTTGTTGATCTCTGCAGAACAGAGAGTTTATTTCACTTCCAGGTACAATCAAATTATTATTACCGCTGCACAATCTAAATATTTAAACCATACATGTACGCTAACAAGTGTTTACAAGCATGTGGCATCTATTACCGCATTAGAAGGCGTTGAAATGCTTAGCTATGTAACTAGAAAAGATAATACTGGAGGACTGATGTCAAAATCCCAAACAAGTCTAGAGGAATGTTTGTGTTCCGCCGAATTCCGTAGGGTAACGGGAAAACATAGTACTTCGAAGTAGACAAAGTAAACATAGTACTACATAGTACTTAGAACTACACTTCGAAGAGTGAACCACTTATCACCACAGCTTCTAAGGCAGTAGTAAACTGATCACTGCACATCATTCAGATCCAACTGCAAGACCGGTGTCAAAAGACATATCTGGAGGAATATTTGTGTTTCTTACAACACTAAGATGGCAAACAAACTTACAGCCTGCCTGATGGTAAGCAGTTACCTGTGGACGTTCGCAATACCAGCAGTGGAACCGCCTGTCTCCGATTGTTCGCCGCCATTTTGATGCAATTGAGTTTCAACCAATCGCAGCAAAACAGCTCTGGCTCTGGCTTGCTACGATTGGTCCACACTCAATTGCATCAAAATTGCGGCGTGCTATCGGAGATCGGGGGTACAGCTGCTGGAGTATCACTCTCGTTTTGGCTTCTTTAATCAACATTATTCCACCAAGTTCCATAGCATAGAGCAAAGTCCCTGAGTCACACTCACCATACAGTATCCGCTCGTTGGTAAGCTTTAGCCCGAACTCTAACAGGTCGTTGGCAGCAGGCAGAGTCTCAGGCAGCCGGTCCACGCACTGGTGCACCGCCCAGATCTTCAGAGACACTTTGCTCTGGAGAACGAATAGGGAGACATGTAGGTATATACCCTACGTCGCAATTATGGAGCAATATATCCCTTGGAGAGCGAATCAGCACGTTTTTGTTCGAAATAAACAAAACTGAGAATATCTACGACGCGATTGGCATATTGGCTAGACCCGCTGATTTTCGGTCTGATTAGGATGACCGGGAGGTGGGTGGACTTGGGTTAATGTGCACACCCCAACTAGATTTAGCCTCATGTACTGCTATAAAGTTGAATATCGCGTGTATATTTCTAGCTAGCGTAATCAGTTTAGGAGAAAAACGTAAAAATAACCAATTTGCGATTTATTATCAAGATTTCTTATTCTTTCTTATACTTATAAGGTTAGTTTTATTCAATATTCATTTATTTTGCAGTCTAATGGTATACATACACAGGTGATAACATGTGAAAATGAGTGGCACATCAGACACCTTCTCAAGGCACTACAAAACATGTGTTCACAGTACATATCACTTAATATATAGTATAGTATTGTGTAGTGAATAGTACTCCGACTGCGTACAGCTCGAAAGGAGAAATAACCCCGTGTGTTTGTACTTACCAAATACTTCTCAATGGCATCCGTGGAGACAGGATTCTTCCGCCACTGCTGCTGGTACACCAAGTCACTGTCCAAGTTGAACGCCTCGGCCAAAGCCAGCGCCTCCTTGTATTTGCCGGTTTCAATCTGAGTAATACAAATTGAAGTTCTGAACTTTGGACCATGTAGTTATTCTTAGGGCCACAGAATCCACTGAGGAGGATAAGTCTCCAAAAACAAATGTAACGGGTCGAATCCCCACAATAGGGGATAAAGGGAAGCTTTGACGGGATGAGGGGACGACCTGTGTGGTTCAATAGTCAACATGCCGGGTCTGCCACGCAAGAGGTCCCGGGTTCGATTCCCGGCCGGGCAGAAATTGAAATGATGAATTTTAATTTCTGTTATGGGTCTGGGTGTTCTATGTATAATAAGTATGTATTTAAAAATATTTAAGTAGTACAAGCTTTGCTTAGTTTGGGGCTAGATGGCGCTGTGTGAATTTGTCCACGAATATTTATTTATTTATTTTGTAAGGGAAGCTTGCTCGGGCGGCCTCCATCGAGTTTTAACCACCCGGCAGTGCCACCTATCGCCTGAGTTATTAGTTAGTATGCCATCGTAATTTAATTCAATACCAGTTTTTCTCGTGAATTCGTACGCTACTTTAGGCAAGGTAGCAGTAGTAGAAAGTAGCATTCCACGCAGGAGGCATTACCCACTACTGCTGGCCGTGTGGTGTCCGGCAGAGTAGAATAGCACCAACCCCTTACACTCGTGGGTGTCGTACAAGGCGACTAAAGTTATCGAGACAAAAGATCTAGAGTCTCCGTAGGCTGGAAAATGGGCAGCAGCGTTTTTCAGTGTTATACTCACAACCGGGTTCAAATCCTGCTCCGGCCATGTACCAATGACTGTTTTCTGAGTTATGTACATTAGTTGAATACTAACCGATGCTCGTACGGTGAGGGAAAACATCGTAATGAAACGTGCACATTCAGGCGACTGGATGTGTAACCATGATCCAATCTGGTCAGCTTCCCCTGGTAGCAGGGTCATGGAGGTCAGATGGCAGTCGCTCCACTGTAATTATTCGACCTGCCAAATCCTGGATCATGGTCAAGGTGGACCCCGGGCCTTCGTGCGCGAGAGCACAACCGGGACATTAACGTCAAGATAATTATTATTTTACGGTCCAGGTCGGTGAGTACTCAGCTGAGACTATCCTCCCTAGGGCCCCGACCAACCTTCCTCCCGAACAGCTCATCAGGCGTGGTGCTCTTCACCGAGAGCAGGCGGTAGACCCGCGAGACCACGGTCACGCGCCGCGGCGCCGGCTGGAACCGGTCCAGGTCCGTGAGTACTCAGCCGAGACTATCCTCCCTAGGGCCCCGACCAACCTTCCTCCCGAACAGCTCATCAGGCGTGGTGCTCTTCACCGAGAGCAGGCGGTAGACCCGCGAGACCACGGTCACGCGCCGCGGCGCCGGCTGGAACCGGTCCAGGTCCGTGAGTACTCAGCCGAGACTATCCTCCCTAGGGCCCCGACCAACCTTCCTCCCGAACAGCTCATCAGGCGTGGTGCTCTTCACCGAGAGCAGGCGGTAGACCCGCGAGACCACGGTCACGCGCCGCGGCGCCGGCTGGAACCGGTCCAGGTCCGTGAGTACTCAGCCGAGACTATCCTCCCTAGGGCCCCGACCAACCTTCCTCCCGAACAGCTCATCAGGCGTGGTGCTCTTCACCGAGAGCAGGCGGTAGACCCGCGAGACCACGGTCACGCGCCGCGGCGCCGGCTGGAACCGGTCCAGGTCCGTGAGTACTCAGCCGAGACTATCCTCCCTAGGGCCCCGACCAACCTTCCTCCCGAACAGCTCATCAGGCGTGGTGCTCTTCACCGAGAGCAGGCGGTAGACCCGCGAGACCACGGTCACGCGCCGCGGCGCCGGCTGGAACCGGTCCAGGTCCGTGAGTACTCAGCCGAGACTATCCTCCCTAGGGCCCCGACCAACCTTCCTCCCGAACAGCTCATCAGGCGTGGTGCTCTTCACCGAGAGCAGGCGGTAGACCCGCGAGACCACGGTCACGCGCCGCGGCGCCGGCTGGAACCGGTCCAGGTCCGTGAGTACTCAGCCGAGACTATCCTCCCTAGGGCCCCGACCAACCTTCCTCCCGAACAGCTCATCAGGCGTGGTGCTCTTCACCGAGAGCAGGCGGTAGACCCGCGAGACCACGGTCACGCGCCGCGGCGCCGGCTGGAACCGGTCCAGGTCCGTGAGTACTCAGCCGAGACTATCCTCCCTAGGGCCCCGACCAACCTTCCTCCCGAACAGCTCATCAGGCGTGGTGCTCTTCACCGAGAGCAGGCGGTAGACCCGCGAGACCACGGTCACGCGCCGCGGCGCCGGCTGGAACCGGTCCAGGTCCGTGAGTACTCAGCCGAGACTATCCTCCCTAGGGCCCCGACCAACCTTCCTCCCGAACAGCTCATCAGGCGTGGTGCTCTTCACCGAGAGCAGGCGGTAGACCCGCGAGACCACGGTCACGCGCCGCGGCGCCGGCTGGAACCGGTCCAGGTCCGTGAGTACTCAGCCGAGACTATCCTCCCTAGGGCCCCGACCAACCTTCCTCCCGAACAGCTCATCAGGCGTGGTGCTCTTCACCGAGAGCAGGCGGTAGACCCGCGAGACCACGGTCACGCGCCGCGGCGCCGGCTGGAACCGGTCCAGGTCCGTGAGTACTCAGCCGAGACTATCCTCCCTAGGGCCCCGACCAACCTTCCTCCCGAACAGCTCATCAGGCGTGGTGCTCTTCACCGAGAGCAGGCGGTAGACCCGCGAGACCACGGTCACGCGCCGCGGCGCCGGCTGGAACCGGTCCAGGTCCGTGAGTACTCAGCCGAGACTATCCTCCCTAGGGCCCCGACCAACCTTCCTCCCGAACAGCTCATCAGGCGTGGTGCTCTTCACCGAGAGCAGGCGGTAGACCCGCGAGACCACGGTCACGCGCCGCGGCGCCGGCTGGAACCGGTCCAGGTCCGTGAGTACTCAGCCGAGACTATCCTCCCTAGGGCCCCGACCAACCTTCCTCCCGAACAGCTCATCAGGCGTGGTGCTCTTCACCGAGAGCAGGCGGTAGACCCGCGAGACCACGGTCACGCGCCGCGGCGCCGGCTGGAACCGGTCCAGGTCCGTGAGTACTCAGCCGAGACTATCCTCCCTAGGGCCCCGACCAACCTTCCTCCCGAACAGCTCATCAGGCGTGGTGCTCTTCACCGAGAGCAGGCGGTAGACCCGCGAGACCACGGTCACGCGCCGCGGCGCCGGCTGGAACCGGTCCAGGTCCGTGAGTACTCAGCCGAGACTATCCTCCCTAGGGCCCCGACCAACCTTCCTCCCGAACAGCTCATCAGGCGTGGTGCTCTTCACCGAGAGCAGGCGGTAGACCCGCGAGACCACGGTCACGCGCCGCGGCGCCGGCTGGAACCGGTCCAGGTCCGTGAGTACTCAGCCGAGACTATCCTCCCTAGGGCCCCGACCAACCTTCCTCCCGAACAGCTCATCAGGCGTGGTGCTCTTCACCGAGAGCAGGCGGTAGACCCGCGAGACCACGGTCACGCGCCGCGGCGCCGGCTGGAACCGGTCCAGGTCCGTGAGTACTCAGCCGAGACTATCCTCCCTAGGGCCCCGACCAACCTTCCTCCCGAACAGCTCATCAGGCGTGGTGCTCTTCACCGAGAGCAGGCGGTAGACCCGCGAGACCACGGTCACGCGCCGCGGCGCCGGCTGGAACCGGTCCAGGTCCGTGAGTACTCAGCCGAGACTATCCTCCCTAGGGCCCCGACCAACCTTCCTCCCGAACAGCTCATCAGGCGTGGTGCTCTTCACCGAGAGCAGGCGGTAGACCCGCGAGACCACGGTCACGCGCCGCGGCGCCGGCTGGAACCGGTCCAGGTCCGTGAGTACTCAGCCGAGACTATCCTCCCTAGGGCCCCGACCAACCTTCCTCCCGAACAGCTCATCAGGCGTGGTGCTCTTCACCGAGAGCAGGCGGTAGACCCGCGAGACCACGGTCACGCGCCGCGGCGCCGGCTGGAACCGGTCCAGGTCCGTGAGTACTCAGCCGAGACTATCCTCCCTAGGGCCCCGACCAACCTTCCTCCCGAACAGCTCATCAGGCGTGGTGCTCTTCACCGAGAGCAGGCGGTAGACCCGCGAGACCACGGTCACGCGCCGCGGCGCCGGCTGGAACCGGTCCAGGTCCGTGAGTACTCAGCCGAGACTATCCTCCCTAGGGCCCCGACCAACCTTCCTCCCGAACAGCTCATCAGGCGTGGTGCTCTTCACCGAGAGCAGGCGGTAGACCCGCGAGACCACGGTCACGCGCCGCGGCGCCGGCTGGAACCGGTCCAGGTCCGTGAGTACTCAGCCGAGACTATCCTCCCTAGGGCCCCGACCAACCTTCCTCCCGAACAGCTCATCAGGCGTGGTGCTCTTCACCGAGAGCAGGCGGTAGACCCGCGAGACCACGGTCACGCGCCGCGGCGCCGGCTGGAACCGGTCCAGGTCCGTGAGTACTCAGCCGAGACTATCCTCCCTAGGGCCCCGACCAACCTTCCTCCCGAACAGCTCATCAGGCGTGGTGCTCTTCACCGAGAGCAGGCGGTAGACCCGCGAGACCACGGTCACGCGCCGCGGCGCCGGCTGGAACCGGTCCAGGTCCGTGAGTACTCAGCCGAGACTATCCTCCCTAGGGCCCCGACCAACCTTCCTCCCGAACAGCTCATCAGGCGTGGTGCTCTTCACCGAGAGCAGGCGGTAGACCCGCGAGACCACGGTCACGCGCCGCGGCGCCGGCTGGAACCGGTCCAGGTCCGTGAGTACTCAGCCGAGACTATCCTCCCTAGGGCCCCGACCAACCTTCCTCCCGAACAGCTCATCAGGCGTGGTGCTCTTCACCGAGAGCAGGCGGTAGACCCGCGAGACCACGGTCACGCGCCGCGGCGCCGGCTGGAACCGGTCCAGGTCCGTGAGTACTCAGCCGAGACTATCCTCCCTAGGGCCCCGACCAACCTTCCTCCCGAACAGCTCATCAGGCGTGGTGCTCTTCACCGAGAGCAGGCGGTAGACCCGCGAGACCACGGTCACGCGCCGCGGCGCCGGCTGGAACCGGTCCAGGTCCGTGAGTACTCAGCCGAGACTATCCTCCCTAGGGCCCCGACCAACCTTCCTCCCGAACAGCTCATCAGGCGTGGTGCTCTTCACCGAGAGCAGGCGGTAGACCCGCGAGACCACGGTCACGCGCCGCGGCGCCGGCTGGAACCGGTCCAGGTCCGTGAGTACTCAGCCGAGACTATCCTCCCTAGGGCCCCGACCAACCTTCCTCCCGAACAGCTCATCAGGCGTGGTGCTCTTCACCGAGAGCAGGCGGTAGACCCGCGAGACCACGGTCACGCGCCGCGGCGCCGGCTGGAACCGGTCCAGGTCCGTGAGTACTCAGCCGAGACTATCCTCCCTAGGGCCCCGACCAACCTTCCTCCCGAACAGCTCATCAGGCGTGGTGCTCTTCACCGAGAGCAGGCGGTAGACCCGCGAGACCACGGTCACGCGCCGCGGCGCCGGCTGGAACCGGTCCAGGTCCGTGAGCGCGAACATCGCCGCCTTCGCCACCTCCACCGCCACGGAGCCCAGCGAGTCGGACGGCTCCTCTTGGGGGACTAGCTCCGTCTGGGGTGGGAGAGAGGTACGTTGAAATAGACAAAGATAATTTATTCGGATCGCCATTACATCCTTAACCTAAGGTGAGGCAAACGATTTTAGAATGCGAACGTGAGAAAGTGGATTATATTATAATAGGAGATCCGGCCCAGTAATATCTTCCCTCATCTGTTATTTAGAAAAATCGTGCATTGTACGAGAGAATACGACTTGAATAAGAAAAAAAATATGGGTTGCCCACACTCACCCTGGTCCAACTGTGTGGTTGCCATGGAAATAATCTACATTTAATCGAATTATATATCCGTTCAGACCAACTTTTGCCCAGGCAACTATGTATTGTTGGATGGGGGAAAAATACCTTTAATTTGACATAACAAATATTTTATTTCAAAGGCATATAATTTGTCTGATTAACATATGAGTAAAGATTTTCTATAGCCGGATCATAGACTACTAGTTTAGAAATACAGTGAAACCGACTGATCTGTTCAGGGGGCTTACTATGAGCTGTTATAGCAGAACCTAAACAGAACTGACCTGCTTAGAACGAGACAGCGCTATACGTATCACATAAGCTTCTCTCGTTCTAAGCAGGGCAGTTCTGTTTAGGTCCTGCTATAAGAACTCATGGTAAGTCCCCAGTAGACGGCGGGCTTATGGAATGAGATTTACTAAATGGTGTCTTCAGTTCAACGGATTTAGCCAAAATGCCAATCGCATCGTAGCTATTCTATTGCGACTTTTAATCGGAACTTGTCGGTTACGTTCGGTCAGCGCTCGTAGATCTGCGCCGTACTGCGAACGCTGCGAAGAATCGACAATCGCAATAGAATTGCTACGAGGCGATTTGTATTTTGGCTAGACCCGCTAATTTAGTCCCATAACAGACACAACGCAGTACTTGTGGAGTTTTAATGTATTTCCTCCTATTACCATAACTTAAAAGAGGGGGGCGGGCGGGCAGGGTCCATAATATAAACCTAATTTAGACTTCTGTCATTGTAAACTTTATTGTAAGCTTCTTTACTATCTTATTGTTGTAAGAAACACAAATATTCGTCCAGATGTGTCTGTTGACACCAGTCTTGCAGTTGGAGCTCCTGAATTGTGTTCTAGTGGTGACTAAGCGGTTCACTCTTGCAACACTTATCAATTAGGCAGGCAGTAAGTTTATTTGCTACCTTAGTTTAATTTTTGTTCGATTTGATTTGAATGATCTAATTCTAATTTGATTTAATTATATTAATTTAGTTTAATTTAATTCATTTTAATTTGATTATTTATGTAATTGGATTATGATAATTTTTTACACGTACTAGTTTTTAACTAGTATTCGTTTATTATTTCGTTTCTCTACTGTTGAATTTTAATATGAATCATTACTTCTGCTTGGTCACCTTACAATGGCCTGGGCTGGGCAGGGCTGGGACCCTGGTGATCTGTACAACAGGTATTTATAACCTAGTGCAGACACCAGTCTCTCACGCAGGTTATACTTATTGTGTAAAATTGATATATAATAATATTTTTGTATATTTTAAGAGCCTATGTGAAGAGAAAATAAACCTTTTATTTGTTTATTTATTATTTATTAAGTAATATAATAAAAAAAGCACTCACGCTATCGTCCTGCCGCGCGCGCCTCGCCGGCAGCACGCTGGTCTCGCACTCCAGCGCCATGAACGCGCCGTCCAGCGCCGGGGACACCTGCGGACCACGCACCATAGCGGCAGCATTCATAGCGGACCACAGGCCCTCCGGCCTTCCAGTCGGCTCTGTCCTAACTGGCAATGCGAGTGCGAGCATGGTCGTGCGACGAGCGGTCTCGAGGTCTCCTATTGGTCGGCCATGGTCGCACGACCGTTGCCAATCAGGACAGAGCCTTTCACGTCAAACTAATTATTTATTTATTTATTTAATCCTTACAATATTTCGAACATTCTGTCTTACTTATAGTTACCCTGCCAAACTGGTGTCTCTCTCGTAATAGAATCCGGATAATAGGCCAGTCAAATCTTACATCTAAAACGCAAAGCGCGATGTAACGCTGCATTTTTGGTATGTCATTTGGACCCTTTAAGAGAGTGTGAAACTACATTTTGCAAGCAAAAAAAAATTGTGCTTCCTGCGTAATACGTGAAAAACTGCGAAATTTTGGGACTTTTTTCACTTTCAGGTCTATAACTCAAAAACTATGCACTTTTCGACCAACAAAGCTCAATAGCTTTTAAAATTAATTAAATTTGCAAGGATTTAAGCCCAAACACAGCTCTATAAAGCGTATAACAACCAAGTTATGACTCTTTAAAGATGGTCTATTTTTCCCGAAAAACTACAATTTTAGGTTTTGCTCCTGTCCGGAGCAAATTATTGGTAAAATTGCTAGTTCTATTATAAAAAAAATTAAAAGAGAATTGTAGTACATTTAATTTGCTTTAAATGATGTACAGAACGAACTATGTGAGACTAATGGTTCATTCACAATCTTAAAAAAACGAGAACCTTAAAAATTTATTTATGAAAAATAAAGTATTTATAAGGTAGGAATAACTATTATACATATTATGAATACTAATCTGACATAATACAAATTACAAATAACAACTAACTTAATAAAACAATCACTAATTTTGTCCAAGGTCTACGGTATTAGAACTATTAGGATGCTGCTCAAAAGGCTGGCCGTATTGTCCCCCGTCCGAAGTGGAAGTCAGCCCTATGGGTCTTTAGTAATATCGACCAAGCGCTTAGCTAGCTCCCGAAATAGGGAGTGTGCGCATGGACACTAGAATTCAAGGGTTTCTACACCAAACGGCGTAAATATGTGGTTTCCACCAACACTTGCACCGTTTGACACTTTCAGTTGAGACGGCATCGGGCCGTTACTGGAAGATGGAACTGTGCAAGGGTATCGCTACACGTGGTGTCCCTAACCAAACGTCGTCCCAGCTCCCAGGGCGGGAGTGTCATCCCTTCGGGCCTCTTACCGTAATCACGGGCCAAACCACCTGGCTCAAGCTTAGCGGGTGCTCCAGCGGAGGTGAAGGCCCCGCGGATGATATAGTGCGTAACGCGGTCGAGAAGTGTCCCAATATTTTAGAAGACATTGCCTGATGTTAGAGACCCGATTTACACTTGCCAGCGGCCAGCAAACGGGCACGCTCTGCAGAGTTGGTTGGTGCGCTTTAAAGATTGTTTCGCACCAATCTGTAGCGAGGCTCGCCCCATAGCCGCTGGGAACAGGAATTTTTCGGGAGCTCGACCTCCGGAAAAGCCTCGTGCCAAAGGCATTTATTTGGCCTCGATAGAATACGCCGTAATAAAAGTCCCTAGTTTAGATAATAACTTCTACACTGGATACTGTGAACTATGCACCGAGGACAGAAAAGCTGACAGGGACACATCTGTAACTTTCCTAACGCCTAGACCTCCATATCCATCTGTTTCCAAGATGAATTATCGAGATTTATGTTAAGAATTAAAATATAAGAATATGTTTCACTGTATTGTTGACAACACCGCAAAACACAACAATAGAATTGGAATTTTTTCTTTAATTTCCTAATTTCTGAGATGTCCGAGAGGGATTAATCAAAACTACCTAGAATGTGAAGCCACGCCTTGTCGACGACATTGTAATAGCAAAAGCGTCAAAAGCTGCAGAAATGGTACCAGCCCTCGAACAGCACACCAATCACCCTCAACTCGCGCATGAGGAGCTGTAAATCCTGTAAAACCGTGTTCGCATCCCCTCGTAGGATCCCGTGTTCTAAGTAGGTCGTACTACCACACGTTAAATTTAGAATTTAGCTTCTCGAGAGTCGCCTATTGCTCGCAGCCGACTACTGATTGTAAGAGGTAGCCTTTGTATATAAGATTGCTCGGCTTTTTGTAGCATTGCCGCATCAACTTATAAGCGGCCGGCAGCTTAGATCGTATTTGACCAATCAAAGCGCCTCTATCGACGGAGTTGAATCCATTTTTACGTCACCCTTAAGTACGACTTCTACACTATTACTTTGGAGGAAAGTTCTCATGGCGCGGACGGCGACTTCGTAGTCACCTTTAGATCCAAAGTTGAGCTGGATATGCTGGAAGTAATTTGCTGGGCTGAGGGGCGCAATAGGACGAATGAAACCATCATTTTTTTAGTTTTAGGCGCCATAAAGCGTACTTACTGTTCTACGTTTTTATTTATTCGTTTATAGAGGCTTGTTCCTTGAAGGCCCTAATGTCGTCGTCGTATGAATGTAGATACAACATTAAAGCCAAGTAATGTCAAAAAAATACGTTATTACGATTTCAATAGAACTCGGTAGAATGTTAGTAACCCATGGTAAAACTAAGCAACTTTAAACTAACATACAAACGGCCCTGGGTTCAGTTATTGAATCGCTCGCCTCTATTCGAACGATTTACAATGTTGATAGACGTGAAAAATTCAATATTTTTAAAATCACATTGGCAACACCGAAAGAGGGGGCCAAAGTATGGGCAAAAATAGGGAAAAATATGACATTTTTCATAAGGAAAATTAAGATTGAAAATCGTTCGAATCAAAGCGAGCAATTCATTGGCGAGGTTGACAAATATCTTCCACTGGACCCTGAGACTGATAGAACGGTCTCGGAAGCTGATTGGCACCTTGTGATGGTATTTTATTATTATTAAAACGTAATTTCTAATAAGCATAGCATAAGTACTTTGGTACCATTCACACAAATAAGTATTCACAGAATTCTTCAAAAAACCGTATTTAAGATTGTAAGTAAACTATTAGTCTCACTTAGTTCGTTTTCTACTTCAATGAAAGTAAATTAAATGTACTACAACTTTCTTTTAGTTACTTTTATCATAGGACTAGCGATTTTATCAATAATTTGCTCCGGACGGGAGCAAAACTTAAAATTGTAAATTATCCGGAAAAATTGACAATCTTTGAAGAGTCATAACTTGGTCACTGTACATTTTGTAGAGCTGTGTTTGAGCTTAAATAGTGGCAAATATAATGAACTTTAAAAGCCATTAAGCTTCATTGGTCGAAAAATGTATAGTTTTTTTATTTTTAGACCAGTTAGTGAAAAAAGTCCGAAAATTTCGCAGTTTTTCACGTATTACGCAGGAAGCACAATTTTTTTTTGCTTGCAAAATGTAGTTTCACACTCTCTTAAGGGGTCCAAATAACATACCAAAAATGCAGCGTTACATCGCGCTTTGCGTTTTAGGGCCATTTTTTTGTAAGATTTGACTGGCCTATAATGCTTACAACTAGTTAACAAATAATGCTGCTGATAGTTAATGCTGGCCGGTTTTTGAAGGGAAATAACGGAAACGGAAAGAAGGGCTTTCAGGATTCCATAATCCACCATATGGCGCTACTGAGACTAGAGACTGGAATGCATTCCTTATTTTACAACAGTTGTTTCTGTCTAATAGCGCGGCAGTATTTTGACAACAGAGCTTACTTTTCAGTAGCGCCATCTGGTAGATTTTGTAATACAGAAAACTCTCATAGGTTGTACGAAGACAAAAATATTAGATTTATCTATACATAATACAATTTAGGAATATTCATGCGGTATTCAACAATACACAGGGATATTTATGAGAAGTCGGAGCGGGTCAACCGCTAAGTATGGAAGAATAAGAAGGAACCCTTTGCCCAGCAGTGGGATGATTCAGGCTAATATAAATAAATAAATAAAATATAACACAAAGTCGCTTCCCGCCGTCTGTCACACTATCTCGTGTCTATGTACAATTAGATCTTTTAAACTACGCAACGGATTTTGATGCGACTTTCAACACTATATAGGTTGATTTAAGAAGAATTTATAGGGGAGAACAATACGCGAACGAAGTCGCAGCGAGCCAGCTAGTATTTTCTAAGTCATGTATAATTTCCACTTCACAGACAAACTGCATTCCAAAAGAATATATCTTTACCTGCGGCGTTCCTTGGAAGAATTCCGGCTTCTTCCCGAGGATGTTGACCATGTCCTCGATGTCGCACACCGTCACCGCACCGCTGAACCTAGATAGAATCAATTCCTGGAAACGGTTAGCGTCTTAGTACCTGTGCTTAAGTCTTATTTTTGAATGGCGCGAGAATATCTCATCCGCTATTGGTTCATTGAAAAATACGCTTACGCAACCCATTTACACATAGTCGACTGCGTCGAATCGTCTCGGCATTTTAAACTTTAACGTTTTTCAAGCATAACGTAAAGCGATAAGGTCTATATTTCATTGGTGTTAATATTCGGGTTTAGTCGGCGTTAGGGCGTTTACGCAATCACACGTATTCGGTTCCTGATCCGGTTTCACCGTCCTAGTAATTCTATGGTAATTTCTCGTGTGTTTTTCGCGTATCAAATACAAACCGAATTCGAACCTAATACGAGTCAGTACGGAAAACGCCCTTCGGTTGAGCTTTCCTTTGCAAATTACCATTGCCGATTATACTTTATATAGTAGATATATAACCGCGGAAATCTATTTAAATAAATGCCCGACCTAATAGTGGTTTAAAAAAAATCATTAATTATGCTCCCTACCAGAAAACATTTGAGCCCGTCAAATGTTTTCTGGAAGGGAGTATAATTCATGAATTTTTCTTAAACTTCGAAAATAAAGCACATAAAATAAATGGATTCATATTCTGTAAACTTCTTACAGATGGGGACAGCGTGGTCCCATTATTTTACGAACATTTTACGAACCTCTATTATGCGGCATGTCTCTCTCTCTAACACTATAGGTCTCCATAGCCCATACCAACCTGGGTGCTCCACCAATTGACGTCAGCCACGTGGTATATCATGGGGTCCTTCTTCGCTGTCCTCTCATTCGTCAGCGGATTGTTGAGGTCACACTGCGGCTGCGAAGCCAACGGCCAGCGGTACAGCAACTTCAGCACCGGGAGTCGCCATACGGAGACCTCTCCGTTGCAATGGAGACAGACCAGCTTGCTGCTGTCGGGTGAGAGCTCCATTCGCACCACGAATGCCTGTGGGATATGTGTATAGGTTACCGGTAACGAATAGCCCAACCTAAAACAACGGTACTATAGTCCATTCGCGTTAATAAAATATTGAGTAAAGGTGTTTTCACAGTGGAGTATAGATTCAAACAATTTAAATAAAAAAGAAAAAAGTTTATTAATGGATAAAAATCAACTTAAAAGTCTCAAATTAAAACTAAAGTCAAGGATATGCCTTTGCTTAGCAGGTAGTCTAGTATTCGCTGTTTATTTCAATCGGCAACGTATTTATTTTTATTATTTTCTGCCATCAACTGGGTACTGTGAACTTAGCTTTCAAATTTGGAACCGATTGGTCGAGGGGTGCGGCTAGGCCGGCAGACAACGGTGACTCACTATTTTCTTATGGCGAATGAATTATAGTGGTAAAAAATATACATTTATTTTTGTTACAGAGACCTGTTTCATCAATGGTCTTTAAAATACAGATTTGTATCATCAAAGATCATTTGACATCTGCGGCTTCTAAAGGACAATATTTTACTGCTTTATGTGGCAGCAAAATTGCCACTTCGTCACTTACGGTAAACTTTATTTTAGGTAGAAAAGGACACAATATACCCATACCACAACAATAGAGAGTGGCTGAAACAACAAGATATAAAAAATCTGGCAATGACTGCCGCCGAGACCGGCCACTGTGTTGCAGACACATATTGCTGTAAAAATATTAACCGGCTAGAAGCTGAACCTTTGAAATCAATGTATATTTTCTTCTTCACACAACTTCAAATACCTTAAACTTACACCTACCATATTCTTGGATGAGAAGAAAGGTATGTACAGCTGGAAGCCCTGCTTCACCAGGTCCGCCTCGTGCTGGTCGGAGACCACGGACAGCTTGTAGAACGGGTCGTCGTTCAGGATGCGCCACGCCGTCAGCCCCGCGCGGAGAGGTGACGACGAATCCTGGTGACCACACATTTTAATTCAGTTCTCATTGTTTATTTTTTTAACCTAGGGAGGCAAAAGAGTAAGCGTGGTACCCGATGGAAAGTGGTCACCGCCGCCCATAACCCATTGCTGGCCTTGAGATAGGTATAGGCTCGTTTCTTAAAGGTTTCGTATTGTAAGTTACAGTGAGATAAGTACTGGGCCCAGAATGCGTCCCTGAATACATCATTAGACAAACTAATACTGGACCCAGAAAGCGCCCCTGAGATAACCCTAAAAGCTTATAGACTAAGAAATACTAAACCCAGAATCCTAAGGTACCGTGGCCTCATTACAGCGAGGCCACAACACTGCGTTGGGACGTCGCATCATAAAACGGGCATCGCACCGCGCTACGATGCGGTGACGCAGCGCAAAAAATTTCAACGTATCGGCACCGTACAAGAAGACAACGACCGTGACTTTAATTTCCAGTGAGACATATCCCAAGGGACGGGACGTTCCTCAATTTAAGAAATGAAATAATTTGTGTCGTAATTAGTCATCTTGTTCCGAATTACGTGCCTGTTCCAAGTGTGAACACAGATTGAACAGTAGCGCGTCGTCGCATCTAAGATTTGTACAGTGCGGTAGCGCATCGAATATTTCCCCGATGCGTTGTACGACGTCGTTGATTTCTACGATGAGATGTCGTGCCCCATTGCGGCCATTGTTGGCCGTTAGGCAAACAAATACTAGACCCAGAATGAATGAATGAATGTAAAATGAGGGTTTTGACCACTTCAAAATCCACTAGATGGCGGTACTGAGAAAACCGGTCCGTGATCATGTCATTACTACCATTGGACAGAAATAACTCCCACAGTAGCGCCCATTGGTGGTCGGTGGAATCGCAAAACTCTTTGTTTGACACGTCATTGAAACATAAGGATCTTACATTTTAAAGGTATGTTTCGGGTTTCTGTAACTGTAGTATCTGCGTCGAAATAACGGGCTACTCGTAAACAAAGGTAAAAACTTGTCTAAGCTGAAATGACGCGCCCCACTACTTAATTAGTTCATTTCGAAGTGTGATTGCAAATATTAATAACGACACTTCATCTGTGTGGAAGCGTCGACTGCTCCGCGAACTATGATCTGTATGCCTACGTCACGGTCGACTAGTCGCGTGATAAATCCGACAGATACTAGTGTGCGTTAATGCGATAGTGGGCGCGTCATTTCAGCTTAGACGAGCTCTAGGAAACCCGGTATATACCTTTAAAATGTGTGATGTTATGTAAATGATCGTATGGGTACCTTGCAAGCCGTATTAGGCACGCCAGCCACATACAGTATATTCTGTTTCTGGCAGTAGGTGGCGGCCGACACGCCGCCGCCCGGGCCCGCCAGCCGCGCCGCGTGGTGAAGCTTGAACCGCTCCGTGTGAGAGACCAGGTAGCCTCGCAGACGACCGTCGTAGGTTATAACCACCACCTCCCAGTTCCTATTGGGAACAATGTATTGTAACCTAATCGATAGAAAAACAACGGAATACCCTGCTTTCAGTAAATCTGACAGCACCTTGTTAATAGAACAGCAGACTCAGGCAGTAGCCGGGATTGACCGCTTTGATGATTACTATGTTGATAACTACAGTAAGTGAACAAAATGTTGCAGACTGACAGATATGGTCATCTGCATCAACACATAATCGTCGCACGCTTGTATCGATCAGTCGCGGCTTCGCAAAATGCGACGCTAAAAGTAGCAGTGGGTGATCTCCCATAAATGTACTTTGTAATGTTTGATACTAAATCATGCGAAATCGGCTAAATGGATTTCGATGAAATTAGACATAGACATAGACATAGACATTATTTATTGGTAACTTTTCATTACACGTCATAAAATTATGATAATATTCAAATTATTCAACTTAATTAAATGAATTACCATTTTAAGTTACATAATCAATAAAATGTGATACAAAATTGTATTAATTAATGGAATTACTCATACAAATTAATAAATGTCAAGATTATAAATAAGCATATTAATCAAAATGTCAATAGTAGTTCTATCTAGCTAATAATAGTAGATACAAGATGTCATTCAATAATAATCATAATGTCATTAATTATTTACTTATAGTAAATAAATAATAAATAAATAATAACAATTAAAGTATGAAATGCATTGTAGGATTTCTCTATTTAATTTTTAGCGCGTAAAATTCGTCCATACTATAAAACGCCTGCTCGATTAGCCAACGCCGTAATTTGTTTTTAAACGAACCAATACTAGGCGCATCGGTTATTTCCGCTGGAAGTCTGTTGTAGAGTGCGGGGCCCATAACACGTACTGTTTTTGCAGTTTTTGCGAGCTTATGTGTAATTGGCAACAACCGGTTGCCAAAACGAAGCTGACGTATCTGTGCATTTGACCTCTGGGTATAATCATGCAAGTGCTCCCTTACAAATACACCCACATGCAGGATTAGCAGGCACGGCAAAGTTAAAATACCCAGAGAGACAAAGTATGGTTTCGCAGACGTATCGTGCGCCAGCCGTGCAATCGCTCTCACAGCGCGCTTTTGCATTCGGAAGACACGCTCCCAATCGGCAGCGCGCCCCCAGAACTCCACGCCGTACTGGAGCAGCGACTGCACGGCGGCGAAATAACAGGACCGTACCGCATGCGAAGGCAAGGTAGAGCTCATGCGATTCAACGCGAAACATGCACCTCCCAGTTTACCACAAAGATGTTCTATGTGGGACTCCCATGATAGTGACTGATCCAATTGGAAGCCCAGGAATGATACGACAGGTACACGTTCGATTGTCACTCCATCCACATTCACCGAAAGCGACTGCTGACTACGCCCTGACAGGGTGAACTGGACAAATTGAGTTTTTGTCAGATTTAGCATCAGTCCGTTTATTTTAAACCAGTTCAGCAACTTACTCGCTACCACGTTTAGTTTGTGTTGGAGCATTTCGAGCGTTGGGGCTGTCACGACTACACCTACGTCATCAGCAAACATAAACGCGTCTGCTTCCGTTATATGGATAGGCAAATCATTGAGGAGCATCGAGAAAGCAACGTTCGAGAGAGAAGATCCCTGGGGAACTCCCTTCTCGGTGGTCATTCCCTCTGACGCTACCTCGCCGCACCTAGCCACTACATACTGACGCCTAGCATCCATGAAGTCCGTCAGCAGTGACAGCGCTGGGCCATCGATGCCGTAGTGCCTCAGCTTACAGGCGAGGGCGTTGTGGTCTGCTACATCGAAAGCTTTTGAGAGATCACAGCACAGTAGGGCTACGTGTTGTTTACTCTCTCTAGCCTTTAACACAGACTCAACGACTTCCCGCACCAACATCGTAGTCGAATGACCCGCGCGATAGGCAAACTGTCGATCCGAAATTGCGTTAGTCTGCTGGAGGAAGCATGTGAGTCTCGTGGTAAGCCCATATTCAAATACCTTGGCGACAGCTGGGATAATTGATATTGGACGGTAGCAGCCAGGGTCTTTCTTTTTGCCTTTCCCTTTGTACAAGGGGCATACTTTTACTTCTTTGAAAGATTTTGGGTACACGCCTTTATCCAAGCACTCGTTGAATAAGTCAGCTAGAGGAGCCGCAATGCCGTCCGCACAATTAGGTACACAGATGAATTATATCCTGGATTAACTGAAGTTATAATAATATATGAATGAAAGGGTCGACAGAGGGCGGTCAAGGAAATACTGATCAAATAAATATCAAGATACAGACATATCAGTTGTTCCAACTGCCTGTCTGTTCAGGAATAATAATAATAATAATAATAAAAATGGCAGGTCAGGAGTAACCGGCGTAAATATATGAAAGTGGAATAGGCAAAACAGGTGTGTCTCTGTCTACCCCTGCTATGGGATATGGGTAGAGTGTGGGTTATGTACGTATAATCATAACAAACCATTTATTATCCTTCACACGTAATGGCATAAAAATTATACTGGCAACAGCATGGGTGTTATTGGTGCACTCCCTTCCACCAGGCCTTGAGCAATCCTGAAAATACATGAAACTTTAAATAAGGGTAAATAGTCATTATAAGCATAGAAACTCTTCATACTGCACTTTTTAATTCTCAAAACCTTACACAACACGTTTTAATGTACAGTCAAGACTGTCTTAAGTTTAATGTTGATTCATTGATCCAGACTACTGCCGTCCACTGCTGACTGTAGTTAAATCATTTTGGCCAAAACATAAACAATATAACAAGCTGCAGGTATGCTCAGTTACTTACTGGTGGAATATTAAAAAGATTTGAAGCTGTGAGATCATAAAAGCTGACCATGCCATTCCCATATGCTAGCACAACAAATGTGCAATCTGGACTCCATACAAGCTTTCTCCACTGAGCATAATGGTCACGATTCACTGAAATTATAAAAAGTAAATAATACAATGTTAATCTGTTCCATTCATTCATCATTATGACGACCTATTATTGATGATCTGAGTGGTTCAGTTGGTTAACATGGCGCTACACAGAGGTTCACGTTTTACTTTAGGGTTAGATGGCGCTGTGTGAATTTGTCTAAGCATATCTATTTATTTATTATTTATTTATCATGTAAAAGACACCATTAATTTCAAAGTTTTGAGCTATATAAGTGATCTCCATTATAGCTTGTGTGTATGTGAATAGCAGCTAGATTCAGGCTTAATGTGCCCTCCAATCCAAAGAATAGAGTGACCAGTGATAATGTGAACATCTCATCAGTACAGGGTTCCAAGTGGGACTTAAACCTTGGTTAGCCTCCAAGCCAACTCTCGCCACTCCGCCACCATAGAGATATATTTTTTTAACTGATTGTCGAAATATATTTTAGCGATGTATGAATAGAATAGTGTGAAAACAATGTTGATTAATGTTCCAGATTATAACTGCTGCACAATCATTCAACAAATTAGTTAACCACCTGACCATAATTTTAGTAATTCATATGAATTATCATAGCTAGTAGCTGTATGAAGATACTTTAGAATTGTTTGCCTCTAAACTATTTTAGGATACACAAAATCTTACAAAACATGTATTTTTTTATGACGTACCTGTAGTCCTAGCTGTGATTGTAGCATACTCTGTACGCTTGGTCCTGATCTCTAGGATGTTGTCAGCCAGAACGGCAATCACTTTACCCTGATCACCCAACGCTAGATGCCATTTATGTTGTCTCTCCTTATGACTACAACCATTTTAAACCATTAAAGTTGTTTATACAATTTTATGGTACAATAATAGATAAATTCATAAATTTTCACAAAAATTTTTTTGTCTATTTATTAGTTTAAGTACTGATTCTATTGGTATAAGTAGATAAAATTAAGTGTTCAAAAGTATTATACTCACGCTGTAACACTATCAAGTAGGCTCTTCTTGGACCCAAAAAAGTTTAGCCAGCACCATAATGTTGATATATTATCAGGCAAGATGTTATCCGACTTTTGCTGAAATAAATAACATATTGTACTTATTAAATTATTCAGAGAAAATCTAGCAGACGGTTTCTGTTTTTGAAAAGTTATACTTACTATGTACTCCGGTTCTGGTTTCCATTCTGAAAACACGTATAATTCATGCAATATAGATTTCTTTTGATCCATAATTATAGTTTTTCTAATATTTTCATAGAACTATTCGTTTGAAACGAAAAATCGATCGTATGTTTTTGACAGTTTCATTTTGACGTGGTTTTGTTTTGACATTTTTCACCATGGACCTACTAAATATAGAACCATAGAAGGTCCATGGTGTTCGAATTATTGGTCATCGGTAATGTGTCAGTTTCGACACCCAGCGGTTTGTTGGCTGCTTTGGTCTTGTCGTGTTTTGTTGATTATTGTCGTGAGAAAGAGGTTATGTTATTATGTTTTTTACGTATTTGTGCATTGAATTGTGTGATATAGTTTGATAATTCTGATTTCTACAAGATATAATATGGATTTCTTGCGTAACATATACCACAAGGTACGAAATTTATATGAAAAGGCCATTAAAAGTCTCAACAAATTTAAGTCTATTACAATATTTTGTTGCAGAGTTTAGCAGAAACTGATCGTAACATTCGCTTCTGGGAAGATTATTTGAATTCTCTAAGGGCTCTAGACTTTAGTGTTTTTGAGGAAAAATTGAAAGTACCCGCATTGGTGCCTGTCGGCAGTCGTATCTTCTTCAGAGGAGAGTTGAAGCATACCAATGAAGTTATGGTGGCTCTGGGAGCCGATTACTTCGCCAAATGTTCACTAAAACAAGCCGAAGTTCTTAGACAACATAGAATACAAGGTAAAGTTTACTCATGTTATTTGTTTTAAATCTGCTTGTTTTCGGCTTTTGTCCTGTCTTCTTTTTTGCAAATATTATACTATCTAGATAATAGTCTAATGTAGTATCCTTACAGGTGGTCAAATAAAACTAGACACATTTTTAAAAGAAAAACAGCATTTAGGAAACCAATTAAACTTTGGCAAAATACATTCTTTATATGAAGACCCAGGCCAAGAAATAATGGAGGTCTGTACAGATGAAGAAGATAAAGCTTGGAGAGAGCAACATAGAATGAATGTAAAAAGATATAAACAAAGTGAAAGAAAAGAAGCAATTACAGTTGAGAATACAAGTGATGATGAGCTATGGAATCGATTAGAAGAACTGGAGTTACAAGAAGAATTGGATAATGAAATGCTCAATCAAGGCTATGGAGAAGAGGATAAAAAAAAAGATGAAGAACTAAGTTTCAAAGTCACAGAAGACACATGTGTAAAAGACTACTTGGCTGCTAGTCAAGAAAAAGACGTGAAAACTATGAAAAATGACACAATAAAAAATTCACCTGAATGGGAAGTACTTCAACAAGTCTTAGATAAGCAAAATGAACTAGAAGAAAAACTATTAGAACTTAAGAATAAAGAGAAAAATGTTAGTAGGACTGAACAAGATTTAATTTCAAGATTGGATGAAATGGAGGAGCTTGATGAAGTTGAGGATGACATGGACAGGTAAGGCTTTTGTGTAATCAATTTAGATTGTAAACAATATTTTACAATCAAAGTTATTTTTTTAATTATACATGTTGAGTTAGCCTGTAAGTGAAATATGAATGTTGTATAATATGTAAGTTTTAAAACAAAATGTTATTATACTTTCATATTTTGTTGGCTTCCTAATAAATAAAATATTAATATTAATACATGTTCTAATTTATTTTAGGCTAGATGATTTGCTGCAAGTTGACAATACTGAATCTGAAGATGAAACTAGCATGAACAGCACATTATCTTTAAATTCCACAAAAGTTAAAAGAAGTGTTTCATTTGCTGATGAAGATGACAGTGAAACATTGGAAATAAACTTCTCTCACAGTGATGTAGAACCATCTAAAGAACCGTATGATCCTAAAAAAGGTATTTTGAAACCCAGTGACATATATGAAGCACATTCACATTTCTTTAGTGGTACCATATCTATCCTTAAAAAATCAAATTATGAAATTGATAAGGTATTTCAAGAAAGACCATCTAATGTTATTAAAGAAGAAACATCTAAAAAGATAGTAAATATTAATGATGATGACAATAGTAAAGATGATGAACGACAAGTAATAATGATAAATGATGTCATTGAAAGAGAAACAAGTGATACTCCTATAGGAACTACACAAAGGCCTGCAAGTCTTTTCAAAAAAAGAAGGCAGCAAATGAAATAAAATAAAATATGTCCTCATAAGCTGGATTTTAATTTACAAATTTTATTGTTGTTAAGTACTTTTATGATGTTGTTTGGATATTAACCAAGAGGTAGTTGGAGTAGTGGTAGTAACCACTGCCTAACAATTTATGAGATAAAAAATATCATAAGCATCATCTTGGCGTCAATCTCGTTTGTAAATTCGTACACAAGGTCCCGGGGTCCGCCTTTCTACTTCTTGACCTCTTCGCTAGGTCTTCGGCATCCTTTATTTTTGGTAAATTTGTTGACATGTATGCCTTAATGCCGTCAAGCCATCGCTTCTTGGGTCGACCTTTCCTTGTTACCTGGCATGGCCAGACATATATTTTTCCCCACGTCTGCGCGAAACGTGGCCATGCTGTAGATAGCGGCGCTCTTGCCGCTTCTGCGATGTCAAGGATATGAACATAATATGAAGAATACCGCGAATGTAAGCGTTTCAGACGCGGTCTTTGTTTAAAACTCCATACATCCATCGCAGCATCTTTATTTCCGTGGCACGCAGCTCCTGCCGTATGAAAGAACGTCTTATAATGGTATTATACTTAGACATGTCCTTTCAGCTTTGCCGACATTTTGGCCTAAGGCGTGGATATTGCATCTTTCGCTGTCGATGTTCCCGGTTGCGCTAAGTACAGACAAAGACAGACATAGGATCTGACTGATCCGTGCGCTTGACGACATCTTGGGTACGGATCCGGTCATGTAGGTACTTTGTCGTCGCCACATATAAATTCAATTATTTTTATTGTTTAGGGAGGAACAGCCTGACGGTCCACGATGGAAAAAGGCCACCGTTGTCCAAGACATCTGCAACCTAAGGGAAGCGGAACGGTGGCGGCCTTTAAGGTGCCTGTATATATTCCTTTTGAAGAACCCCATGTAGAGTAGAGGTAAACCTTAGAGAGGGAGCTCATTCCACATCTTACATGTGCGTGGTAAAAAGGTTCGCGATGCCCGTACGTTAGTTGGTTGCCAGGCATCCAGATTGTGTGGATGAAATCTGTCTAATCGTCGGAGGGTGCGGAGCCAGAAAAGTGACAGTGGCACAAGTTAAACAGTTCTTCGGAACATTCCTTGTTGACCAGATGGTAGAGAACACACAGAGAGCCAGCGTCTCTCCGGAAGCTTAAGGGTCTAGAAGGGTCCATCCGTGAGAAGGGGATCATTGACAATACGAACAGCCCGGCGTTGAATGGAATCAAATGGAAGAAGTTGGTATTGGGGTGCACCAGCCCATAGCAGTATTGGTACCCGAAAACAATGTACGTCAAACCGCAGTCTATGTAAAACGTACATAGTCTATTTACACCACGAGATATTAGGCGGCGCATTTACCCCATCATCAAGGATCGAGTTCGACGCAAATAGAGAGCACAGAAGATCGGCATTCTCTTTTGCTTAGTGCGCCAGCGAGTCATCAGGTTTGCGCAGGTTTGGTAAGGAGGGGCGACAGAAATTTCCTTCGACGGTTTTGGCGAGAGACCAAAAAGCACGACTCCCAAAAGGGAGGCTTAGTAGTTTCTCACCAATGTCGCGAGTATGTTTGAACTTAACCCTAACAAATTCCTTTTTACTGGATCTGGTGACAGCATAGTATCGCTTCTTACAGCGGGTCCTTCGCATCTCGTGCTGCCGCCCAAGCTCGGTAAGATGCCTGATTTAGGCTGAAGGCCTCGGCAGAGGACTTATCGAACCATGGCTAGTTTTGTCCACCGACACGGATGGCACTGTTGAGGATGAAGTATAGTATCCGCGACAGCTAGAGCGCACTGCAAGGATTATCAGGCGCGAAGCATAGTCCCTACGGGTACGATGCGTAGAATTCCCACAGTCCATCCCAGTCTGCTGACTTGCAGTGCCACACCCTACACGACCCCGAGGTACCAGGCCGTCTCGCAGAATGTATTGGCGCCTCAGAGTGCACCAGACAGTGGTCAGATGAACCCAAGGGCGCACTGACGTGTTCATGTTGAATGAAAATGAGCTGTTGTAATTATGAGATACTATTAATTTTCCTACAATAAATAACGCAACGACTCGGCCGTATAGACTCGGATCCCTTGGTCTGTATTCTAATGATGTTTTGTTTGCCATTTTAGTTAGTCTGTGTTTGACATTTGAAAATTATTTAGAGGTTATGTTGTTGAGTTGATACTAAAACTTCTATGATTATTTCGTGGGAACTAATAAAGTGAATTATGTTGTCACGTACCTGGAGGCATTTTGGTCGACGATATTCTCAAGCCGTTACAACTTTTAGGACAACTGAAGTGTCACCTGTAAGACCTAGATAAACACAAAATTTAACCTACTTGCACTACAAACTGATGATTTTATATCCTTTTCATTCCTTAGTGTAACTTTAAAGGAAACTTGTTATATCCTCCAAGGGCATAGCTTTATTTTATACGCCGCTAATTAGTGCAAGAACATATTATTTAAGTACTTTACTGTTCCTGCATACTTGGAATGGGCATACACCATACTTTAAAACGTTTCAGAGTCAACATAATGAGAAACAAATAGGCATGTTTTACACAGTTGACCCTGACCTGTGCAAACAACTATTCGGCCATGGTGGTTTTCCCAAAAGCTTCAAGAAACAAACTAAGACATTCACAGAAGCAGCGTTAATGGTGCGCTCTCCAGCTCTAGACATCATCAACTGTATCAAAGCATCGGATTTAAGCAAACCTGCCATTAGATATGTACTCTGTATCCTTTTTATTCCAATAACCCATATTAACAAAAAAATTGATTTACATTTTGAAAAGCCTTAATAAAAATAAAACATTCTATGAGGACTGTAAATTATTCCTCCATATGTTTTGTTGGCGCTACCTATACGATATATGAGGAATTACGATGCGCCGGTGCAACACAACAGCACATCCCGGCAAGAGGAATAAATACAAGATTTTAACCACCCTTAGCCGTGCTGTATCCAGCAGAGTAGAATAGCACCAACCCCTTACAGTTGTGGGTATTGTACAAGGCGACTAATGAGTCAAGTCAAAAGATCTAGAGTCTCTATAGACTGGAAAAGGGGCAGCAGCGTTTTCCATTGTTAATTTACAACACTGCAATCTCCAACCCGCCTGCCCAGAGTGGAGATTATGGCTATGACCTTAGTTCTCGTGGAAGAGGCCCCAAGTCCTGCAGTGGACTGTTATGGGCTGTGATGATGAACTTGAATCCTGCCATGACTTCTATCCTTAATAGAATATTCTGCCATATTATATTACTTTAAATTGAGCTTATTAAAACTAACATTTTTCATATTTTAAAAACAATATTTTATCAATGATTTTCTAAGCATTTTCTAAGATGGAGAGAAAGGAACTGGGAAGAGTCTGGCTATGGCCCATCTACTACACTATGCATATGAACAAGAATACATAATATTCCATGTGCCCTGGGGTGAGTTTTTGACAAATTACATTTAATTGTATAAGTATGTATTTAAAAGTATATAAGTAGTTTATCAGTTATCTAGCACCCATAACACAAGCTTAGCTTACTTTGGGGCTAGTTGGCACTGTGTGAATTTGTCCACAAATATTTCTTTATTTATGTAATTATTAGTAATACACCCACCACCACTTAGCTCCAAACTAAGCAAAATAAGGCTACTTAAATACTTTTTTTAAATTTATTATACATTAAACTCAGATTAGAAACAACTGTTGTGTATGAGAGTTATAAAAATAACTGAAGAAGTTATGCTATCTGTTATGGTTTTGGATTACTCCACACTGACCTATTTAAATTGCTTTTATTGCAGTAAAGATATTGCCCATTTAGAAGTCTCGTTAGACATGCAGCTTAACCACACTCGCTACGTTTTCAGTGTCTGACTGGCTACGGCGCGTGCCGCGCCACAAGGAGATGGCGAACTCGACTTCGCGGGAGGGCTTCGTCGACCTGCCGCTGGACGCTGCCTCCTGGCTGCTGCACTTCAAGAACCAGAACCAAGCAATGCTAAAGAAGGGTGATGTAAGTCAACTGTGTGTTATAATTCAGTGTTGTTTGTATTTAGGGTGAGGAACCAAAGGCTAGCGTGGAATGGCGAACTCGTGGCTGCTGCACTTCAAGAACAGATTTAGACCATTAGCGTATCTAGGGCTATTTTTCCAATCGCCAATGCACAGTCAGTGAGCACCCGATCCTGGGGTGGGCACCAGACCATTCTGGGGTAGGCACGCCCCCCCTCCCTCTTCCTACGCCTATGAATTAGACTATGCTTAAGAAGGGTGTTGTGAGTCAATTGTGTGTTTATTATTTAACATTGTTTATAGAGGCTGAAGAAAAATAAAAAAGTAATAACAGAAACTATAATGGACGGACTGTGAGAGTAAATGACAATGTGAGGATGAAAGGAGTTAGTATCATGATGACGAGTGATAAGGTTCAATGGAAGCAAAAGTGACATTGTTCCAACCCCACCTTGTTGTCTGTTATGTGCATTCTGTGATTTGCATACTGTGATAGATTTAGCCTACTAATCTCGTCTTCTAAGACGTTCTCGCAAATTTGCATACTGTAAAAAATAGGAAAACTGCAACTGTCGCGTTTGCTCAGTCTAAATACGGTTTGCTCGGAGTCTATCTGAAGGATAAAATTCGCAACGAAGTAATAAGGCAGAAAACCAAGAAACCGACACACAGCACAGAATAGCAGGCAGAATTAGTAGCTGGGGCTAGAAGAATAGCTAGCAGAATTAAGTAACTCCAACCGAATTCTGAGTTCTCCATTGCGACCAGGAAATAGGAGTGACAATTTGCGAAAGCTTGCAGATGAGCAAGCCACAAGAAGATAGCCGGGCCGCGTCACTACTTACCCGTGGCTTTTTCCACGCTCGCACTGCACTGCTCGACTAGCTACAAGTTTTTTTACTACCTAAGAGTAGTTCTGATGGAACGCGACCGCCGTCGTCCAGGACATCTGCAACCTAAGGTTCTTTCATCATCATCATCATATTTGCACCCACTCTCCCCTTACTGAGGCTCCCCTTCCTTGCAGTTGAAGACATCAAAAGAGTACGTGTGGAGCAAGCGCGAGAGCACTCCGCTGGGCGCGCCGCTGTCGGAGCTGGTGGAGCACGGCATCGGCCGCGTCAAGTACTCCTGCGACGTCGTGCACGCACTCGTCCAGGAGATCAAGCTGCTCTCCGACAATAAGCAGTGAGTGGTAGATTAGATTAGATATACCCGGGCCGGATAGACCGTGTGGTGTCCGGCAGAGTAGAATAGCACCAACCCCTTACACTCATGGGTGTCGTACAAGGCGACTAATGTTTTCGAGGCAAAAGATCAAGAGTCTCCGTTGTCTGGAAAAAGGGCAGCAGCATTTTCCATTGTTATATTTTAACACTGCCATCTCCAACCCGCTTGCCAAACGTGGAGATTATGGCAATAACCTTCCTTTTTGTGGGAGAGGCCCTAAGTCCTGCAGTGGACTGTTACGGGCTGTGATGATACCAGGGCATTCCCCGTAACTCGACGACTCGCCTTTTTCGCGTGAGGGTGGAGTTTATAGATTGGTTAACACCAGTGTTGGGCAAAATTTAATTGCAAGTTACAATTAAAAATAACAATTGATTAATTGTTAATTGTGAAATATCAATTAACAATTGATTAATTGTTAATTGTGACGTTGCAATTAACAATTGATTAATTGTTAATTGTGACGTTGCAATTAACAATTAATCAATTGTTAACTGTTCTTGTAATTAAACTTTAATTAAATTTAAATAATGTAAATAGTAATATTATAAGATTAAGGAGTGGCACAGAGTAGGGCTTTCACAAGCTTGACCTTAATGACCATGCTAAATCGTTCTTCATGATAGCCACACAGAATATATATGTCGCAGCCAACTGGTTAAATCAGCCATTTAATTAGAAGGCTAGTCCGTTAAACATACGCCGGCATTTAATTAAATGACTAAAAGATAACCAGCCAAGTTGATGAATGTAACGTTTAACTACTTGGCTGAACGTTATTTAGCCGTTTCGTTAAAGGGTATACTGATGGTTGGTTAGAGTGACCATAAGTTCGCAACTTAAATGATAAACCTTATTGCTTTTCTCCACACCCGGTAGGGTTGGCTGGAAGAGATCTCTTACAGAGATAAGCCCACCTTTGTGAACAACCGTTTATAATTATTGTTTTTTTTTTTTAACTTGTTTTCATGTGCAATAAAGTATATATATATATATATAAACTTTATTTAAGATAAAAAATAATGAATTAATAAAGATCACTTTTATATAATAAAACATTATTAGTCGCAAGATATTCAATAATATAACAATTAATTGTATTGCGAGTATACCTATAACCGTATTTATCTAAGTAAAAATATTTAATGAAACTTTAAATTTATAACTTATTTACTACTTGTAACTATGTAGTAGGAACAATAGCAACAGTGCACTATAGTCCTATTTTATAATATTAAATATAAAATGACACGAAAGTTTGGCATTTGTTTCTAATTAAAGGTAAGTATAAAAAGAAAATGAACATATTCAGTTATCGTAAAGAATTAAGATAAATAATAAAATAAATAATAGTTGACAAATTCACACAGCGCCATCTAGCCCCAAAGTAAGCAAAGCTTGTGTTATTGGTGCTAGGTAACTGATAAACTACTTATATACTTTTTAAATACATACTTATTATACATAGAACACCCAGACCCGTAACAGTAAGAATACTTAAAGTTATCTCAATTCTTACTTAAAAAGATGTACCACATTTTAAATTTAGTTAAAACGACGAGCTTGCTGTGCGAGCTGTCTGACGCCAGATTTGTTTTGGGGACTACCAGCGCAGCAGTAGATAAAATTTGAACTAAATTTAAATCACTTGCCTAATTTAACTTCAGCCGTCTCCGAAGGGCTGCCTTTAATAAGCCAACTAGTTAAACGTTGAGTGAAGCTAGTAAAATCAGCGATCGGCCTAGTCATTCAATTGAATGCCGGCGTTTCATTAACGGACTAGCCTTCTCATTAAATGGCTGATTTAACCAGATGGCTGCGACATATATACTAGTACTTAAGAATAGAAAATTCTTTCCGCAAATAGCTTTCAACATAATAATGCGTTTACATATTATTTTGTCTCTCTCGCGTCCTACTCTTACCTCTCAGCCCTCGAGCGGCCCGATCGGGCCGCATAACAATATAAATCTGTGATTGTTAATTGTTAGTTTTAATTGTCTCTTGTTACAATTAAAAATATTATTTTAATTATTTTAATTGTCTCTTGCAATTAACGTGAGTTTATTTAAATAAATTAATTGCAATACGCAAATAACAGATTAATTGCAATTAAATTAATTGCAATTAATTTTTCAATCAATTAATATGATGATTAAAATATCAATTGTTCATGCCCAACACTGGTTAACACTAACTAATGTTCCTGGATAAAGTCCGGAAAGACCTGTGCGATCTCCAGAAAACTTACTGGGTACAAATCGCGCAGGATAGTGACAAATTGCGAATTCTTATGTCGGAGACCAAAATCCACGTCGGGTCGCTGAGCCAGCGAAGTAAGTATACGTACGTACGACGTAACGTTACGACACTTACGACGTTCCTGCCAACTTAGTTCCTCAAAGTAATTCAAGAGGCCTTTTAACCTCCGGAAGATCTCCGGGAGGGTTGTTTGTCCTAGATACTTGAAGCAGTGAGTGTTTTCTTTAACGCTGGCCGTTTTTCGAAGTATGAGATAATTAAGAAAAGAAAATGGTTGTATGAACGAGACAGACCAACACCTCTCCATTATCGCTCAGCGTTCTTCTACGTCACGGGAACTACAACTGGGTGTAGGCGTAAGCAGAGACCACATACCAAGCACCTACGCTGAATAGACTAATTCTACACTAATATTATAAATAGAAAGTGTTTCAATGTTTCGTTTGTTGGGGGGTAATTTCCGAAACTGCTGAAGTGATTTTTAAAATTCCTTTATTAATAGGAAGCTACATTATTTCCGTGTGACATGCCTATGTCTCTATCCCGGAATAATAATAGGGTCCCGCCGGATAGTTGAATGTGTACAGAAAGCGAACTTCGCGCGGGTGAGGACCGTGGACTGTTAGTCCAAGTATACAAGTAAAATAGACTCATAATTTTTTTCACAGATGCAAAACGTTTGTGGCAGTAGATGGATTCAACAGTTTCTTCTATCCATTGACGCGGCTGCGGACGCCTTCCAAGAGGACCGTTAAACCCGACGAGGTCTCACTCACCACCTCTATAATGGAAATCACCAAGAATGACTGGGTAAGAACAAAACATTTGCTTAAAAAGATGTACAGGCACCTCTGACCTTATTGCTTTAAATATATTAGGGATGTTGACTGATACTGAATATTTATGCATATAACTGATATTTATGCACAAAATATAGTCGCGGCCTCGTATCATCGAGTACGTTTGCGCATATAAGATTTTAAAGATTATTATCTGTCTACTTCTCGCAAAACGGAGTTTACGTGTCATTTAAATGGCGAAAGCGGTCGGTGACGTCACGGACCGCTTACGTCCCCTACTGTCTAATTGGAAATTTCACTTATTCATATCTTGCCTATTTTTTAAGTTATTCAAATACTAATTTACTTTTCTATTCATTAAGTAAAACACTAACAAATCAAATAAATTAAATCCAGTCAACATGTCCAGACTTCTGGTACTTCTTATCTTGAGATTTTTATTCATGTAGGTATAGTAACTGCACTTATTTATTATTTGCAGACAAATGGTGTGATACTATTGACAGTTGATCAACTGGCAGTACCTGAGGATCACCAGGAGACATATTTGCCTAGATATTTATTGTACAAAAAGGTAATTTAAGTGTAGATCTATGTCAAACTTGTAATATGAAAGATTTTTAAACCTTAATTATTTCCATTCATTATTGCAGCTTCTTTCAATACAGCAAAATCAATGTTTTATTAATTTTCAACTTATTTTCAGGGTTTTGAGCATTTAGACCCATTCGTCCCCATTGAGGTTAGCAGATACACTGAGAAGGAATACCTCTCGTGCGCCAGTTACTACCGAGACCGCCTGTGGCTGCGGGGCCCAGAAGAACTGGAGGTGGAACTCAAATTCACAAGTGCCTGCAATCCTTATAAGTTCATGGAACTTTGTGCCCCTTTGTAATTAAAAATAATAGTATAATATAAGTTATGTAGATAAATTAATGAGGTTATTTTATTTTATTTCCCATCAGAAAATCACACAATACACATATAGAGCATAATGTAAGAAAACAAGAGATGGATTTTAATAATTTATTGCCATATAACAAGTTATATCTACAGAGGTATGCTTAATTAAAATTTAGACATCATAACCGACAAGGTGACGCTTGCCGATGCACTCTCCAACGTAGAACCAGAAGAGTACTTCAGCTCCCACTAGGGTGTTGAGGGTGGCCTGCTTGATAGACTGATTTTTCCAAGCGCCAGACTTGGCACTGGCGAGAAGTCTGCCAATACCAGCCTTGATCTGAGGGATTTCACTCAATTTAGGTGGGGCCATCTCTACACGTGCATACTTCATGAAGATGTTGAACTTGGGGCGGGCTTGAGCGAGCGCCGCTGAAAAGAAACCGTTCAAACCGTTAATTAGAAGATCCAAGGACAGTTGTAGGAACTTAACCTATAAAAGTTATATACAGTTTGTATAGTATACCTATACTTTTGACATACAATGCGATGTCATTGAAATGAAACGTAAACGAAAGGTCTTAGAACAGAGCTGAGACATTTAAATAGCCTCAAGATATATATTTGGTATCAACATTAAATTACATAACTGAAAAGACCACAACAAATAAAATATTCAACTGTCATACTTACAGTTAATTAGCGTCGGTATTTTGGCTACAGCCATTGTAATTGTTAATTTAATAAAAACAATAGAAGCCCGTAAAACCCCAAATTCTAATCAATTTTCGATTTTGGAATGAAAATTGATTGACGACGGTCTTCTGTCAAACTCGAATTTATCACAATGTCAATGTCACTAGAAATTCCGTTTCCGTGTCCTGTATTTTATAGCTTTGGATACGAAATTTATTTAGCCGATGTTGATCCGGCATCGGATGAAATCCGTTAGTGAATAGAATGCTTTATTTGTAAATATTTTTTGCTTACAGCAACATCATTGCAACGTCGATCGCTTTTTGTCAAATTGTCAAAAAAAGTGAGGCCGGTGAAGTGTTTAGGGAATTTTATGGATTTTGTGTAATTTTAAGTATTTACAGATAGAAACTAGGTTTTGTGATATAGGTCAGAGGTTTCTCTGGTTTCCTTAAATATTGAAATGTACTCTTTCGGTATGTATTGTTATTATTCTTATCTTAAACGTAAGTTGAACGTGGGCACTATTTTATGTTCAATAATTTCCAATACGAGGTTGCTGTACTTGCTGTTACATAAAAAACGAATAAAAATGGTTTAGATTCTCTCCGTAACACTTTATACTATATATCCAAATAGTAAACAGTCGTATGTTGGGACACGTCATTGCTAACTGGCTAAGCGGCCGGTATGTTCTCATCGCCATAACCAAGAACAAAATGTTCTTAAAAAGAGGAATATTTTCCAATATCTTTTAACGCGAACTTAAGGTTGGAGTGCATCCCTTTCGGGTGCCTTTTCTCGACTTTTCTAAGTCTTTTTGAGTTGCACCCTTTGGTATCCTCTAACCGAACTTAATGCTGTGTTTTAGGTTTACCATTACTGCTGCTGAGTTTATTAGCCCTTACTCATGGCAGTACACTACCTGGTACAATCGATACAGGGCGCCTTGAAACAATCCTATTGGAGGGCCTGAAAAGCAATGATATATCTACCCTTTACTTCTCACTAAAAGGCCTAAAAGACTTGAAGTCAAAGGCACTTGAAAAACTAGACATTTGTAAGGTGAGTGTCTTTTTATTACCTACTTATTAAAAATAATTCTTATGTGATTCTGCTTCAGTAAAATTGCTTAAATGTTACTATTGTATTAGAACCTACGTACAGGATCCATGTTTGTGTTAATACACACTACATAAAATTCAATTGAAAGTATTAAAGTTAAATAACAGTGTTTTACCTTACAATAAAATGCTTTCTTTTTTTAAATATTTATTTAAGTAGCTTGTTCACATTAAAGAGACTATGGCTCCATACTAATGAATGCTTATTAACTAAACTTAACTCATCTGAAGCCTACTCGATATCATAGGCTTCGAATGATGGTACAATGAGTTAATAATGTTGTAACTTTTATATGTGTACTCTATTGGTACATTAAATAAATAATGTTATTGTATATTTCAGACATTCAAAGCGCTTAAATATGATCTTAAAAATGGTGAACAAATCTTCCACTTAACAAATGCAGCCAGTTTATCAGGCTGCGTCAACTCATTGAACCCTGATGTGCTGGGCACTGCATCACGGGCTCTAGATAATCCAGCACCCTCGGTGCAGGATCTGTACCATGCTATCTACACATTGAAAGCCCTGGGTAAGGGCCAGACCATGAACAAAGATGAGGCCTTGAAGAACATTGTTACATTACTCAAGAAAGATGACACACCACAGAAGTAAGTCCTGGATTTTTTTTTTCACAAGGGTATTTAAATCAGCATTATTGTACTACATTATTTGTTACATGAGACCTAAGTTGTTAGTTGACCTTGTTGCAAGAAGCAGTTACCATTTTCCATCCAGTGGATTGTCTGCTAGTTTATAAGTACATATTTTTGTATTTGCTCAATTATTGACTATTCTTTAATCTTTATTTCCAGCTATGCCTATGTTTTTGCCCTCTGTGAGCATATGGGCTGTGAATCGTGGACTGGATCTCATGCTGAGGGTGTTATATTGTCAGCGGATGAAAGTGATAGTAAAGCATTGTTCTTTGAAGGAGGTTTGCCAGTAACTTCACTTCTTCTGTCCTCAGTCATCAGGTATGTTTAATTAAAGTTTGAGTTTTTTTTTATTTTGTATTTTTATCTCCCTCCAATCTCCAGAACCAATTCCAAAGATTATTAGTATTTTATTATTTTTTACACTAAATTCTCAGATAATTATATATTGAAAGCGGAGTTCTATCCCTCACCTGTTTTGACAGTTCCAATGACCGATGACTCCCTCACTATACCTCAATGTGAAATGCCTTGGTATTGTGTGTGATTTTCATTTATCACCTGTTTTGCAAAACTTACAATCATTTATTTATTTATTCTTAGGAAAATCAACAGCTGTTGTAATATTGATTAGAATTAAACTTAAGTATCAGAAAGCCAATTACAGATTCTCACAGATAAACACAGATTAAAGAAAATTAAAATTTTCGGTTACATCATCTTATAACCGAACGCTTTTCTCCAATATAACTACTACAAACAAAAAAAACAGTAAGAAACTAATTCGAAAGACAATTTTCAAAACTAAAATTTACCAAAAGTCTTCTTGCCGCCGGAACACTAGTGTTAAACAAATCAACGTCGACATCTTTTACGACATTATTAAAGGAAGCACACGCACGCAGTACAAAACTATTCTGCCTATAATTTGTCGATACGATAGGAAGTCGCAGAGGAGCGGTGGATCTACATTGCCTGGCTGGTACATTGATATCTATTCGTGATAGTAGTTGAAAACTGTCGATGGTGCTGTTAGCAATTTTGAAGAGGAATATTAGATCAGCTATTTTTCGCCGTTCAAGAAGTGGAAGTAGGTGGTGTTTCCTGCAGAGGCTAGGATAGTTTGCAGAACTATAACTTGTCTTAGTACGATAGCACAGGTAGCGGACGAATCTCTTTTGTATACTTTCCAGACGCGAAATATAGGTTTCATATTTAGGATTCCAGATTTGTGATGCGTACTCCAAAGTGCTTCTGACAAAGGTACAATATAAAAGTTTTAAAGTTTTTACTTGAGAGAATTCCCTAGAACTACGCATCACAAACCCGAGAGCTCTATATGCCTTTGCCATAATCCGATCTACATGGACGTCAAATAATAATTTAGAGTCATGTATAACTCCCAAATCACGAATAACAGACTCCCTTTTGAGACAAACGTCTTTCAACAAATACGAGTATTGAAGAGTAGTACGCTTCCTGCTGTAAGAGACAACACAACATTTAGACGCGTTAAGGTCAAGAAAATTATTTTGACAGTATTCCTCAAGACTATTTAGATCGAACTGCAACGCTTCCGCATCCTCGACAGATGAGATAGCTTTGAAAATCTTCATGTCATCCGCGAAACATATAACCAGAGAAGAATTAAGGCAACGTGCTATGTCGTTAACAAAAATATTAAAAAGCAGAGGACCCAGTAATGATCCCTGCGGTACTCCGCTTGGCACGGTAACCCACCCAGATAAGTAATTATTGACAGCGACAGCCTGCGATCTACTGTCTATGTAGGCTGTGAACCACCTTAGCAAGTCTCCACATATGCCAAACTTAAAAAGCTTATGGATAAGCAAACCGTGATGGATCCTGTCGAACGCCTTACTGTAGTCCGTATATATAACGTCGACTTGCAGCTCCCGTTCCATAGCATCAGTTAAAAAGTCGTTGAATACAGTTAAATTGGTAACAGTCGAACGGCCTCTAAGAAAACCGTGTTGAAATTGACTAAATTCGGACTTTAGAGCCGCATACACTTGTGTACATATTATTTTTTCCAAAATTTTTGATACTATGCATAATTTAGAAATTGGACGATAATTACATATATCGGACTTAGATCCCTTTTTAAAAATGGGGGTAACATAGGCGCGTTTCCAGAGATCAGGTACATTGCCCTCGTCCAAAGATCGCCTGAATAATAAACTCAATGGAAAAGCAATAGTTTCTGCACAGGTTATAAGGAACCTAGCCGGAAGGTGATCCGGTCCGGCAGACTTCCCTACATCAAGATTTTTTAGCAAAGTGCAGACAGTGTGTGTGTTAACCTCGATCCGCGAAATGCTATGTGTAGATGCAGACTGCCCTGTAACATTTTCAGTGACCCCACTTTTTGAGCAACAATTAGAATCAATAAAATTGGACGTGAAATAACTTGAGAATGCATTACATATTGATTCCCCGGTATTTACAACAGTACTCCCATAATTCAAACTACTTGGTAGAGAGTTGGACTTGCTTTTACGAGCTATATACGACCAGAAATGCTTGGGATTATCCAACATAGCATTCTCCACCGAACATATGTATTGGCTATAACATACCTTCTCAAGCTTACGTACCTTAGTACGCAAATATTTATACGTTTCCTCATCCGCACGATTGCCGTACAATCGGAATTTTGTTAGATATTTAGCTTTTTCACGAATAGCCTTTCTGAGAGCAGTAGAGTACCAAATGGGGAATTTACTCTTACATATTAATTTGGAAGGTATGTACTTATCTCTTATAGTGGCAAATACTTCATAGAAAAATAAAACACTTTTTTCCAGGGTACGCGAAGAAAATTCATCACGCCAGTCGATAATAGAAATTTCGTAATTTATTTTATCGTAGTCACCCTTGTCAAAAAAATATTTCTTAAATGGAGTTGTTGCTAGGTGAGAAATTTGAGCAAAGTCCACTCGTATAGAAAGAGCACCGTGGTGCGGGTCCGTGGGGACAAGGGCATCATCCTGGATATCTTGAACAGTAACTTTGTCATTGGACAACACCAAATCCAACACTCTGTCATAAGCATTAACAATCCCATTATATTGTTTTAAATTGAGGGAATATAGCTCATTAACTAGGGAACGTTCGCTGTCAGTGTTATAGTTTAGTGGGGTCAAGGAACAGTCACCAATACTACTGTCAGCCCATCCTATATTACCTAAATTGAAATCACCAGTAATCAGGTACTTATCTTCCGGGAATCGCATAACTATTTCATCCAGCCTAACGAGAAAATTAGATAATTGTTCCGAATGGCTAAGCCCACGGGCTTATTCATTCATATCATTGGTGGAATTTCCGTGTACTTCTGTCTTCAGCTAAGCATAGATAGAGAGTGGTTGGTGATTTACTGTGTCAGTGTTCCATGGGCCATGATAATACGTTTTGTTGCGCGAGACTGAAAGAGTTAAGAGTTGTCTCGTTCTCTAGCACGTGAGAAAGGCCTGCAATGTGCATTGCAAATGCCATGCGACCTGTATCTGTCCTATATCACCTGACAAAATACGCGCTCACTTTTCAATTTCAGTTTTCAGTATCGAACATTGAGCGATTTCGTTAAATGCAAGTGAATTTAGCAAAGAAATAAATGGCATTGCGACCAGTTTGTCGTGTGTCGTATGAAGCGTACGCCCGCGCACTTTACCAAGTATCCCAATGTTCCCAGGTCATACAAAGTGCTGAAGAAGCCGGCGCCGTTGACCGAGGAGCAGCGTTACAAGTTCGCTGCGTATCTGTGGTCGCGGCGCTCGGTGACGTCGCCGCGCGGCGCCGCGCTGCTGTTGGACGCTGCGGTCGCGCTCGCCGACGACGAGGTCAGTGATACTCACTCAGCATCATACATTTCCTAACTTTAATACGATTTGAAAGCCGATCCTGAGAGAGATCCGCCTTTCGGAAACACAAACAAAAACCTTTCTATTGTCGTAAATTTCTAGGCTGGACCAATTAGGGACCACAATTAGACTACAATGACTGACGTAACTGACATGAAATCAAATGAAGTCTCACAATCTAATCTAAGGAAGAAAAATGTTCCTCCTAATGTTTCCTGGACATTCCTTATCTGCATACTTTAGTTAATTACGTTATTTGACTAATAATTACTTTCTCTACGCGTTTGGTTGGCAACAGCCCCGCACAATCCGATAAGAGCAGCAATAAACATCCGTTTCAATATATTTGTTGGATTTTAAAATCTTGATCAAATTGCAAATCCTCGTAAAATTTACAGCCAGCTCCGATCGCGATACTGACCAAGGGCAGGAAATACATCACATCTGAGCAGGACACCATCGAGATTACAGTATCCGACTTGCTCGGCCGCCCGCTGCGCAGTCCCAAGGCCGACGAAGTGGTCGCCCAGTCCGGCACCCGGCTAGCCGACGACGTCGTGGTCTTGTCTAAGCAGCCACTCACAAAGAAGCCCAATGACCCTACGACATTCGTTCTAAACCTCAGCAAGATCAAGTCACAGTATGGAGTATACAAGATCGCTCTCAGCGCTGGCTCGAAAACAACAACTGTGAATGTGGCAGTGCTCGGTGACATACAAGTGTCGAGTGTGGAGATCGGCGTGGGTGACGTAGACGGTACCACCAGCCCCAAGGTCACGACGGTCGCCTACCCCAACAAGCTGACAGAGAAGCTGCAGGCTGATCAGATGCAGAAGTGAGTGCATACCTATTAGTTTGGATGTACAGTCGAGGAAATTGAATGTTGTGTTAGTATTGTTCGACGTGTTGTTTGTCATTATACAATGTTTCTCGTAATAATACGAATAAATAAAGACGACAGTTTAACTGCTAAACATAAAATTTCCTCCACTGTACTTAAATTCCGTAGGAGTATTCAGAGGAATCTGTTTAATTAAGAGACATTAATAATTTGTTGTCGTGTTATTTTCGCCTTTATTCTGAGAGAGACCAAAAAATACTTTTTGTTTTAATTTCAAACACTATTTTCTCGATGTTATGTGTGTTATGTGACCACTGAAATATGATTCATTGTAAATGGCAGAATTATAAGTATAAGGTTCCGTAAACATGCAAGTAAAAATGTTTGGCCTTTCCCATCCGACTGTGTAATAATGACTGTATTATTACACAGATATAGTACAGACAGATATGTATATAGATAATAGTAGAAGCTGTCTTTTTATTTTATTTGTTACCAACACCAACAGCTTACATCAGGGCTATCAACAGGTGCTTACAGGTGGGTACCCTTCTCACTACTTATTTACCTGTGTCTGTGTATGTGCAGGCTGTCGCTGAAATTCACGGTGCGCGATAAGGCCGGTAAGGCCGTGCTGGTGCAGCAGGCCTTCGTGAGGCTCTCCAACGACAACGACGACGAGGCCATCTTCGTCGCGGAGCCCGACAACGCCAAGACTTATAAAGTGGAGCTGGTGAGTGACGGGATGTGGATCCAAGACATTTAAACTACTACTTTAAGTAACAGACGATCTGATTTAGCTAAACCGGACTAACCGTCAGTTGCAGTCGTCAGTTTTATAGATACAGACACTGCCACCTGTTTGGGGTCTTCGCCTAATATACCTAATTAAGTGACACTAGATTAGACAGATGTAGTGTACAATGTGTGTACAATTGTACAGTGCTGTGATTGATTTAAGTAAGTAAAATACTTTTATTCCACTCAGACACACACATTTCTGAGTATCATTACGAGAATACCCTTCAAATTAGCTGTTTGGAAGTTGACTTTATTATTTCTGCTACGCGTAACCATCGCTACCCATCATCATAACCAAGCAACTATTGTATTGGTTTTCATACGTTCCATACCTTTTTACAAATTATGGCTTGCATCGTTACTGAACGATGATTTCGCCAACGTCAAACTCTAGTGTTAACATAATCTAATGGCAGTTAATTGGTCAGACAGAATTCGAAACTCTGTTTTAACCCCCCATCGAGAAAAGAGGGGTGTTATATGTTTGACTTTTGTATCTGTGGATCTGTGTGCCTGTTTGTGGCATCGTAGCTCTCGAACTGACGGACAGATTTCCATGCGGTTTCTTTATTTCTAAACCATAATCGAGATGGTTCAATTTTGTTTCAGTCATCGGTTCAGTAGTTTAGAAAATGTTTGTATACTTGGTTTTGCTGTCGGTTAGGTCGGCCGTGTGGTGTCCGGCAGAGTAGAATAGCACTAACCACTTACACTCATGGGTGTCGTAAAAGACAAAACATCTAGAGTCTCCGTAGGCGGGAAAATCAGCAGCAGCGTTTTCAATTGATACATTTATAACACTGCGATCTCCAACCCGCCTGCCAAGCGTAGAGATTGTGGCGATAACCTCCCGCTTCGTAGGAGAGGCCGTAAGACCTTCAGTGGACTGATATGGGCTGTGATGATGAGGTAGTGTTTGTATAGTTGGTCGATGGTGTCCCAACGTGTTTCTATCGATTAAGCTATGCACGAGCCAGCCCCAACCAACGAAACCCAACCCTTGCCCCGCCCCCAGAACATAGGCGCGATCGCGAAGCACCTCCGGCGGCGGTCGGGCGCGCACGCGGTCACGCTCTACCTCGGCGACGGCGCCGCGGCCGCGCCGCTCGCCTGGCCGCTGGGCGAGGTCGCGCTCAGCTTCGGGAAGGACGCCAGCGCTGTCGGTGAGTGGGTTGGCTGTAGCCTGGGAGGGCGCTGGGCCTCGGCGACGGCGCCGCGGCCGCGCCGCTCGCCTGGCCGCTGGGCGAGGTCGCGCTCAGCTTCGGGAAGGACGCCAGCGCTGTCGGTGAGTGGGTTGGCTGTAGCCTGGGAGGGCGCTGGGCCTCGGCGACGGCGCCGCGGCCGCGCCGCTCGCCTGGCCGCTGGGCGAGGTCGCGCTCAGCTTCGGGAAGGACGCCAGCGCTGTCGGTGAGTGGGTTGGCTGTAGCCTGGGAGGGCGCTGGGCCTCGGCGACGGCGCCGCGGCCGCGCCGCTCGCCTGGCCGCTGGGCGAGGTCGCGCTCAGCTTCGGGAAGGACGCCAGCGCTGTCGGTGAGTGGGTTGGCTGTAGCCTGGGAGGGCGCTGGGCCTCGGCGACGGCGCCGCGGCCGCGCCGCTCGCCTGGCCGCTGGGCGAGGTCGCGCTCAGCTTCGGGAAGGACGCCAGCGCTGTCGGTGAGTGGGTTGGCTGTAGCCTGGGAGGGCGCTGGGCCTCGGCGACGGCGCCGCGGCCGCGCCGCTCGCCTGGCCGCTGGGCGAGGTCGCGCTCAGCTTCGGGAAGGACGCCAGCGCTGTCGGTGAGTGGGTTGGCTGTAGCCTGGGAGGGCGCTGGGCCTCGGCGACGGCGCCGCGGCCGCGCCGCTCGCCTGGCCGCTGGGCGAGGTCGCGCTCAGCTTCGGGAAGGACGCCAGCGCTGTCGGTGAGTGGGTTGGCTGTAGCCTGGGAGGGCGCTGGGCCTCGGCGACGGCGCCGCGGCCGCGCCGCTCGCCTGGCCGCTGGGCGAGGTCGCGCTCAGCTTCGGGAAGGACGCCAGCGCTGTCGGTGAGTGGGTTGGCTGTAGCCTGGGAGGGCGCTGGGCCTCGGCGACGGCGCCGCGGCCGCGCCGCTCGCCTGGCCGCTGGGCGAGGTCGCGCTCAGCTTCGGGAAGGACGCCAGCGCTGTCGGTGAGTGGGTTGGCTGTAGCCTGGGAGGGCGCTGGGCCTCGGCGACGGCGCCGCGGCCGCGCCGCTTGCCTGGCCGCTGGGCGAGGTCGCGCTCAGCTTCGGGAAGGACGCCAGCGCTGTCGGTGAGTGGGTTGGCTGTAGCCTGGGAGGGCGCTGGGCCTCGGCGACGGCGCCGCGGCCGCGCCGCTCGCCTGGCCGCTGGGCGAGGTCGCGCTCAGCTTCGGGAAGGACGCCAGCGCTGTCGGTGAGTGGGTTGGCTGTAGCCTGGGAGGGCGCTGGGCCTCGGCGACGGCGCCGCGGCCGCGCCGCTCGCCTGGCCGCTGGGCGAGGTCGCGCTCAGCTTCGGGAAGGACGCCAGCGCTGTCGGTGAGTGGGTTGGCTGTAGCCTGGGAGGGCGCTGGGCCTCGGCGACGGCGCCGCGGCCGCGCCGCTCGCCTGGCCGCTGGGCGAGGTCGCGCTCAGCTTCGGGAAGGACGCCAGCGCTGTCGGTGAGTGGGTTGGCTGTAGCCTGGGAGGGCGCTGGGCCTCGGCGACGGCGCCGCGGCCGCGCCGCTCGCCTGGCCGCTGGGCGAGGTCGCGCTCAGCTTCGGGAAGGACGCCAGCGCTGTCGGTGAGTGGGTTGGCTGTAGACTGGGAGGGCGCTGGGCCTCGGCGACGGCGCCGCGGCCGCGCCGCTCGCCTGGCCGCTGGGCGAGGTCGCGCTCAGCTTCGGGAAGGACGCCAGCGCTGTCGGTGAGTGGGCTGGCTGTAGACTGGGAGGGCGCTGGGCCTCGGCGACGGCGCCGCGGCCGCGCCGCTCGCCTGGCCGCTGGGCGAGGTCGCGCTCAGCTTCGGGAAGGACGCCAGCGCTGTCGGTGAGTGGGTTGGCTGTAGCCTGGGAGGGCGCTGGGCCTCGGCGACGGCGCCGCGGCCGCGCCGCTCGCCTGGCCGCTGGGCGAGGTCGCGCTCAGCTTCGGGAGGGACGCCAGCGCTGTCGGTGAGTGGGCTGGTTGTAGACTGGGAGGGCGCTGGAGGGTATCCTACGTTATCGAGCCGCTCTGGTTCAACCTTTATGATGCGACCGGCTAAGGACTGGAACGCGTTGCCTGCGAGTGTGTTCCCTGATCACTTTAATCTGGCCGCCTTCAAGGCTAGAGTGAGTAGGCTGTTCCTAGACAGGCATGCTCCATCTTCGACCGCATCGTCGCTTCCCACCAGGTGAGATGGCGGTCAAATGGCGGATAGTCTAAATTTAATAAAAAAAGAGAACGAGAGAAATTGCATGCTTGATTGTGCATAGGTAGACTAACGTTTTGTGGGTCTGCTAAACGTGTACTGTCGCTATAAAGTGGATTTTTTGTACGCGATGACATAGGATAACCTACGGGGCCTGTACAGTCCCCGCATTCCCGCTATGTGATGCCTCGGACTTCTGACTGCTAGCCTACAATGATAAATGTAGATCGCATATCAGTCACTAGATAGCGTTGTTCGTAGACGATTCCCGAGCATTTGAAATGGATAGCTAAAGTAATTTGGAAAAATATTTCGTGAACAGGCGGATCTCTTTTAGAGATAAGTCCCACCTTTGTATTACTATTTCTATTGTAACATTACTGTAATGTCTATTATGTACAATATATATATATATAAAGTTTAGTAATAGTAAACAGAAAAATGCAAAAAGCCTGCGTTTTATCTATTTAAAGGCGCTTTAAATTATTTGTGTGTATCGTGTGCCTAATCAACGCCATCCATTTTAATGAGGGCTTTTGCTACTGCGAACTATGCGCTGTGTCAAAATAAAGCACTGTCATTGGCTGGAATGAATTCGTGATTTTACAGCAGTTGTTTCTGTCCAAAAGCATGGCAGTATGAGCCACCTTAGTGGTATAAAAAAAACAACTGACTTAGGTCTCCCTACCGCCATCTGAATAGTGAAAACCCTCATTACTTGAGCTATTTTGTTCTTTTTAATTGCCTGCCTGAAATCTGCCAACTATCCGCCACTATATATCCGGTGCTGCATACCCGGACATGCAATAACATTAATATCTCATTCCCAGGCGAACCAGTGAAGACCACAACGAAACCCCACCGCGGGCCCCTCCCCGAGATCACTCACGTGTTCCGTTCGCCCGAGCCGCGCCCGCCGCGGCTCTTCTCGGACGTGTTCGCGTGCGCGTGCGCCGCGCCGTTGCTGTTGCTGTTGGTGCTATGGGCCAAGCTGAGGGTGAACCTGAGCAACATGCCGTTGGCGCCTAGTGCGCTGGTGTTCCATTTGGCGCTTGGAGGTACGTTGATGCGAATATTCTTTCATTACAATTTAGGTCAGTCGCCGTATTCACAATGGCTCGGAAATCGGATTCGGATACGGATTCGACAAAGGACCCTGCAAAAGTTCTTAGGAAAATGTGGTTTCAGTTAATTTTGATGAAATTTTCATATGTTATAGAGAGTAGAGTTTCCGTGGAATCTATCGGGATTCTGAATAACAGTTTTCGAATCGTTCGACACGGATTCGCCGCTCACGAATTTCGTGTCGAATCGTTCGGAAACGGTTTCGAATCATTGTGAATACGGCTACAGATTGGATTTAGATGTGTAGAGTTCTGTATGCGACGAAGGTTTATCATGTCAGCCTACTGAAGTAGGACCTAGGACCGAGCAGCTAAACGTGATTCTAAATACTCGCTGCCAAGTGTCGCTTTCGTCGGTATAGGTGCGTTCGCGTATCTCTGACTATACTTGCCGACAAGGCCGGCCACTGTTACAACAAAACTGCTAGGCATAGCATTGTCCCAATGGGTGGCAACGCACCCAAATATTGCAGTAAAAATATTGCCTGTTTAGCACCTTTATAATACGTCAGCAAGTAATTTCACTGTAATGTATTTACACAGTACAGTACATCATCATCACAGCCCGTAACAGTCCACTGCAGGACTTAGGGCCTCTCCCACGAAAGGGGAGGTTATTGCCATAATCTCCACGCTTGGCAGGCGGGTTGGATATCGCAGTGTTTCAATATAACAATCGAAAATGCTGCTGCCCATTTTCCAGACTACGGTGACTCTTGATATTTTGCCTCGAAAACATTAGTCGCCTTGTACGACACCCATGAGCGTAAGGGGTTGGTGCTATTCTACTCTGCCGGACACCACACGGCTTACCTCTTACACATACATACCTCTTATTTAATTTTAGCCAATAATTGATCTTCCTTCCCACGCAGGCTCACTCGGCCTGTACGGCGTGCTGTGGCTGCAACTGTCCATGTTCGAGACGGTGCGCTACCTGCTGCCGCTGGGAGCGCTCACCTTCCTCGCGGGACACCGCTTGCTACGGCGCCTTGTTAAGGACAAGGCCTCCCGCTAGGGAACAACATTGCCAAGCCGGGAGTAATAATACATAGGGAAATATAACTCGCGTAAGACAGTTCAGATGTTACACTTTTATTGGACATGTTATCGGGTTTATTAGCACGGTTAGTGTTATTTTTAGCTCGAGATTTCGACGCAGTTGTAGGCGTCATGGTCACGAGCTCGAAACTGCGTCGAAATATGGAGGTATAAATAATACTAACCGTGGTAATAAGTCCGATGATATGTGCGATGAAAGTGTAGTGAATAGCCACGAAAGCCTTGAAACCTATAGTACAGTAATTGTCGTCTGCAGCCCCGCCGGCGTGGTTAAAATTCAGTTTTGAGTTACGTTTCTTTGGATATTGTTATTCTTCGGCTGGCACAATCTGATGGCCCGTTTTGACGCCGAACTGTGATGTTGAATACAATGTAACTTTAGGTGAGATTCCGTCCATCAGTCACAAAAAGTAAAAGCACCTGGCTATTACTGACATGCGGTATACCTAGGAGGAACAGTCACTTTTATTTCCTTTCCAGCCAGAATGGATATAAAACAAAATTTTTGCTTGCTTTGATCATAAATACACACTCCCAGTTACATTGCATTGGGATGGGGGAGCCAAAACGGACCAATCAGATTGTGAATTTAGCATTCACACTATCGTACAAATACCGGCGGTAAAGAATGCACATCGATATCTAAAGATCCGTTGTAATATTCGAGCTTCAGAAAGGAGAAAGTGAGTACAGAAGGGAATTGAAATGTACCCTGACAAATATACTACCGCATCTCTTGTGATTCGCTCTGACGAGATAAACCCATGGGTTGGAAGAAAGTTTAGCCAAAACATAACATGTAGTCTCGGTACCGAGTGACTCTCTAAAACGCCGAACTATCCGATTATCTCCTTTTTTAGCTCAATGTGGATTATTTACCGCCGGTGTCTGTACATTGCGGAACAAGATTGTATCGCGAGTAGATTTTATATGACTGTACACAGTGTACATAATCTCTTACAGCTGCTAGTGTGTTTTGTATGTTCATGGATGAAACAATATTGATAAGTCTTGTTCTGTATTGTTAGGTGTGAATGTACACTTTAGTTTATTTCATTTGTGGGTCTCATTGATGGCTTTTATAAGACCACGATTCACGAATTGTATGGGGAATAGAAATTATTTAATGATGGTCACAACACCCCAAATATTATTGCTGCAAATTTAATTTATTATTCAAACTATCGTATGACGTAAGAAATGGGCAGTTCAGTCAACAAATAAAATAATATTATGCAATATCTACTAAAATATTGATTTTAAATATCTGGAATACTGTGTGAATGTCGTGCAATTTAGGTATGTGGTAGTGTGATCAGGGCCGGATTTAGAGGTCCAGCGGCCTCGGGGCAACGAAGGAGCGGAGGCCCCCTTGCCCCAAATTATTTTCCAAATAAAGTGATACATTTTTTTAAGTCGAGTTTTTCAATAAATAATTTATTGTGAAACCACCAGCCTCTCTGAAAAGATGTTTACTAGTGTTTACTAATTGGAATTTCAAAGATTTTTATTCTTCCGAAGTCTCTATTGTGGGGACCCCCCGTTTATGGAGGCCCCGGGGCTTTCGCCCCACTTGCCCTCCCCTAAATCCGGCCCTGAGTGTGATTTACATATTCCAGTTATATAATTTTAAGCACATTTTCATTTTCAATTCCTATGGAAAGGCACTTGGGGAGTTACTTAAATCATGTCTCATTGAAGTGACTATCCAGGTGATTGTGAAATCCATTTATAGGTTTTTAAATAAATAAATTGAAATGTTTTAAAAAAATTGTTTTATTTAAACATCGGTCAGACCCCGAAACGGATTTTCTTGAATAAATAAAATAACAAGTTTGGAATGATTACTTCTTAAGATTTATAAGATTGATTTAGCTATAGTATCCTCTGGCGCGGTATTACAACCAACATCTAGAATACATAGTATCCCCGTTTATATGTACGCTTAGATCTTTTAAACTACGCAACGCATTTTAATGCGGGTTTTAACAATAGATAGAGCGATTCAAGAGGAAGGTTTATAAGCTAGCAAAAAGGGTAGGTAGGGGTAAAGTAGGTGTACGCGAGCGAAGTCGCGCCGGATCTACTAGTGGATTTATAATTTGTAGAACAGAATAGAGTACTGGGGGCTTACCATGAGCTCTTATAGCAGGACCTAAATAGAACTGCCCTGCTTAGAACGAGACAGCGCTATACGTGTCACATAAGCTTGTCTCGTTCAAACCGACAGTAATTCTGTGTAGGTCCTACTATAAGAGTTCATGGTAAGCCCCCAGATTGTGAGTGTACCTACTTCACTTGCACAGGCTTGTGTTTTAAAGTCGCATCTTAAAGATTTGTTTTTGTTTAACAAATACGAGTAGAAAAAGCCAGATGAGGTGACAACTTCATGGATTATGTTGGCTTTGTCAAGAAAAATATAAAAGAAAGCAAAATAGAATTTCTTCAGATCTGTAGGCTAGTTACGTAAGTCTGCCAACAATTCTCTAATTTCAATTATTGAAATTGTTACTTTTGCAATTACGTATAATCTAGTTAATAGTTGCATTTTATTGCAATGAAACTTTGTTATCGACTGAACCCATGAAAGAGCATACGTAATCGTAAAAGTAACAATTTCAATTATTGAAATCAGAATTGTTGGCGACAGAGTTACGTAATTACACTAATAATTAGCCTATGGCAACGTCACTGGCACCCTCTCCCACATACGACTGGGTCTACGAACGTAGCTGGTCATGGTGCGGGGCGCCAAGAAGGCATACCCACGGCGCCCCCGCTCCGGCAGTTCCCATGACGATGTCGAGTATGGTGAAGAGAACAGTCTAAATACCTATTTGAAGCCCACCTACCTACGGAGTAAGAACTTTTTTTTTATATTGGAAGCAATACGTTTGTGCCGATTTGTGTTCAGGCCCTTCATTTGTATCTAGGCCTAGATAGCTAGTCCCTAGATAAGGGTGTTTGTGTATGTATGAAAGGTTGAACAACAGAGAAGAGAAAAGAATTATATGTAGTCATTGAATGAGAGATCTAATATGAGATATATTTTGTAGGTTTGAAATGTTAGCTTCCTTCCATCTTTATTTAGTTTCTTGGTCGCATCCGCTCTCCAGGAGGCGAAGTCCGAAGGCACTGTCAAATATGAAGTTTTAAGTTGGTTTGTTTGTTGTTTGTAAAAAGTTGAACCTTGTCAAAATAAACCGAATAACACTCACAATAGGATACAACCTTGTCGAAGTAAATCGACATTTCTATTTACTTTGACAAGGTTCCTTCCCATCCTCATACCATGCAAACGTGGGAAAGAAACTTACGACCTGCCTGATGATTAGCCGTTACCACAGCCTACAGACAAAATGCACAAGCGTTGTAGTGTGGTATCTAGGATTCCCTGGACTCTGCAGTGGCACTGGTAATGCGCCGGTGTAACCGAATTTCAACCCGCTCGATACCGCCGGAAGAGTTTAAGGTAAATATCGTGAAGAAAATGCCATGTAAACTACAAAGTAATTTATTAAAATAAAAAATGCTCCTATTAGGTACTTAATAATATCACACAAACATTAAATCCATCATTTGCACAATGATTCTAATTTCTAGCTTAGCCACTAAGCTAAGTAATAATAAGTATCTTGTTATCAAATATTCACATTGCGTTTTTGTTATATTAGAACTTCATCTTAGCTAAGCTTAATACTAAAAGGTCACTTACTTCAAGGTACAGATTATAATTAAAACTAGTATTCGTAGTAATTTTGCGATGTATTGTGCAAAAATCAATGAATCTAATAGGTCAACAGTGAGGGAAAATTATTTAATAGGAAGAAGAGAGTAGGGTAGACCTCACTGTGTCTCACACCTGCGATCCATTCGTGCGTATACGATATCAAGCATGCTTTCGTCAATATTTGTAATTGTAATATTAATAACACTGGAATTATCAGATCATAATGGCGAAAACTTGCTCAATTTGATACCACTTTTCAATATTTGGTGTTTTATTGCAAGATGTTATTGAAAAAGATATAGGACTCACTCTAAGATCCACCTTGATCCTTGATCTAAAGAGTCACGTTATATTAGGATTATTGAGCAGACTGGGTTTTGCTATGTAACGGAAATTTAAATGTGGTAATTTCCAAAATATATGTAAGTATTATAGTAATAAAATTAAATAGTCAAAATATGAGGTCACTGAATTTTAAATTGTATGTCATATTATTCCTTCAGTCTCAATCACACCTTGCAGTGGTCATAATTGCGTAAATAATACTGGTCCTTACTTTACTTATACTAGAATAAAATTAAAATTCGGCGTCTAATGTGAAGACATTGTCATTACGGTTGGACATGACTCCCCACTTCTGGTACTCTCCAACTTTCTTCTCAAAGAAGTTGGTCTTACCCTCCAAGGAAATGAGGTTCATGAAGTCAAACGGGTTCTTTGTGTTGTAGTGCTGAAAAAATAACATAGTTGTTAGTACATTTCAAGGCCGTACACGGAAATTTCCACGATTGCGTCATTTTGTGTGACTGTGTAATTTGGTTTATGGCATTTCAGCAAATTTAGTTTCAAACAACATAGCTAGGTAAAACATTGATTGAATTTAGCCTTTGTGAGTATATATCTCTCTCATAAATCTCTAAAAAATAAGAATGGCATAATACCTTCTCTCCAAGAAGGTCTACAAGTAATCTGTCTGCTACAAACTCGATGTATTGCGACATCAGTTCGCAGTTCATGCCGAGCAGGCGGACGGGCAGCGCGTCCGTGAGGAACTCCTGTTCAATCACCACCGCATCCTTGATTATGTTCAACACTAGCTCCTTCGAAGGCTTCTGTACTAAGTGCTTGAACATTAGACACGCAAAGTCTGTATGCAGGCCCTGGTATTGAAAAAGAAATTTTTTAATATTATATAATTAGTCAGCATTGAGTTAGCTTGTAGTTCTGTACAGTCATACTATGGTAGATTACAAAGTTTTTAGTTATCTTGTTTATGAAATATTGATAAAACTAACTAACTGCTTGATATGCTGTACATGCGGATTTTCGCTTATTGATAAGTTGAATCAATAGCTTGATAAGGAGGTACTATAAATAAATGTAGGGCATATAGGACATTAATCAATGTTGAGCTTTTATGACTAGTTTATATACCTACTGTTCGCAATTTTCCTTTATTACATTACTTTGTTTTACTACCTAATAGTCAAGATACATCTGGTTCTTATCACATACCTCGTCCCTTGAAATAAGTTCGTTGCTAAAAGTGAGACCGGGCATCAGACCCCTCTTTTTCAGCCAGAAGATAGATGCAAAACTGCCAGAAAAGAATATGCCTTCGACAGCAGCAAAAGCTACAATTCTTTCTCCAAATGTTGCAGACTTGCTTGCGATCCATTGCAGAGCCCAATCTGCCTTCTTTTTTACACATGGTAGTGTCTCAATAGCATTGAAAAGGAAATCTCTGTAAAAAATATATTGGACACATTATACTTTGTTACATTCAACACAAACAAAATTATTTTTCTACTAAAATCCATCATCAGGACAAAAAAATACTATTCATAATGCACAAGCTGCTAGAAGGTGATGCTTGTGTTTCAGTTTGAAATGTTTGTCAAATCTGTTCTCGAAACCTATGTATTGGTAAAAAACATGTTTTTATCTAAAGTTACAGGTCTTGCAAGATACTCCGCTTAGTAGGAGCGATAGTAGGAGACGCGACGCGCGGGCGACCAGCACGTCAGGTGTCACGAGACTATTCGCGTATGGAATACCAGTATTGTAGTGTGGAGTCTCCATTTAAATGTGTGTGAGATACTCCATGGCGACTAGTCTCCAAGAGTAGAGTTGTGTGTATGTGTGTCGTAATGGGAGATGGACCTAAGAAGTGGGTCTTTAGCTTATGTTCAGAATTGACTCATACCTTTCCTTAGGGTCCCTGATGTACGTGTCAATAAGCAGTGAATACATCTCTGAGTGCACATTCTCCATGGCAATCTGGAACCCATAAAAGCATCTGGCTTCTGTGATCTGGACTTCTTGGGAAAACCTTTCAACCAGATTTTCATTTACAATACCATCAGATGCAGCAAAAAATGCAAGAACGTGTTTGATGAAATGTCTCTCGCAGTCCTTAAGACTGTCCCAGTCGTGCATGTCCTGCAATAGCAAAAATTAGTTTAATTTGAGGCCTTAATTTCTAGTTATTAATGTACAAATTGATTTATTGGCATATCATTAATTGTGGTGCAATACCGTATCATAGACTCTGATGTATTTATTTGGTATTACAAGGATGTGCTTCTGTCAATAAAAAACGATTACATGGATTATTTTTTGTTGTCACGCTCAAAAATCAGCTGTGTTTGACACAATAATGTAAACAATACCTTGGATAGATCAACTTCCTCCACAGTCCAAAATGAAGCTTCAGCTTTCTTGTACATATCCCAGACATCTTTATATTGAATGGGGAAAATCACAAACCGACGGGGATTTTCCCGCAACAGTGGCTCTAGCTGGGGGTCGAATTCCGGTGCCTTGTCCTCTTTTACAACTTCCATTGTTTCGTCTTTTAAGTTGTCGTTTCGTGATACCAAAACATTGTTCTTTACAGGTGACTACAAAAACAATATCTCTATTATTTAGCTGATAATTTTAATAGAGTTTATAACATCAAATACAAGTTAAAAAAATAACAGCTAACCTTGATATGCACGTTGTTAATTCCATTGTGAAGATTTTCCTTGTCGAATACTTCAGCCATATTAAGTTTGTATTAATAATTTGAATATTTACTTGTTGAATACGTTTGTGCAACACTCGTTACACACAAGAAATGAAATTAACGACGGAAATTTTTAGAGCCGGCGATGAATACGATGCGTGTCGGCGACTGTGGAATTTATTTGTGTCATGTTCGCAGAACATATTTGGCGGCAAAATTTAGTTCCATGTTACGCTAAAGAAACTACATTAATTTTATCAAAAGTATGTCTTTTTAAAAAATGCGCATCACAGAATACGTTTCACCATAATAACATTGTAACACTTTAATCTAATATTTTGAACTGGCATAATTACCTGAAATTATACATCAGAAGAAATATTTTAAATTCATAACTGAACTCATAAGCACATAAGGGAACAAGAACAGTGTAAGACGTCAATGAACCATGTATTTTGACATTAGTAAAAATAGAGGGAAACATGTTATTCCCGCTAAAAAAATATGAAATGTTTAATTAACAACAATAAAATAACGTTGACTTTACCAAAGTTTACGCAAAGAATTATATTAGTAGAAGCGAATAACTAAGCCATTTTTGAATTGATTCAAATAAAAAAAAAGCCGAAAATCAATTTGCCGGGAATATTACTTTTGAAATAATGTAGTTGGATTGGTTCCGCTTTACAACCAATCAAAGTTAAAGTTTTAGTTTTAAATTTATACTACACGTTACAATGCAACGAGTCTCCGAAAAGCCAAGTGAAATATTTAATAAAAAGCAAATGCGACTCTTGAGAACTATTTACAGAAGCACGCGACCTTTATATCGCGGTCACACACTAGAAAATTATTATAGCTGTCAAATGTCCGCTCATTGGTCCTATTCGGACGGCATACAAAACGCCAACAATCGTTCGTTGGCGTGTGCCGGCGATCCCGGATCCGCAGATGATCAAAACACGATCGTCGGAATCGGATTTGAAAGAAAAATCCAAATTGACTAAAGAAAATGTAGATATAATATAGATAGTGTTTGAGTCCTTACAGCGCGCCATCTATGTAAATCTTTAAGAAGATTATCTCTCTGCCATTTTTCCCTCTACGGCCATGCGGCACTTGAGCAAATGAGCAAAATAGGGGCTCATTTGATTGACAGTTGGTAATAGTGAGTGATGTTTTGATTCTATGTCTTTGTCTGTGTCATTCTTGCTTGTTTGTCATTGTCCAGTATATATCACGCAAATCTCGTCAAATTTTTGTTGCTTCGTTCATTGCTGATTGCTGATATACCGCTGTTTCTAACTTAATCAAAGTTCTTAGTAAAATCATATAAAGGGGTCTGGTAAAATGTCTGACAATGATGACGACTACATGTGTGAAGAGGAGGAAGATTATGGTCTGGTAAGTGACTCTATTACTATAATAAACAAGCATCTTGGAAGAGGATAGTTGTACGCGTATTTTGCCGTATAATCGTAGCATCGTAATATAAATAACGTATATAAATAACATTATCACAGTAAGCTAAGTACCCAGTAAGAGAGATTATCGTCCTCTGTGCAAATAGAATCCTCAAGTTCATCGGGCACATCACTCGTAATGAGGACTCCATGAAACGATTGGTGGTGCAAGAAAACTCAACACAACTCCACAACTCTCACTTCGCCAACACAGGGACAACATATTTGTTATGGCGATGGAAGCCCTGATTAGAAAAGAAGAATTTTCTAAGTTACAAATACAATATTTAAGCTTTTGCTCCTCCACTCTGGGTGCCTTTTCACGATTCCTATATTTAGATAAGTCAGGGTAAGAGGAACATAGTTTATCAGCAGACCATGAAGCTAAATTCTATAATTTGTTAGGTATAGTGTTGCATTCCTGTTTCATCAGTGTTCCTCTTACCCTAACTGACCCTCTATCGAATATTTGAAATGCTAAAACTGCAATTTTTTGTTGTAAGTAATGTACTGAAACTCAGTCCAAATAGGGTCATACTTATAATTCAGCATTCACATCCAAATTCTGAATTCCATTCCATCCATCACTTAATTGAAGGTCTTCTTTATTTAAGCAGACTGTTAAACTGAGTGGTAAACACAAAAACAATTTCAACAATTTGATGCCGTGATTAGCTAAGTAGCACCCAGAATAAAAGAGTGAATGATGTTGCGTTTCGTATTTATTATGCAGGATTGTAGAATGCTATACACAAATTTGGAAAATCTGACAGAGCTTCTGAGGCTCTGATTAAATTAAAGTGGATATGAGTTGCATATTATTTGAATCATTATTAAATTTTTTAATTTGAAATACATCAATAAAATCTTTGAATCCTAAAATATCTTGACAGCTGTCTTATTACACTTGGCTAAGTTTAGAAGCTAAAACAGTAAGAGATTATTAAAGTGAAATATATTGCTCATAGAGTAAGGTCCATTTTTATATCACATAAATTAAGTTATGGGTCGCTCCGCTTGTCAAAACTGCCGTCGTATAAAGAACACAGTGATGGACGAAAAATCTAAAAATTGGAAAAATAAGCCATATAACTGTGCAATCATTGTAAAAAATATATTTAATGTGACTTTCATTAGCGTAAAATGCAATACATACAGTACTTACGTCGTTGTCATTGTCCTAGCGCTTATCCCGGCCTCTGCCAGTTCCGCTTTCCTACTTAATCTTCTCCACTTCGCCTGGTCTTCGGCATCCTCACGTCATAAGCCATTGGCTCTCGCATCCGACTCCGCGCTGTCAACCCATCGCTTCTTGGGTCGCCCACGGGGCCTGTTTCCTGATACCGGCAAGTTCAGGCACCTATCCCTGGGGCTTACGCAACATGTGAGCAAACCAGCGCAGGCCAGCCTCTGCGATATCCCTTATGCCAAGGCTGCCACAGATGTGCTCGTTAAGTACTCGGTCGAGCCGCGTAACTCCGAACAGCCACATTCTGTAAATGTAAATAAATCCACCGCAGCATTTTCATTTCGTTGGCGTGGTGTTCGCGGACATTTTTCATCAGCGCTGGCTATGTCTCCCAGCCATAGAGCATCATAGGTTTTTATGATACTCTTGTTATAAGCCCTTAAAGGTTGACAGGAATTTTATTGTCACAGATGTTACTTACATCATCACTCCTTATGATAAACTCAGCATTTGCACGGCTACTGCATTACTATTATTACGCCATTAATTCAATAATACAAGTTGAAACGCAATATGTGCGGATACTACTTATCTTATCTTCTCTTAGAAAAACAATAAGTATTCGTTAAAGTGATCGCCAATGCTGCATTCGAGCTTAGGATAGTAAGTAGAAGACGAGTGTAAATGCGACCCAGTACGAGACAATGCCGCGTATCAGTTGTCGTCACGCTGACGGAGTAGCCGTGTGTATTTGTTTGTGGCGGAGGGACGACGATGTTGCGGAGGTGCTTATCGAAGGAATCGTAACGTAAGGACGCTCCACAGGTCGGTTATAACGATGCGGACAAAGCGTAGTTCCGAGGGGCAGAAACTCATTCACAAACTCACGATATGTTGAAATCGTAGGAGGGGCAGAAATTCAATTACCCACAAGTTTGCACGATCGAGGTTTGCACGGTGCTGGAAATCTCAAGTGCCGCTGTTTAAACGACCCTTTAAAAGAAAAAGAAAAGTATCGCCGTCGTTTTAAAAAATCCGGCAATAAAATGGATGAGTTTGAGTTTAAGGAGGCCAGACATAGATGCCATACACAGATAAGGGTATGTCACACTAAGTATATCATCGATTGAGTCTTCATTGGAGAAGGGTAATGTTAAGGCGTTTTGGTCCTTTATTCGTAATAAACGCAACAATAAAGGTTCATTGCCTGCGCAAATGTACCTTAATGATATCCAGTTAAAATCTAAAGAGTCGATTTGTAATGCTTTTGCGGAAAATTTTTCTTCTGTCTATGTTGATGACTCTTCTACAGTTGATGAGAATTTTTCATACAAGGCTTTGACGTCCAACTGCCTGTGGTCGTTTGATACTAGCCCAAAAGCAATAGTGAAAGCTATAAAAAACATTAATGATAGACAGGGTGCTAGTCCAGATGGAATCCCGGCAGTTTTTTTTAGAAATTGTGCTGATACTATTTCCTATCCACTCTCTATTATTTACGGGTTCTCACTTCGGTCAGGTGTTTTCCCATCCAAATGGAAAATTGCCAATATTATTCCGATACCTAAAGGTGGTAATGCGAATGACATAAAAAATTACAGACCAATTTCGCTTTTGTCGGTCGTTGCTAAGATCTTTGAGTCACTGTTTTGTCCTGTTCTAGTGCATCACTTAAAACATTTAATTGTACCAGAGCAACATGGTTTTCGGCAAAATATGTCCACACAATCTAACCTGGCTTGTTTTAGCGCCGACTTGGCTGACGCTGTCGACGCTGGTGATCAAGTCGATGCCATCTACACCGACATCAGCAAGGCCTTCGATCGGGTTACTCACTCACGGTTGCTTCAGAAGCTTTGTAATTTTAGATGCAGTGGAACGTTAATGAAATGGCTAGCCTCCTACTTATCAGGCAGAGTACAGAAAGTAGTAGTTTGTGGTCATGAGTCTAGAACATTTGGGGCATGTTCAGGCGTTCCTCAAGGTTCCCATTTGGGGCCAGTTCTTTTCCTAATTTTTATTAATGATTTAGCCACTAAAATCTGTCATTCTAAATTCTATTTTTTTGCGGATGACTTAAAGATATTTAAGATTATTCGATCGCCAGTAGATTCTATTCTTCTGCAGAGAGACCTAGGTGCTATTTCCGATTGGTCACTTGAGAACAGGCTACCTCTCAACATTGATAAATGTAAGCATATTAAGTTCACTAAAAAGAAGTCCCCGCTTAGAACTTTATATTCAATAAATGGCCATGTTCTGGAAGAGGTTAGTCAAATAAGGGATCTTGGTATTGTAATTGATTCTAAACTATCATTCAATCCACATATCGATGTTATTATTAATAGATTGATTCGAATGTTGGGATTTGTTTGGAGGAACTGCAAGGGTTTTAAAAGTATTTCTGCACTTATATATGTCTACAACACGTTAGTACGTAGCAGCTTGGAATATTGTTCTTGTGTCTGGAATCCACAATACGAAAACCATATATCCAGAATTGAGAGAATACAGAAACGTTTCATGTTCTTCTTAACGGTCCACCAGGGGAAATTGTCACAGCTTACCTCGTACAAGAAGCGATTGTCCCACTATAAAATGTTCACACTCCAGGATCGTCGATGGATGTCAGACCAAATATTTCTTTTTAAAATTGTAAGGGGGTTAATCGACTGCCCATACTTGTTGAACATGGTATCTTTCTCTGTGCCTAGACGCAATGCCAGATTGATTAATTTTAGACCGTTTGCACTTAAAAGTATCGGAACGAATGTAGGTAGTAATGAAATAGTTTATAGACTGTGCAGGGAACATAACAAACTATGTAACTTCGAAAATTGTGCTGACATACTACACTGTTCTTTATTACAATATAAAAAATATTTGTATTATATACTAAATACGTCTTCTTGCCATTTACACTAACAATCATTATTTAGTTGTTGAATTTTAGTGGTGGTAGATATATATTTATTTTTTAATTAAGACCGATCGATTCTACTGTGAACGTAAGTTTGCCTGTTATTGGATTTACATTTAAGTGTTTACTATTTTTCATGTAATATTTAATGTACCAAAAAGTGTAAATCTGTTGGCAAATAAATAAATCACTAAGACCCCCATGATTACTTATTATGACCGCTAAGGAGATGGCCGCTCTTATTTCCATCGGAACTCGTTCCAAATCAAAGGCTTGTGCCAAGATTCAGCTTGAGTAATACATTCCACTTTGATTTGCCTCTCACGCTTTTTGCTTCTGAATTTAGACAAATGTAATAAACGCATTAGACCTCAGTTGGCCCAACTTTTCCTCTTCCTTATTAATAGTTTAGGCTGAATAATACTCAGGTATTTAAAAAAAACTGGTTAAATATGCGAATAGTACAAATTGATACAAAGAACAATTTAACATGGTACACACTGATTCTGCTTAATGTTAGTCCTACAATTGATTTATAATGTAAACATAAATTCATATTAACTAAATTACCGCCTTTCCTCAGGAATATTCAGAAGACAGCAACTCCGAGCCTGATGTGGACTTAGAGAACCAATACTACAACAGCAAAGCCTTGAAGGAGGATGAGCCGAAGGCGGCTCTGGTCAGCTTTCAGAAGGTGCTGGAGCTGGAACACGGGGACAAAGGCGAATGGGGCTTCAAAGCACTGAAGCAGATGATCAAGATCAACTTCAAGTTGGTGAGTTTACCCCTAAGATTGTGGATCTGAACAGAAGAGTTATACGTGTGATGAGTTGCAAACGTAGTGGTCATCTTCATGTTAATGTTGCGGTTGTGATCTCGCGCGCGAGGGCCCGTGGAGAGAAATTGTAGCATTTGTATTCAATGGCTCGCCTGATGTGCACAGCTTACCCTTAAGCCACTTTCGCGTTTTTATCACTTAACCGAAAGTCTTTGGCTTCACCACAGGCTTTCGAGGGCAGATAAAGCTGGTAAGGGTCCGGCTCTACGGATTTTCCCTGCTTAACTATTAAATATAAAAAATCTGGGATGATCCCTTTCATTTGACCGTAACTTTATTGTTTTCCTGACAATTTCAGATATAAACTAGTAACTGACGCTCCGATTTGGCTGGAGCCGACCAACTGTCAATTGCAGTCGATACTAATCCTTATGATGAATAAAATGAAGTCGCTTTTGGATTAATCCGAATGCGCTGGCGAGCCGACCTTGGTCGGACGTCCAACCTCGTCCTGCGCCCCCAAAAGCGATTCTTTTTTATACAGCGTATCAACTGCAACTGACGGTTTGTCGGCTCCAGCCAAAACGGAACGTCTGTTACGAGTTATAGATAGCGTTAACCGTTCTGCAACGGAGCAATAAGTACGGCCGTAATAAGTACGTCCACTGATCCGCTTTGTATGGCTCTAACGCATCGGTACGTTGCGTCGGTAAATCCGACACGACAGTGTTTTACTGTCTGCCAATCAATCGGATAGGAAAGAAAATTTGGCATTTGCGACAGCAATCAGATTGCTGATGATGTACATGTACAGCTTCTGAGTGAACGGATCAACTACGTTGTAACGCGCACAAATCTGTGGTATTGCGAGCAGCGTTACAATAGCAGACTAAAAAGAGGTTTATAGTTATGGTTTACTGTATATTTCATTGCCAAAAACATAACCAATACTTGTTATTTCCAGAACAACTTCACGGAGATGATGTCCCGCTACAAGCAGCTGCTGACGTACATCAAGAGTGCGGTCACGCGGAACCATTCCGAGAAGTCTATCAACTCGATATTGGACTACATCTCTACTTCTAGGAATGTCAGTATTGCAGTATTCTTTCTCAAGTGCTCTCTTTCTAAGTTATTTTCTGTGGTGGTTCCGCCCGTGTCGACTATTGTACCCATATCTTGCGAGATTGTGAATAGAGAGGAATAAAAAGTAGCCTATGAACATCCTCCTCAAGTGTTAAACTATGTCCATACCCAATTTTATTAAAATCGGTGAAGTGGTTTAGCTGTGACAGCATAACAGACGAATAGTCAGTTTGCCGCCATGTAGTTTGTAGTCATAATATTAGTAGGGATTGCAATTTTAAGCACATGATAAATATTATGTAATATGGTATTTTTTTTCACCATAAACTTACATACTTCTTTTATTTCCAGATGGAATTACTACAGGATTTCTACGAAACAACACTGGAAGCTTTGAAAGACGCGAAAAACGATAGGCTATGGTTTAAAACGAATACTAAGTTAGGTAAACTTTACTACGATAGGGGAGATTTTAATAAATTGGCCAAGATATTGAAACAGTTGCACCAGAGTTGTCAGGTAACCCAGCTAATATATGAGATCTACAAGTAAAAAGCAACTTCTGAATAAAGAATTATATTTAGATAGTATTAATTATATATAGATATTTCCAACATTGTTACAGACTGATGACGGTGAAGATGATTTGAAGAAGGGCACCCAATTGCTAGAAATATATGCTCTCGAAATTCAGATGTACACAGCTCAAAAGAACAATAAGAAGCTAAAAGCCTTATATGAACAATCTCTTCACATAAAGTCAGCTATTCCCCATCCACTGATCATGGGGGTAATTAGGGGTAAGCTTCAAAACAGTATTACTTATTTTATTTACAAGGCTGATCCTATCCTATTAGCCAGTCACACAACACACACGTCCACGGGAAGCGTACTACCCGAAACTAAAATTCTTTCCCGTCCAATAGGACTACAGGCCCCAAGTAGGTTTGTTATCTGTTGAGAGTTTGACTGCTGTCATTTGTTGTATAAGAGGTCAATGGATAGCTCTGTATAAAATTATTCATCCATGATAGTACAGAGATCACTAGATGGCTTTATAATTCATTTCTCATCTAAGGTAGGATTGGATGTTTTCATCGAAAATGCTCAGCCGATGCGTTGTTACGATTTAGCGCGCGGACGTGTGAGACTATAATCGGTGATGAAATAAATATCATCTAAACTCAATAAAAATAAACTCAAGGGCTGAATTATATACAATAATTAAATATTAATAAAAATTATCACTTTCAAAATGAAATAAAACGTATGATTATTTAAAAATACACAATTTTGAACAATCCTTGGATACTTGGGTTTATTTTTATTGTTTACACTTTTGATCTTGAATTTCATCTCCGAGTTCAGCTATGCTTGCGCCCCGGACACTAGAGTGGTTAGGACTGTTGTTAAATCACCTTTGTTTGAAATCTCTTCTGCTCCCCCACGCGACTTTCGCCCCTACAGCCCTCACCTACGTTTCAGAGTGCGGTGGCAAGATGCACCTGCGCGAGGGCGAGTTCGAGAAAGCGCACACGGATTTCTTCGAGGCTTTCAAGAACTACGACGAGTCCGGCTCGCCAAGGCGCACCACTTGCCTGAAATACTTGGTGCTGGCTAACATGTGAGTACTATATTCTTCTAACGAGTTCGCTATGTAAATCTTATTTTATGACGTTCAACAGAACTTCACTGTTAGGGTGGTGGACCACTTGTTTGGCCACCTAGCGCCTGTAGATACACATTCGAGCCCTTATCCCACAGGGGTAGGCTGAGACACACCTTTTTTGTCTCCTCTGAATTCATAAAAAAGGCAACCGGGTACCTGATGGTAAGTTCTCAACGCTGCCTGTAGACATTAGCAACTATATCTTGCGTTGCCCTCCTCTAAAACCTCTGGACACGTTGCCCTGACAGCAAAAAGACAAATACCCGATCACTGTTGCATTACAGTAAAAATATTGCCTGTTTAAAAAACCCATAATCCCTACTAAACAATACATAACACACATTACAATAACTACATTCCCAATCCTAACGATACCGTCTCGCCCTCGACAGGCTGATGAAGTCCGGCATCAACCCGTTCGACTCCCAAGAAGCCAAGCCGTACAAGAACGACCCGGAGATCCTCGCCATGACCAACCTCGTCAGCGCCTACCAGAACAACGACATCAACGAGTTCGAGTCCATACTCAAGCATAATAGGTTTGTTTGTGTAATGCTGTGCTGGAGAACATCGACTATAAAATCCGACTTGAACAGTCGATTATTCGCGTCACACATAACACATTACCAAGGCTATGGGATAACCCGCCTACATCTATCCAATCGTCCACATGCTACTGTACACGTTGACTTTTAATTAATTTTTGATACCAAGGGGTATCCATGTGCTCATGATAACAAACAACTTTTATTGACAACCAAACAAAAAAGCAGCTGACATTTTTTTTTCGTGATATCAGATATGGTGCCATAGTAAAAGTTTGCTATCACGAGCACATGCATACACCTTGGTATCAAGAATTAATTTAGTCACCTGTATAATGAACCTTTGTTGTTGCCCGATAATTGACTTCATCATTACTCCCCAGCTCTTCATCAAGAGCAAACACATTAATAATTCAAAAAATCACCAAAGTCCACCCTGGTTAGTAACAGGAAAGTCGGAAGCACAATAGTTTAGCTCACCCGAGACATTTGACAAAGTCACCATATACAACGGCTTGCCTTATGGCCACCTTCCCCATATACAACGGCTTGCCTTATGGCCACCTTCCCCATATACAACGGCTTGCCTTATTACCGCCTTCCTCAGGAACAACATAATGGACGACCCGTTCATCCGCGAGCACATCGAGGACCTGCTGCGCAACATCCGCACGCAGGTGCTGATCAAGCTGATCGGGCCCTACACGCGGATACACATCCCCTTCGTCTCCAAGGAGCTCAACATCGACGAGAAGGAGGTCGAGAACCTGCTCGTCACCTGCATACTCGACAAGTGAGTGTATAGTATTACCCAGTCACGCAGGTCCTCATCAGCTGATCGGGCCCTACACGCGGATCCACATCCCCTTCGTCTCCAAGGAGCTCAACATCGACGAGAAGGAGGTCGAGAACCTGCTCGTCACCTGCATACTCGACAAGTGAGTGTATAGTATTACCCAGTCACGCAGGTCCTCATCAGCTGATCGGGCCCTACACGCGGATCCACATCCCCTTCGTCTCCAAGGAGCTCAACATCGACGAGAAGGAGGTCGAGAACCTGCTCGTCACCTGCATACTCGACAAGTGAGTGCATAGTATTACCCAATCGTGTAACGAAAGGGAACTAGTATAATACAGTTTGAACGAGTGGGTAATAGGAACGCAGTCAACTGTATTTATACACATTACCACCTAATTATAATAAGAATAGAATAGAAAATTGTTTATTACATGTAACGGCTTTCTACTAAAATGTTATAATAATGCTAAGTTACTTATGGACTAGTGACTGAACATAAAAAATAACTAACAAAAAGGCAAATGGATTCTGGCTCAGCTTATGCTAGGGACGCTACCGTTCCGTGCAGCGCTGTTTTTCAGTCATGCCCAACTGTAAGCTGTAACTGTGCCACATAAACGATTCATGCACTTAGCGTTAAAGAAATTATTTTACATAAAATACAATTGGCAGACTTAAAGCCATTGATTCTTTGCTGGCTCTGTTAGTGCGATGTCACTGCGATGTCCAAGATGAAATGCCTCATGCCTGTGCACTCTGTCTGGCTACCTTATCTTTCAAACCGAAATACAACAGTACGACAATTGTTGCTTAGCGGCAGAGTTGTAATAACGTTATTCTTTCGGCGGCAGTTGTAATAACACTATTCTCTCTTCCCCCCATAGCACGATAAGCGGCCGCATCGACCAGGTGCACTCTGTCCTCGAGCTGTGCGGCTCGGCCCGCGGCGCGGCGCGCTACAACGCACTGGACAAGTGGACCACCCAGCTGTCCGCGCTCCACCTAGCGTTGGCCAACAAGATGGCCTAGCGCGAGCCCCACCCGCGCCCCGACACGCCGGGGGCCTCGCCGCCGCGGGGGGGGAGCCCCTCCATCATCAGCCGGCCACGGCGGGGGCGGAGGGGGGGCCCCTCGCCTGTTATGCGCTCCACTTAGGGAAAGGGGTTGTGGGGATATCGATAGGGATTTATGGGTGCACGATGCCTGCGTTGCGAATTCGGTTTTTTTAAGTTTAGGATTCGTTGTGTGGATACTAATGCTGAATTAGCTGGAATAGTTCAAATTGACGATGATAGTCTAATAGTCTAATCGCGAGTAAAAATAAAGGGTTGAATTGGCAACGCCGTCGGTGTAGTAGTCGATGGACTTGACATTTAGACCTTTATTAACCGTTACACCAACTTGGCGGTCGTATTAGTATTGTTTTGATAGTATTCCTGTCCAGGGTCCGCCTTCTACCTCCTTCTCCACTTTGCTCGGTCTTCGGCATCCTCGGTTGACTCGCATCTGACTCGGCAATGTTAGTCCATTGCTTCCTGGATCTCCCGCAGGACTTCTTTCCTGACCTATTTCTAAGTACAGCCATAAAGTTGCCGTAAAGCCGTAATCAATAATTCAAATAATTTATTTTTGAACACAGTACAGTCAGATACTACAAACGCTGTAAATTTGGACAAGGCGAATCCACATTTATAGTTTAAAACTCAATTCGCAAGATTAACAATAATACAAATGTCTTAATTTTCTATCGATATTTCCGCAAAACCTTATAGGGACTACCATCTTGTCTCTGTGTGGTGTTACAAGTGTCTATTGTTCAACTAAAAAGCGCCTACTGACGATTCAACAACACGCTAAACCTGTCTGTTCTGCGAGTTATATGAAGAGTGTAGTGAAACTTTTTTAATAAGTGGAATTTTCAGTGCTGAGTAATATTCCTATTGTAATTTTATTACTTTTTGTAGATGGATTATTGTGATCTAGGCTAGGTATAAAGCTACGTATTCACGGTAAAACTCTGTAACACCTACCCCTAATGTTAATCGTGAATTAAACATCTAATGTAAGTGTTGGTAAAATATTTACCATTATAATAATAAATTATTATGTAAATAATTGAAATTATGTTTGAGTCGCATCAACCTTTCGGCAAGTCGGTGTAAACATTATGCTGGCAACTAACTTCATCAGTTGCTTATTTACCGTGAAAATGTTGCTTGCATTCTTGATAAATGTATTCTCCCTATGTATAGCACAGTACATCCACAGACTTTGAATGTATTGGACTTGCAGTGTAATTTGTTACTGAAAATTAAAAATTACATTATATAAAATACAATTCCGTTTTCTATAACCTCCTAGTCCCTTCCCGCCGTCTGTCCCTATGTATCTTCGTATGTGTCTATGTACGCTTATATCTTTTAAACTACGCAACGGATTTTAAAGTGGTTTCCAACAATAGATAGAGTAATTCAAGTAAGGTTTGTGGGCAAGAAAAAAAAGGATAGGCAGGGGTAACGTAGGTGTATGCGAACGAAGTAGCGCCCGGTCCACTAGCATTATAATAAAAACTAAATCTGTAATTAAAATATGTATATTTCAGTAAATTATTATCATTAAGTATAAAAATATAGCGATTACATAATATTAAAGTGGACGGATTTGTATATCACAGGTTAATAGTTAAGCATATAGTGGTTATACCAGTTTATATCATGCGATAGATGGTGTAAATACCATAAAATCAGATCTCAAAATGACAAATAATGATTATCCGAAAAGTAATTATAATTACTCCAATTAATTCCTCGATCGAATGGCACCAATTAATAGGAATATATACAATACTACTGAGCAATTTGCATTTTTTATACATTACATACTTAGAAGTATATATTTTCTTATATTAAGTATTAATACCACCATACTACGATTCGTATAAGTTATCTAGAATGTGTTGAATCCTAAAATAGGTACTTAAAACTAAATACAATATTGCAGTTCTTGTTTAAATAACACCATGTGAAAGCAAAGACTGGCCGAACTTCATTCGGAGTATTGATATGAGATTCATTATAATTCCCTATTGCCTTACAGACAAATTCCTTACAAGGTTCCTAGCAGAAGATATTCACAACAACAGTACAACAACACAAGACAATCCTATTCCTAACTACGGATATGCCAGACGTAAAGCTGGTTCAACTTCATAGCTGCCCGGGAAATACATACGGGCCGCCCGTATCCGTACTGCCCGCAGTGCACTAAAAAGAGTGTACTCAAACAGACCTACTACACGTTCGCGCTAGTTAACCACTCTTTGAATTACATCCAACCCTGTATCGCCCTTACAGTACCGTATTTTATAGGCTCCGTCTATGCCTATAAGAGTATGTATTCCCATATTTTATAGGCTACGTGCGTGTCTTTAACAGTATTCCCATATTTTATAGGTCCCATGCATGTCTGTAAGAGTATTGCTATATTTTATAGGCTACGTGCGTGTCTATAAGAGTATTCCCATATTTTACGGGCTACGCCCATGCCTACAAAGGTATTCCCATATTGACTAAAAAATAATAATATATTTTGTTTGTAGTATCAGCGTCAAACTCAGCGCGAACGGGTAGTACAGGCGTGTACAAATAAAATATAATATTTTTGTTGATAGCTTGAGTTTAACTCTGAAATAATTCAAAAAGTAAATATAATTTTTTTATGGCGCGATTACATTTGGCCGTTAGTCAGAACTCGAGGGCATCCGGTGCTATCGCTGCCAGAACAGGGATATAGGGATTTCTCTCTTAGGCAATGTCTTGATTTCTTTAATTTGTGCCTGAATTCGGCCAAACGACCTAATATAATTACGCCATAACAATGCTCTTATGTTTCTTACGTACAGTATAACATATACAGCTTACTAATTATTGCTATAAAGGTACTACGGTGTACAGTACCTAAATACCCTTAAAAACTAACAATACGACAAGGATTATAATTAACGCGAGGGCATTAGTGTATTTTTTTCAGTAGTTTCCGTATTGGCGGCATGTCAGTTCCTTTTTACGCCACATGGAATATTGTCCTTGTCAAACTATAATGTCAATTTCTATTGACAAATACTTACAATGTCATATTAATTGACCTGGAAAGAACTGCGCCGCTATTATGGATACTGCCATGCCAAAAAAAGCACAGCCTCACGGTAATAATGACCCTTATCTCACTAGAGTGCTCGCTAGATAACTGTGCTCGCGTCTGAAAATGGAACTAAATTTAAAACTTAATATGGAAGTCTATGTAACTTGGAACTATAGCAGAACTATATTTTACTAGACAGCCACATCCCTAGCAACTTCCAAAACCTGTCTACAATGCCACAAATGTCTCTCTAGAAGCTAAGGAGCTTTTAGTTCCATTTTCAACCGTGAGCAGAGTTATCTTATGAGCACTCTACCTATAAACTCAAGGCACTTGCCATTGACCTCTAGCGCCATCTGTCGGCCGCCCCCTTTCCTAGCTCAGTGGTCAGTTGGCCGATTTCTCAGCCAGCCAGGGCCGGAATATCGGCAGCGTGCTGGGGTAGTGCGTGTGCGGCGGCGGCGCGTCGTCGGCGCCGCGGAACGGATACGTGCCGAGCATTATCGGCAGTTGGAGCTTCACTTCCTTCTCCATTTTCGGCTCGATTATGAACTGGTGGAAAGAAAAAAATAAAAGTCGAATGGGGGTTTTCGCGATTCCAAAATCCATCAGGTGGCGCTAATGAAGCAATGTCTGTTGTCAAAATAAAGCCATCATTCACTGGCTGGAATGGATTAGTATTGTTTCTATCCAATAGCTCATGTTATTGTCGTTATCACGTTTTTGGCAAACCCTGGTGGATTTTGGCACCGCGAAAACTCTTATTGAAAACCAACAGCTTTTTGGAGATATATATTTTTAGATATATAGAGAGTTGAAAAAATAATAAAAGTACCGTCACGGAGTGCCATTCGGCTCCTATAATTGTTTGTTTATGATTACCAAGTATCCGTTAAGACCCATTTGGCACGCCACCGAAATTAGCATCGGCATACTTATAATGTATCATATATGTACCGCCGACAGTTACAAATGACAGTTCTCAGTAAACAATCTCGTTTCTTGCTCGGCGTGTCCTAAAATTTGTACAATGGAGGACTTTTTCGAGGCCATTCCAAACTCTGTATGCGTCGCCGAATATCGAATAAAGTGTAAGTCAGAGTTTAGTGCATTGGTTAAATAAGAAAAAGTTACCGCTCTCAAACCGCCTGCTTAACTAACCTACCAAAAAAGAAACACCACCTGCACTCACATAGACATCATACCGCACGCTGATCAGATGGCAGCCCCTGAGGTTGGTGGGCGGCAGCGGCGGCACGTACAGCCGCTCGCGCCACGCGCCGGCGCCGCCCGCCGCCACGCGGCCCAGCGCCACCGCCGACAGCGAGCGCACCGACCGCGCCGCCGCAGCGCCGTGCGCCGTGTATTGGATCGTCTGGGGGAGGGGGTTGTTTGGAGAGTGAAGAGTTATCAGCTGCGGAGCTGAGGGGCTATGGGTCGTCTGGGAGGGGGGATTGGTTTGTTTGGAGAGTGAAGAGTGACCGCAGCGACGGGTAACGTCTATCATCACAAACCATATCAGTGCCATTGGCTATTTTCCAGGGGCCTGGCCCCTGAGGTGGCCGATGAAGCCAAGTCGATCGATAATGTACAGTCAGTGAACAAGAATCAGCCTGATTAAATCTTTACATCCTGGGGTGGGCACGGCCCAAACGCCCCCCCCCCCCCCCCTTCCAACGCCTATGATCAGTCCACTGCAGGACTTAGGGCCTCTCCCACGAAAGGAGAAGCTATTGCTATGATCTCCACGCTTGACAGGCGGGTCGGAGATCGCAGTGTTATAAATATAACAAAGGAAAACGCTGCTGCCCATGTTCCAGTCTACGGAGACTCTAGAGCTTTTGCCTCGAAAACGTTAGTCGCCTTGTACGACACCCACGAGTGTAAGGGTTGGTGGTATTCTACTCTGCACGACACCACACGGCTAACGTCTAGTTCACAGGAAAAGGTAATCTCAGTAGCCGCCTTGACAGCCGTTCAGCAGGACTAAAGCAAAGACGTTCAGTAGATGGAAATAGCTTTAATGAATAAAATAACTAGTGGGAAAAATACCCAGTAGTTCCAGCAACAGAGCTTTGCAACCGAACTAAAACTTGTAGACCCGAATTACAGAACGTACCTCAAGAGAAGTCTGAACTCTAATCAAGCAAAGCTACGTTTTAGTTTGGATCATAACTAACGTATAGCCATCTCAAATCGTATCTCAATCGTAATCGTATGCCAAGTCTTGCAAAAGGACGCTACGCAGGGCTCGATTTGACCACATAAGTCGGATTGGCACCAAACTGGCCTCTTACCCTCCTGGGAGTAAGGCGTTTTGGTCTTTGGCAAAAGCGGTCGAATCCAACTTTAGTCAATCTTTGTTACCACCATTGCTGTAACCGGACGGGTCACTGGCGCATGCTGCGGAAGAGAAAGCAAATTTACTTGCTTCTCATTTCGCGGCGAATTCACGTTTGGATACTGCAGGTAAAACTCCACCTATCTCACCCCGCGCTGACTACACTATGGCAGAGGTGCGTATACATCAGAAAGAGATTTTAAAAATCCTGCGGAGTCTGGACGTGAACAAGGTTAGTGGACCTGATGGTATACCAGCAATAGTCTTGCGTAGTTGTGCCCCTGAGTTGTCTCCTGTTCTTACGCGCCTGTATCGCCTCTCACTAGAGATTGGAATTGTACCGAAGACATGGAAGCTTGCCAATGTGCAGCCCGTGCCTAAGAAGGGCACCCGCGCAGACCCTGCCAACTACCGCCCTATTTCGGTTACCTCCATACTCTGTAAGATTATGGAGCGTGCACTGAACAAGAAACTCCTCGTGCATCTTGAAGGTAACGATCTCCTCAGCGATCACCAGTACGGATTCCGCTGTGGTCGGTCAACTGGGGACCTTCTGGTGTATGCTACTCATATGTGGAGTGAGGCCATTGAGAGGCATGGCGAGGCCCTTGCTGTGTCTCTCGATATCTCCAAGGCCTTTGACAGGGTTTGGCACGCAGCCCTTTTAAACAAGCTTCCCTCATATGGTATTCCTGCTGGCTTTTGCATCTGGATATCGGATTTTCTGAGTGAACGATCAATCCGTTTAGTTCTAGACGGTTACACGTCTCAACTTAAGGCTATCCGCGAGGCAAGGTTCTTTGCTTAAGGTTCTGTCCGCGACTCTTTTCCTACTGCATATTAATAATCTGTTTAGACCCGGTATCTTTGGGTACGCAGATGACTGTCAGACGCAAGAGCCAACAGTGGCGATATTCTGTCTTGTCGAGAGGCCATGGTTAGGCGTTTGAACGAAGCTCTCAAGGCAGTTTCAGATTGGGGCGAAGCCAATCTAGTGTCGTTCAACGCCACTAAAACACAGGCGTGTTTGTTTTCCGCTAAACGGAGTCCATTCCATCTAGCTCCGACTTTCCGGAATGTGTCTGTGGAAATTACCGACAGCCTACAGCTCCTGGGTGTTGAGCTATCAACTAATCTCAACTTTGGACAGTACATCGAATCAAAAGCCAAGACTGCAGCTAAAAAACTTGGAATCCTCTCGAAGGTCAAGCGGTACTTCACTTCAAGGCAGTTGCTTCAGTTATATCAAGCACAAGTCCGATCTTGCATGGAGTACTGCTGCCACCTCTGGGATGGATCAGCCAAAAACCAACTGGCTGCTTTGGATTCGGTGAAAAAACGTGCAAAGAGATTAATTTGTGATCCGCAGTTGATTGAGGCTAAGCTGCAGAGCCTCGAGCATCGGCGTAGGGTTGCGCGTTTGTCGGTTTTCTACAGGTTGCACTTCGGAGAGTGTGCGAAGCAGTCGCACGACCTCATTCCGCCGGCCCCGTGCCGCCATCGGGAGACGCGATCCGGGCGAGCGCTTCATCCTTATGTCGTGGATCTTCCAACTATCCGCACGAACCGCTTTGGCTCGACTTTTATAATGCGTACGGCTAAGGAGTGGAATGCGTTGCCTGCGAGTGTGTTCCCTGATCAATATAATCTGGATGCCTTCAAGGCTAGAGTGAATAGGCTGTTCCTAGACAGGCATGATCCATCATCGACCGCATCGTCACTTACCACCAGGTGAGGTGGCGGTCAAATGCCTGTCCGCAAAAGAAAAAAAAAATCTTATTATAGAACGTCATCGGCTGAAACTTGACTCAAGTTCAGATTCGATCTCTGTGTAAATTATCTACGATTGAATACATTTACAATTTTATTTTAATATCACTATTGATTCGTTTCAAAATATTTTAACACTATTATAGTTGATCTAAGGCGGTATGTGAAAAACTTATTACAACTGAATAAACCATGCCCCCATGCCCTTAGTATGCCGTATGCGGCATATGCGGCCGTATCTTTTGATTGCATTGACTTAGAAGTTTTCACTGTTCAAACAGTTTGCAGACCTGAGTTTTAATTACTAATTTCAGCTTGATACCTCCACGCATTGCTGAGAAAAGGATCTTGACAGATTGTTCTTTTCTTTTACGGAAGAACGGAACCCTATAAAAAGGCAATAAAATACCATATTTAAGAGAGGTAGGGCATAGCGGGGTATCTCGTTCGAATTGGAGCCGCCCGACTGGGGAAGTACCTCCACCTTACAGAATATCGCAGCTAAATAATACTCTTTTAAATAGTATTGTGTTTCTGCCGGTGAGTAAGGTTTCCAGTGCTACATGGGATGGGGATTTGGGGAACCGTGGCTTTGGCAGTGGAGTGGCATTTGCTTTTTGCTGCCAGAGCAACGTGTTATAGAGGTGGGCAACGCATTAGCGATACTCTTGGTGTTGCTAATGTCTATAGGCAGTGGTGACCACTTTCCATCAGGTGGCCCGCTTGCCTGTTTGCCTACCGTATGACATAAAAAAAATATATATATATATTTACTGTCTACGCTAGTTACCTCCATCAACGCGGCCCGCGCCTGCTTGATGGTCGTCTTGGAGTTGTTGGCGAGATGCGCGGTCAGCGCGATGGACTCGCCCGGCACGTACGCGCCGCGGTCCAGCGCCACGGTCGCCGCGACCGCGCCGCCGCCCACGCACCCGCCGCCCAGGCGGTGCTCGATGCTGCACTCGAATTGTTCCTGCGGGGTGCGAACGAGTTTGCGGGTAGAACAGTCTATCACATTGTCACCCAGGAGGACTGTGCAGAGGGGACTATTGAGAATAATCGACGAGTGTAAACAAGATAGTTGAAGGTAAAGCTGGAAACCACACTCTGTTTAATAAACTGAAGAAAAGAAATATAACGTTGAAATTTCTAATGATGCCAACGTCTTTTTCAAACGCCTTTAAGGCTAGAGTGAATAGGCTGTTCCTAGACAGACAAGCTTCATCTTCGGCCATCGTCACTTACCACCAGGTGGATGGCGGTCATGGCGGAGTCTAATATAAAAAAAGCGTGGGGGGAGGCCTATGTGGCAGTGGACGTTCTGAAATAATGATTATGAAGGCAGCCGTCGATACCCATTGGCGGCAGGTGTCGACTGTCGACGCATCGGGACCGACCGCCGACATGGACGGACATGCTATAACTACAAACATCACTTTATGTCGATGGTTACCGCAGTACGAGTATTGACAGCTGCCGCCGATGGGTATCGACGGCTGCCTTTGACAATGTGCCATTCGTGTATATGAATTCTATAGTATAAAAAAAGCTTCAACGAGGCTCATGGCAAGCCTACTATATTTCAGCTTTGCACTGCATCTATCGGCTAACTAAGGCAGAAGGTTGACAGTCAATCTTTCCTCTAATAAGTTTTGTACTCTATTGAAAGGATACAGTCGACTTATACTCCAGCTAAACTACGATTTCCTAAGATTAGTAAATACCTACTTAATTTCATTCGAATTCCTACATATCGTACATGGTAAGACGACAGTACGCCACAACATGTTTTAAGGCTCGTAAGGGACACACCTTCATTACCAATTCATTGTGTAACATGTTATGTAAACAAAGTATCTGTGACATATGTACACATGGCCAGCATGTAATTCCACACCAAGGCCCTGTGGCGTAGTTACCTAACAGCTACTTACACCACACACCGTAATTAGCATATGTACATATATTTTATTGAAATACATAAATTTTGTTTCTTTATTTTGAACTCTATTCTACAGCATATGAAAGAATTGTAGTTTCATTTAACACAATTTCAAAATGTAGTCAATTCATTTCCTATTGCATGTGCTGTGTAGATTAATTACATTGACTGAAATTTGAAAGTTTAAAAATAAGAAACTGTCCCTGGCAGAAGCTGGAATTGACCACTTAGACGATGATGAAGATGAATAAGTTTAAAAATATATTTCAAAGAAGTAGGTAGCTACAAAAACTTATTGTTTTACTAACAATAGAGTATTAAAGTAAGTTATAGATTTAAGAATAAATCAGGATTAATTCTTGTTTGTGTGGGAATTTATATGGATATAATTGAAAAGTGTGCATTCTGTCTGTTTCTCTCCATACCATGGCTACCTGGAAGATATCATAAGACTGCCCATTGTATTCTGTTACTATTGTATTAAATTAGTTTTGACTCATTAAGAACTTATAATAAGCATATAATTCTGTACCATTGTTTACCATGATAATGACCTACAATAGACAACATATAACAAACTTACAGCCAGCACTGGAGGCTCCTGATTCAAGTCAATAGGGTTCATGACAATGAACACCTGCTGATTCTTGTGTGTTAGACCATTTGGTTCTCTCAATGCTGCTTTACAATAGTATTGGACCCAGCCATGAGTGCCGAGGAATGTGGAGGGGAGACCCATTGGCAGACCTAGCTTGAATGGGAAACTGTGAATGCCTGGTGATAGCACTGACGGTCCATGGCCTGTGTAAAAAACATTTGTACAATAAAAATGTTGAAATACATGTTATACAGTTTAATTTTTGTAAGTTGTGCAAGTGACTTCGCACATTCAATTACCTGGCTCTCCTAATAAGCGCATTCTGAAATCAATATAGTTTTCTTTGTCAAACAATCTCTCACTCTTGCCACTGACCCTCACCACCCCCTCTCCTACTACGTGGAAATGGAGACCTGTAAGTATTTGCAATGTGTAAGTATTTTAAATATGTACATATTATTTCTTATTCAAGATTCTTTGCTTTGTGACTTTGCCTCATCAAGCTGGTCTCACTTCGGGGTGCATATTGAAATTAATGAATGATTGATGTTGGATTGGATTTCACAATTGAATGGCCCCTTACGCAGTAGGTTGGAAGTATTAATACATTAAATCCATAAAAAATTCAGTCAATGTATAAGAATCAAAGTGAGAGTAGCCTTAGAAGACATGTATGGTTTCAGTACTGCACTAAGAAATATGTTATATAAAATTATTTAAACTTACCATAATATTATGTAAAACATATTATCTTACCTAGTACAGGAGTGTCATCCTGCAACTCCATCAATACTTTTCCAGAAAGAAACTGACCAGGAAAGTATAGAAGGGATGTGTTGTCAAACACAATAAGAAACTTTAACAACTTTCGTGGCATTCTTGCTGTGTGTACTCTTTATTATCAAGGAGAAGCTAAAACAATAATTATATTGGACACAGGATACAGAAATAAGTAATTAAGCCTTCTTCTTGATACACCACAACCAATATGAACAATCACTAATGGTTTTATTATATGTAAACTAACTCACAATCGTTAACTTTAATCATAAAGACATTAACTCTGTTCACACTTGAGTGGTTCAGTGAAAATAGCAGCGTTAGATCAGTATTTGAGCAAAAAACGGCAAGAATAGATATTACAATGTTATAGCAAAAACAGTACAGGGAAAATATTGTGTTAGTAATGAAGAAGCTATTGTTTATCATAGATTATCATATGATCACTTTTACTTTGAAAATAACAGGTAAGTATAAGAGATACCTTTACCATCTGCATCAACCTAGCTAAATAGACCCAGTGTTAAGGCATATATTAATTTTCACAGGCTTGCGAAAATCGTGACTTAATTTGAATACTCATGAGTTAGATAACTGAATTGTTTATTATGAGGTATCTACACTTAAACTACCTTAACTCCGTGGGAATTCTTTATGGGACCTTGCATTTACTTGTGGTCCGCCTACGATAACATTATCCCAAAGATCCTCGCTCCGTAGGTTGTATAAAACAAAGTTGTGAAATATGCAAACGAAGGCCATCAACTTTGTAGTTTGAATTTAGCGAAATAATTTTATTGCATTACTACTTACCACTTATCACAACAATATCACTCACTTGCAGAAAGTTACAACCGTTTCGTCTCATATATTACTAGTTTTTATATTAAATTAAGAAAAACGATAAAAAGTTAGAGAACAAGCTCCGACTTCCAAAAAACTTTTGACATTTAGAAATGAGTGTGACCAACCGACCACGTATGTCGGTCAAATTTCTACCAATGGTAGTAAATTTTTAACTGAAGTACCTATTAATTCCTTAAAAGTTTTCTCAGTTTGTAAGTCTGTAATTAATCTAGTTTTATTAGTCTGTAATCTTTACTGACATTTGACAAATTTGAATGAGTGGTGCGGTTGATTAATGTTTTTGTTTAGATTTATGAAAAATAGTTGTAATTCTTTCGATAAACATTAGTAAAATTAAGTAAAATACATTCAAAATGCCAAGTGAAATGATAACATTACAATTGGGGCAGTGTGGTAATCAAAGTGAGTGCATAATTAGTGCTTAGAGTTATGTGTATTTTGTGTCTGTTTTTATAGTTTTACTTACAATTTTCAGTTGGATTTGAGTTTTGGAAGCAGCTTTGTATAGAACACGGTATATCACCTGAAGGAATTTTGGAAGAATTTGCATCTGCTGGCTCGGATCGAAAAGATGTTTTCTTTTATCAGGCTGATGATGACCATTACATACCACGAGCAGTTCTGTTGGATTTGGAGCCCCGTGTCATTCACACTATCATGAATTCTCCCTATGCTAAGGTTTGTTCTGTATACACAATAAATTCATTTGGTATTTGTGTTATTAACACTTCCCGAGCTAAGTCAAATACCAGAGAGGCTACAGCAGTGTTAAGAATCGTAGGGCTCGAATTAAAGCGACCGGCCAGACGAGACCCGCGCACACGCGTAGCGCTGATTTCGACCCACTTGTTGAGTCGGCCGCTGCGAAAGTCTTAAAATTATAATACTACCTGGCCTGCGCGGCACAACTTCATTCTTGTGGTGTCCTTCTCCTACCTTACCTCTGCTTTTTTTCTTTCATGCAACCTTTGGCCTAACATTCGCAAATTGATTTTTTTAAATAGGTAATGAAATGATTGTATTGTTGCAGCTGTATAACCCTGAGAATGTATATTTATCAAAACATGGAGGTGGAGCTGGTAATAACTGGGCATCAGGATTTGCACAGGGAGAGAAATTACAAGAAGAAGTTTTTGACATAATCAACAGAGAGGCTGATGGCAGTGATAACTTAGAGGTACTATAATAACTTTAAAATATTTTAGTTTAACTAAAGTATGTACCAATACTTTTTCTAATACAACATTACTAATTTTCCAGGGTTTTGTCTTGTGCCATTCAATAGCTGGTGGCACAGGCTCTGGCATGGGCTCTTATATTCTGGAGCACCTTTCAGACAGATTTCCCAAGAAACTAGTGCAAACATACAGTGTCTTCCCAAACCTTGATGAAATAAGGTATGAATAATGAAGAAGTTTCTTTTTCATTTATTGGACTTTATCTCATTAACACTTCTGAATATTGTTTATTATTATGTTCCACAAGTACTAGCCTATTCTCAGTCCTATGCCTATTCAATGAATTCTCTTATTCATTCAAATATTTGCTTGATTGTAATGGTCATTTTCTCAAACAGTGATGTGGTGGTCCAGCCATACAACTCTCTTCTAACACTGAAGAGGCTTACAGAGAGTGCGGACTGTGTGATGGTCCTGGATAACACAGCACTTAACAGGATTGCCAGTGACCGTCTGCACATACAGAACCCATCATTTGCTCAGATCAACACATTGGTGTCCACAATTATGAGTGCTAGCACAGCTACATTGAGGTATGTGATTTAAAACATTGAATTATATAATTTTACATGGTTTTTGTGCTGTTATGTCTCTTCAATTACTAAATAAAAAATATAATAATCTTGGCATTAATGTCCCAAAAAACAATAATACCCCAGGCCCGCCTTTTGGCAAATCAGATAATTACAGTGGAGCAACTGCCATCCAACCTCTGTGACCTTGCTACCAGGAAACCTAACCAGATTGCAACACTTACGTAGAAGGATGACTCAATATCAAATTTGTCTTTTTACCCAGGTATCCGTCATACATGAACAACGACCTGATCAGTCTGGTGGCACCGCTGATCCCGACGCCGCGGCTGCACTTCCTCATGACCGGCTACACGCCTCTCAGCGCCGACCACGAGCTCACCGTATGTACTGCAAACCATCGTCATCATATTAGCCAGAAGACGCCTACTGCTGGGCCTATCCCAGAGGCCGGTCCTATGCCTTCCACATCCAGCTGACATCTGTGATCTTTAGCAGGTCGTTGTGGGAGGCCTACCGAAACTGCGTCTAACAGGACGTGGTCGCCGCTCGAGAACTTTACTGCCCCATCGGCCATCTTTTCTGCGAGCCATGTGCCCTGCCCACTGCCACTTAAGCCTGGCAATCCTTGGTAATGCAAACCAAGTGAAATTTTTTCCAAAACCAAGTGAAATTTTGTCTTACTTACGCACATTGCATTTTTGGAACTTTGGAATTGGCCGACATCTTTCATGCACCAATTAAAGTTTATTTACGTAACCCTCAAAAAACAAATGCGACAGTCTTTCATAAAGACAATAAACAATAAAGGAAGTTGGTATCACCTGTGTATGGTTGTCAGGCGCCGAAGATCCGCAAGACGACGGTGCTGGACGTGATGCAGCGGCTGCTGCAGCCCAAGAACATGATGGTCTCGCTCAGCCCCGACCGCGCCAACCAGCACTGCTATATCTCCATACTTAACATCATACAGGTGAGAGATCTTCATGGACTACAGTACGTCGAATGGCATTTGAGTCGCGGGAGTCATCGAGAATACTGACGGTTTCGTTCACACGCGACGCAAAATCAATCCCGCAATTTATATGAAGGTAGAATGCGCGACCGACATTAAATTCACGTGGCGTGAGCTTTGATTACACCAGTAATTTTCTACGATCTATGAGACAACTATTTTAGAGCATGATAGAGTTATGTGATGGTCATTGTGTGAACGAGCCGGTATATTACTATGTTGACGTAACCACGTATTCGAGAACGCACGCCTTGATTTGTTTCATCGTAATAAGTTGGCTAGACCCACGGCTGGCCAGAATAAACCCGGCTATTCTCGACAGTTCGTTCCCGAACAACGTTCGGACTAGATCACTAGAGCATTCCTACGACTTCGGCAATAGGTCTACGAGAGACTTGCAATTTTTGAAGATCAGCTTGTGGAAATGTTGGAAGAGATTAAACCTACGGACCTGTCACAGGAGTTTCACGACAAATAACGAATCCTAGCATGTAACAATATGTATTTACTAGCGACCCGCCGAACTTCGCCCGGGTAGTAACCTTAACAAATCATACACCTCAACCTTCCACATTAATCACTCTATCTATTGGTGAAAACCGCATAAAAATCCGTTCAGTAGTTTTAAAGTTTATCGTGAACAGACAGACAGACACGGCATGGGACTTTGTTTAACAATTTATACATGACATCCCCCAGGGCGAGGTGGACCCCTCGCAGGTGCACAAGTCGCTGCAGCGCATCCGCGAGCGCAAGCTGGCGTCCTTCATCCCGTGGGGGCCCGCCTCCATACAGGTGGCGCTGTCGCGGCGCTCGCCCTACGTGCACGCCTCGCACAAGGTCAGCGGGCTGCTGCTCGCCAACCACACCAACATCTCCTCGGTGAGTGGGGGGACAGGGGACCCTACGCCTCGCACAAGGTCAGCGGGCTGCTGCTCGCCAACCACACCAACATCTCCTCGGTGAGTGGGGGGACAGGGGACCCTACGCCTCGCGCGAGGTCAGCGGGCTGCTGCTCGCCAACCACACCAACATCTCCTCGGTGAGTGGGGGGACAGGGGACCCTACGCCTCGCGCGAGGTCAGCGGGCTGCTGCTCGCCAACCACACCAACATCTCCTCGGTGAGTGGGGGGACAGGGGACCCTACGCCTCGCGCGAGGTCAGCGGGCTGCTGCTCGCCAACCACACCAACATCTCCTCGGTGAGTGGGGGGACAGGGGACCCTACGCCTCGCGCGAGGTCAGCGGGCTGCTGCTCGCCAACCACACCAACATCTCCTCGGTGAGTGGGGGGACAGGGGACCCTACGCCTCGCGCGAGGTCAGCGGGCTGCTGCTCGCCAACCACACCAACATCTCCTCGGTGAGTGGGGGGACAGGGGACCCTACGCCTCGCGCGAGGTCAGCGGGCTGCTGCTCGCCAACCACACCAACATCTCCTCGGTGAGTGGGGGGACAGGGGACCCTACGCCTCGCGCGAGGTCAGCGGGCTGCTGCTCGCCAACCACACCAACATCTCCTCGGTGAGTGGGGGGACAGGGGACCCTACGCCTCGCGCGAGGTCAGCGGGCTGCTGCTCGCCAACCACACCAACATCTCCTCGGTGAGTGGGGGGACAGGGGACCCTACGCCTCGCGCGAGGTCAGCGGGCTGCTGCTCGCCAACCACACCGAGGAGATCCTCGGTGAGTGAGGGGACATGTAACCCTTGGCGACCATGGAACACTATGAGACCGTTCTCACCGGCAGTGGGCGACACATCCCGTTATTCGCTGTTCCGTTAGCACTACCTCACATCGTCAGTTCCGTCTTATGACAGGATCGGCCTTCTGCATATATTTTTTTTTATACCACTAAGGTGGCAAACAAGCTTACGGCCTGCCTAATGGAAAGCAGTCACCGCAGCCTATCATCATCATCATCATCGTCCTAGCGCTTATCCCGGCCTCTCCAAGGGTCCGGTTTCCTACCCATTCTTCTCCACTTCGCCCGGTCTTCGGCATCGTCGCATCGTAAGCCGTTGGCTCTCGCTCTCAGGGGGGTTATGGGGCCCAACCACCATCGCATGGGCTCAACCTAACCACCTGCCTGCGGTCCTCCTGTTGACAGACGGACGAGGCTCTGGCGAACCGGTTCTCCCTAACGGGTTGTGCGTGCCGGATGGTAGTCGCCGCACATAAAATGCCAAAACATCGCAAAAAAAGAATGAAAAGGTCACCGCAGCCTTTGTACGTTAATACCAGGGACATCACCCACGCGTTGCCGACCCCGTAAAAACCTTTTCATCCGTTTCTTGAAAACTCCAATAGAACTCTCCAAGGAAAACCTCTCACGTCGCAAGCCGTTGTAAATGCTAACAATAACAACGATGTCCCCCAGCTGTTCGACCGGTGCCTGCAGCAGTTCGACAAACTACGGAAGCGCGAGGCCTTCCTCGAGGTGTTCCGAAAGGAGCCGATGTTCAAGGAGTCGCTGGGGGAGTTCGACGAGTCGCGGGGAGTCGTCGACGACCTGGTACAGGAGTACCAGGCGGCAGCCACGCCGGACTATGTGCATTGGAACCCTGGTGAGATGGTTATCAGTGGAATATCAGATGGGAAGCGACCGTCCAGCACGGTTAGCTCAAGCGTGCCCGCGACATATATCGCGCCGAGAAAGTGTTTGATTCCTTGTCTCAATACTAATTAATTTTTTTTTATGACGTACTGTAGGCGAACAGGCAAGCGGGCTACCTGATGGGAAGTAGTCACCACTGCCTATAGACATTAGCAACACCAAGAGTATCCCCAGTGCGTTGCCCACCTCTATAACACGTTGATCTGGCAGCAAAAAGGCAAATGCCCCTCCACTGCCAAAGCTACGGTTCCCCAAATCCCCACCACATGAAGCACTGGAGACCTTACTCACCGGCAGAAACACAATACTATTTAAAAGAGTATTGTTTAGCTGCGGTATTCTGTAAGGTGGAGGTACTTTCCAAGTCGGGCGGCTCCAATTCAATCGGGATACCTCTCTTTTATGAAAGAGACTGCTACTCTCTTTTTCTCTCTATTTAGCGAACCAGCTGAGACAATATTTAGACGCAAATGGGATAATTCCGGAATATCAGTCTGGTTTCAGAAAGGGTCACAGTACCGCGACGGCGATGTTGCGAGTAGTGGACGATATATTGACGGCTAGGGACAGGGGGGAGGCTACATTGCTAACATTACTAGATTTTTCACGGGCGTTCGATTGTGTCAATGTTCCTCTGCTTATTGCGAAACTCCATTATTACGGTTTCAGTGAGACAACAATCAATTGGTTTCAGAGTTATTTCACAGAGAGGTTACAATGCGTGGAGGTGGTGGGTGATGGTAGTGGATCCACAGTTAGGTCGGAAACACGACAATTGAGTAGGGGGGTACCACAAGGCTCTATATTGGGACCTATTTTGTTTGCTATTTATAGTGCAGATGTCATTAGCCACATACATCATGCAAAATATCACATTTATGCTGATGATATACAAATTTATGTTCATTGTAAGCCAAATGAGATAAGTGACGCGGTGTGCAGGTTGAATTACGATCTGGAACAAATTGTGCGATGGTCAGAGAATAACTCACTTGTTCTCAACGGAAGTAAGACTAAATATATGATACTGGGGTCTAAAACCGCAGTGGAAAAAGTTAAGAATGGTATAACCAATATTTACATTCGCAATGAGCCGGTGGAACGTGTCAGTGAAGCTAGGAATCTGGGTCTTCTTTTCGATGAGGAACTGAAGTTTCAGAAACATATCATTAATACTGTTAGCAATTGCTTCTACAGGCTAAAGGTTCTTTACCAGGTTCGCCCCTATTTAACCACAAACATGAGAGTTAAGCTTTGTGATTCGCTCATTTTATCCAAGTTTAACTACATGGACGTAGTATACGGTCCTTGTATTTTGAAGCAAACACATAATAAGATACAGAGAGTCCAAAACGCTTGTGCTAGGTTCTGCTTCGACATACCACCCCGCTCGCATGTGACTCCGTATTTAAACAAGGCTAAAGTTTTAAAAATGAGCGCAAGGCAGTATGTGCACTTTGCGACGATGTTGTTTGGAGTTGTGAGATACCAGTATCCGTCTTACCTAGCTTCAAAGTTATGTTGGTCGCGAGACAATAACCAGTACGGAACTCGGGCTAGCAGCTATTTGATGACCGTACCGAAACATCGTACAAGTGCATTTCAGCGTTGTTTCAAGTATGCTTCAGCCAAGGTATGGAATGATCTTCCACCTCCTATTCGGTCCCTAAAAACATTGTACGGGTTCAAGAATAAATTAAAAGTACATGTGCTGAGGGCACAAGTAGATTCGTAATAAGCATTGACATACCGTGACATGGGAGGATGCTGCGGAGAAGCACTTGTCCTGAAGCTTGGTTCACTGTTCACTGGACACTACATGAATTAATTAATTATTCTTTTCTTATTTTTTTTAATTTTTTTTGACATACTCACAATTATATTAATTTGTAAATTTTAATGCTTAATTTCAAAATATTTATCTAATATACACATATAATTTACTTGGACATTACAACTATTTGTGATATTATATTATTTTATTTTATATTTTTTTAAAACACTCGGATCGACATCTTTATGTTGGCGGACGTAACAGAATGGCGAGTAGCGAGCAGGTGACTGGCAAACACGGAACGGATGTTTTTATAGTTTGATAAGGTCACTACACACCACATTTTCAACAATTAATTATTATGTATTATTGTAAAATTATCATTTACTACTATAATATCTTTAAAATTCTACTGTATATATAAACGCACGTAGTAAGGGTAGCGGTCCGGACCTCACTCCGCGGGACCCGCGGAAGACCAGCGCCGCGGCTTTGGCCACGGCTCATGCTGAGTGAGGTCCTTTTATCGACCGGGAGGGCACAGCACGGCAATGCCAAGTTAGTTTTTTTAAGAATTATGTAATTTTATTTTGATTTTATTTTTGATTTTATTTTTGTTTTTTTTTTGTTGTATGATTGTGTGTCGAAATATGTATGTAATTCTTTGTAAGTATATATGTTGTGTTGTGGCGTCCAGTTGATAATAAATTATTTACTTACTTACTTACTTACTTACCCGCTTATCGCGCGCGAGAGCGCACTTGTACTAGCCGTGCAGGCTTCGCACGGATGTATTATAATAATGCATTTATTTTCACTACACATATCGGGTTTGTTACCACGGTTAGTATTGTTTATACCTCGATTTTTCGATGCAGTTGGCTGCGTAACTCCAACCCGATAATATGTGTAGTGAATAACCACGAAAGTCTTAAAACCTATACTGCATTTATTGTCATATACATACAGCCCCGACCGAAAGAAATTATCTAAATGATTGAAAACCGTATCTAAAGCCGTTGCGTGATTAAGGAGGATTTGGCGACAGATAGATAAACACGGTTTTATTCCAGACCCTAATCTAGCTACCTACCAAATTGTATCTAAATCCATTCAGACGTGAACAAACTTACGCATTAAGTGGGATAACGTGGGTCAATGCTCGGGTGGGTGTAGAGCTCGTCTAATCTAAAATGACGCGCCCCACTATCGCATTAACGCACACAAGTAAGTTTAAAATATGGACGCAATACATATACAAATGCCGTTGTAATTTGGTCATTCAGTTGCCGGTGATATTCAAACGTAGGAGCACGCGTCGTTCATTGGCTCGCACACAGATGAAGTGTCGTTATCAATATTTGCACCCACACATCGAAATCAACTAATTAAGTAGTGGGGCGCGTCATTTTAGACTAGACGAGCTCTACTTGTTAATGACTGTGGAGCAGCCTCTCCTGATGCTGTAAACGAGACTAGCGAGAAGCGAGAAAACATTCTAAATCTGCTCTCGCAATCCCTAGACATTTTAGAAATTAACAGAGATGACAGTAATCTAGTCCGCGTTACGATCAGTCAGCTAACGCTATGCAACCAACCTTTAATGTTTCAGAGAGCAGTCAAATATAAAGTATGTTGAGCAGACAGTTGGAACTTCGCTGACAAGACGAGACTCGCGAGCTGAACGGAGGCGACACGGATCTCAGAGGAGCGCATACACCGTGACAATTAACCTCCCTTGTAACATTAGTTATATTCAGTTAAGTTTTTGTTTATTCAAGTGCCATTGTGTTATAATCTCATTAATAATAAAAATAATACTCGAATAGGGCATTATCTTGCCACGAAAAGACAATTAACCAGCAATTGATTATGTAAAGTACCTGCTACGTATAACAAAACTATACTATGTACTAACATGTAGATTGCACTAGAAACGAATATGAAATAAAACCATCATTTCTTTTTTACCAAGTATATTTTATTTTAATAGCTAACTCAACAGTCCCTTACACTTATTTACTCCAGTGCTGAGCTACACACGTGGTTTGTACCTTCCTAATGGGGAAATAATAGACTTAACACAGACAAAAAGTGCTGGTTGGGCATTGAAAGAACAGCGTGCAATGATACACACGTTACAACACGTTACCAAAGATTATTTCAATTACAACGAATGATAAAAATAATCAAGTCTAATATTTAAAAGAAAGAAAGTGGTGGTTCGAAGTAGTAGGAAATTCTAGAATCACAGATTTTCAATAGACTAATTTACCGGCAATTTTCCTTACAAAAATATAGGTAAACTATTCCCCTAGAGCGCGCAGCGATGCGAGTGCGCGTCGCGTACCCCGGAGTAGTGCACTAGAGAGCAGACATTACATATCTTTTGCCTTACATAAGATCACGTTTTATTCGACACTAATTAATGGCAATATTTACAGGGATCTCTCGAAATGCCTTGAAAATTTCTTAAACATACTTTTTTTTAACAAAATAAGTCAGAGTTACACCCAACACCACCGTTACGATATCTCACTGTATACCTTCAGATAGCATCGTCGGTTGGTTAAATTCTTGATGTGAATGTGGTATACAATCTTTAAACTGCACCAATCAACCTGATGCTTTTCGGACTATTACTACTACATTCGTGTAATCATAAAACGTATAACAATGTCATAAGCCAATATTCGATGAATAATGTTATATACAGACACATGATTAATGAATGGGGTTATTATTACATCTGTATTCCATCTGGTAGATACTGATTCAATTACTAGGAATTGAGGAATGTTCATGTTAATATAGATCATCCAAAATATGAGCATTTACATTTCATTTGAAGTTATAACTAGCAACATATTTATGGAGAGTGAAGATCGAACATTTAACAACAAATGTCATAACAACATCAATGTCAACAGACCAATATAACGTGCTAGCCTTATGAAATGAAAACTAGTGCTTCTGACAACAATTTCGACACACATACATCTTCAGACATCTTTTTTATGAATATATTTTATACACGATACTAGTTGGAAAGGGCAAGTTGCCTGACCTCAATCAATGGCTCAGTACAAAACCTTTATCCACCTTCCAATACCCGTTAGTAATACCCAAAATAACTCTTACATTACAATGTTACAACCCTTTCCATCTAAAATTTGAGGAGCTGGTGAACAAAACGGTATAATTACATGAAATAAAATTTTACAGGAGCAGAAAAAAACTAAAATGGTTTCGATAAAAAAACGATCATTTTCGATCGTTCGATGCTTTCTTTGATCGAAACCACGAACTTTGGATGCAATTTTCTCAGTTTTAGGGTGTTATGAATAGAAATGAAAAGAATTTTAACCAGAAGCGTAATTATGTCGTTTTACTCGCCAGCTCCTCATTTTATTAACAGTACCTTACTAATTAAAACTGAATAATCACAATGTTAACATCGATTTAGTGCTGAAAAAAGAAACTAGATAAAACATTAAAACTGTATGAACCATCTAAAATCAGCCGTTTCCTGCACAAATCCTGCAACTGTCACTGGTCCATAACAACGAAATATAGAGACAGTCACTAATAAAATGGTGCGGTGAAATGATAAGCATAGCGTTAGGCGACTTTATGACGTGATGGGTTTGGGAGGCTTGGCTAGGAGGTTTGGCTCGGGGGCTGGAACTTCGGCTGGATGATGGAGGTCTTGCGCACAGGGACCGTTTCTGGAGTGGGGATGGCGTCTCCCGTGGGCTGCTTGGCGGGCACGGCGGGCGCCTTGAACGGCCCCGCCACGTTCCCGGGCCGCTGCTTCGCCATTTGGTAGTCACCGGAGTCAAAGAACTTCTGCTGCAAAGGATAATAGGTGGATTAGGTATTTTTCTGACAATTATAGGTATTCTGAAATTAGTTTGCCGCAGTGTCAAGATGGTGTAGCACGACTTCCTAAAAAGTCTAGCCACTGGAACTTAATCAATTTTAATCCGACGGACTTTACCCTATGTTAGTTTCCACTATTGAGGCGCTTTACACCAAGGAACTCCAAAAAGAATATAAAATTATCAATATACATATTTATACATCTCAAAAACTTGAAACCCATCCCTAAATAACCTAAATCTATCACCAAATTGCTACAAATCATCTTGGCGTTAATGCCCTGTGCTCTCGCGCACGATGGCCTGGAGTCCGCCTTGACCATGATCCAGGCTTTGGCAGATCAGGTAATTACAGTGAAGCGACTGCAATTTGACCTCCGTGACACTGCTACCAGGGAAACCAAACCAGATTCATCCAGTCATCATCATCGCGCTTATCCCGGCCTCTGCCAGGGTCCGCTTTCCTACTAAATCTTCTTCGCTTCGCCCGGTCTTCAGCATCCTCTCGTCGTAAGCCGTTGGCTCTCGCATTCGACTCAGCGATGTCAATCCATCGCTTTTTTGGTCGCCCACGGGGCCTCTTTCCTGATACCGGCAGATTCAGGCACCTATTGCCCACGTATCCCTGAGGCTAAGCAACACGTGACCAAACCAGCGCAGACGAGCCTCCTCCATCTTATCTGCGATATCCCTCACACCAAGGCTGCCTCGGATGTTCTCGTTACGTACTCGATTGAGTCACGTAACTCCGCACATCCACCGCAGCATTTTCATTTCGTTGGCATCGAGTTCACGAACGTGTTTCGTCAGCGCTGGCCATGTATCACAGCCATAAAGCATCACCGGTCTAATTATACTCTTGTATAAATGCCCTTTTAACTTTACTGGGATTTTAGGGTTACAGGTGACTGCCGTGAGTTCCCGCCATTTGGCCCAAGCTGCAGAGATTCGGGACTTGACCATTTACGGGAACCAAACCAGATTGGATCATGGTTATACATTCAGTCGCCTGAATGTGCAGGTTTCATCACGATGTTTTCCCTCACAGGAGCATTTTCCTTCATAGGAGCATCGGTTAGTATTCAACTAATGTACATAACTCATAAAAAAGTCATTGGTACAAGGCCACAGTGGGAGAAGAGGTTAAAGAGAGGTAGGGCATAGCGGGGTATCTCGTTCGAATTGGAGCCGCCCGACTGGGGAAGTACCTCCACCTTACAGAATATCGCAGCTAAATAATACTCTTTTAAATAGTATTGTGTTTCTGCAGGTGAGTAAGGTTTCCAGTGCTCCATGGGGTGGGGATTTGGGGAACCGTGGCTTTGGCAGTGGAGTGGCATTTGCTTTTTGCTGCCAGAGCAACGTGTTATAGAGGTGGACAACGCATTAGCGATACTCTTGGTGTTGCTAATGTCTATAGGCAGTGGTGACCACTTTCCATCAGGTGGCCCGCTTGCCTGTTTGCCTACCGTATGACATAAAAAAAAAAAAAAGAGAGGTAGGGCATAGTGTGATAACCCACTCGAATCGGAGCTGCCCTACTAGAGAAGTACCTCTACCTTATAGAATACAGCAAACAACACTATTTTGATAGTGTTATGTTTATGCCGCTGAGTAAGGTTTCCAATGGTCCATGGGTAACCATGGCTTTGGCAGTGGAGGCCTTTCATATTCGCTGTTACGTGGCCAGGGAGACCAAGTGAAACGGCTGTCCGCTGGCCGCCCGCAGTCTGAACTGCGGATCATTTTCCCGAATTGATTCTGAGCGCTCGTTTCTGCAAGGCGAGTCAACCGTATCGCCGTAAAGTTTCGATTACGAGTTTGCCATGTCAAAGCCATGTCATGTTTGTTTTTATAAAGGATTTGGGTCACTCATTTGTGTGTATGTGAGTCATAAAGGTAGAGATATGAGTATACAACTCGCGATCGGAAAAATTGTCTATACATGATACATGCTTTCTGCGATCGATTCGGGAACACGGCGATTTAGCAAAATAAGCCCACTGGGCCATGTTTCTTCTGACCAGAAAAGTGCCAAAATAACTGGAACTCAGCACTATTATGTGCTTAGAAGCCTATGCGAAAATGCTACCATGACAGTGCAAATCCAGAACCAATGGAAGATCTTCTGAGAGCCGATAAAAAGGAAAGAAGTTGTAATCACTGTTGCAGATGACATTGACTAGACATTTTTCACTAAGAGAAATCAAAACGAGACCGTTATTGTATAAAATGTAGACATTTTGCGCTTTCTTCTCAGAAAAGGTAAAACTATAAAACACTTTCACAATGTTATGGAACAAACACTTGGATCACAAGCTGGCCTAAGCTAGCATCTTCCTATGGCAGTGTAACATGTTATGGCTATGATCTTTAAGTCTATGAAAATAAAATTATTCTAATACTGCTAAAATAACATATAATTTTAGTCTAAGAGCCCATGAGGGCCAGACCTTCCTATTGTCCGTAAGTATGAAAGTTTTTCTATGTGTGTCCCCAACACAGGTAAGAATGATCCCCACCCATGAAAGCTGGATCGTGGTTCCTTTGGCAGGTAACAGGTAACAAAGGTGTATAAAATCTTATCTCCAATTGATTAGGTTACCAAGCTCCAGTTTTTTGTATTTTATTCGTAACAGCATTAATACTCACGATACTCATTGCCAGACATATAGTATAGTTACAACCCTCCGCCGGACACCCCTAAACTATAATTCTCTGTAATTATACTTACCTTATATTAGGAAAGATGAATTTTATAAATGTTATTTAGAGAATTGTTAAACTTAAATTATTGAAATTTCAATTAAGTTACTTATAATAAACTTCATAAAAATAAGAAATAATATGAACTAAGTGATTAGACTTTTGATATGATTAATATTTTTATAAATTTTTTACTGACTATAGATTAAAAAAATTATTATTCAGACTGTAATAATTTTATTTAATTAAATTTCTTGATAAATTAAAAAAAGTAATCACAACAATTTGGAATAAACAATAGTATATGTTTAGCATAAGATTGCAATGAACTGAGCGCTCTGTCTCACTCGCACCAGTTGTTGCATATGAGACACTTTTAATGCGTCTGGCAGGATTATAGAACCCAAAAAACTGTCTGGCTACTGAAAAAACTCAGTTTAATAATTATCTGAATAACATTTATAAAATTCAGCTTTCCTAATATAAGGTAAGTATAATTACAGAGAATTATAGTTTAGGGGTGTCCCGCGGAGGGTTGTAACTATACTAAATGTCTGGCAATGAGTATTGTGAGTATTAATGCTGTTATGAATAAAATACAAAAAATGAGAGATAAGATTTTATACACCTTTGTTACCTGTTACCTGCCAAAGGAACCACAATCCAGGTTTCATGGGTGGGGATCATTCTTACCTGTGTTGGGGACACACATGGAAAAACTTTCATACTTACGGACAATAGGAAGGTCTGGCCCTCATGGGCTCTTGCTCTATTTTATTTATAATTGTTGAAAATCCCGTTTTTGTAAAATTAATACTGGTATTTTGACCACTATTTTTCAACAGAGCAAGTAAGTCTTAGGTACTAACATCTTGAATAATGATTGCTTATAAAAATGACGAAAAATATACTTACACCCTTAGCTAGCCTTTTTTGTAAGAAGGCTGAATGACCTCCTGGTCCTCGCCCCAGCATCGCATTTGGAAATTTGGCTTTCAACTTTGCCTCCTCCAACTTTTCCAATTCCTTGGGCTGTAAATTAGATAACAATTTATTAGAGTAGTCATAGCAAAACTGAATGAAATATATTTTTTGGAAGTTAACTTACATCTTTTGGTGGCTCATTTTGATCTGGAGAATCGCTCATTTTTGTGCTGAAATATAAACAAGGCTAAAATATGAGACAATGAAATCATCATACGGTACGTCAACAAAGATTTGTTTACCCTCACAAATGTCTGAAATATCTCATCATATATATAATCTAACAACTATGTAACGCGAAGGACATTTCTAAAAACTACGAAACACAAATAATTATTTTATGAACATCAACGCACATGTGCAAAATAAGAAGTAAGTATTTTTTAGTAATTCGATAACGTTTGATGATCGAAATGGAAGTTGTTTACCTTGAAGTAGACGACGATCGAAGACTGTGTATAGAAATACTTGGGCTGAATATATCAGAAATATATTCAGTCTCAGAAATAAATCACAATCTGCACAAGTTTTCAATAAATTCCTATCAACCACCGCATAAATTCGTGTGATAAATTTTCAGCAGCAGCAACAGCACGAAAAATGGCGTTTATAATGTTACCAGGATATACTATTCAAAATCACCTCATTTCTAGGACCATTTTATTTTACTTCAACATACCCTACGGCTTTAATATTGATAATTACAAAAGACGCACGTAATATTTGTTTTAATGTAAATTATGTTTTTCTTTATCAATAGGTAACCTACCCATTAAATAATGTTTATAAGCAATATAAAGAAAATTGACAGGCCATAAAAACAGAGTGTCGCTGAAAAAACATTAAAAAATTGCTGTCAACGGTTATGCCGGCTATACCAGCCAATGTGATATAAGCCACATATTGCAGTAAACGGGCTTCTCTGCGTGAAATATTTTTACTACAATATATGGGTGCAATACAGTTACCAATCTTACTGACAACCTTTGCAACCCGTTTTTTTTAAATTTGTTGTTTCTGCCATAGGTATGTAGTAACCTACTCTAATGAGATGGCACAGTGGATCTTTTTCTACTCGACATGAAGTTTTCTGTAAGTAAAAAAGTGACAATATTGCAGCAAAAATATTTACCCCTGATCATATTTTGATATAGAAGCCCGTTAAAAATAAAGCGCGCTCCACATGTTCGCCGAAACTTCCGGCGAAACTTTTGCCGGGACTTTGGTCGGCCTCTACATTCTCGCCTGTTAGGGATGTGGTGGGTGTCAAAACGCGTCGACATTATATTGATTCATCGGTGAAACATCGCTAATCTGCTGTAAACAGGGTCACAGAGGTGATAGCAGCTTCTCTACTGTAATTACTTGATCTACTAATATCCTGGATCATGGTCAAGTGTACCCCGAACCTGTTACGGAAAAAAGCGCTAGAAATATAAATATCAAATCGATCGAATTGAGACGACAACAAACTATCTCTACATAGTCTATGAAATAGGCGAGACATGCCAAACATGCACGGGACTACACGAATACTCCCTCTACATTCTCGTGTTCCCGCGGAACTGTCCGCATGTGGAGCGCGCTATATGCATAAGCTAGAACACTCTAAAGTACGCTCCACATGTTCGCCGAAACTTCCGACGAAACTTTTGCCGGGACTTTGGTCGACCTCTACATTATCGCCTATTAGGGATGTGGTGGGTGTCAAAACGCGTCGATATTATATCGATTCATCGGTGTAATATCGCTAATCTGCTTTATACAGGGACACAGAGGTGATGGCAGCTGCTCTACTGTAATTACTTGATCTACTAATATCGTGGATCATGGTCAAGTGTACCCTGATCCTCTTACGGGAAAAAGCGCTAGGAATATAAATATAAAATCGATCGAATCGAGACGACAACAAACTATCTCTACTTTGTCTATGAAATGGGCGAGACGTGCCAAACATGCACGGGACTACACGAATATAGGCGAATGCTCCCTCTATATTCTCGTGTTCCCGCGGAACTAACCACATGTGGAGCGCGCTTTACTTCAGTTCAATAATTGTTGCATGATCAATTGATATGAGTTTATCCCAAAATAATTTTTAATTTTCCCAAAAGAGTTTTTCACAAAATTTTCCCAAAATTTAATCAGCAAAAAACATGACATTATAGAAGGATAATGAGCAGTTTTCCAATAACTATCTACATAAAGCATTCCTTATCAATCGCTAGATGGCGCACCAACACTTTTGGAAATCGAAGATCGCTTGAAATAGTCACTTAGCAAAGAGGATATAAACACTGGGTATCTTGTACTGGATCATATCAATACATTTCAACAATTTTAAAGGTTATAATAAATTAGTACTACATAATAAACAAACATTAATTTGATTGAGTCGTTTCGTTTTATGGACCCTAGGATCAAGAATTAACGTTCAAATATAAAAGGTTTGTATTAAAATGGAACATAGTGCCTACTTATATAAGTATTTTTTTACATTTCTTTCAACCTTCAAAAGCTATGATTATATAAATAGTAGTATTATAGTTGGCTGCATGAAATCACTGCCACTATCATACAGATTAAAAAAAGATTACCAAAATTGTAAGAGCGCCATCTATTGATGCTTTTTGAAACCAACTGACAATACCTACAGGAAAACTCGTAATTGTGGATAAAATACACCATAATTATGAGATTTACCGATTTTACGGATAGTTAATATACTGTGGCAGTACCCAAAATTAAAAATGAAAACCTTTTTGGCTTGGATTCTATACTCTTTGATAGTAATCTGCGCCATAATAAGTCCATGTCTGCGTCACAGTAATCTGTGGCATAGAAAAAAAAAGAACCGTGGCCATCAGCGATACCAACCATGCGATAATTATCGTAGAGGGTGTTATTTTGATTCTTGATCCTAGATCTAGTATTGAAAGTCATGCGATAAAAAACAATTGTGACGTATCACACTATAATTCGTCGAAATTCCCCGATATTTTGTTCAATTATACGATAATAATTAACGAACCGGCTTATATTAATACAACTACTATTAGTGGTATAGTTTTAGCTGCTGGTAACCCTGAAAAACTTTATAACCCGGCCAATATAAAGTATCAGAAAATGTCGGACTGATGCTTAGCTTTTGTTCAGTAATTGACAATTTGCAGTTATTTCTAATTTGGTCTAATAGCGATTGTTGGTCTGATCAAACAAAACTGATATTCTGACAAGGACATAAAGAATTGTCCTTTTCTTTCCAAGCAGAATTTGTATGATCTCGTTCATATCATATATATATACATATATATAAACACCTCTTTGCACACATAGTTGATCCAGCCACGACCCCGTCCATTGCTGACTCCACCTTTTACACCGAATAACTTGAATCCAGTTGCGTATTTCTCGGGCGAAATGGCAACGAAGCATTCTATTATGCGACGTTGCCAAATGTATTCGTCGATAGTACCTATACTCGATAAATATTTTTCCAACAATTTTATGCAATAGTGGATCCGTAACGGCTAAATTTTTTAAATGCACGAAGACTTTTTGGCTCCGAATATATTTCAAAAATCAATTAGTTTGTTGATCAATTTATATACTCGTACTTCCAGTAATACTTGTTTTGATCCGAATAGGTACCGATACCGTAACGGTAATCTAGATATTTTATATTCGCAATGCACCATACATTGTAAGATCCGCCTCGGTTGTAAATTCAATCTACTCAAAGTAACATACCTACGTGTATTACAAAAATAATTTCACTTAGTCGCGTTATATTTTAGCGATTTAAAGCGCTCTTTTCTAATGATTTGTGGTAGGTACTGGAACGCGTTAGACACATGGAACGTAAATATTAGCGGCCGCAATTTCGAATTAGGTAGTTTGCGTTTCGTTCCAGCGTCATAGTTTAAATTTTTTTCGCGGAATAGGTTCTATTGGTTGTCATTTTTAAACTTGTTATTTCTATTTGTTCAAAATAAGGTTGTGAATCCTTGAATGGGTTTTTACTAAATTTATAGCTTCTCGTGACGGGGACTTTACAGTTTGTTATCGCTTTCAAGCTGGCATTTTTTGAAACTGATAATAATATATGCTCCCTTAGCAATTATTTGCATGTACATATTAACAAATCATAATAAAATACAGTGAATTAACTGCCCAATTCAATTAAGTTGGCTTGAGGGGCTGTCACTTACATTTAATTGTCAATTAAATCTGCTGTTGGTACATTGCTGGCAATTTAAACTTCGTTAAAAAATGCATGAAGATGGAAATTAAGTTAAGTTAAAGAGGTACATTACCTTACCCTATTTTGAAAAAGCCCACTTGACTGTTAACACATTGCTATATAATCCTACACGTCGTTCCAACTATTTTAAAATATTTATTATTTTTAGTTGAACTAGGTATCCATACCAAAGTTGCAGAAAAATTAAGGACCCTACCTGTTTTGTCGAAAGTCTGTCAATTTATGGTTTGTAATATAAAGCAAAGTTTGGGTTTTGATTAATAGACATTTTCGTGTGTGACTTATACATAAATTGTGAATGTTGCGTGCTACCTAGTTATATTAAAAGCATGTTAGTATCTATAAGGCTTCAGGTTATTCAGAGATCTTTTTCGAGTTCCGGCTCTCGGCGCTTTTAAAAGCTTTACAAGTACAATGGAATAAAGTAATTACTCCCTAAAATACGTATTTAATGTTAATTCTGACAAATAGAAGCACTAACATTTAACTAGAAATTCCATAATTTACAACCATCCCAAAGGGATAGTAAAGGATTCGATCCCAGGGTAACGAATCTCGGGATTCCGGCCTCATTTTGATCCCGGGATTTTCGGGATAGGATTGAAATTGATTTCTTAAATTTATTCCTGAAATTAATTGAAGAATTTCTTCAAGCACGAAGTGTTCCTTCTATTTCCATCGAGCCTGAAGACGCTTTTGCAGCCTCTGCACTTATTATGTGCAACAAACTAAAACGAGATTGGAAACAAATCTTTATATCGATTCTTAAGCAAATCTTTAAAGAATCGTAAAATATTTTGCAAATCAAATACTTAAATAATGATTAGTGAATACAAATATAAAGTAGTTACTGTCAGGTCAACTTTATTTAAAAAAGGTACTGGTTTACATAATATTGATCTCTGTAGTTTTTAAGTTTTTGTTGACTTACCTTAATGTCTTACTGAGTAAATTTTTTCACAACTTAATTTGCAATTTTATAGGTCTCATGTATTGTTAAAATGCGTGGTTCGTCGAAGTTTGATGTATAATCTTGTTTAATCGTTTTTTTTAAAACTTAAATTGCCAAAAGAAAATAATTTTTCTTTTGGCAATTTAAGTTTTATCGGATTTTGCTATTGATTACTAACTTTTTTATTGCTATTTCCAATATAAGTTCAATCCTGGGACTGTCCCGGGATCCCGGGTTTGACTTTAGATAATCCCGAAATCCCGGAATTAGAAGAAAGGCCCGGGATTGAATCCTCTAGTCTCAACGCCCGCGCTGCTGCTGATGACAATAGCATCATACCAACCAGTATACGGTCAAATCATGCACGTACTTACTAACATATCCACATACAGTCGCACTTTTCCCATACGAGTTAAGGGACTAGTCGCATGTGGTACTTAACTTAATAAACCCTTATAATTTTGGTAGGTACCTAATGGTTTTAACAAAACTAGTATATTTGTTTGGGGACGTCAGAATTTAGCTGGCATAGTGGTTCAGGCGTACGTATGCATTTCATTCCAAAGGTTGCAGGTTAAAATCCACGCATGTACCAATGACATTAATAGTACATTACTGCAGCGGCCAGCAACTAATCAATCCATCAATGCCTAGTTGTGGCCAAGGCTTGTATAGTACTTTTCTCAAACAATGCGCGGAATTTAAAAACACAATTTTACTTTTTAAGTTTAATGACGAATAACAAACAATAATAATTTTTCATACGCCATAAGGTTCCTTTGTTTTTTTTTTCAATAAACAGCTTTCTATTTGCAAGCCAGTTCGAAATATAATTAAAAACCTTTTATTAGTTACCTCCTTGGTAGCCATGTTTCGAAGTAAAAGGTCATTCCATTTTTAAATTACAGGACAGATATGAGTTTACATAGTAATTTATTTGGCCGCAAAATACGACAGATATGGATTTTCATACAACTTAAGCCGGCCGCTGCCCGCATGTATCTGGCCAGTACGGCAATTTTGATTTATGCATGCCAGTAACTATCGATTACCCATACAAGCTATTCAAAAGTTACTTGTTGGCAGCAGACTTTTAGAAATTGAAAATCATTCAATAAACAAAGAAAATCCTATAGAAAAAGATTCTGAAAGTGAAATAACTGATTCATATGTTAACGAAATTGAGAAAAGAAATAATGAAACTGATAGTGACACAGATAGCAAAGAAAATGAAACCAGTAAATGTGATTATATTAAGGACAAAAAAATCAAAACTTTCAAAAATAAAGAGAAACAAATAGAAGCAGAAATAAACGATAATATAATTGAAGATAATGAAAGCGACAACAGTATAATCAATGAAGACAATAATAAAGAGAATGATCACCAAAATAAAAGCGCTATATGTGAATAAAGAAGTGAGAAAATAAGAAACAATAAGAAGAGTAAGTATGTTAAAGAAATACAACTATAGATAAAAACAAAAAAGACAAAAAAAATAGTCCAAAGAAATAGTTAAAAAAGGAAAGAGTCCCGTCCAAAAAAGAACAAGTATTGAGGTTTGATCTGGAGTCACGTTACTCCAGACTGATTTCTTGTGAGTTTTCCTTTTTCTAAGACAAGATTATCTACTACTTTGGAGAGGAGAGAAGAATTTGAAATACTAGCTAGACATTATTAAGTTACTGTAGCCAGTAATATAGTAGCCCAAACGTACCAATGAGGAAGCCCTTAGCAAATGCTGCGCCCTGATTGGCCCATTTGAATTGGATCAACAACTGCTCATACGCCAAAAAGGTGGATTTGTATAAAAATCCCTTAATTATTATTATTACTCATCGTGACACTTATGGCTCCGAACGGAGCTACATATTTATGGTCAGCTGGCATCGGATCAACAAAAGACACCTGGATCAACAAGTGAAATTGGATCAACAAATTACTACCTATACGGCACGTCTGAGCCACAAAGTGCCCAAAGGTATATCTATATACAGGGTGTTACATAATATATGTATAAAGCCGTGAACTGGTTAGAGTGTTAAACATAATAAAACGATAGGTACAATTATTTCTGTTGTACGTGGAATTTTTGTACCTATCGTTTTCATACATTTAGCACTCTATACGGTTCACGGCTTCATACATATGTTATATAAAAAAAATTCACGTACGACAGAAATAATTGTACCTATCGTTTTATTATGTTTAACACTCCATCCAGTTCACGGCTTTATACATATATTATGTAACACCCTGTATATATATATATATATATATATATATATATATATATATATATATATATATATATATTATACTCCCTCTACGTCTGAAGACGAGATTACTTTTGAATAAGTTATTTCATGTGAACTGTGTACTTAGACCTCTAAATAAATAACTAAATAAAACAATTTTCTATTTTTCTTTGTATAATTACCTACCTAAAAGTTCTAACATAGTCTGTTCGATTATTTTACTATCATGTAGAGTTATAATACCATTATTTTGTTAATTTGAAGATACGATAAAAACACGATAATTTTGTAGTAGATCTAGGATAATTCTTAACCCACTAATCTGGCAACACTGGTGGCCATCATGCAGTCGGCAGCAGGCGCGCGCGCGCGTTTTTTTACGTTTGCCTGACTGCGTGTGGTGTGTTATTTATTTGATAACAAAAGTTTTTAGGAAATATTGTTATGGTAATAACTTATTAAAATGGTAGACGACGAAGAACAGGAAACCCTCGATGGATGTATTCACAGCATCCGAGTGAAGAACTTTTTTTGTCATGAAAACTTAGGGATCCAATTTAATAACAATGTTAATTTTATTGTTGGAAGAAATGGTAGTGGGAAGAGCGCAATTTTAACGGCTTTGGTAGTCGGTTTGGGTGGCCGTGCATCAGCTACCAACAGAGGAAATAGTTTAACATGTAAGTGTGATTTATTATACTAAATATGCATGCAATTGAAATGTGTTCCATAACATAATATGTCAGTCCCTCCCCTAGCACAATAGTCTACCTAAAATGGGGAATTATTTATATGTAATTTTATATAACCTTCCTTTAAGCATTTATCAAGAAAGGTGCCAATTCAACATCAATCGAGATAAAGATAAAGAATTCTAGCCGCTATGCATACAAACATGACATTTATGGAGACTTAATCACAATTGTCAGGAATATCAACAGCTCAGGTGGTTCCAGTTATAAAATAAAATCAGCTACTGGTAAGTTAATTACTTTAAAAATGTGTACAAAAGTATTAAATATTATTTCAAATTAAATGTTTAAAGTTGTGAGTCATGAGACATAATGTAGAGCTGCGGCTAAATGAAATAAATAAAAAAATTATTGGGTATGATTTTCACCACTGGATAAAGTGATTCTTATAGTTCAATTCATGTGTAGGGCAGCTGCTAGAGACACAAATGAAGCGACGGACTGCGAGATAGTAACTAACATTATTAATTCATTAATAGTGTTATTGCAATGAATTAATAATGTTAGTTTCTATGCGAGTAAACATTATTTAATACCTACATTGCCTCTATATTCACCTGTACATCCTCATGGGAGGGCAAAAACAAAACAAAATTATTACAAGATTTTCTATCTTTTGATCTAAATAGATTACAAATTGTTAGAGCAATTACATGGTTACAATGAGTAGATACCTAGTCATAAAAATATCATACAGACAATTATCAACACTGCTTTGTTTCTATTAAAGATTACATATTTGGTACGCTCACATTAGATGCTAGAGACTCACAAATGCAATAAGTGTAAAATTCATAACATCAATTATACAGTGTCACATTTTTAAGTTAAACCCATGATGAAGGGTTCCTCTTCACTAGTATGCATACAACAACTGCTATGTAATTTTTTTTTATATAAGTGTTCTGTGTCAGGTGAATTGAAATCTACGAGATTTGCTGATGTCCAAGCAATTGTGGTAGCACACAACATTCAGGTTAACAATCCAATATCGGTGCTAAATCAGGATGATGCGCGAAGCTTTCACTCAGCCGATGCCAAGAAAAAGTATGCATTATTTAGACGTGCAACAAGCTTGGACCAGATGGAACAAAACTATCATAGCACCATTGAAAACTGTAACGAGATCAAAAAGCGATGTCAAGAAGATAAAAAGGTAGGTAATATTATTTTGAATTTGAAAAAAATATTCAGTATTACCAGAATTATCTCAATTCGCTAGCCGTTTTTATTAGACCACCCCACTAGGTTTATTAGATTTTTAATAAGAATACTGTCTTGTATTTACTTAATGTACTTTGTATTTATTTACTTATCATGAATTAGATTTATCTTATCATTAATATTTCTACAGTGCCTACTTAAATCATGCATCATTTTAAATGTGTGGGTGTGAGTGTGATTACTAATGGGAGATTTTCTGATAACCAATTTAAAAGATAAATAGTTCTAGTATTGTAATAGATGGCATTGATTGGACACAATTCTCAAAAATAAATCAAAACAAGATCATTAGAAGTATAAACATTTTGTATTAGCAGACTGTGTAGACGGTACTGTCACTACGTTTCTTCACGAAATACCTTTCCAAGTAACTTCGGTTACCAAATTAAATACTTAAGAATCCTTTCTAGGCAGCACCACCTAGTGAGGCGTGCTGAACTACACTTTGTACTTTTTAAAACATCTGTTTGAAAATCCCGCATGTATTTCAGGCATATGAGACTATGGAGAAAGAGTACAAAAAATGGAATACAATATATGAGAATATGCATTCACAAGAGGAGATTGAAGAAAAGCAGAAAGTATTACAGAATGAATTCTATTGGAGCAACATAATTAGCTTGGAGAAGGAGGTGGCAACTATGCAGGCCCAGAATGAAAAGCAAAAGGCAAGAGTAGATAAATTAATGGAAAAACTAAATAAGATAGAGCAGAACTTTGGCAATGATATAATTGAGTAAGTTTTGATATTTAGTTATAAGTTCATTCTAAAATATTCTACTCTAAATAACCAATAATCATTCATCAAAGGTGTCAGTATGAATATGTTGAAAATATGGTGGTATTGAGAACTCTACACACTTCATTAAAATAGAATAGACATTTATTTAATTAAACATAATGAAATAAGTTCTATTATTTAATGTTATTTAGATTTTACAGAGCTTCCGTCATCAACATCTCGGCGTAAATGTCCCGGTCGTGTCTCGTACGCGAGAGCCCAGGGTCCGCATGACCATTCACAAAGCTTCTGTATTTGATAATAAATACTGTACTAAGATCGAAAGTCACAAACCCGCAGAGAACGTCGCCCACCGGTCGTGTCGCTACATTAGTGCACATGCATAAAAATCCAAATTTGTTGCGTTGCGATATGTGGCGAAATGATATGCAATCTGACAGGATGTAGTCTCTTTATTGAATGCGTCAACTTACACTAGGTTACAGATTTATATGCACTGACGCGGGGTGATGGGAGGCCACACTTCAGCGTAGACAAAAGTTGCTCATACGTTAGCCTCGGTACCATCCCCACTTTTCGCCCCACAGCCAACTGAAGGCCTCCATAGCCGAGCAGGAGGCCGCTAAGAGTCAGCTAGAGGAGCAATTACGCGCTGAGGACTCCGCGGCTCGCGAAGCCGCGGCCGCCAAGCGCGCGGCCGCCGCCGCCGCGGGGAAGCAGCGAGACCTAGCTGCCAGGGAGGCCAGGAAAGTGGCAGATCTGGAGCGCGCTATACAGAATATCGAGTGAGTAATATTTAAACAAATGTATGATTGCGAAAAAGAAGCAAAATTTACAAAAGGACCCAATATATTATTATGTTTGAATGAAAAGGAATAGGCCGTGTGGTTTCCGGCAGAGTAGAATAGCACCAACTCCGTGCACTCGTAGGTGTCGTACAAGGCGGTTAATGTTTTCGAGGTAAAATATCTACCGTGTCCGAAGGCTGGAAAATGGGCAGCAGCGTTTTCTATTGTTATATTTACAATATTGCGATCTCCAACCCGCCTCCAACCCGCCAAATATGGGAGAGGCCCAAGTCCTGCAGTGGATTGTTATGGGCTGTGATGATTAATAATAATCTACCTAATACTAGCTGGATACGGAAGGCACAAGACCGGCCTTTGTGGAAATCTCTGGGGGAGGCCTATGTCCAGCAGTGGACGTCTTACGGCTGATATGATGATGATGAATGAATAAATGATATTCTATACTTCTATATACTACTTAATCTATACTAATATTATAAAGAGAAAAATTGTATTTTCGTAAATAAGAAACAAATTCAAAAACTACTGGACCAATATTAAAAACTATTTCACTAACGGATCGCTGAGTAACATAGGCTACTTTTTATCCCGAGAAAATACTAGGGGAACTGGAAGCGTTGAATGTTTATAAAGATCCGATCTGCGCGCGGGTGAAAGCCGCTGGTAATAGATGAAATACCGCCACAGAGTGCTAAACGGGTCCTGAGTCTGTGCAAGCAACCTAGGATCCCAGTGGAACACCATAGTCCACCTTGCTTCGTTAACGGCATTAGTGTGGCGAGCTCATTACCGTGCTGTAGCTCGCCTAGCTTGAAAGTACGAAACGATCACCCATCCAGTTCCCGGACTCTGCGTAGCTTAACTTTGGTGTTTGTGAGTCCGATAGACTCGATAGACTCACAAGTCAATGCCACTAAACCTGGATCGCATCTATCTTCTTCTATCCAGTGTGTGAGTGGGGTTTAATCTTTGTCTTACCGAGTTCACGTCTGCGATTGACCCGCTTGCCAAGAGTGGTGATTACCCGTCTCCAGTTTACTTCTATTTGGAGACTCCTTTAGGTAACTCTTGCTTCAAGCTTTTAGTTAATGGGCTGTTGATAATGGTCAAGGATGGATGGTCAAATCAAGGATGATTCACGGTACACCGAATCGGGTCCGAGCCGATATATTTTGTACTAGCAGCCGCCCCGGCTTCGTACGGGTACCACTACGGGTAGACGGGTATATAGCCTATGTCACCCGGGGATAGTGTAGCTTCCCAACGGTGAAAGAATTTTTGAAATCGGTCCAGTAGTTTCGAAGCCTATTCAATACAAACAAACAAAAAATCAAACCTTTCCTCTTTATAATATTAGTATATGCGGATAATAGAGATATGCGGTCGCCATAGAAATAGTCCAATTATAATACCATAGGATGACACACGGTGTAACGTGAGTCATTCTAATGCGTTTATTATGTGGCTGATAGACGTGCGAGTAAGTACGCGTACTTGTGGCTCGACGACCTTGCACGCTCTTGTCAGCCTAAGTTCGCGTACTTTAAAACCGCCGAGTAAGTTCGCCGGCGATCCAACATGTTTGATTTTTGCTCGTAGCTCACGGCTAACGGCTTCGGCCCGCGCGTCCGTCAGCACCGCGAGCCGTGACCCGATTTATTATGTAAAATTAGTTTAAGTTTGATTTACTTTATGGTTTTCTGTTGCATTTCGAAGCTATTGACTCGAATTATTTACGGAATTCATAAAAATCGAGCATGATAAGTTCGCGAACTTAAAAACTGCGTACTTGAAGCTCGTACGTGTGTCGCCTACTTTACATATAACTAAATTCAGAAGCAAAAAGCATAAGAGCAAATGAAAGTGTAATACATTCCACTTTGATTAATAATAATAATTGTTCTCACGTTGTTTGTTTCTGAATAAGTGTGTGTTAGTCAATAAGGTATCTATCTGCAAAGCCACATATCAAAATTTTAAAATGCAGTTTTGTAATTCGCATTTCATATTTTAAATGTATTCGAATACTTGACAGTAACTGTAAAATGAACTAATAAATAAATAAAAAGCTGTACTAAAACGTCATCAAAATAATTTTTTACAATATACGAATGTCGAAGACAGTTGAGAACATATTTTTTGACTGCATTAGACATTTCATTATTAATGAATATGTGGCTAAAAGGATGTCACAGTGCGACCATTAGGACCATGAATTTATTCAAATGTAATACGCGCATTAATGAGTCGAAAAGCGGACCCCGCCAGCGGCCGAGATTGACCGCTCGAACGATAATCGTTACCGCTCCCCGCAGCTCCGAAACGGAAGCCTCCCGGCGCGCAGCCCTAACCGGGCGAGCCGAGGCCGCCCGCGAAGCCCTGGCGGCGGCCGCGGCGCGCCACGACACGGCGCGGCACGAGGCGGACCAGGCGCGGCTCAACGCCACCCACCATCAGGCCCAGGCCGACGAGGCCGCGCAGAACGCGCAGCGGCACAGGGAGAAGCTCAGTACGTATTTAAGAGGGCGAATGCGGTTGTTTTTTTTTGGAATTAGGTGCTTAGCTTAAAGTATTTTGGATGTTTAATTGGTGAGGTGTGCTTATAATCCTATTCTATGTGCTTGAAATGCTTCTACATCCTCCTCACCGGGAAGATACCCAAGCCATGGAGGCTGAGTATTATTACTCCAGTTTATAAGGGCAGGGGCTTGGTGCGGGAGTGCACCAACTAGCGCGGTATAAAAGTGGTGTCTCACACCAATTTCGCAGTTTTTCGAGCACCATGGAAGTAGTACAGGTTTTTCAGTGTAGCATTCAAACTTGTGTGTAAACTAGTCTCAAAAAACCTAACAATATATAAAAAAATTTAGATACATGCGCGTTTGAGATGTTAAATGTAGATTTAAACAGCCCCCCCACCCCCTCCACCTCTGGTGTAGCTGATGTCCACAGGCGGCGGTGACCACTTTCCATCAGGTGGCCCGCATGCCTGCCGTACTGCATAAAAAAAACCTCCCGTTCCGCTATCCCAGAGCAACTGAAGCAGCAAGTCCGCGAGCTGGAGTCCCGCGGCTCGGACTCGCTGGCCGTGTTCGGGCCGCAGATGCCGGAGCTCGTGCGTCGCGTGCAGGCCTGCAAGGAGTTCAGCGAGCCGCCGCGCGGGCCCATCGGTATGTATCACACACGACGCATGTCGCTGCACCACACTACATTCGACGCGTGTCGCCTACATTCGACGCATGTCGTCTACGTTCGACTCATGTTATTTCTTTAATCAGGTGGTAGGACTCTGTCAAGCCTGAGGAGTCCGCCTGGGTGAGTACCACCGCCTTATCTATTTCTGTCGCCAAGCAACAATGTTTGCATTGTAGTTTTTTGGTTTGAAGGATGAGGTAGCTAGCGAAATTACAGGCATGAGGCATTTCATCTTAGTCCTCACGTGACAACGCACCTGCGGTTTTGCATTTTTGTTACCTGCGACCTAAATGTTAGAATCGTAGATGTTATGAGCGACAGTTACCACTTACCATCAGGTGGGCTGTCTGCTCGCTTGTCACTCAGTAGCATAAAAAAAAGTCATCTTCACTCGACGCATGTCGCCTACATTCGACGCATATTGCGTACGCTCGTCGCGTGTCGCGTACACTCGACAGATGTCGCCTACGCTCGAAGTATGTCGTCAACACTCGAAGTATGCTCGATGCTACATTTACTTGCTTGCTAGTATAGCGCCTAAAGTCTAGGTAGTTGCCTAGGAGATAGTGAAGTTAAACGAAGGTCGGCTGGCCTCACTGCGCGCTTGGCGGCTTCGTTACTCGCCAGTCACTACCCGCTAGGCGACTATATACGGTAGTACGATCGTAGCCTTAGGTTCAAATACTAATTATTGAGTTTAGTTCGGAGCGAGGTTGTCCATTGAACGGTCTCGGAAGCGGTATATTATTTTATTTTACTTTACTCAGAACACCAACAGAAAGTTACAAGTAATACTTACAAACACTTATAACAGCGAGGCCATCAATAGGTGCTCGCAGATAGTTATTTAAATGATACAGGATACTAGAAGTAGGATTATATTTAACTAGCTGCGAAACCCGGCGTTGCACGGGTTAAAATATACACCGAACTTTCTGGAACGTTCCAGAATGATAATAACCGATATTATTAATTTCAGTACTTTCTAGATCATTCTAGAAATTTTCAGAACTTTCCCGAAGTTCTAATGAGTTAGAAAAGGACAGATTATTAATTTCAGTACTTTCTAGATCATTCTAGAAATTTTCAGAACTTTCCCGAAGTTCTAATGAGTTAAAAAAGGACAGATTATTAATTTCAGTACTTTCTAGATCATTCTAGAAATTTTCAGAACTTTCCCGAAGTTCTAATGAGTTAGAAAAGGACAGATATATATATCTTATATTACATTTTTGCCTCCCACAACCACCCACTTCCACCCACCGCGCCCAAACTCCCTTACTTCCTTCTAGGACCCAAGGGGTGTCTACCACCCCAATGGGGTGTTGATTGGAATTGGTGGTGATAAAGAAAACCGGTCACACACGTACCCACACAAGCATTTTATATATATGTCGTCGCGTGAAGGAAAGGGGTGTATCAGGATCATTGTCATCAGGGTGGTGAAATCAGTATTAGGTCGTATTCGTCCAGATAAATTAAAGAAAAGGTTCACATTTACTCCACTGTATTTATTCCATTTCATTTTTGCACATCACTTATAATTTCACTAGAATTCAGAGCGGTATTACAAATGTAGGCAGTTGAGGTAATTTACTTTCTTATTTCAAAGGTGATTTTAAAATTACTTTATTTTTAAACGTAAATAACACTTTCTATTAACGAACTTCAAACGTAAACAAACGAAATGTGGAGACAGTTTCAAGACGCGTCACTCCTCGGCGGCGGTCGCGCCAAGAATGGCCGCCACTCGGCCCGAGTCGTGCCGTCGAGACTCTGTCAGCACGCCCCACCAGAGGGCGCACTCCCACTTCCGTTTTCATCGTCATGAGTCCGTACTATTGACCACATGAGTCCATACTATTGACCGTGATCCGTCACGGCCGTCCTGCTGTACACACGTCCTCGTGTGTAATCTGAAACATGAAAACCATAGCGCAGTACTATATTCGCTCGGTCACTTCTGACCACAACACATCACCCAAATAAGTCTTATGAATCATGTGATTGGATCTATCACGACTGCATTAACCCACCAATTCTTCACATAAAACATACGTCCACTATCATTTATCATACTAAACTTCTGTAGATTGAGAGATAACAACATCATCTTGTACATAAATTATTCTTTATAAGTTGCCGACATAAATTCAGCTACGACTTCAGTTCATTAGAGAGGCGTGACAAGGTATAACACCAGACGGTTCATAAACCGTATCACAATTACCACCAATGAAGAAGGTTTAATCATCGTCACCAGTGTTTTCCCCTTGATGCTCTTGTTGAGTGGGAAACAAGCCCCAATCACAGAGCTCGCGTATCGTCCCCGACGTCCATTACTGTAGGTACTTAGATTCACTACAATTATGTGACATACCTACATCAAATTTTCAGTACTCAGCAAAAGACCCAATGTTACTTCGAGTGGGATTGAAACACTCCTTCATTAAATGCCATATGATTTTTGGTCATCCGTCAGCGCCATCCTAATTTAAAAAGAATAAGTAATGTTACCATACAAGAGAAATGACACACAGGCGACGAACCACCACACGACGGACGCCATCAGTCGGGCCGCCACGCCATCAGGCCGCCACGCAACCAGGCCGCCACGCAACTGGACCTGCACACAAGCGAAATACCACACAGACTAGGTGCCACACAGGTTTGGTGTCACTCTGGTCAGTGCCACTCTAATCGTCAAACTATGAGTTTATTCATCATATATCCTGTGTCACGTCTACCAAAGCACGATACAGGTAAGATGTCACACACGGGTAAATTTCACAGAGGCAAAATGCCACACATAAAAATGCCACACCGGCGAAATGCCATACAGGTAGAATGCCTCACAGGCTAAATACCACACAGACTTAATGTCACACAGACTATGCCACACAGGCGAAATGCCAAACAGGCGGGATGCCACACAGGCGGGAGCCACACAGGCGGGAGCCACACAGGCGGGAGCCACACAGGCGGGAGCCACACAGGCGGGAGCCACACAGGCGGGAGCCACACAAGCGGGAGCTACACAAGCGGGAGCCACACAGGCGGGAGCCACACAGGCGGGAGCCACACAGGCGGGAGCCACACAGGCGGGAGCCACACAGACGGGAGCCACACAGACGGGAGCCACACAGGCGGGAGCCACACAGGCGGGAGCCACACAGGCGGGAGCCACACAGACGGGAGCCACACAGACGGGAGCCACACAGGCGGGACAAATAAACAGAAGCTGTCTATAGATTCTCAGCTCGTGGTCAATCCTTCGACCAAATCTGTACTAAGTCAGTGATAGGTAACAGTCTATCTGCTATCATAACCTGGTCAATAACCGTCTACGAGTTACACAACAAGTAATCGTCACAGATCCGAACAACTGTTTACGGTGTCATCTCTACAAAAACAACAAAATAAAATAAAATAAAAATAAACATTATTTCTACTGCCCAACATCAAAACTAAATCAGAAGTTTAATAATAAGAAGCTCTCACGTCTATTTGATACGCCAGTTATAGGTAACAATAGTCCATTTGTTGCCACACCAAAACTAAACAAGCAATAATCATCTTCATCGATTTTAACTGTTCGAACGAGTATACTCTATCTAGACTTTACGTTACGTTTAAGCTCCCATTTTGAAACCATTCAACAATGTTTGTAATAACGAAGGCATCCCATATCAAGCCGGCTTCTAAAAAAATTACAAAAGAAAATTTGCTATCTACAGCCACAACATCCGAGACTTTCGGGGCTCTTAGCCCAATAAGTCACACACATGACTCCCGGGTCACTCCAAGTCAGCCAAATAAATCTGGATGTTTGACCTCAACAACAATTCAGGTACTTAAAAACTTGTACTGGCAGAAGGATATGAAATCTCACCATTGCTTACACTGTCTCATCTTACTGGCACAACAACAGAACTCAAAATAGTTACTTTATATCAGTAATCAAGGAAATTTCAGTACTCGAAGCTAAAAATAATTTATAAAACCGGCTATTGAACTATCACCAAAATATCTGGACTTTCTCATCATCGTTATCGTTCAACACTTTCTCACAAAGCTTAAAACAACTACTTGCTATTAGCCACGCTCCCATAGCCTCCATCAGGCCGGTAAGCAACCATAAAACTCTCCCATAGGCTCCATTAGCCCACCATCACTGATAAAACACGATCACCTTCATCCGATGATGCAACAAATTTTGAGAAAACAAAACGATCACATAAATCTCATAAAAACCTCGGCTCGATAGTCGTCACGTATTGGGTTAGCGTCTTAGATTGATCCGTCTAACAAAGTCTTTATCCAGGTCAAACTAAGTCACATTGACTTAGTACACATGGTTTTCGGTCGAACTAAGTCACAGGTTTATCTTTAGTTACTCAAAACATAATTCGAAATTATCTACCGTCAATCAGTTCACTTACTCGTGTTTACTTTTTTTTTTTCGTTAAATAACTTGATACTAATATAAAATTACGTTACTAACCAAACTACCTTTTTTTTTGTAGTATTAAAAGAAACGTATATCGGTGATCTCATTTTTACCGCGGATATCTTATCTCTCTATTCTACAACATTGGGAAACTACGACCACAATAACAAACATTATACTGAAATATGGAAAATTTCGATCGAATTTCTCCTGTTAAATGTAAACAAACACGCTAATAATTTTTCTCTTCTTTTTTCTCTCGATACATGTTTGCACCCTCCCGCTCGCATAGAAATCGCGGAGATCGCGGGGTCGTTATTGAATTTGCACATTCGAAGCCTATGTGAAGCCTATCCTATCTCTAAGACAACATCCTAAAGTACACCAGCTAATTGTTCCACAAACTCACTGCTACGGCATCCCTGCCACACTGTTATTATCAAATATTTACTTAATCAGCAATCTGGAACGACTTATGGTGACGGGAAAAGTCAAAGGCAAGAGACAGTGGCCGTGTGGTGTCCGGCAGAGTAGAATAGCACCAACCCCTTACACTCATGGGTGTCGTACAAGGCGACTAATGTTTTCGAGGCAAAAGATCAAGAGTCTCTGTAGTCTGGAAAATGGGCAGCAGCATTTTCCATTGTTATATTTAACACTGCGATCTCCAACCCGCCTGCCAAGCGTGGAGATTATGGCAATAACCTCCCCTTTCGTGGGAGAGGCCCTAAGTCCTGCAGTGGACTGTTACGGGCTGTGATGATGATGAAGAGACCCAGAGGCCGAAGTCCGAAGAGATGGGTGGACCAAATATCCGAACGATTCATCGAAACCGATGGAGACATGCAGTTTACTGAAGATGTCAGGATCCTCAGCAGTGAGGCAACGATCAAGAAGAAGAAGTCAGTCAGCAGCAGCACCACCATAACTATGCTTACGTACTCAATTTATAAAAATAATAGCACTATGCTTTCCAAGTATTTCTTATTCTTGTTTTCTGATAACTGACGTGATGTTGGTAATACGTAAAATCATAGCGCACCATGTTTCAAGATGGTAAAATAATCTTAGATTAAATAACACTTTTTTTTACTATAAACACTGTTTGACATTGGGACGGATTTAACATAATTCTTACTATTTTTGTGGAGTGATTTTTTTTCTTAGTAACTTTCTATCAGACAGCCTACATTAATTGACATAGGTACCCGCAAAAGCTAACATTTTTAAACTTAGCAGTAGTTTTTGACATTTTTACCAACAAATTGTAACACTGACGTAACTGACGTTGTTTATGTTTTGTTTACATTCTTTCTATTTGTAGTTTCACTAAAGATACAAATAAACCTGCCATTCTCTCTACTAAGGGTATCAATAGTGTTTCTGTCAGAATACTTTTCTTAATTGTCAAAGTAAATAACTCCTAAAATCCGCTAGGGAGCCTTTTCAGCACAGGTTTTTACTAAATAATAATTATGTATAGGACTCACCAGATAGAGAGGAACTGTTAATATCACATCATTTCTCAGTCATGTACACTCGCAGATTGTCTACCATCGTCGTCCCATGTTGAAACAATCACGTTGAGGCTACCAGTCCAGCGTTGCATTCCAATGTTGTTCTCGTAGGTGAAGCGAACCGTTGTGCACCATTGTTATGCAATAGAAGAAAATAATTGTTTTAGTAAAACAAAAATAAAAAATTAATATACACCGTTTTTATTTGTTTGATTTTATTTAATCTGCAGAAATCTAAGCAATTAGTTTACTTGTGGTGTCAAACCACACTGCTAAATGAATCTAAATGTAAGCGTTTACTTTAAAGTCATTGAATAAACTTTAGCTGGCTAATTTAGAACTACGCAAATTATTTAACTAACTCAATTTTATATTTAAAAAGGAAAATATTTTACATGAGTAATCTAAATTAAATTTAACAAAAACAAAGAAGCCATACCAAAGTGCCGTCCATAGTAAGTTTCACTCGATTTTTAATAATGTTGTCGATATCCCAGTGGTGCTCTCGAAGGCCCGGGGTCTGCCTTGACCATGACCCATTTGGTTCAGATGATCTGCTGTTTACTTTATGAATCCCCCAATCTTTCTGACGAAGTCTTTGTCTTATATCTCGGGGTGTTTGGACTCTTGGCTGCGCTTTGAACATGTTAAATCATTTTACATTTTAATGTAGGCAACTCAACTGGATCGAGTAATCACCTTTCTTTTATTATTACGCTTTCACGTAGCGTATCTGCATTTTCTTTATTGCTTTTCATCATACCATCTCTTGGGCGTTGCGTTCGTCATCACCGCTTCTGATGTCGTCGCGTGAAGGAAAGGGGTGTATCAGGATCATTGTCATCAGGGTGGTGAAATCAGTATTAGGTCGTATTCGTCCAGATAAATTAAAGAAAAGGTTCACATTTACTCCACTGTATTTATTCCATTTCATTTTTGCACATCACTTATAATTTCACTAGAATTCAGAGCGGTATTACAAATGTAGGCAGTTGAGGTAATTTACTTTCTTATTTCAAAGGTGATTTTAAAATTACTTTATTTTTAAACGTAAATAACACTTTCTATTAACGAACTTCAAACGTAAACAAACGAAATGTGGAGACAGTTTCAAGACGCGTCACTCCTCGGCGGCGGTCGCGCCAAGAATGGCCGCCACTCGGCCCGAGTCGTGCCGTCGAGACTCTGTCAGCACGCCCCACCAGAGGGCGCACTCCCACTTCCGTTTTCATCGTCATGAGTCCGTACTATTGACCACATGAGTCCATACTATTGACCGTGATCCGTCATATATATTAAGATTTAATAATATATAATAAAGTATTTATTTTCTCTCAATCACATCATTATACATTTCTTCATGCATAGGTTACAAAATTAAATATGCAAGTGAGAGACAGGAGCGTAAACTAGGTAACCCTGTGCGAAGGGTCTCCTGGCCCTTCCTCTCAGATCCATTCTATTTTGACGGCAAAGAACTATATAGATAATACTTAAAAATACTAAAAGATACTTAAACAACTGTACTATTACTTGACGTGATTGTTGCGCGCGCGTGCGATATTATGATATTTGTATGAAAACCTCCCCCGGCTGTCAGGTTCGTACCTGAAAGTGAAGGAGCGTTCGTGGTCGGGAGCACTGGAGCACCTGGTGGGCGGCTCGCTCACCGCCTTCGCCGTGGCCACCGCCGCCGACTCCAGGAAACTGTTCCAGATCATGGGACAGGTGGGTGGACAACATTTTTTTTATGTCATTTTCTATTGATAGTTCTATTGATATTTAGCGGTGTTATACGTAGAAAAACTGATTCATCCATGAATTTATGTTCTACATATATAAATCCATGACTAAAACAATACGGCGAAATTACATAATGACGACATGTAGCAACATTCAAATCTCCAGACTGTATTAGTTAATTATTACTCCAGATCTGTTAATTATAGTGAAGCGACTGCCAGCTGACCTCCATGACTCTGCTACCAGAGGACTCTGACCATGATTTACACATTGAGTCGCCTGAATGTGCAGGTTTCATCACGATGTTTTCCCTCACCGTAAGAGCATCGGTTAGTATTCAATTAATGTATATAACTCATCTGGCCGCGTGGTGTCCGGCATAGAACAGTACAATAGCACCAACCCCTTACACTAGTGGGTGTCGTACAAGGCGACTAATGTTTTCGAGACAAAAGATCTAGAGTCGCCGTAGGGTTCCATTGTTATATTTACAACACTGGGATCTCCGACCCGCCTGCCAAGCGTGGAGATTATGGCAATAACCTCTCCTTTCATGGGAGCGGCCCTAACTCCTGCAGTGGACTGTTATGGGCTGTGATGATATAACTCAGAAAAGAGTCATTGGTACATGGCCGCAGCGGGATTCGAATCCGGTAACTCTCGCTTACGAGTCGGATACACTAACCGCTCGGCCACCGACACTCCATTGCTTACTGTTTTTATTGTAACACTTCATTTCACCAGGTATACGGCAGGGCGTCCAAGCCCTCAGTGACGTGCAGCAAGTTCCTCACGCGCGTGCACGACGTGCGAGCGAACAAGGTGTCTGCGCGCGGCTTCACGTGCGCTCTCGACGCCTTGCAGATAGCCGACCCGGTCGTCGCCAACTACCTCATCGACAACCTGGGACTGGAGTCTGTGTTGCTGGTGCCTACGCACGGTACGTAGCTGCTTGGGTACCTAAACTGTCATGCAAAGAAAAAAAAAGAATTTGTGGACAAATTCACAATTGAAAGATATCTATATACATCTAGGTCGTTCAGTTCAGATACAACGCCAGCCAGGAATCCTTGTATGTAAGCCACGCGGCCAGGCTTGTTGTATCTTTTAGATTAGGTTATTGCTTGTTAGATTAGGTTACATTATGCATATATCAAATCAAACAATTTTTATTCGCTTTGGGTTTTACAACACTTATGAATGTCAATATACAATCAATATAAATACAATTGCATCGTCGACCCGAGCTAGTCACTATATTGTGAGCCACCAAACCAGCAGATTTCACGGGTAAGACCCAAAGACTATAGACTGACTTGCACTTGACTCTTAGCAAGTCGACCGGTAGTGGCCTTCCTCATTGACAACCTGGGGCTGGAGACTGTGTCGCTGGTGCCTACGCACGGTACCTATTTGGACCCTACGGGGCCTGGGGATAAGGTGGTTCCACCGTCTAAGAAGGCACGCAGAAAGACAGTCGTGACTCACATACAAGGACCGACTTTGACGTTGGTCCAAATACGGAAAATGGGAGACCCTCACCTAATCTAAGACGGTCGTGATGTCTAGAACATCTGCAACCTAAGAGGGGCTAGTCCATAGACTTGCTTTTTACAAGCCCAAGTTGTGGTGCAAAAAAAAAAGATCTCGAAAGGGAAACTTATTGCGTACGTATAGATAATAATATTAGTTTATGCAACTGTCATATAAAAGGGGGTATAAACATGAGTGTCTGTTTATCATACGAGGCGTAACCGAGTATGATAATAGTTTGACACGAGTGTTTTAATACCTAATTATATGCAGTTGCATACATTACTTTATCTACACTCATATTTTTATGTTAAAATATCGTACCAATAATTTTCTCAACTTTGCTGGAAGTAAGCTGCGAGTCAGTTCTGTTGTATCTACGCGTCGAGGATATCAAGCGGTGGGATGCTCATGTCACTTCTTTCACATTTATCTATTTATTTGCTTCAAATAAGGAAAAACATTCACAAACACAAATTACAACTATTAGAATAAATATTCTGTTTAGCGGGCAAAATAATTACACAGAAATATCAACAGGAAAATTTAAATTTTGAATTTGAATTTGTTAAAGACATCTTCGGTATTCAGCCTACATTTGGCCGTATACATTTTAGGTATTCAGCCGTGTCCGGGCGCCCGACAAGAATTTAAAAAATATAAGTGTTGCATAATGATTAAAAAGTTATTTTACGTTACAGCTGTAATGAAAATAGTATGGGAAATGCTGTATCGAAAAGTAATTTTTTAAAATTTTATAGACTGACGTGAAAAAAGTGTATACTTAAACGACTGTTTTCGAATATGTAATTGGAACACTACTATATGAGTGTAGATAAATAAATAAAAAGGGTTTTTCGAAAGTTGACTCGACGAAGAAGAAGGCGACGGTCAGTTCTGAGCAGACGGCTCTTCACCACATAGAACCCGATCCTACTGCACCATAGAGAGGCCGCGTACGTCACCGTAGCAATGAACGTACCAAACTTTCACTACACATGTTAGCGGGTTTGTTACCACGGTTAGTATTGTTTTTACCTCGACGCAACTGCGTCGAAATATCGAGGTAAAAACAATACTAACCGTGGTAACAAACCCGATAACATGTGTAGTGAAAGTGTAGTGAATAACCACGAAAGTCCTAAAACCTATAGAACGTACCAAAGTACAGTATTCGGAGCGCTCTATATTTAATCCCCCAGGCCGAAGTAGATACCCTAGGCATTTTCCCAAAGCATCTTGCCGCCGTCTCCCCTATATCCTGCGAACCGGATCATGTAGCACAACCAGGATATTAACGTCAAGATGATAATTTGTTATGAACCAACGAGCGAAGTTATGAGCGAAGCGAGCTTGCCGGCGAGTGTCACAAATAAATTTTCATTTTTTTGTAGAACTGGCGCCGGATGCCGTTCCTGTCATTGTTATTGTTGAGTGTTCGAGTGGACGACCTGAGTGGTTCAGTGGTCAACATGCCGGTCTGCCACACAAGAGGTCCCGGGTTCGATTCCCGGCCGTGCAGAATATGAAATAATGAATTTTAATTTCTGTTACGGGTCTGGGTGTTCTATGTATAATAAGTATGTATTTAATTTAAAAAAGTATGTAAGTAGTTTATCAGTTATCTAGCACCCATAACACAAGCTTTGCTTACTTTGGGGCTAGATGGCGCTGTGTGAATTTGTCCACGATTATTTATTATTATTTATTTATTTAGCGTTATAGACTGTCTTTCAACTTTAGTTCCACATTCAGCCGCGAGCAAGTTCTCTTGCACGCATTCTAACACGTTGCTATTGCCAATCATCACGAACCCTCACGAATTCCATACAGAGGAGGCGATGCGGCTGTCCGACACTCGCGAGAACGTGCCCGAGAACTGCAAGAAGATAGTCACGATGGACAGTTCGGAGTACTACCCCGCGCCCGACTACAGAAGCTATGGCGGCGGCGGCGGCCGCGGACGGTTCCTGTCCGTCAGCACCGCCGAGCGGAAGACGTGAGTACTTCTCCGGGCGGGAGAACCGGGCGCTCTGTCTCACTCGCACCAGTTGTTGCATATGCGCCCCACTCTCGCAACTATTAGACACTTTTAATGCGTCTGGCAGGATTATAGAACCCAAAAAACTGTCTGGCTACTGAGAAAACTCAGTTTAATAATTCTCTGAATAACATTTATAAAATTCAGATTTCCTAATATAAGGTAAGTATAATTACAGAGAATTATAGTTTAGGGGTGTCCGGCGGAGGGTTGTAACCATACTATGTGTCTGGCAATGAGCATCGTGAGTATTAATGCTGTTACGAATAAAATACAAAAAAATTTAGCTTGGTAACTTAATAAATTGGAGATAAGATTTTATACACCTTTGTTACCTGTTACCTGCCAAAGGAACCACAATCCAGGTTTCATGTGTGGGGATCATTCTTACCTGTGTTGGGGACACACATGGAAAAACTTTCATACTTACGGACAATAGGAAGGTCTGGCCCTCATGGGCTCTCAGACTATAAGTAAAGTAAAGTAAAGTAAAACACATTTATTACAGTCAAACACACAGCACAAAATTCTTAAAATGAAATTAAAAGAATATTATGAAACAGAGACATAAACAAAACAAAAAATAAAAAAGATACTCTAATCTCGTTACTTGTGCCATGTGGAGAGTGCAATGGGGCCACACTCAGCATATGCCACGACAGTTGCCGTGACGCTGGTTTTCAGTGGGCGTGGCTGATAGACGTGCGAGTAAGTACGCGTACTTGTGGCTCGGCGACCTCGCTCGTGTGTCAGTCTAAGTACGCGTACTTTAAAACCGCCGAGTAAGTGCGCCGGCGATCCAATATGTTTGATTTTTGCTCGTAGCTCGCGGCTCGCGGCTTCGGCTCGCGCATCCTTTTTCTGACGTGACAACGTCTTATAATTCGATGGAGGCGTTACCTCGCTCTGAGGCGTTCCATTTAAGGCTTGAAGTGCAAGCGAGAGCGCGGAACGAGCGACAAAGAGGCACAATCGGCCTCCGCGTTCAGCAGCGTTCGACATCTGTCTCTTTCCTACAAATTAAAATTTTCTTTTGAAAAATGCAACCATTTCATCAGTATTTTCTTATGACGTTGAACGTAAGTTCAACTATCGTCAGTAAACCGACTTTACAGACAACCGATTTTTTATGTTATACGGTAGACAAACAGGCAAGCGGGCCACCTGATGGAAACTTCGCGAACTTAAAGACCGCGTACTTTAACCTCGTACGTGTGTCGCCTATTTAAGAGAACTGTTACTACACTTTATTCGTCCAGTACACGGCGACCGATGCAGCGTTTGAACTGGCCTCGAACAAGTCCTCCATTGTACTAGTTTTAAGACACGCTGAGCATGAAACGAGGTGGCTCATGGTTTGCGGAGATACGCCACAGTCGCACCGAGAACTATCATTTGTATACAAATGTATTGTATTATGTATTGTATTGTAATGTGATGTATTTGGGATATATCCCCACCTAAAGATATTCTCTCTACACCGGCCCCCCTGGGTTCGTAGCCCAGGTGGCCCGGATATGGACTAGTCCGTGCTCTTGTATTTCGAGCGCTCTCGCTCGCAATGGGAATACTTATCATGGGAATATCGAGTTCACCTCGGCTTCCCCCAAAGGTAACTTCAAGCTGAGCTGAAGCCACCCTCCGGTCCCGGCCTGGTTACAGGCCGTCCGGGTTTTGCACGCGGCTGTACGAGTAACTTCAATGTTTTAATAACTGCGGGTCACAATGATTGGTCTGATATCTAGTACACGTGTGACATCTATCCCGTCATAGCCTCCTTCATCTTACAAGCCATGCGTAGAAGTTTGACAACGTCGCATTTTTTATTATTAGTGCATCTAAAAATGACTGTAAAACTATAGTCGCGGTCGTCGTCGTAAATGTTATTACTTATTTAGGTGATTAAGTACATAAATAGGTATATAAATTTGTTAGATAATATGGAATTGGATAGATGCTTGTTATATAAACCTAGCTACCCATTTGCCGAATTATCCTAATATTATAAATGCGAAATAAAATGGATGTTTGGTTTTGTACGATAATGGATGTTTGTTACACCTTCACGTAAAAACTATGAACGGATTTTAATGATATTTTGTATTAATATAGCATTTAGCCCGAAACCGTTTATCGTTTCTATTACTTTTTGTAAATAACTATATACCGCAAGTATAGTAGAGCGATTCCTACGGAAGCCGTACTGGTTTTTATGGAACACTTGAAATTTCTCGAAGAATGAATACAAACGCGTTGCCATGGCCGCTTCAAAAATTTTCGACGATGTGTTTAGTAGAGAAATAGGGCGGTAGTTATTTGGATCACGTTTGTCTCCCCTTTTGTGTAACGGCTTCACTAGGGAAATTTTCAGTTCATCCGGGAAAGTACCTTCCATGAATGACTGATTTATCAAATAAACATAAGGGGTAACCAATTCGTCAGCACATTTCTTTATTAATGTTGGAGGAATTTCGTCTATTCCGCAGCTGGTTTTGTTTTTTAGATTTCTTATTATTTTATGTACCTCGGCAGGTTCTACTGGGGTTATGAATTGAATTTTCTATAGTTTTAGAAAATTTATTCGTGTGACCATTTGTAGTTGAAGTGTTTGATGAGTTTCCAATGGAGGCAAAAAAATCATTTAAGTGGTTAGTTATTGCTCTTGGGTTACGTTACTATGTTATTATTTATTTTTATAATACTGGGTTTTTTATTTCTTTCATTTTGTTTTCGTTGTTATTTTGAAATTTACGTATGTTATTAATTTTTTTAGAATGTTTTTTTTTTTTTAGAGTCTTGCAGTAATTTTTATAGTAATTTTGTTAAACAAAATTATTAGTTTGTGTATTTAGTAATTTTAGCAATCTTTTATTCCGACAAGCTATCCTAAGACCTGTAGTGAGGTAAGGTACTCTAGATGTATTATTTAATATTATAATTTTTTTAGGAAAGCATTTATTTAGTAAGGATTGCATAATTCTACTGAAATTATTGTAATTTTCGTTTATTGATCTACCTAATTGGAATGTTCTATCCCAATCAATATTTATGAGTTCGTTTTTAAATGTAAATATGTTTGGCTCATTAAATATTCTCTTGACAATCCAATATTTCGGGCTAGGTAAAATGTCAACAGCGCTCCCATATGGTCGGATAACCCATACTCTACAACATTTAATTTATAATCTAAACTGCTGTAGTTAGTGAATATTAGGTCAAGACAGGTTGCACTCCGGTTCCGGGTTCCGGACAGGTTCCGGAGCGTTACAACCGAATTTTATGTGGACATCTGTTTTCATCTACGCCAGCCCAATTTACTCATTAATAAGTATAATCGCGTTACGGCTCACGTGAACCCTACTTGACTCCCTCCAGGCAACTCCTAGCCGAGATATCCGAAGCGGAAGCCTCCCTTCGCGACCTGGAAGTTACCAGCGAGGCGGCGGCGGCGGCGGCGCGCGAGGCTCGCGAGGCAGAGAGGCAAGCGGGGAGAGCTCTCCACGCGGCCATGGCGGCCCGGCAAGCCAAACAACAAGAGGCCAGGGTAGCTGAGGAGGCGTTGCAGCATCATCATGCGCCGCAGTGTGCTGTGCTGGTAGGATCATGACTGTTCTTTATGCTCATCATCATTAGAAGCCACCCTCCGCGCCCTAGAGGCTACCAGCGAAGTGGTGGTCCGGGAAGCCGATAGGTAAATGGGAACGGCTCTCCACGCGGCCATGGCGGCCCGACAGGGGAAGCAGTAAGAGGCGAGGGTGGCTGAGGAGGCATGGGTATACAGTATGCTGCAACCTCAGTTCGTATATCTAGGCCGCAAGCAACAAAAACGTAGAATCGGAGGTGCATTGTCCCTATGAGAACTAGGATGAAATGCCTGTAATTTCGCCTGTTAGTTTACCTATTCGTTCTTGTGCAGTTGAAGATTTAAATGGTACGCAACGGATGAGTTATACTGGTATATTGGCTCACATTACAGATGTGATAAATGCTTATATTAAGTAAGAGGGAGGGAGGGGAGAGTCACACTACACTTGACTTCAGCTGCCGGACCAGCGTGTCCCGGGGTCTTTATTTATATCATACGGTAGGCAAACAGGCAAGCAGAACACCTGATGGAAATTGGTCACCACTGCCTATAGACATTAGCAACACCAAGAGTATCGCCAATGCGTTGTTCACCTCTATAACACTTCCCCGTGGTTTAGACGTGGGCAACGCATCTGTAGTACCCCTGGTGTTGCTGATGACTATAGGCAGCGGTGACCACGCACCGTCATGATTTAGGGTTCCGACTCGTAAGCGTGAGGTACCAGATTCGTAACCCAGTGCCGACGTGTATCGAGGTTTAGATTCCCCCGGTAGCGGGGTCACGGAGGTCAAATGGCTGTCCTTCCAAATCCTGTATAACGGTCGAGGCGAGCCCCGGGCTCTCGTGGGCGAGAGCATTACCGGGACATTAACGCCAAGATGGTTATAATTGCTTTTAACATATTGCCCATTGTTTTAATTTTGTTTTTTAAACTGCAATTTTGTATACATTGTAATTTGGAGTAAGTGCTTAGGTTGGAATGAATGTTGTATATACCTATAATTAGGGTGCATATAAGTCTTGTACTTAATCTAAACTAACTTGTAACTTTTATATATGTAGTCTGTGGGTATATTAAATAAATAATAAGCTGGAGCCCCCATCCCATTGATAAGACGCAATGTGACAGTCCAGCATCCAGACGCTAACAACCCACCTCCTCACCAGATGGACGAGCTACGAGTCTCCGAAGAGAAGGTGGCTTCTCTAGAAGCGGCCGTAGTGGAGTGTGCGGCGAAAGAGGCCGAGGCCCGCGCAAGGCTTGAGAGCCATGAAGCGAGACTGAGGGAGGTCAAGGGGAAGCTGGCTGCTGTCAATGCGCGGTATCGGGATCATAGTGTGAGTTGTGACAAATTTTTTTTACAGGAAGATCAACAGCGCATTCTTTTACAGACGTTTAAGTTAAGTAACTGAAAAGAGCGTCGGTGGCCTAGCAGTTAATAATAATAATAAATATTCGTAGACAAATTCACACAGCGCCAGCTAGCCCCAAACTAAGCAAAGCTTGTGCTATGGGTGCTAGATAACTGATATACTACTTAAATACTTTTTAAATACATACTTATTATACATAGCACACCCAGACCCGTAACAGAAATTAAAATTCATCATTTCAATTTCTGCCCGGCCGGGAATCGAACCCGGGACCTCTTGCGTGGCAGACCGGCATGTTGACCATTGAACCACTCAGGTCGTCTAGTTGAGTATTGGACTCGTAAGCGACAGGTACCGGGTTCGAATCCCGCTGTTGCCATGTACCATTTACTCTTTTCTGAGTTATGTACATTAGTAGAATACTAACCGATGCTCTTACGGTGAGGGAAAACATCGTCATGAAACCTGCAAATTCAGGCAACTGAGTTTGTAACCATGATCCAATCTTGTCAGGCTCCCCTGGTAGCAGGGTCACGCAGGTGAGATGGTAGTCGCTCCACTGTAATTACCTGATCGCCAAATCCTGGATCATGGCTAAGGCGGACCCCTGGTCCTCGTGCTCGAGAGACGCAACCGGGACATTAACGCAAAGATTATAATTTTTAGATATTGCTATTACTCAATATCAAATTCCCGCCACCTATCGCTAATATCTTTCCCAAAATCCACATCACAGGAGGAGTTAGAGCAAGAGCAACTAAAGCTGGACCGCGGCGCCATGGAGCGGCGTTCGCTGAAAAAACGCGTGGACGAGGAAAAGGGAAAGCTGGATACCGCTGAGGCAGCCTTGGAGGAGAAGATGGAGAAGCTGAGAGAGGACACGGATGGGGCGGAACGACTGTGCCCGAGGGTGGAGAATGCCAGGTACGGAGGGAGTCGGTAGAGAAGAGAGTCTGGACGATTTTAGAACTTTCTCGAGGGTTTATCATCACAGCCCAGAACAGTCCACTGCAAGACATAGGCGAGGTCATTGCCATAATCTCCACGCCTGGCGGGCGGGTTGGAGATCGCAGTGCTATAAATATGATAATGGAAAACGCTGCTACCCATTTCTCAGCCTACGGAGACTACATATTTTGCCTTGAAAATTAGTCGCCTTGTACGACACCCATGAGTGTAAGGGGTTGGTGCTATTCTACTCTGGCGGACACCACACGGCCATAGCATATTTACTCATCATCATCATCATCGTCCTAGCCCAGGCGCGGATCCAGAATTTGGTTGAGGAGGGGGCAAAAGTAGAAATTATAGGTATCAATCATGAGCGAACAAAAATTTGGCCTTTTTAATAGAGTGATTAATAAATGAATTGAATGAATAAAATAAATTTTGGGTTTTACAACCTGGGGGAGAACAACGAATGTATAAGCGAGCGGAGCGAACTCGCAATTTTGTACATTTTTGGTCTTAACAGCAATGGGTGATCTTCACAATAGTAATTGAAGGAAATCAATGAATAACTGACCGCAACGAGTCGCATCCGACTGAGCTATGTCAATCCATCGCTTCTTGAGTCGCCCCCGGGGCCTCTTTCCTGATACCGGCAGGTTCACGCACCTATTTCCCACGTATCGTTGTTATTTTTATAACCCATAATATAATTTATATATGTATATAGCATAATTCTTATAGCCCATAGTATATTTATTATTTATCTCTAATACTCCCCAAATAACCGTCTTTTTCCCCGTCAGGCCTGCGGAGGTGGTAACCTCCGAGTTATCTAAGACGGCGCGGCAACTGAACAACCTCCTTGTGGGTGGGCTTTCGAAGGCGGAGGTGGCGGCCAAGGTGCACGGCTTGCTGCGGCAGCGCGACCGCGCCGCCAACAACATACGGGAGTTCGACATCGTCCTAGAGAAGGTCAGTGGGGTCTGAGGCTGCTGGGTAGCTGGTTGGTGGAATTTGACATGAAAAAATTATAGACTGCTCCATTTTGGTAGACGCCATTAGCGTATCTAGGGCTATTTTCCAGGGGGGGGGGGGGGGGCTGGCCCCTGAGGTACCCGATGAAGCCGAGTCAATCGCCAATGTATAGCCAGTGAGCCTGGGGTGGGCACCAGGCCTTTCTAGGGTGGGCACGGCCTACCCGGCTCCTCCCCTTCCTACGCCTATGGTAGACTTTATTGCCAGTGGCCAACGTAGCTGACGTAGTGAAGAATTATTTAATGTCAAATTATCAACTGAAGCAGACAATAGCCCAGCTGGCTGGATATAGCACCGAGTTTAAGCCCACTGGACGGTGCAGCGGGCCTAGCCAAGATGCCAATCGTTTCGTAACTATTCTAGAGTCCGTTTGCCGTAAGAAAATTGTGTCGATTGCAAGCTAAATGTGTTTGACATCGGAGTGAAAAATCAAAAAAATTAAATATCTTAAAAGATTAAGTTCAATGCATAAAAATCAATTAATAGTCTCAAAATAATTAAGTCATTTGTAATATTTTTTAATCAGTGTCACTAGAATCTCCATTAGTATTTTTGATGAAAGAATTTTGTTCTGCGTGCTCCATGACGTCATCCAAATTCCACATAACATTTTCTTTTTGGATCACAAATCGTCGTTATTATTACAAGTCGTGTTATTGGCACCAACATAATTTTTTATTTAGGGCCCACACCAACTCAATGGCATTGAGTTTGCAATGGTACGGTGGCAGTCGGGGAAAATGATAATGAAAAAAGTATTTATTAAATCAGGATTACGTCAATCAACCAAAAATATAATGGAAAGCAAAGGGAAAGTTAGCGAGCTCATCCAGGTAGGTGACGCATCCAGACCGGTCAGCGTGTATGAGGGCTTACTTCGGCATCACCGGGCGTACACGCCACGCATAGGCGATTCATCATAGTCTTTCTCCTTTTTAAATGTTTTAGTGTTCAGTTTCTTGTTCTTTCTTTCTTTCTTTCCTGTTATACTACCTACAAATTTTGGTCTGTGAATGTTTGACATTCAAATTAAATTTTACGTTTTGTCTATTTTATGTTCTATTCTCTTCTTTTTTGTTGCACCGCCTTGTAATTTTTATTAATTGCTCTCTGGTTGGCTGCTAGAAAATGCTACGTAGCTTTAAGTCCGTCATTGTACTGTAATGTGCTTGAAGCTTTAAATAAATAAATTATGTGTGGCGCGAGCACCGCACACCCCAGCCGGCCTACCCGCGTCGCCCCCGGAGCTCGGAACAAATAAATAAAAAAAGAATGTCGTCTGTCGGCCAGTTACCTATATTTTCTTTTAAAAAGTTTTCAGTGTTTAGCAATGAGGTAGTTTTAATCGGTATTTCGATAAAAAATGTCAACAACTCTGCCACTTCTTTATTTGCAGTACTAGTTCCAGTTTCTATTTCGATTTCATAGTTTGTATGTTTTACCTGCCTCCTTATTTTTTTTTAATACCGCAAAGGTGGCGAACAAGTTTACGGCCTGCCTGATGGCAAGCAGTCACCGCAGCCTATAGACGTTTGCAATACCAGGGGCATCACCCACGCGTTGCCGACCCCGTAAAAACCTTTTCACCCCCTTTCTTGAAGAACTCTATCTTATACTCTCCAGGGAAAACCTCTCCATTTATGACATTCCACACAGTCTTAGTCTGGTTTGAAGACGAACTTTTCTTATAGCGCTCTGGTTTTGCCATTTGACATACTTTGTTAAAGTATTCTACAAAATCTGTATCATGACAGTAAGCTCGCTAACCATATAGTACGTAGACCCAAGTAGTGTAGTAGACCGTCAAACATTCTATCTCTGCTTTTGCGGATACCTAAAGTAGGCCAATCACTAAATTAAGATTTACCGCTATTTACGCTTAAAAACACTTTCACAAAAATTATTGACAGAATTAAACATATCTGAAAATAAAATGTTTGGGTCACGAGAATCAAGACAGGCCGGCAATGGTCTCCGATAAGGCAAGTTTAGTAATAGGTCTCGTAATTATTTCATTGATGTTACATTGTTCCGTAAAATCAATAACAACTAATTGCCAACTATGGTCAGATCTTGTAAAATTTATAATAGCCTTTTCGTTGACCTCACAGCAGCAGAATACATTGTCGATTCAAGTTGCTAAGGATCCTGTCATAGCCTCCTTCATCTTACAAGCCATGCTGTAGCACGGAGCGACAACGTCATTGTTTACATGTCAATGTGCGAGAAATTTATGAATTTTATGACTATAAATTACACATGCAGCATGTGTCACGCTCACTTAAAAGTCTGTCTGGCGGTGGCGTGGGGGCCGGGTCGCCTCAAATATGGTTGAATTGGACGATGGCTGGGCCCTGCGTTATACTCGTGAACGGGTGCTGCCTTGGTGGACTGGCTTACTCTTGCTGTAGTTTTAGGTGGTTTTCTTCATTATACTAGACATACCTATATAATATATCGAGCGCGGTTCGGCTCGGCCTGGCATTGTCGAGCACGGTCCGGTCGTGGTTGGCGTGGGGTGGGTTTGCTTGCCATAGGGCGGTCAGCGTGTCACTGTGTGCTTTCTTCCTACTTTCCTATCCCCCTCCGTTTTGACGATTGAAAGAGATATTTAATGTCCTAATCAATAAAGAAATTTTGAATTTTGCAACATCTTTCCGGTCTTTAGATTTAATATTTTGCCGTACTGCAATTAATGAACCACCACAAAGCAACTAATTATATTGTAGTTAGATAAATTAAATGACATCTCAGATTATCTCAGCCAGTGCTCAGTTAAACAAAACTTGTACAGGTGTTCCCTTTAAATATCATTCTAATTCATGTTCTTTGCCGGAAAGACCTCGTATATTTTGGTGAATTAATCGTAAACAATTCTTGGGCTTTTCTTTTGTCTTCAAATTTAGTTTAAAGAGCATCTTTTGCTGTTAGGTTATCACGAGGAGGAGCCCTGGTCAATCCTACTTACGCTAATTTTGTTATAACATTTAATATTATAAGCTAACAATGTAGCAATATACTTTTTGTCTTTTTTCTTTAGATATAAAATATCATTTGTGCATATAATATATTTTTTTATTTTACATGAGACTGGCATTTGACCGCCATCTCACCTGTTGGTCAACGAGCATTGCACATTTACTACGGAAAAGATCACCACACACTTTCCGCCTCTTGCAATGCATTTTAATTTAGTTTAATTTTTGTTGTAAGTTTAACGTGTGTTTCCGTCTATCTGTAGCTCTCAAACAGATGAACCAATTAAAATGCGGTTTTTTAATATGAAAGCTCTTTTAATCAAAATTATTCTAGCGGTTCTTTACACAAAGGTTGCCTGGTAGAGATCGCTTACAGTGATAAGGCCGCCTTTGCCCACAACTAGTTATTGTTTTTTGTCGGAACTTTTTAATGTAAACATTCTTGTGTGAGCAATAAAGAATTTATCTATCTATCTATTCTTAGCTTTATTTAATCGAAATCAGTTAAGTAGTTTAGAATATAGTCTATGAGGAGACTTATACATATAGTACTATCCCGGACTTATATAGCACATCCCGGGCCCTCGCGCGTGATATAACAACCGGGATATGGACGCCAATATGATTATGATTCTAACATGCATGTTTTTTTGCAGATGTTCGAATCGGTACCAATGCACACGCGGTACAGAATAAAGCTGCAGGATTTAATATCCAAGAAGGTGCAGATGTTCTTCCAGTACACACTCAAGGTCCGCGGTTACTCGGTAAGTTTGGGACTGTGTAACAATTTCATCTTTGTATGTTTTTAAACTATGTGTTTTATATCTATGTGTTTCTTCTTCCCTTTACAAAACCCGCCAAGCCAACCAGATATGTATTAGTTGGACTCACATGAGAAAAGTTGCGTCCATTCACACTACGTTTACGACCGCATGTGACGTAAAAAACACGTTGCGACGGCGATTTTAAACCGTGTATTGTGAGAAATAGAGGTTATCATCGTGTAAAACTGTCAGGACTGCCAGAAATGACACAATCAGTGGGAGATCGATACCAACCAACTAATGAGAGATCGGTGCCTTGCGTCCAGCTGATTAAAAGATTCTACAGTTAATCTCTCATAGCACCAACCCCTTACACTAATGGGTGTCGTACAAGGCGACTAATGTTTTCGAGGCAAAAGATCAAGAGTCTTCGTAGTCTGGAAAATGGGCAGCAGCATTTTCCATTGTTATATTTAAACACTGCGATCTCCAACCTGCATGCTAAGCGTGGAGATTATGGCAATAACCTCCCCTTTCGTGGGAGAGGCCCTAAGTCCTGCAGTGGACTGTTACGGGCTGTGATGATGAAGCTGTAGTATCAACTCTCTAGCTTTCTCCTCGATCGACCCAGCCCTAGCAGCAGTAGAGTCCCTAAAGATTGATGGTTTTATTTATTTATTTGCCAACAGATTTACACGTTTTGTTACATTGAAATATTACATGAAATATCTTTAGCACTTAAATGTAAATCCAATAACAGGCAAACTTACGTTCACAATAGCATAGATATATACATCTAGATGCGGTTAAACGAACAAATAACTGACGGTTACCGTAGTAAATAAAACAGCGCCGTCTACAGTGCCACAAACATGTCTGACCGGGTGACAGCATCGCTGTTGTTGGCATTGACATAACATTTCAAAACGGCAACACTTAGTTCTGGTTTTGGCCACCGGGTCGAATAGGTTTGTCAACAATCTTGTCTGGCCGCCATATATAACATTGTTAACGAGTACAAGAATTTGTATGGACTGTGGTAACCATTCTAATGGCTATGTGTAATACGTCGTTGGATAGCTATTTTTAAGCTGAACACTGAAAGTAACTATTGCGCTAATTCCAAATATTAGTCCGTTCCGGATTATGCTGTACTAAACATATCACAGTAATAAGTATTTTTTTCTGTTCTACCCACATTTAATGATCAGAACTAAATCCACGGTGTAATACCGTCAGTGCAAAGTCACATCGTGCGCATGCATGTAAGACAGCAAAATAAAAAACGAGCAGATGGAGTGCATTAAATTTGATTGAACATATCAACTAATCATGCCCGGTTAATTATTTAGCAATAAACACTGAAATATTTATTGGAAATGCTAAAAACATAAGTTTTACAAGTAATACATAATGTTTGTTATACTTTACGGAAAAAAGATACTCCATCCTTGTTTTTGGTTGCTGTTTATCGGAATTAGTGCATGTGTTTTCTACGCAACGCGGCATTCTCAGATTGTAAAGTAACGACCATTCGTATACATGGCCGAAACGTCACTGAGACGACGTTGGAGCTCCATTGCAGTTTTAGCTCCAATGAAGTGGTCTCATTGCCTTTGTACAATGAAGCGGTCCAAATATAGAAGTCTGCACAATAGAATCGATGCTCTAAATAAAAACAATTCAAATCTACCACCACTCAAACTTAACAACTAAACAATTATATTGTTAGTTTAAACGTCAAGAAGACGTACTAAGGATAATATAATTATTATGGTTGTTACTGTTAATTTATTTTATTTTGTTGATTACGGAAAACATACAGCTTTACATTCATAAAATTTAAAAGCTAGTCCGTACGCTTAAGCCAATTAAGTTTCCACTAAAATATATTACATTGTTTTACAATTTTGGACGGGATAACAAAAAAAATTAAAACCTTTAACTTAAAAACATTTTCATGAAATGCATCAAGTTTACTAAAACACGGTTTTACTGATACTGCGGTGCAGTGCACTGCGCGGCGCACCGCGCGGTGCCATGTTACGGTTGCGGTGCTTTGTTACAACAAAGAAAATTGTGGTGTTATTCTGGTTTTTCAAGTTAGGCAACGTTTGCACGTGAGCTTTTTCGATGCTTTTACGCGCGTTATTTTAAATGACTCGCATAATTATTGACTAAATAACTTCTCGACTACACAGTGAAAACACTTCCACAAGCGGGCGTAAAAAAGAGACCGAAGATTCTTTTAGTGTGCCGTACAAAAAGAATAACATTCATTTTGGACTAAAATAATAGTAATTCCGGGCAAAAAATAATTATGCAATTTTCAGGGAGACCATACAATTTATACAATTTTCGTGAGCGATCGTTTCGGAGTTATTGCAGTTTTAAGTTTGACAGCTCTCATCCACAATGTCGATCGCTATGAGAAGTATGTAATAGGTATAAATTCTCTTCAAGAACTAGTGTTCTAGGATAAATAGTTTCAGAATTATTACAGAAATGTAGAGCTCTACGAAGCAATTCCTCTTTTAAAACTAGTATTCTAGGAGCGATCGTTTTAGAGTTATTACAGTTTTAGTGTTCAACGTCCAGATTATAGTGATCAGGGAACACTCGCCGGCAACGTGTACCATAATAACGCATTATAAAGGTTGAACCAAAGCGGCTCGTGCGGATAGCTGTAAGATCCACGACATACGGGTGAAGCGTTCGTCCGGATCGCGTTTCCCGATGGCGGAAAGGGGTCTTGCAACCCTATGCCCATGCTCGAGGCTCTGCAGCTGAGCTTATTATTTTATTGCCAGGGCAAAATGGACATCGACCACGCTCGCGGGTGCCTGGAGGTGTCGTGCGCGGGGCGCGACGCGGCGCGCGCGGCCGCCACCACCGCGTCGCTGTCGGGCGGCGAGCGCTCCTACGCCACCGTGGCCTTCATCATGTCCCTGTGGGACTCCGTCGAGCTGCCGTTCTTCTTCATGGACGAGTTCGACGTGTTCATGGTACGGTGGTTATTCCAATCTCATTTTGGATATTGACATTTTCATACAAGCTAATTTTTCAATTTCTCGAAAATTGTTCCGATTTCGATGAAACTTTGTAGGTATCAGACAACATTAAGCTAGCTGGTGCATAAAATTTTCGAAATCGAGTATAAATTTTAATATGTTATGTATAATGAACCATATTTGGCCCCCAGGACGACGTGCACCGCAAAGTGGTGTTGGAGCTGCTGATGGACTACGCGGCGCGCAAGGCCAGCCACCAATTTGTGCTGCTCACGCCGCAGGACACCGCCGTCGAGCGCTCCGAGACTGTCAGCATACACGGGTATTTTTTTATGTAATATGGCAGAGAAACAGGCATGCGGGCCACCAGATGGAAAGTGGTCACACCCGCCTATGGACATCAGCGACAATAGGGGCGCTCCCAAGGCGTTGCCCGGTACTAAGGAGGCCTCTAATATACTTCGTGAACGATCCCATGCCATATTCCAAAGGAAGGGTTTGGCAACCACGATTTTTGGCGGTGCGTCCTATTTTTTAACAGACTTCAAAAAAGGAGGAGATTCTCAATTCGTCGGAATCTTTGATTTTTTTGTGTTCCTCGATTACTCGAAGACCGATTTGGAAAATTATTTTTTGTTGGGTATTCTGACCTGATGACCATGTGACCGACATGGTCATCAGGTCAGAATCTGATGATGGAAACCCAGTGACATGGATGGCAACCTTCGAAAATTGTACCAATAAATACTATGTGGTGTAATTGAATTGTTGTGTGTAGGCACATAAGAGGTATTTGTTACATTATTATATCTCACTTAGGTGTTCGCTTAGAGTGTCATCATCTGATGATGCTCTACTTATGATAAAGCCACAAAACTCTTTAAAGATAGAGAGAGAGAGAGTTAGCAGGAAGTACTCAGTATCTAGATGGTAACAATTATGCTTGAAACGGTATCATAACTACCAAAGAGAATTTTTAGATAAAAGGGGTTTAATAAATTATAAAATCAACTTCAAATAACAAAACTGTAAAAAAAAGTAAAAATAAGCTTTATATCATACAATACGAGTCAGATATCATTATTTTCGGGGTCGATTACACAGAGTAACCCTCGGACCTCCTCTCCCAAAGGTTTTACCCCTCCCCTGACGAACATTGCTGTGGTGGCCCGCGTCCAAAAATAATACTCGTATTGATAAAAAGCTTATTTTTATATATTGATTTAAAGTCTGTTTTTTATAACAAGCTTTTATTTAATTTGTCGTGTTAATTAGTATGTTAATTGCAATGTTATGGTACCAAATAGCCGATCTGATGATCGAGACGGAAGGTGGTCATAGGAACTCCTAACCTACGCACGATAAACCCATTGAGTTTGGGCTCATTTGATTTGTCTTAACAATAACTCTAATCGTAGATGGTTAAAGCTTGCCATGAAAACTGATTTTCATTTGAAAACTTATTCTGAACTTGGTGACATGCTGCCGTGTGCCTAGCCAGATCAAAAACCTAGCATTCAATTCCATTTTTTGTTACAGGATGGCGGACCCGCGACCTTAGAGTATAAGAGTGTTATTTTTATACAATCCAGTGAGATTACTATTTTTCCTTTGTTATTATGTGATTATGATAACGTTCGTTAGTTATAATGTACAATAAATTAAGGTTGATTATTAAAAAATCCATACCAAAGAATTTGCCTTTTTGTCATTGATTTTCCACACTTTATAAACACTCCATATTTATTGTCCTCACCAGGGAATACCCCACAGCAAAAAAAATTGTGAAAGTAGCTAATTTTCCAATCTTTTTGGAAATACACCTCCAGGGTGCTCGTTCCACAACCAAAGTGTATATGGGAGAAAGTTCTGGAATTTATGAAAGTCTGGTTAGAACAGTGAATGTATCGAGGGTTAGGTACATACATACATACACATTATACAGAGCAAACTATTAAATTTTAAATGCATGCTTCATCGCACCGCTCACCAGCGACAGGGAGTTCATCCTCACACTTTGGAACTAAATTGGTCGCAAACTGTGCGGTTCCAAAGGAACTTTCTCCCACGCACACTAAGGTTGTGGAATGAACTACCTGGAGGGTAAGTACAACATAGTTCTTCAAGAAAGGAGTGATAATATTTTCACGGGGTCGGTAACGCGTGGGTGATGCCCCTGGTATTGGAAACGTCCATAGGCTGCGGTGACTGCTTTCCATCAGGCAGGCCGTTTGCCAACATAGCGGTATTAAAAAAAAAATTCTCGCTTGTCATCTTACATATCTCATTAGATATAACCGTTCGCATAACGCGCGTGGGATGCATGGGCTTTTCTGAAAACCAGTGCTGTGACAAGCATTAGCCCTCACAGGCTTTCCATTACATCACTGGCTGGTCATATGTAATTTTCAATAATTATAATTTACTGTACTTACCTTAGGTTAAGGATGTAATGAAGATCCGAATAAAATACTGTCTATGTCTATATTATTATGCTATGCAAGCAGTGATTTTTTTGTTAGTATTCGTGTAATTTTATTCCCCAATTTCCGAACACCAAATATCCTTCTTGTCCGAAATTCCTAAAATCTTCTATCATTAATTAAAAATGCAATTTATCATCAACACCATTTTATTTAATACTACTTCGCCACGTCATCCAAACTGTACTTACAAAATGTGATCAACTTAAATGAGTGTATGAACTCGTATATTGCACAAGTGAAAACCGTTCGAAATACAGATTATGGCTTTTAATTACGACAATGTTAATATTTCATTTGAAGTTTTGATACTTTAGATACGTAGTGAATGCAATTCATTGCCATGGCTACAAAATAAATGTCTTAAATCAAGTTTATGATGAACATTTACGCACGTGGCTAACGTACGTTCGTGGATTTCAGCAACAAATATTATAAATAAAATAAACAACGCGGAGCAGCAAAAACTTCAAACAAAATCGACATTGCAAGCAGTGAGATCGTCCACAGGCTTCAATTTAATTACGGTATTGAAAAATTCGCTAAACATTACTCTTTAAATTAGCTTCAAATAAATTGATATATAAAAATAACTTAAACCTAAAAGCACACTATTACCACTACAATATAGGTAAATTATTCTGACATGAAGTAACAAAATCTAAGTCTTATTAATAAGGTGCAGGTGCTCCTTAACTTATAAGCGTAATTGTTTCCTATTATCATACTTAACTCTACGTAAAAGATAATGGGAAATTGTACGGAAGGTGGTTTGACAATTGTACAATTAGGCTGCAGTCTATTTATAGTACAAGTTAACACCATCATCATCAAGCTAACTCAGCGCGACAATACTGGTCTAACGCTGTTAACGCTTGGATATCAAGTAAAGAGATAAAGACCCATTTGAGCCTTCTCTATTAAATATGAAATAGGTACACCCATACAAATAAATTAACCAGTGATTAGTCCTAAAGCATTAAAACTTATTGGACTTTCCCAAAAATACCCGGCTTCATGCTTCACCTACTGAACTGTAGGTGGACTTATAAAAATAAAAACTAGATCCGAAATAATTGTTTAGTGTAAATGAAAACAAGTAAATATCCACACGTAACCAGTCGAAACAATTAGATCAGCTATACACATATATATTAAGATCATTGATTATTACATAGGTACAGTATTGAATTATCTTCAAAACATGTGGAATAATCGGTAGTATTTACACTGATTATGTAAATGAACTACTAAATCAATAATGACAGAAACTTGGTTGTAAAGTTATTGATAGCGAATATAATAAATAACAACATAAGTTTGAAAGATGAGGGGAAATTTGAGAAAATGTGAGAATGATTATGGAAAAGGGTACAAATCAATAATGTATTATGGTCTCGTAATATAGGTGTATGTATTATGGGTTAGTAAGTGCATTATTCATTTCACAATTAAAATAATAGCTCTAAATTGTTGTGATTATAAACTTATATAGTTATAAATTTTCATAGCGCATTGTGCGACGTGGTGCTTTTTTTAAATTTGAGAGCTCAATGCGAAGATTGTACTACTTGTTAAAAGTACGTTTGTTACCCAGCATAGCAGTCTTTGGTTAAAATGATGTTTTTATTTTTAAGAATAAGTTTTTACTAAAACAAATATGTGAAATAAAATTTTTCTTCTATACGAATATAAGCTAATAGAGGCTCGACGAAGCCACTTTATCAATATCAGTCTCATGAACAAGCTGTTCATTTATCATTGAAGTAATAATTTATATTACATTATATTAATTTATTTACATATTCTATTAAAGGAAAGATCACTAATTAAAGAACGAAATAGTTATTCCGCTAATCGATTTGCACTAGCGCATGCCGCCTGGTGGTTTGGGCGCAGTGACTTCATCTAATGAGGTCCAATTCAGAAAAATAGTACACAAATATTCATTGATGAAATACAATTTGTCTGAATCGCATATACTCTTCACTAAATCTCATTTTAATAACTAACTATAACATTCAAGATAATATTAAACATCGATATAATTGACGCTGGTGCAAATGCGATCAAATAATAATATCTATAAACATTAAAGAGACAACAGTCGATTCCTATGCATAGGGAAATATTTTTTCAGAGCTGACATTTGATTTGGAAGCATTTGATTTGAGAAGACAAATTGCCGATATTTCGTGTTGTTTGCGAACACGAAGGCATTTTAGACAGCATTACAAAATCATTACCGTGACAAGCTCATGTTAATAACGATGATTGATGTATTAAAGATTGGTTGAAAATGATCAGACAATAATGCATTTTATGATTATTTACAAAAGATAACACATCTACATATACACTTGAATTAAATAGTTGGAAAAAAAAATCTAAATTAAGTTACGTTTTGTGTGATGATGATGAAATATGGACAAGCTTATTTCTGTTCGATATTTAACAAATGTGATTTGATTGACCATGTGCATAAAACGCATATTTAAGATCATCAATAGTATAAATATTTCAAAAATAATGTTTCAATAAGATCTACCTAGGTCATAAACATACATAGGTCTTTGATATGTAAAGAAGTGTAAGGAATGTCTCAGATGTTAGTTTTTGGTATTCTAATATACAATACAATTTGCGTTAATATATTATATTCACGCAGAGACTTATCTAGTATATAGAGTAACTTTAAATATCCAATACAATAAGGTGCAATAACTGCGAAATCCCCATGGATCACCATTAGTCTACTTGTCGAAAATTTTAACTTGTTAGAAAACATTATAATAATGAACTCTGTGTCTATCAGTTGCATTGCACCCATCTACTAAAGAGGGAGGCAAATCTCTGTTCATGCAAAGTGTAGATGAATAAATTCTCCTTACTGAATATGCACACGATGAATAAACACGAGAATGCCCAAATTCAAAGAAATGTAACTATAACTCTAATAACACAAAACCTGAAATTAATTTGTTCACACTTAGTTACGTCGCGCATAGTAATAATTCGGCGCGACGCTCCGTTTCTTTGTACGTCACAGAGCAAGAAACAATAATAGTCGAGAAATATACTTTGTGGTTTGGCATTATTGGAGTTAAAAAGTGTGATTGAGTTGATGATCAGAAATAAAAGCGAAGCAATCGTCTGCATTCAGTTCAGAACTTTAGACCTATCACCCTCTTTTATACTTTAGCCAGAGGAGCTATATTCTACAATAGACGTGTAGAAACTATTCTAACAAGTGCAAATGATCTCTTCATAAAAAAATTTATCCAATGTAGTCGGTAGAAAAAGTCGTTTAAGGTCTGTCACTTGTAAAATTTGATTAATCCATAAATAAAATAATAGCTGCTTTTAACTTTTGTAGATTCCTCAAAATGTTAGCAGAATACCAAGCTTAACAGCAGAAATTAGTAATTTTAGTTGGTTAATAAGCCAACCACACGCTGTTGTGTTAAGTGTCAAACTTTGATTAAAATACTACTTAAGAGGAATGTTCACAATCCAAGTGTACCCATGAAGGTGAAGAAAGATTTCATATAAATCTGGGGGCACGGAAGTGCCCCCAGATTACCTTTCTGGATAAAATTTTACTATTCTATACTAATACTTATTCGGCTTTTATTTACTCATAAGACCTTGATACCGACTACATCAGTAATAAAATATTTTTACGCTATCAACATTTGCTTTGAAGGTAATGGTTAATTGCACTTGCGGCTGGCTGTATTTGTCTAAAATTAAAACGGCAATTTAAAATAATGCAGTTGACATCACACATGCATCCACCTCGCAACTCGTAAAAAAAAAGTAATAAATTCAAAGGCAAAATTCGGAAAATCAACCTTGGGAAATGTCTCTAAACACAACACATACCAACGAATTAAAATAATGAATCACTATCTATCGTTACATCTGCGCGCACATAACACATTCAACAATTCTCATAAAAGTTCTTAACTCAATAAACAGTCTTCATCACATCACCAATATATCACAACACTACACTGCTGGTTCAGTACACCCAGAATGATGAGTACTAGAGCGCACAACGCGATGTAGGTGGATCATTCGGTTTCGAGACACTCTGTCTGGTGCCTGGTAGAGGGTGTTTTGGTGGTGGAGGGGGTGGTGGGGCTCTTCTGGTCGGACTGGGGCGGTGTCGGCGGGTAGATATGTTCCGCCTCCTGGGAAGTGGACGCCGTGGGGTCGGACTGCTCCTGCATCTCTTGGTATACCTTGTCCTGTGGATGAGAAGCCTGTTAGTCGACGGCGTTTGGAATTTATATGAGATGAGAATAGATAGATTTGGAAAACATAGGATCACTTTGTTGTGTCTTGTCTGTCGGTCAAGACAAGACCTTTTTTTTTTAAATATTAAACACTATTTTAAAGGACCTAATAAAAAATAGTAAGGCCAAAATGGAACAAAATATACCGTCACGGGGTGAAAATCATCTATAACTCGATTTTTGAGACCAAGCTAAAAAAAATGAAGATATTATAGATATAAAGGCCCAATCGAACTGCATAATATAGCCTATCGTAGAGACCTACTGGTTTTGCCTCTCTCTGCCCCCCTGTAAGACGAAGGCATGTAGGCGTATACTCACATACAACGGACACGTGGCGCGTGTTGAACGAAATGTGTATATATCTTGAAGTATAGAAGGTGGTTAAGGAAGCCTTACAGTGCTAAAGTGATGGCTTACTATTCTAATATTATAAAAGTAAAAGTTTGTGAGTTTGTATGTTTGTAATCTCCGAAACTACTGAACAGATTTAAAAAATTCTTCCTCTATCGGAAACTACACTCTTTCCCAGTGTCATAGGGTAAGGTACTTTCATGCTGGAAAACTAATAGGGGCACGCGGGACAGTTCATTGTTTACAGAGATCCAATTTCCGCGCGGATGAAAACCATAACGGTAAGCAACAAACAAGTAACAACTCACAAACATATCGAGCGTAACATTGTGCGTCTGGATCCTGTGGCTCTCGTCATCGTTCAGTGTGGGGCATATCTCCTTCAGTCCGGCGGCGGGCTGCACCCACTCGCCGTCCGCGCCGCGCACCGACCGCGCCGCGCAGGCTCCCCCGTCGGCGCCTTCCGCACGGACGGCCGTGAAGAACGGGTGCAGCCAGCGGTAGCAGGGCTCTAGGGTTTGCCAGCTGTAGCCTGGGGACGGAAATAAAGGTTAGTATTCATATATTGATTGAGCGAAGTGGGCTATGCTCGGAGTCTCGTTGCGCGACAGAATCAGAAATGAGGAGATCCGCTAGCGAACCAAGGTCACCGACATAGCCCTTAGGATTGCCAGGTTAAAGTGGCAGTGGGCAGGACACATAGCTCGAAAAAGAGATGGCCGATGGGGCAGTAAAGTTCTCAAGTCGCAACCACGAACCGGAAGACGCTTCAACCCCCTACAAGGTGGAACGACGACCTGGTAAAGATCGCAGGTACCAGCTGGACGCGGAAGGCACAAGACCGGTCTTTGTAGAAATTTCTGGGGGAGGCCTATGCCCAGCAGTGGGCGTCTCCCGTTGATGATACGGCTAGCACTCACCCGACACCCGGCACGCGACCTCCGCGTCGTAGGCGTGCGCGACGGCGGCGGCGGCGACGGCGCCGTGCGGGAACGCGTTCACGCCCACGTGCAGCACGGCCAGGTCGGCGAGACCCGGCTGGCAGTCCGTGTGACACTCACCCGACACCCGGCACGCGACCTCCGCGTCGTAGGCGTGCGCGACGGCGGCGGCGGCGACGGCGCCGTGCGGGAACGCGTTCACGCCCACGTGCAGCACGGCCAGGTCGGCGAGACCCGGCTGGCAGTCCGTGTGACACTCACCCGACACCCGGCACGCGACCTCCGCGTCGTAGGCGTGCGCGACGGCGGCGGCGGCGACGGCGCCGTGCGGGAACGCGTTCACGCCCACGTGCAGCACGGCCAGGTCGGCGAGCTGCGCGCACGCCACCATCTCCAGGCTGGAGTACTGCGGGAACACGAACGTGTAGCCGCGGAGCAGCGCCGCCGCGGGCTCCTGTTCGGCTATCAGTCTGTGGGCGGGTGGTGGGGTTAGGAGTATAATTACGTAAAAATTCTTTATTAGTAACAGAGTCATTAACTAAGAGAGATCATCATTGAGTTTCAATGAGTGAAATTGTTACTTTTGCGATTACGTGTGACCGATTTAATAGTTTCAGTGTATTGCAATGGAACTTTATTGGCCACTCAACCCCAATGATACGGAATCGCAAAATCAACAATTTCAATCATCCATCATCACAGCCCATAACAATCCACGGCTGGACTTATGGCCTCTCCCACGAAAGAGGAGGTTATTGCCATAATATCTACGCTCATATTTCAAACACTGATAAGTAATTAGCCTACTGTTTAATCAGTATTTTTTTTCTAACTAGCCTGGACCACTATCTTATCTGGTGGTAAGTTTAAATGTAATCTGGACGATTTTAGGCTTGATTCAATAAGCTGTTCCCAGATAGGCATGCCTTATTTTCGGCCGCATCGTCACTTACCACCAGGAAATATAGCGGTCGAACGCCTGGGTAGTTCTTACTAAACAATGTGTGTAAAGAGGTCTTTTCACCGAGACGTAGCGGGTTAAGGGGCTCTAAATGCGCAATATTTTTACTGCAATATGTGGCACCAACACAGTACAATGTTTCCTATTGTTCTTACAGCGCACTTTAGGGCGTCCTTTTCTACTCTGCAGTTTGCCGTAACTGACGTTGTGACAGTACTTAGTAAAGTATTGCCAATATTAAACAAACTCCACACCGTCCTTACCTCCGTTTAGCAGTTCGGCCTTCGCTAATCAGCTGCATGTACACATTGAGCCAGCTGTTGATGGTGATAGGCGTGATGCTCCAAGACAGGACTTTGAGGATATGAAGCTCCTCCATCAGGATTTCGTCAGCTGTGCAGGCTCCGTCGGTGACGTAGGCGAATTCGCCGATCTTGGGAGGGTACACCTCTTCCACTTTGGCCGCTATGAAGAGACACGTTATGCCTGCAAGGGAAGAGTTTTTTTTGGATGAGAGAGGGAGGCAAACGAGCTTTCATCGTGATGGTAAGTGACCACCGCCGTCTGCCTATGGACATCCGCAAACCAGGTTGCGAATGCGAAAGGAAAGTGGTTACAATGTAATATGCTTTAAGGCTAAGTCACCACTGTCTTTTTTATGTTATTGCTAGGCAAACACGCAAGCGGACACCTGATGTAAAGTGGTAACCGCCGCCTAAGGACATACCTATTACGGTTCGATTATGTATTCGTCTGTCCGTCTGTCACAGGAACCTTATCTAGCCATCTTTGGGTTGGATATACTAGGTAGTTTAGGTTCTAAGGTCATTATAACACAAAATGTCCCTTTTGCTTCTTTGGTCTTTGAAGCTTGCTTGGTACAAATAAAAAATTCTTAAACTACATGTTCTTATTCCTGTGACTATTCAACCTTACCTTCCAAGGTTCCCAAAAAAGCCCCATCTAAAGGTAGGAAAAGGGTTTGACAGTGACGAGGACGCCATTGTCTTCATACGGCAAATTAAAATATTTAAATAATATGCTTGGCTTGCAAATTCACACAGCACGATCTAGTCCCAAGGTAAGCAAACCTTGTGTTATGGATGCTAGTTCTTTTTCCAGGTATACCCCTGGTAAAGCTAACGTCTATAGTTACTGCTTACCATCAGGCAGACGGTGCGCTTATATTGGCATATAACGTGGCCGTTAGTAGTATAAAAAATACTCACCGATTAGCTGTAGTCTGCCTTTCTGCACGTCTTCAGTGATGGACAGGTAACGGTCCACATAGTCCACTGTCAGGTGAAACGTTTCTCTATGTAGCTTGTAAACTTCACACACCTGATGGGAGAGAAGTTGTCTTTTATTACCATCTTCAATAATTTATTCGGATTGGCCTTCATCACGATTCAGAATTTGGCAGATCAAATAATTACAGTGGAGCGACTGCCATATGACCTCTGTGACCTTGTTAACAGAGGAACCTGACTAGATTGGATCATGGTTGGGTTTGGCAGATCAGGTAATTACAGTAGAGCGACTTCCATCTGACCTCCGTGACCTAGTTAACAGAGAAACCTCACCAGATTAGATAATAGTTACACATTCAGCCGCCTGTTTTTTTTTTTTAAATTGAGTTTTCATAATGATGTTTTCCGTCTGCGTAAGAGCTCCTCGACGGAAGATCAGTTAGTGTTCCATTAATGTACATACATGACTCAGAAACAGTAATTGGTCATGGCGGCGCTTAGGATCGAACTAGGTACTTTTCGCTTACAAGTCGGACCCGTTAGCTATTAGGCCACCGACGCTCCCTTATGAGCCCTCCTCATAAGGGAGCGTCGGTGGCTATATTTTTCGTTAATGAGAAGCTATCGTAAAATATATCATCGTTTTCTAATGATATCGACCCGATAATAAAACGGAAACGACTGTTTAGAAATGGCTAATCGTTTCACATACCGATGGGGAAGACATTTTAACCGCCGACGAAAAACGAGAGATGTTATAAGTCTGACGCATATGTGTATGTGGAATCGTAGTTCCAAAACAAATGGACCGATTTCAATGCTGTTTTCTTTATTCGAAAGCCAGTTTAATCGAGATGGTTCTTAGGTTTGTTTCATTAAAATCGGTTTAGTAGTTTGGGAAATAATAGGATATTTTGGGGAGAAATATTAGGACGTAGGGGGCTATACGACGTTGTCTGCTGAAGGTGCTGAAGACCGGGAGCAGTTGAGGAAGAAGAGTAGGAAAGCGGGCTCTTACAGAAGCCGGGGTGACTGCTAGGATGACAACAATGATGTTCGTATCAGGCAAAGCTCGTAACTAATTTCCAACGCTGCAACTTAACCACAATCTCCAACAGCGAGCTGAAGAGGATGCCCATAACAGCGCGAAATTTTCCCATAACAGGCAGTGACTGGACTTAAGCCTCCTCTACATCAGTGAAGGGTTTTGCTGTAATCTTCACACTTGGCAGGCGGGTTGGAGATCAAACAGAAAACGCTGTGCTACCCATTTCCTGGTCTCTGGGGGTCCTAGCTGGTTACTTAAGCGGTATTACACATTAGTCGCCCACCTTATACTACTGAGTATGGCACTCGTGATACGAAAGAGTTGGTGTAATATTCTATACTCTGCCGGACTCAACAATACTATACATTCACAGTATATTGTGACTGAGAATCTATGACTACACAGTCTGTTTGACAAAGTCAAATGTACATTATGCATTCAGAAATCGATAAAGAATACAAATACAAGCGCCGAAATGTCAGTGGAAATACCGGAGACAAATTGACCTATTACTAAATTAAATCACAAATGGCCGTATAGCGTATCACACGGTGTTTCGGAGGAGAGGCCCCGGCGAGGGAAAACGCCCGAAACTAGTGTCGGCCTCTGATGACGGTAAAAAATCTATCAATTGTAAGTCAGAGGTCTGTATGGCTTCTGTGTGCTAGCTACCTATACCTAGCTGTTAATTTGCCTATCTGAGAGCACTTAGTTAATGACTCTGTTTACATGTACTTTTTATACCAATAATTGTTATTTAGGCTGGAGTTACAAAATAAAAAAATATTTTTGAAAAAGAGGCAAATAGTATTTACTTTTGTAGGAGTTATCCTACAAAAACCTAAATGTAAACCAAACGACACCCCCGACAAAGTCTAATGGAGCTAAGAACGATCTCGATTTAACTGGTTTTATAATAAAGAGAACCGCACCGGTCTATCCCTTGGGGAGCTACAACGCCAAAACACACAGACACGCCTCAAACTTATACAAGGAACCAGTAGTATTCGACGTTTTTTGTTGGGCGGGTGTTAAATAGGAAGATAAGTTGGAAGTCCAAGGTGGGAGAATCAGAATCAGAAATGTTTTATTCAGTTTAGGTTCACATGAAACACTTACGAATGTCAAAAAAGATACAAAAATAATGTCATTACAAGTATTCGAATAGGAAAAATTCTTGCAATTACAGGTTGGACTTAAACATTACACATTACAATAATTAAAGAAACTATATTGACATGGGCTTCTTTTCATGTAGGAAACATAATAGGGTCCCGCGGGATAGTTGAATGTTTACAGGGATCCGAACTGCGCGCGGGGGGGAGTGCAGCTAGTTAACACTTGACTACGAGGTTGAGTGTGAGTGTATGTTAAGGGGTCTAGGGGTTAACTTCACAGTGCATGAGATAAAATACTTATAACTTAAAATTATAATAGAGAATACGGTCCCGTTTATAACAACGACGAAAAAGTTGGAATGTTATAAGTTTGTCGTGTTTATCTGTGTTTGTCCGTGGTATTGTAGCTCCCGAAAGGGTGGACCGATTTCCTGATTTGATCAGTTCAATGGAGTCGGTTCTTAGCTTTGTTTCATTAAAATCGGTAGTCCTTCGGGAAACCCAGGAACCGGGCGTAGGAATGTGGGAAGATAGCCTGCTAAATGGACCGACGATATATCCCGAGTGGCTGGGAAGGACTGGATGCGGATAGCCCTGGACCGTTCAGTATTGAAAGGCATGGAGGAGACCTATACTCTGCATTGACTCGATAAAGGTTGAAGAAGAAGAAGACTTCGGTAAATAGACAACTAGCTAGAAATGGAAATCTGGCAGACATCGCGAATAAGATCGTAGAGGCATGCCTGCGGTGGTTTGGTCACGTATAGCGTAAGCCACAGGGATACGTGGGAAACATGTGCCTCTGTATCAGGAAATAGATCCCGCGGGAGACCCAAGAAGAGATGGATTGACATCGCCGAGTCGGACGCGAGAGCCAACGGCTCACGATTTGAGGATCCGAAGATCGGGCAAAGTGGAGTACGAAAGCGGACCCTAGTAGAAGCCGGGATTGCCCGCTCGGATGATGATGATAATGATGATGATAGAGAACTAACTTAGTTATGGCAATAAACACAAAAAGAATAAAAAGTGGAATTCTACAATCTACATTATGTAGCTATCAATTTTCATAAACATAAGTAGGTGTGGTAACATGTGTGTACATCTAACATTGATAAAGTTGGTTATCATACTTCAATAAACTAAATTGATAATTTTAATGCACTTTTTTGGTGTAAAGGTTAGTAGGGTACGAGCCACCGAGTACTTTTACATAACAGCTATTTCTGGTTTGTAACCCTGATATAAATTTGATACGCCGCATGACAATCCAAGGCCCCGATAGGATAAAAGTATATAAAAGGTATTTGGTTCTGATAGACAGACCACATCCTGTAGAACATAGGCATCATAATTTGGTATAAGTTGGAAATTTCCTAGAGACCAACGCACCAATCAGTATTAGCTAATATTCTGGTTACAAATTGTGAAGGAACCTTATTATTATAATAAAAGACTATAAAACATCCTATCCATTAGGGATACTATAACCACACACGTTCAACAGTTTTGGTACAGAAATACGAGTGCCTGCAGTTTATAGAGTCGCAATCAGCGATACTAAAATTTACTAACCATCTTTTAGAAGAAATGACCGTGCTATAAATACAAATAATTAGGTGAATGAGTAAAAAATGCGCTTCATCCAGACTTCTTAGATAATATACCACAAATGAAACTAATCACCTATAACATAAAACTGTGTTACAATAAAAGTAATTGGCGCCAAAGCGCATTGGTTAACGCGTTGGTTCGGAATAGGTCAACGTACCCCGCAAAAAAGAGGTCACTGACCCCCGTTACATCACTGGACTGTCCTACATATAAAATCATCGTCTGGGAAATCCAATCTATACGGGAATGCATATTTACTTTCAAATTAAACATCTAACTAAAAATGTTATTGTTTAGCACTTACCCATACTAAACGAGAGCAGCGTGAAATAAAAATACACAGTATGTAAATTCGTGAAATCGAGTAAATGCGTCAAAACATTACATTTAATTTACAAAAAATAACTCTTTTTTAATGGGAAATATTTTCGGGTTCCCTTTTTTCCTCCCGGTTTTTTCTTTCGAACTAGGTACGCGCTGTATCCCATATAGGACTTGACAATGTAAGTTTTCTGTGTTTCATGGTACTACCGAATATTCCATCACATAGGACCTTGACGCAACTTAAATGCATTAGGTATAAATTGTTTATCGATGCGGTTCAACAGCCCTGTATAAGGTAGCAGCAACCCACCCACAGACAAATCGTTTGGTCTCTATACAGTATTCGCCTGTTTAATATATTTGAAACTGTTACTCCGCAAGGCCTACAATGTCCAATCCAGGTTTAGGTACAGCCCCAGCTTTGGACAGTTGCAAATATATCTTAACCTTATGATATACGGAATCCTTCCTTGTGAAGCATTTTATTTATTCGTGAAACTGAAAATCTTTTGCAAATCCCAGTAATTTTTCTAGCGGAAGCAGTAGGGTAGCTACATTCTCTTGGGCAGGTGGCTTACTTAGTGCCTAGCTAGAAGCTTGCTAGGCGCTAAGAAATTTGAAGTTAAATAAGTGTTAGAGAACGTTCGCAGTCGCTGCACCGCGCGGTTGGCACCTCGTTTGGGGGCTTCGATACTCGCTACCCCTAGGCTGTATGCCCGCCACCTGTCAGTACCTCCGGAGCCTTACACAAATTAAACATAAATTGTAAAAGACAGCTTGAATGACCCGAACATCCTTCATAGATAACAACTGTCCGCTTTGCAATGGTCTACAATTTTCACAATGATCCCATTATCCTACTACAACAACTCGTATACCGCATAAAAATTATAACATTAACCAATTTTTACACATTGCCATTCTGTCAATACATACATAACATACATATAATCCCATAGGGGTAGGTTCTGCCACACCTCTTTCGCCTCATTTAACACTATTATAACCTCATTATGATCCCTTACCTCATTCAGCCAGTCTAGCAATATGGCGCGCATCCTCGGCTGCAGGCTGGGGTGGTGATCAAACATGTTGGGATTCTTGTTCAAGCTAGATCGCGCGTCGCAGTCGCACATGCCGCGCCACACGTCCGCCGGGTCCGCCCACGAGAGCCCTGGCAGCGGGCACTTGCGCTTTGTGTCTGGCTGCCATTGCGGTTTGTTCGCGCTGCAATAGGAGGCTGTATGAGTGTGGAGCCTTCGTCGATTCCAATTTTTTATAGAAATCGGCTGTACGTGAGCTTATACATATTCATGCACCTAGTTTTTGTTTTACGCTGTAATGGTAGCTTTATGCACAGTATAAAGAATATGTCCTTCCAGCATTACGTTTCATTACATTACCTGCGGTTTGTATAAAACCAGATAACTTTCATTAACGATATTATAAGTCACTGTAATCTGGCCGAGAACAAAAGATACGAGTAGCGATATAGCGCAGAACAGAATCAGCAGGCTGAAGTAGCGATGGGTTGGCCTTATCTGCTGAAGAACCGACAACCGCTAGGGGTAAACGAGTTCTGGAGTGGAGACCGCGACTCGGCAAGCGTAGGACGCCCTCCGGCCAGGTGAAATCACAATTTGCGAAAGGCTGCAGGCTTGGATGAGGCTTGTCGAGGTCAGTGTGTTTTGGCGATCATAGGGGAAGGTCTATATCCAGCAGTGGACTAATCATGATGATAATTCGCACTGCATCTGTAGCTGTAAGGCTCAATTTACACCTGAGTGACAGCGGTCGGCAGTGGGCGGCAATGACCATCTCGGTACAATAAGTTGACAGCGACACTGCGAGGCAGGGTCCGCGGCAGCCAGGGCTTTGAACGCCGATTTTTTGTCTTGGGCAAATGCAATCTACATTCGTGTTTGAGGCACCAGGTCCGGCTGCTAGCGGCATCGCTGGCGACCGTTGGCCCGTCCAAGCGGCGACGCGGACGACTGAGTCTTTCAGACGATACTATGCATTTTATCTAACGGAGATAAAGTTTAATTTGGTGTGCAGTGAAACTGCCGGCAGCTGCACTAACTACCACTGCCGCTCAGGTGTAGGTGCCTTATTACATGCAGACCCCGGGCTCTCGTACGCGAGAGTATAACCCGGACATCAACGCCACGATCATTATGATGATGATGATGACAGGCGGAACTTGGGCCCTCGCGTGCCTCGCGGAAGCCAACCGGGACAAACCACCAAGATGAAGACAATGATTACATTGACTAGAAAGATCTTCATAACATACAGTCAGAAGCAAATGATAACAACTATAGCCAGCTACATAAGCATGCAATAAAAGTAGGTGGTGAATTGTAGCTGCTGGCTACCACCGCAGCTTACCACATTTAGACTCACTTTCTGGTAGTAATATTGGTAACTCTAGCTCTTGCTCTATTCAATAAAATAGACCTACTTCACACACCATACTTCCTGTGGGATACTCATAAGGAAAATCTAGGAAATGCTACTAATTACTTTTATATCTAATTCTATAATTCTAGGCTAGGAATATATTCAAAACTGAATAAATTATGACAAATATAACACACAATGACCTCGCAAGGCTTACAAGCTATTAGTTATAAAACTGGTTCAATAATACATAGTGAAACCTATGTGACCCAGTAGTCTATTTTCTCACTAAATCGTGTTACTATTACTATACATTATCAAGTGTTTAAACCAGAACCAGTGTAGGCTAAGTTATCTGTAACCTACATAGTTATCCTGTAACCCACATAACAGTAAATAATAACAGAGCCTAGACCTCATTAAATCTATACTTAAACAATATGTCTGCCTGCTACAAGTTATAAATATTGGCCTTAATCGCTACCAAAGTAATTACTGTTATCCATACAAAGAATACTCATTGTATACGAAATCCTACCCTGTTCTAACTATTTGAAAGTGGCATAGAAAGCCATGCACATAGATTACGGAATACATGTGATTGCAAAAAAAGTCACAGATGCATGAATTAAAACCTGACTTTGCAGAATTCACCAGCATGTTATTTTGTGAGTGTGAGTAATTTTTTCAATTGAATAAATTATTGTGAAGTAATTAATATTTTCTTTATCACATTGCTCAGCTGTTTCAATTCTGTAATATCTTACTATTCTGTTAAAAGACAAAATACATAAGTACTTACTTTCACACATACACACAATATCATAAAATATTAGGCTTATTCATATTCAAAATTTGCTTACCTTCTCTTATTTGAGTGAGGGGTTGAATCGCCTCTAGCTACATTGTCTAAAGGACTAAGAACACCAGTGGGCAGCTCAGATATGCTTGGAGGGCTCAGCAGGCTGTCCGGGTTGTATTCTAAGTCTGTATAGATACTCCTTGGTTGCTCAATGCTCTCTAGGTTGGTGCCTTCTTCATCACTAGTACACGGAGATGATTCAACAACAACATTGTGAGCAGGCTGGTTTTGTAATTCATTATCTAGTTTAGGTGATATTTTCGCAGGCGGCATGTTCTCCAATTCCTAAAAACAGTTAAGATCACTAAAACCAATTCACTAAGCAGAGTTTGAGTCAGAGCCTGCAACAAGAATTCACATAATGATGATTATTATGACAGACGTAATACTAACATCATCCGACGAATTCCTCCTCCTTTTAAGTGTCATGCGCCTCTCATTTGTCTCACCTGAAGAACTGTAAACAGATATATTTTAATTTAAGTAAACAAAAGTTTGATCAAGGTCAATATATCAGTCTCAAAGTAGTTTGGCAAATTACATACCCAGCTTGGGCCATGGTTGGTGGTTCAAATCAGCCAAATTTGTGGTATCTGTAACCTGAAACATATCAGTGAATAAGGCTATGCTTTCCTTTTTGTAATAAATGAGGAATTCTTTGGGAATATGCATAAATTTACCGCATGTCATGTTCAAGTTGTAAATAGGGTTATGTCACTTGACAACCAAGATTGAGAGCAAAGTACTGAAAATATTCTGAAACTTAAGCTTTCTTAGGATATATCAAGCATGCATAGAGGCCTTAAGTACCAAGATAAATGAATTTTCAGGCCTGAAACCGCACATCCAGGCCGATGTTCTCACAGCGTGCCCCCCCAAGGGTTGGCGGGAGAAATTTTTTCAGGACGTATTTTTAGGCATTAATTTAATATAAATACCAGTATTTCTCCATTTTATGTGCACTAGAATACATGAGCAACCGATATTTAGGCTAAAAGTGCTAAAATACGTGGATCAGCTGCTAAAAAATATGCCACGAATCCGTCACAATCGCGCGCGAAATCCGCCGTCAGCGCCATTATACACGTCGCAGGCTTGGCGTTTCTTGCCCCATCCACATTTGGAAATTGATAAAAATAGCACAAATACGATACTGTATCAATGTTACAGCCATCTATTATCGAAATAATGATAATTAAACGGCAATAAGTCCTACTTATAAGGGATAACCGTTGACAGCATAATTGGCTTGGCTTATCGCCCACCACTGGTTTCTAACCTATTTATGGCTAAAACGTAAAATTAACACTATAAAGATGTATTTCAGACGATTCCTCACATCTTCAAGATGATAAATGATGTGGCAGGACATACCTTATCATTCACAAATTATCATGAAATCCACTAAACTTAATTTCCTTTGGCACTATATATGAGAGTGTCTAAAAATCACAATTACAACGTCTTATATATTGAACTTTATGAAAATGACTTTAGAGGCACTAGAGACATATAAAAATTACACGGTTAGAACAATTTTCTCAATTTACATGTTACTTTAGAGCTTTTCACGGCTCGATAACGCCCGGCTTTCCGCGCGAAAATGTCGCGGTAAACTTCGGTAATCTGCGGGCCAACGGTTTACTAACTTCACGTTTGTTTCTTCTGAAAACAAACGTCATTCAGGGCTTTGCATTTCATTTCACGACTAATACTCTTTTTGGTATCTTTTAAAAATATTACTGCATATTTATTTAAAAACAAATCCTACGTTTCTTTAAATTACTTAAATAATTTAACATAAAAATAACCACACAGAACTTGTTTTCTGTTTATTTCGCAGGTATTTCGTGGAATGTCTCACGAATTTGTTTACTAAATGAACAACGAAGTCAACATTTTAACTTTTTATGCTAATAAGTATACATTAAAAGCGTATAAGAAATAATTAAATTAATTTAAACATATATTAGTTTCGTGTTACGTATAACGAAGCACACCATGAAAAGCCACGCTTTGTTTCTATTGGTTGGGTCACGGCTTGGCAACTGAATTTTTGTGGTGATGTTGTCATTCATGAACAGCTAAGTTCATTGCGGTTTCACAGCTGGGCGCCAGCTGATTAGAAAATTGAGCGAGAAAAGTCAATAAAGGTGCGCGTACGATATTTCTATTGATAACGTGGCGATTAGGCGTTTTTAAATAAATATTATGTGAAAAACAGGTGGAACTCATCGCGATATTTGAAATGGCCGTACAGAATATAGCTGTTAAGTTGTGTGGAGTGTTGCAGTCGCAATCTGACGAAGGTTTGTATTGGGCGTAGATATACCCTTATTACATTCTTTTAAATAGTTTGTTACAACAATTGAATTGTTTTCAGAGGTGACAGCGAGGGAATGGCGCCTTCTAGGGCAAGAACAAGACGGATCCCAAGTGTTATCATGGGTGTCCACCAAGGATCAGCAAGAGATGCTGAACATTGGCGTCTATGCTAACAAAACGAAAACTCTGTCGACGCTTTACAGATTCACCGAAAAGCTCAACATAATACAGGCATCTGTGAATGCGACTCATAGCCTGATGGTCTACGTTGTGAAACAACTGCCTAATGATACTACTGATTATAAAGATCCTCTCTATTGTTCTTATTTGATATGTTTACTGCCAGATAAAAAGTATGACCCTGTCGAGGTTGAAAACGGATCGACCAAACAAATTATGCTTCAATATGTTTATGGTAAAAGCAATAAATACAGCCCAGGAATAAGAAATGACAGATTTCTACTTTTTAAACATTTGGATTGTAAGTAATACCATCATTATATCATAACTAGCTTTACATACGTGGCTTCGCCCGCGCGCGAATTACCCACTCATTATGTCGTGCAAGTGCAAAAAGTAGCCATGTTATACTAAACCCTAATCTAGCTACCTACCAAATCTCGTCTTAATGTCTTTAGACATGAATATTTAAGAAACACACTTTCGCATTTATAATATTAGTGTAAGTAATAATTATTGTGTCAACTTAAAATATAAAGGAAGTATCATAAAATTAACTGTTTAGGAAGAACTTGTATTATGTTTCTATTAAATTCAATTAATTGTATACCTATTCAACATTCGAAAGCGATTTGCTAAATCCTACTGAAATAAATTACCATTTCATTTCAGATATCAAAATCTACCGGTCTCCAATGTTCCTAAACGAATTAGATGATGGTTCAGATAAGTGGGGCTTTGACGGCATCTACCCAGAGCCGGAGACAATAGTCAAGGTGTTTTCGTGGGGTCAGTGGGATTGTGTCAATCAGGTACCTGATCTTTTTTATTATTTAATAACATGTGCGATGAATGACTTCTTTTAATAATTGTTTAGTTCAAGGAGGTTTTAAACAATAAATTTAAATCCCCTATCAATTTAGCACAATGGCAATTCTGTATACCAGGTGATAATAGACATCTTTAATAGACATACAAATATGTAGGTTTTCAAATTCTAAAGCTTGACAGCAAGCTTTTTACCTCCTAACAGAACACTTTTTAAGTGAGAACCTTATTTGGAGCTTATTTAACGCCAAGATGATGATGATGATAATGATGACACCGAACGTTCAAGCAAGATTACCTAGCACCACCAGCTATATAGCTAAATAACTAAAATGTCCCCCATTGTAGTTAGTTAGTCATGACATCCAATGAGTAGTCAAGCAGAATAGTCTGACTCGTTATCGAAATCAATCCCCTACTCTCAAAATGGATTCTGTATGTTCCAAATACAGACGTTCTCACTGTGAGGAATAAGATGAAATGCCTCATGCATGTAATTGCGCTGGCTTCTTAATCCTTCAAATCAGAACACAATAATGCAAGAATTATTGCTTGCGGCAGAAATAGATAAGGTGGTGGTCACCCATGCTTGACAGACAGGACTCCTCAGGCTTGACAGAGCCCCTCCACTTGATGAACCAGCTGTTCAACCACTCTCAGGGTCCCCAGCGGAAGAACTTGGTTAACCTGGTGTTGCCGATGTCCATAGGCGATGGTGACCAGTTTCCATCAGGTGGCACGTTTGCCTGTTTGTCTGCCGTATAAGATTAAAAAAAAATTGTATTAGAAAGCACATCTAAAGAGTGGCGAGCTTGTTACGATGCTGAAGTTCGACTAGCCTCAAGTACGAAACGGTCACCTTGCTTAGACTTGGTTATGGTTCTCAGTCTCAAGCATGCTGCCTCTACCACCAGTGCCTCAGTTAAATCGAAAGCATAAAGTCTAAAATTGTTATCATCGTTAATTGACAGGTGCTGTACTACATCCACTATCGAGAGGCTGCGCGCAGCTTCGCCGAGGGCGACGAGGCCAAGTCGCCGGCCGAGGCGACGCCGACACTCTCCGCGTTGCAATTCCATGCCGACCTCCCACACGAGACCGTGGTAAGGGCTGTTGGGGGTAATGTTTCTGGCCAGTATCTACTTGTTTTATTCACATACATACATACATATGAGGCGGACCCAGGGCCTTCGCGTGCCGCATGGCGCAACCGCGACATTACGCCAAGATGATGATGATACATACATACATTTCCTGTGTATACTTTGTGAATGAGTCCCCATTACATAAAAGTCTATTTCCCCTGTAGTTTTATTACTTTAGGAACTTGAAACTAGTCTATAATGTTAAAGGTACATATCTACGTACACACTCACGCCCGTATCCCATAAGGGTAGGCAGAGACTATCGAGTTCCACAAACTACAATCCTTACATACCTCGTTTGCCTCTTCCATGTACATGTGTGTGTGTATGTTAAGGGTATTCACAATCTTTTAGCCTATATCATAATTAATTTCCTGTCCACATTTTGTTAATGAGTACCCATTACATAAAAGTCTATTTCCTTTGATTAGGCACTTGAAACTGGCCTATAATTTGAAAATAAAGTTCCTAGGAATAGTATATAATAATGAATTCTGTCTTACTAATTAATTTTACAAATCCAAAAGTTTGAGAGATTGGATAAAAGTTTAGATGGATGATTGTGTCTTTCATGCAAAGATTTCAGACAAACTATTATGAGTACATTAGAATAACACTCTACGGGAACAAGAATTCCCGATAAAAATTTATCCTGTGGGATACTTAAATGTTTACAGAGTTGTGAACTACGCAAAATGAAGATAGAGTATAGACCAATTATTAATAAGTCAACTCACCTCTTTACACACAGTAATAACTTCACTAACGGCACTGATTGTAGCCAAGTAACATACCTCTGATTTTAGACAGTACGTGCGTAAGCCGACGCGTTCAGTTTACAACTGTTGAAAGTTACATTTGGGTCTTGCCTTAAATATCTATGGTATTTTGTTTGCAATGCCATTAACTTATTAGGTATGAGATTCATTCATTAAGAGCGGTGTCTTAACACTTATTCCATAATTGCTTACTAGAAAACAACCACCCTTTGGTGATTATCTAATAGATTGTTTACCAACTGTAACATTTTCAAAACACCTGAGTCTTCAAAATAAAATGACCACTTGAGCTTTGAGCTTTTTGTATAAATATGGTTTTAACAGGGGAACCTGTGGTAGTTGGACAGAGTTGTACCGCGGTCATTTCAGTTGGGTCGGCAGAGGGCACCCGGGAGGACATTGTTTGTACATCTAATATAATAATATAATAATATTGTTTGTACAGATTAAATTACCCTGCTCCAATACGGCAGGCCAGGAGTACCTACCCTCAACTGGCGTTAAATGTATAGTAACCGGACGAGGCAAAATAGGTGTATCAGGATTGTAGCTGGCGGTACTCGATAGTCTCGCCTATGGGCAACGGGCGTGAGTGTATATAAATAAATAATAAATAAATAAATAATCATTTATTTCAGAATTTACAATTCCATATCTATTTAAATTAATTACCAAAAATATAAAAATAATAACAATGTCAAATTCCATACTTATGTCAATTAACTAAAAATATAAATGTCAAACAATTTCATAAAATCATAAATTTAACCATGTCAATACATACACAATAAATCAATAAATCAGTAATAATTACATATATGTATGAATGAAATATGGCGGACCATACGAACTAAGTCGTACAGCAGCTACTGCCTATCTCGTGAACGGAAGCTGTCTCAGTACAGGCGTCCACAGTATATGTACTACAGAAATCAATCGAGATAGGACCGCGACGCGAGAGCATTGCTAAGAAATCGTTTGTGTTAGTTTGTGCGTAAACCACGCCCCCAATGCTACGTCAATGGTCCCTTTATTTGTGTAACAAATCGAGGACATGTCGATAAACAATCACTGACGGGAAACCTAAGATTGAGTCATGCTATATCGTCCGCTTAACCGTTTTATCTCGAGTTATTTCTGTGGTATCTATGTACGTGTGGTGTCCGGCAGAGTAAAATAGCACCAACTCCTTACACTCGTGGTTGTCGTACAAGGCGCCTAATGTTTCTGAGGCAAAATATCTAGTCTCCGTAGGCTGGAAAATAGGCAGCAGCTTTTTCCATTGTTATATTTATAACACTGCGATATCCAATCTTCCTGCCAAGCGTGAATATTTGGTTTTCAAATTAAAATATAACAAAGAAAATATTTGTAATATCAATGAAACTAGCTTTATTTGGAGAGGTAATGAAAAAATATGATTACGTACGGTCGTGTGGCCGCCGCCTGTTTATTCTACCGAAGTATCTTTCGCACAAAAGTGGGCTTCATCGCTGAACAAACATTTGTATGGAGGAAAAAATGAACATTAAAGAATAATTTCACGGAGGCCACCGAAATCGTGTGATCTTACTCCGTTCGATTATTTTCTTTGGGGATATAAACCGATACACCATGAACACAACAATCAGTGAGTTATTAGTGAAATATAGCCGTTTACTGCGAAATGTGTGTGACAATTGGCATCCAGATTGGGCCATCTACGCGCCAGTTGCGGTGGCCTAATGTCCGAAATTATATTTAAACATTAATGGCATTCCATTATCTCACCAATTAGTTCCATGATATTAAATATATTTTTCTTTGTTATATTTCCTTTTTTTTATGTAATACTGCAATCAAACAGGCATGCGGGCCGCCTGATGGAAAGTGGTCACCGCCACCTATGGATATCAGCAACACCAACAGGGCTAGCACATGTGTGTCTGCGACAAAGCTCGCGCCGCGGGAGTGCGTTTGTTTCCTTCTCTCAATACTAAGATAAAGGAGATAGCAATACCTATGTCGCGCCTTTTCTTTTATCGCTAATCGCGCGCGAGAGCATCAAGTGCTAGCCCTGCAGGGGGGCTACCAATACGTTGCCCGCCTATAAGGAGACCTCTAATATAAACCTCTTAAAACCATAGTTCAAAGGAAACATTGGGCTCATTTCACATCCTAATCGTACGAGCGAGAAACGTTCTTTCGAATCTTCTGTTTAAACTGACTTGTCTTATTTGGTGAACGAATTGCCGTATCAATCACGCTACGTATATTGTGTATAGATGTCTTGAATTATACAAGAAACACATCGAATGTAAATTTCGACGAATAATTTCCTTAACCAAAAAAGACAAGTCAGTCTGGACAGAACATAGAGGAAAACCATGGGTTTTAAAAAGACCCCTACATCTCTCGCTCCCAGCTCAACATCCCATTGAGCTTACCCGCTCTGCCGGGCGGCGCGATGGCGGGCGGCGCGTGCGGCGCCTACGAGGACGACCCAGTCCCTCTTCGGGTCCACGACTGCAGTCTGGATCTGCTCATACTGTGCGACCAGCGCGGCGTGCTGTGTATCTGCCACCATTACTTGTATAAGGTCAGTGGGGTGAGGTGGTGGTGGTGTAACCATTAAAATGTAGATTGTTTTTGGGTAGACAAGCTGGCAACCTAGTGAAAAGTTGTCATCGCTGCCTATAGCCACGGGGTATAAATGCGTTGCCCCTGTCTAAAGCCCCGGGACACGTTGCTCTGGACGCAAATAGGCAAATGCCCCTCCACTGCCAAAACCTTGGTTACCCATGGAGAATTGGAGCCCTTATTCGCCGGCATTAATACTGTACTAATTAAAATAATAATGTTTGCCTGCGGTGTTCTGCAAGGTGGAACTTCCCCAATTCGAACGGGATACCCCACTATGATGTACCTCCTTTTGCGGCGGTGCGAGCGCTAGATGGCCTTGGTACACATACACGATGCCAAACAATTTGAAACTAATGTATAATCCCGTAATAATTAATATCTTTCCAATTTTTAGGGTTACGAAGTAAAATGGTAAAAGGAACACATAACGTGATTATGAAAGGGGTAAAATAGTAGTTTATGCAACTGTCAATTTTATGCAAATTACACAGAATATAAACAGGAAAATTTAAATTTTGAATTTGAATTTGTTAAAGACATCTAAGTAGGTATTCAGCCTACATTTGACCGTGTCCAGGCGCCCGACGCGAATTTAAAAAATATAAGTGTTGCATAATGATTAAAAAGTTATTTTACGTTACAGCTGTCATGAAATTTGTATGGGAAATGCTGTATCGAAAAGTAATTTTTTAAAATTTTATAGACTGGCGTGAAAAAAGTGTATCCTTAAACAACTGTTTTCGAATATGAAATTGGAACATTACGCTATGAGTGTAGATAAAGGTTTTTACGGGGTCGGCAGCGGGGCGGGGTGTGGCCCCTAGTATTGCAAACGTCCATAGGCTGCGGTGACTGCTTACCATCACGCAGGGTAAAGCTTGTACCTTACTGGTGTATATGTATAGTTTGTGGCATGTTTTACATTATGTAATCATTTTATTTATTTACATTATTTCTTTCTTTTTCTAATAATTTATATAATATATTCCATTACGATTTTCATTTGACGTTCCCTTTTCACAAAAAATGTTTTTAAATACATTAAAAATATATTGCCATGTTTAAGAGTAACAAATAAAATCGAAATATATAAAAATCCCCCCTTCCAGCCCCTAGACGAGTCGATGTCGTCCCTGGCATCGGCGGAGGCGGACGCGGAGGCGGGCGTGAACTTCGCGTACTCGGTGACGCTGCTGCAGCACGGCTGCGTGGTGCACAGCGTGCTGCCCGACCTGCCCTGGGCCAAGGCCAAGGCGCTAAGGCCCTCGTACATACTCTATAATGGTAATTATAAATGCGACAGTTTGTGAGGATGGATGAGGATGTGTATTACTCCTTCACGCAAAAACTACTGAACGAAATTTGGCAGTAGCTATTATAGCGGTCCGGTTCTGCCTGGCATTGTCGAGCACGGTCCGGTCGTGGTTGGCGTGGGGTGGGTTTGCTGCGGCCATAGGTCAGCGTGTCACTGTGTGTTTCCTTCCTGCTTTCATACCCCCCTCTTTTTTGACGATTGAAAGAGATATTTAATGTCCTAATCAATAAAGAAATTTTGAATTTTTGAATTTATAGCCCAAGAAAATCATAGGTCATAATGTATCCCGACATTTTGTCTTTAAAAGTAATGTTGTGTTAAGCTACAGTACATTTTTTAAATTAGAAAACTGCGATTAATCCGTTAAAAGTATTTCAAATGGAATATCGCCCGGTCGCTCTTAAGTTCGCCGCTGACGCTTGTAACGTCATCTAGAAAATAACCAACGTATATCAAAATACCAGATTAAGTTTATCCCACCGCCTTACAGCCTACGTTCATTTGAAATGATGTTAATAACTTTGAAAGAGCATTATCAAAAAGAGCGTTTCCAATTCCTATCTTCCTCCCATTCCCTTTCTCTCCGCTCTTCTGATAACCTTCTTCTAAATGTCCCACTTCACTCCTCTAACTTCTATTCTAAGTCGTTCACTGTCCAGTCGATTCGACTCTGGAACTCATTGCCTGTCGAAATCCGTCTGGCAAAAACCTTAACAACCTTTAAAAAGCTTGTTAAAGCGCACTTTCTCAAAGCTGTCACATAGGGATCCATCATCATCAACGTCTCACTTCACTCATAGGCGGATACATGATAAACATCAAAATATGTATTTTATTTTTATTTTATCATCTTTATATTGTTTTGTGATGTTTAATTAATTGGTATTATGTATTTATAGTATTGTATTTTAGTGATATAGGTTTATTAATATTAATGAAATATGCCACAGTAATGTTCAGTAGAACAGACTTACCATCTATCCTAGTGTATACTCTGTTTTTAGATGTTTAAGGTTGCCTAGAAGAAATCGCTTTAAGCGATAAGGCCGCCGGTTGCTTTTATTTGTTTATTTTTTTTTCCTCTGTTTTTGTTTTATTCTATGTATAGAATTTTTCATTCATTTTCATTCAAAGAGCGACATAGAGTTACGGTATGAGATTGGACCGGCGAACTTTGCGCAAACGGGCGGTCACGTCACGCCACGAGTTACAAATGTTAGGGATTATATACTCTATTTTCTTCCCTATAAAATTCATAGGTATGAGTGTCGCGTAGGATAGATCTATCTTATAAACAATTCATCGCCATATAAAATGTTTAGGCTTAAGCCTTGAACGGCCTACGTGATGGGTCACGTGAGCCTAATGTAGTTCTAGGTTGACTCAGAACTCCCGCTCAGTCCCTAGACGAGACCGCGTGAGTTATATTGATGAACCGCAGATGCGTTGTCACTATGAAGATTAAACTAATATGCCTCAAACCGGAACACAATAATTAATACCATTAGGTATTGTTTGCTGCTAGGCGGCAGAAATAGATAAGGCGGTGAACCCATACACACAGATTTCTCATGCCACTTGACAGAGTCCGTTATCGTAACTTTCATTCACAGACAACCACCTCCTGGTGAATATACCGATGATGTACACCCACCTCATCGACATATGCCTGACCCACGAGCCGTGTTGCCACATCGTGGTGCCCACCGAGGAGTGCTCGAGTGGACCGTCCCTCGCTCCCCTCCTCGGGTGGGGGGCCCACGCTATGGTGGACCTCAACACTTTGGACGTGGTCACTCTAGGAGTGGCCGATAAGGACCTAGTGGAGACCTTCAAGACAACGAACGTTGACAACAAGATGGCGATACTACATTACCTGATAGTGCACGAGGGGAATATGGAGCTCGCTGAGGAGGTATGTGTGTCTTGTTTCTTTCTTTATTTACGAGATTTTTTTCAGCTAGTCAAGATTTTTTTATGTGTGTGACAAACGAGCAGTAAGCTAATTACGTAACGCTGTTGCCAACAATTCTTTGATTTCAATGATTGAAATTGTTACTTTTTATTTCATGGGTTCAGTTTCTAACAAAGTTCGATTGCAAGAAACTGAAACTATTTAATCGATCGTGCCTAATCGCAAAAGTAACAATTTCAATCATTGAAATCAGAGAATCTCCGGTTGACTGGTAGAGAAAGCTATCAAGCTTTAAGTCCGCCATTGCATGAAGTTGAAATAAATAAATTGTTGGCAATAGAGTTACGTGATTAGTCTACAGGCCCACCTGATGGTAAGCGGTAACTGTCGCCCGTAACATCTACGAGTCATGCACGTAGGTTTCCTGTAACTAAAATGCAGAACCGCAGGTGCTTTGCCACTAAGGCCGTGGCCGCACAGGCGCCTGCGATTTTGTACCGTCGCAAATTACTCTGCATTACAGCCACCGCCATGTTGGTTTTCAAAGAATGACGCCGTCGCCTTGGCCAAGATGAGGCAGCCTCATCTTCAAACTGGAACGATGTAATGCAAATATTAGGCGGCAGAAATAGTTATGGCGGTGCAGTAGGCCTTTAGGCCTTGACAGAGTCCTGCCACTGGCAGATGACAGTAGGTTTAATGGCATTATTATATTAACGCAAGTACAAGTATTGAATCAGGAGTGTCGGTGGCCGACTCGTAAGCGAGAGGTACCGGGTTCGAATCCCACTGCGGCCATGTAGTAATCTTGTAGTAAACTCTTTTCTGAGATATGGACATTAGTTGTATACTAACCGATGCTCTTACGGTGAGGGAAAACATCGTGATAAAACCTGATGAAACCATGTCCAATCTGGTCAAGTTTCCCTGTTAACAGGGTCACGGAGGTCAGATGGCAGTCGCTATACTGTAATTACTTGATCTGCCAAATCCTGAATCATAGTCAAAGCGGACCCCGGGCCCTCGTGCGCGAGAGCACAACCGGGACAATACGTATTGATACGGACAAAAGTATTGATTCTACGCGTCCTTGGTCGACGTTGAATAGAGTATGAAATATTTATGTCTTTAGTTAATTAAGAGATACTTACTAAATACTTGTTTAAGTAATAATCTAGTTGACATCCGGTTCGTAAGGCGATAAAACGGGAACTATTCCGCAATGTGTCAGTCTTTCATTCTAAATTCTACTAAGTTTTGAACTGAATTATTTCGGTATCCTTACTCGTATCTTACCCAATTTTTTAACGCAAATGAAGTGTACTCGAGTGTGAAGGCTCTCGAGTGGCGACCACGTATCGGAATCACGAATATCACCGCCAAATATCACCACGAGATGGACGGACGACCTCGTAAATATCGTAGGGAGTCGATGGATGCAAGTGACGCTGAGCCGATCGGATGTATTTAAATTAATTTTCAGGTATTTCAATCCGCCTATTAATTGGTATTTCAATAATTGAAATCATAGAATTGTTGGCAACAGAGTTACGTAATTAAGCCTACTGGAATAAATAAATAAAAAGGCCTTCCTCCACGTCTTCCACACTGATCGAATCTGTGCCTCCATCGGCTCACTGCGACCTTCGTGATGTCGTCCGTCTATATCCATATAGAAATTAAGAAACCGAAAAATTTATTATATTCTTTATTGTATACATGCATAGTTAGATACATCAAACAAAAGTGAGTACAATGGCGAACTTATCTCTATGAGAGATTTCTTCCAGCTAACCACAAATTATGTGTATTATAAACAAGAAATGAAGTCCATCACTTACCCCAGCTGGTAAGCTGGGTGTGCGTGCACAGCCCGGGCCCGGTGGAGGCGCGGCGCGTGCTGCAGGAGTTCCTGGCGGGCGCCGCCTACGCCCTCACGCGCCGCAGCCTGCCCGCCGCCGCGCTGCCGCTCACCGCCATGCTGCCCTTCACGGTGGACCTCGACTTCGCCGACGTCAAGGTGAGCGGAGCACTCGTGAGCCTGTGTGGATGCGCTCACCGCCATGCTGCCCTTCACTGTGGACCTCGACTTCGCCGACGTCAAGGTGAGCGGAGCACTCGCGAGGCCTCCCGTGTGGGCGCGCTCACCGCCATGCTGCCCTTCACTGTGGACCTCGACTTCGCCGACGTCAAGGTGAGCGGAGCACTCGCGAGGCCTCCCGTGTGGGTGCGCTCACCGCCATGCTGCCCTTCACTGTGGACCTCGACTTCGCCGACGTCAAGGTGAGCGGAGCACTCGCGAGGCCTCCCGTGTGGGCGCGCTCACCGCCATGCTGCCCTTCACTGTGGACCTCGACTTCGCCGACGTCAAGGTGAGCGGAGCACTCGCGAGGCCTCCCGTGTGGGCGCGCTCACCGCCATGCTGCCCTTCACTGTGGACCTCGACTTCGCCGACGTCAAGGTGAGCGGAGCACTCGCGAGGCCTCCCGTGTGGGTGCGCTCACCGCCATGCTGCCCTTCACTGTGGACCTCGACTTCGCCGACGTCAAGGTGAGCGGAGCACTCGTGAGGCCTCCCGTGTGGGTGCGCTCACCGCCATGCTGCCCTTCACTGTGGACCTCGACTTCGCCGTCGTCAAGGTGAGCGGAGCACTCGTGAGGCCTCCCGTGTGGGCGCGCTCACCGCCATGCTGCCCTTCACTGTGGACCTCGACTTCGCCGTCGTCAAGGTGAGCGGAGCACTCGTGAGGCCTCCCGTGTGGGCGCGCTCACCGCCATGCTGCCCTTCACTGTGGACCTCGACTTCGCCGACGTCAAGGTGGGCGCCTCCCAAGGGACCTCTCTCCTAATACCGCCCGTGGATGTAGGATGATAATTTTGACAACTAATTATTCTTGGTCCTTGGCGCACGCCTATAAAGTTCCGTGTTTTTTTTCGGTAAAATGTACCACGGATAATATCGTCCTTCATGGACAGGTACCCTTTAGTGAAGTGCCACGAATAACGAATAACAAAAGACAATCAAAATTGGTATTCAAAGAAAATAATCGAACATTTAAAATTAATATTTAGGTAATTATATTATTTTTAGTAACTAAACTCTCACTCCTTGTTTAGATTTCATCCGAAGAGACCTTTCACAACAACGATTTCGACTCGCACGTATTGTACGGAATAGGCTCACTGAACGAATAAAAATACGCACGTGACGAAATTGTCGTTGTGGAAGGGTTTTTAATGTCATATTAATAACTTATTAATTCAAAAGAAAATATATGGTTTATTTTATGATATATATACATACAGCATAACCATGCAACTATCGATTAGAACTTTTATGAGAATAATAATCGATAATAGAATAGATTCAATCACGATTTTACACCACCCCATCCCTACTGTGAACTGTCAAAATTATCATCCTACAGACTTCCCACTAAAGCTGGCGGGATGAAAATACACAACAGAGTACCTTGCTAATGCTACCCATTTTCTGGTCTATGGATCTTAGCTAGTTCACCGTTAAAGAAGTCAGTCGGATTGTACGACGTCCATGATAACTGGAAAAGTTTTATACCTATTGTATACTACCTTCACAATTTACTCTGCCGGATCTACATACACGGTCCCTCTCATCTATTTTTTGTTTGCAATGATTAGAATATTTCTCTGTAGAGGAGCAATTAGGTTTATGAGAATCACAAGATCGATCTTTAGGCTCTTAGTGGCCGAATGCAAGATTTTTCGACGTATTCTGAGACCATGAGAGCGCTTGGAGGAATTCGTGTCCCAGTGGGACGACCCAGAGGCCCTAGCGCCTAACTCTTTATGATATCATTGCGATTTATGCTCGGTCGGTGCTCCATTTGCGATCTAGATAACCAAATCTCATTCTAGATTCCAGGACTATCGGACCTCTGCTCTAACAAACTATATAAAATTGTGTTCCCATGAATGAAACTGTTGATATAGTTCTTAATACTCAACACCTCTGTGACTATCACTCAACTCCTTTAAGTCAAAGTTGCGCACACATCTACTCTCGGCTGGCATATGAATTTTGATGTCCTTAATTGGCAATTCTTTATTTTATTTAGTTTATGTAGGTGTATTGTCTATATATATTTTAGTTTTGTTATATGTGTATATTCGCATGTAAGTGTATATTTCTACTTTCCATATCCATCCATCTTTATAAGTCCATGTTGTTGACTTGCCTGTGTATCAAGCGGTTCTTTACACAAAGGTTGCCTGTTAGAGATCGCTTACAGCGATAAGGCCGCCTTTGCCCACAACTAGTTATGGTTTTTTGTCGGAACTTTTTAATGTAATTGTTCTTGTGTGAGCAATAAAGAATTTATCTATCTACCCCTGTCAATACGCTTAGGTCCGCGACATGACAGTCTCGGTATCCCGGGAGAAGCTATGGAACAGCGCTGCAGTAGTGCTCCCCGTGCGACAACGCGTGTGCCCGTTCGCGGAAGACGCGTGGACGCGACTCTGGGCCGCTTTGAACCGGCCGCGGCCGCCGCGGCACCGCCCGCAGGCCGTTAGAGACAAGCTCAGGGTCAGCCTCAACTGTTACCAGGTGAGATTGTGTGTCCGTTCGTCGATGATATATGGACGCTAGGTGGGGGCACCAGCAGCCGTACCACCGATCTCCGATCTCCGATTGTACGCCACCATTTTGATGCAATTGAGGCAAGTCAGAGATACAATCGGAGATTGGCGGTACGGCCGCAGGTGGGATAATGCTATACTGTCCGTTTCTGTAGACAGAGATAGACACAGACAGTATAATTTATCTCTATAGATTGTAGCTGTTATTGCGAGTACGTGCATGAAATAAGGCTTTTCATTTACATACGCGCACAAAATGACATACTTTGTTAGTATTTAGTGGTACAATACACTGTGATATTTTTGTGTGTGTATTTTTTTTAACGTAAAAATACAGAGATATATTAGAGATCACTTCAGATGCGGGCAACGCATTGGTGACTCACCTGCGGCCTTAGCCAAGAGGTTTCGTTACTCTACAATCGTTTGTGGTAGAAATAATGTATGGGATTTGACATAAGCTAACGTTATCTGACATTGTTTGTGGTAGAAATTCTTGGTCCATAGACAATTTACGTGCTTTCGGTGTACAAAGGAGGCGGATTGGCGGATGATCCTACACAATCAGAGTCAATGTAGATGTTGGTAGAAATCATCACGCATCACGCAACACGCAAGCGGAGCTGTCAAAGATGGCTAGACCGGCAGGTGTTGCTGATGTCTATAGGCGGCAGTGACCACTTTCCATTAGGTGACCCGCTTGTATGCCGTATAACATAAAATAATAGTAGTTTGTGAAACTGGCATATAAAAGGGGATATTAAAACATGAGTGTCTGTTTATCATACGAGGCGTAGCCGAGTATGATAATAGTGCACCACGAGTGTTTTAATACCTAATTATGTGCAGTTGCATACACTACTTTATCTACACTCATATTTTCATGTTAAAATTTCGTACCTATAATTTTCTAAACTTTGCTGGAAGTAAGCTGCGAGTCTGTTTTGTTGTATCTTCTCTTCGAGGATATCACGCGGCTGAATAATCACTTCACTACTTTCACATTTATCTATTTATTTGCTTCAATTTAGCGGGAAAATAATTACAGACAAATATAAACAGGAAAATTTAAATTTTAAATTTGTTAAAGACATTTAGGTATTCAGCCTACATTTCGCCGTGTCCAGGCGGCCGACAAAAATTAAAAATATATAAGTGTTGCATAATGATTAAAAAGTTATTTTATCTACACTCATAGTGTAATGTTCCAATTTCATATTCGAAAACAGTTGTTTAAGGGTACACTTTTTTCATGCCGGTCTATAAAATGAAAAATAAATACTTTTCGAAACAGCATTTCCCATACTAATTCCATTACAGCTGTAACGTTATAGTAGTTTATGCGACTTACATGTTTTAATACCTAATTATATGCAGTTGCATACACTACTTTATCTACACTCGTATTTTTATGTTAAAATATCGTACCTATAATTTTGTCAACTTTGCTGGAAATAAGCTGCGAGTCAGTTCTGTTGTATCTACGCATCGAGGATATCAAGCGGCGGGAAATTCACTTTACTACATTCACATTTATCTATTTATTTGCTTAAAATAAGAAAAATAATTCATAAACACAAATTACAACTATTACAAAAAATATTTTGTTTAGCGGGAAAATAATTACACAGATTATAAACAGGAAAATATAAATTTTGAATTTGAATTTGTTAAAGACATCTAGGTATTCAGCCTACATTTCGCCGTGTCCCGGCGCCCGACAAAAAATAAAAAATAAAAGTGTTGCATAATGATTAAAAAGTTATTTTACGATACAGCTGTAATGAAAATAGTATGGGAAATGCTGTATCGAAAAGTAATTTATTAAAATTTTATAGACTGGCGTGAAAAAAGTGTATCCTTAAACGACTGTTTTCGAATATGTAATTGGAACATTACGCTATGAGTGTAGATAATAGTAGTTTATGCAACTGTCATATAAAAGAGGGTATTAAAACATGAGTGTTTGTTTTGACACGAGTGTTTTAATACCTAATTATATGCAGTTGCATACACTACTTTATCTACACTCATATTTTCATGCTATGAGTGTAGATAAACTACTTTTATTATCTATCTAAAACCGTATTTGCCGCCGCCGTCACTGGCGCTACCTTCGAGCTATAGCCTAACTAAATAATTAAGATGAATATTCCGCCCGAATATTCTTACCTGATCTGCCAAATCCCGGATCATGGTCAAGGCGGACCCTGGGCCTTCGTGCGCGGGAGCACAACCGGGACATTTACGCCAAGATGATTATTTTTTATTTTTTTTATTCCGCCCCGTAGCCCGAAGCCCTATCCCGCTGCAGCACCCCGATGTCCCCGGGGGCGGGCGGGGCGGGCGGGGCGCTGGGGCCGTGGGCGGGCCCGCTGGGGCCGGGGCCGCGCCGGACCTCGCTCGTCGGGCAGGACCTGCTGCCATTCTTTGAGCTGGATGTCTGCACCGCTAGCAGGCAGGAGCACGTCATTGCTGCGGTTAGTGGTACACACCTGTAAGGGTGCGAGGGTGCTTATATACGGTGCTTGTAGCTTCCGCATGTTCAGGGGGCTATTGGCTCAATGGACGTAATAATCTTGTACTACTCTAATTTGGTAGACGCTGTAGCCAGTGGCCAACGTAGTGTAGAATTATTTAATGCCAAATTCAGTTGCCAACTGAGTTAGACAATAGCTCCACAGGCGCTTGTGCAGGTTGTATGATCCGTGGAATAGTGGTGAGCGGGTCCAGCTAAATACATATGCCGGCGCCTTTACTTGCTCCAACTACTTGTGCCGTGTGTACGACCACCCTCACTCTAATTCCTACTCTACCTTCTTTACAGTACCCGGTAGGAAAGATTACACTTAGACTTTTAGTAATTTTAGTGCGTTCTGTCTGTTCTGTCACTCGTACACGCCGGACGTGTTTCTAGACCAGCGGGGCTATTGGCTAACTCAGTTGACAACTGTATTTGACACTAGATAATTCTACACCACGTCATCTACGTTGAAAACTGGCAATAGCGTCTACCAAATTAGTACCAAATTAGAGTAGTGTCAGATTTTTTTATGTCAAATTCAGTTGTCCACTGAGATAGCCGATAGGCCCTCTGGACGTGATGCTGAAAAGAAAACTGAAGTAGAGATATCTTGCATGGTAAAGGCGCCAAAATGGGAATCTAGTTTCTAGAAATTTAATTGCCATTACAAACATTTGTTTCGCGAAAACAGCTACTGAAATTCTTGTGGCGAATTAGCGATGATGTGACGCGACTACAATGCAACTTGACCGATCAGATCTGACTCTTGGTATTGACCCGGACCTAGGCACTAGATCCTGGTCCTGGTCTTTGTCCTGGTTCTTGGACCTGGCCACCGGACCGGAGCGGACGCGGACTCCCCTATCGCATCGCCCAACACAAATCAACTGATCACACCACATCTTTAACCCCTCTCTAACACCACTAACAACTAACAGAACCTGCGCGAAGTGAGCGTCCACCTGATGCGGGAGAGCGCAGCGGCCGCCGGGGCCGGGGTCGGTGGGGGGTCTCGGGGGGCCAGCGGGGGGGTCGGGGGGGCCCTGGAGGGGGTCCACGCGGTGGCCACGCGGTGCGCCGCGGCCCAACTCGACGCGTCGCGGGCTCTCTGCCGCGCCGTGTGCCGCAGCGCCGCCGCCGCCCCGCAACACAACCAGCAAAGAGGATTCAGCTTCATGTAATGTTCGGGAACTGGCTGGTTTTGAGTGTTTTCTTTCTTTTTTTGGGTGTTCGTTTTCGTTTGTGAGTTTGACGTTCAGGGGGCTTAGCATTGGCTCTTGTAGCGAGACCCACACTGCCATGTTTAGAACGAGACAGCGCTATACGTGTCACATAAGCTTGTCTCGTTCTAAGCAGATCTGGGGGTCTAAAAAGGCCACTTTGGATGAAACGTCAAAAATATGATTCAAATGGTGAATTCTAGCAGAACATAAGCAGTTTCTCTAAATTTCGTAAAATGGCCGCTTATTCTATATGAATCATATTCAATTCATTTCATTAAGCGAATCATATTTGGCTCCGATATTGCCACATCAAAAAATGTAGTGACGAGCTCTATCGTAATTTCCGGTTTTTTGTACCGAAAAGATTTTTCGTTTACTAACGCGGGATAAAAAATATTTACTTGTTACAATAAATACATTGATCGCTTTTTTATGAAATGTAATCAAAAATAAAAGTGAAATCCGCATTGAAATGCAAAAAAAGTAAATTCCTGCGGGACACCATCGTAAGTGAGTATACCATCAGTATATTGCGTCTGGCAACACTATGTAATGAATGTCACACAAAAAATATAACGCGCGAAATGTTCAAAACATTATCATTTTTTCGTGTTATTAATTTTTTGTGAAAATGGAAAGACGCGCCTGTAGGATATCAGCATCCCAATGGGATATTATGTTGGATTTTCTGGAGCAAAATCCAAGCTTGGTACGTGGGTATAATAACAGTTCAAGAGGAAGGGAGCAATCCCGACGTCTATGGAGGCATCTCGCCAATTTGCTAAATGCCGAGGGTTCAGGCGCCAGCAAGGAGCCAAAAGAATGGTCAACTGTAAGTAATGGTATTTACTATTTAGTTACAACAGCAAACATTAATTTTTTTGCAGTTTGTTCGTATATTGTTCGTAATTACACTATTATAGTTATATTCAACAATAGCATTATTAATAGGATAAGTAAATAATACTTTTAAATAGCTACAGTTTATTTTAACTAGTTATAAGCAATAAGTATTTCCTTTGCATATTGCAGTACTTCAATAATTACAAGTCGAAGTTGAAGAAGACAGTCTCTGACCTCAACCAGGATATGACCGCCACAGGTGGAGGACCACCCTTGGCCGAATCTCTGTCTGATACAGAATTAAGAGTTATGTCATTATTGGGGCAGGGATTTGGCCAAGGCTTACCAAGCGTAAGAATAGATCCATTTTCGACTGTGGTAAGTAATAACAATATTATACTATTTTTGTAGTGATTTTTTAATTTTTTAATTTTATCCACAAAATAAATATTATTATGTTCTTTGTTTAAGGAACCCAGTGAGCCATGTCCAGCTCTTAATGTGGCAGTAATCCGGAGGGTAGACACTGCTACATCTGCGGTAATAGTTATAATTGATTACATTACTTATTGTTTTTCAGTTTCTGCCTCAGTTTTAAAGTAGTTTTTTTTAAATATTATACAATACGAGTATTTGACAGCCATCTCACCTGTCGGTAAGTCACGATGTGGCCGAAGATGGAGCAAGTTTTTTAGGGATCATAGCAACCCGCCCCATTCGCAACTCGTCCCTTGAGAGTTATAGTCCATTTTCACGTTGGATTTGGCAGGATTTCGCTACAAATGGGACGTGCTGTTAATGGGACAAGATGTGGACTATAACTCTCAGGTGTCCGCGAATGGGACGGGCTGCGAACGGGATGAGCGACTATGAACCCGTTTAATGGTCATAATCTTGGCCTTAATGTCCTGGTTGTACCCGTGCGCGCGATCCAGCATTTGGCGATCAGGTAATTACAGTGCGGCGTGGACAAAGCGGCTGCCATCTGACCCCCGTGACCCTGCTACCAGGAGAAACTGCCCAGATTGGATCATGGTTACATTCAGCCGCCTAAATGTGCCGATTTCATTACAATGTTTTCCCTCACCATTTAATAGTGTTCTATTATAGTTAATAGTACCCACAAGATGAAAATGTTAATTTTGTTTAGATATCAATGGACCATGATTATGCTGGTGAGGGGCCCAGCGTGTCTCTTACAGTGGAGTCGTTGCAGACTGAAGAAATAGACGTGTACAATGGCTTTCCTTATTTAAATTTTAATATTAAGTAAATCTGATTACATTTTTACTACAATCTTAATCTTGGTTTGTTTAGGGAAGCTGTCTTTCCGGCAAATGATGTGGGCATAGGCAGTGGTTCTGTCCACAGAGCCGCTGAAGTGCAACCGCCACAGGCCCATGTTCCGCCTCTTCCTCGCCAAAGACGCCACACTCGATATCGCAGTAAGTTCAAAAGCAATAACTGTTTCATAAATGTTGCTCATGCATAGGTGATCAACGTGAGCAAACAAAACTTTATTGTTTTAGCACGACCCATGGCACCACTAGACGAGGCTCGAAGAATTTTGGAACAAGTGGAGATGGCACGAGCGAATGCAGATACGGCAAATGCTCGTGCAAATGAACTCATTGGCCATAACTTGGGCCGCATCGCTACCGCGATGGAAACTTACGTTGCTCTCTTACAGGAGGTGAATATAATTTTAAATTAAACAATTTCATAAAGGTACAGTTATTCCTATTCCTATATTATAAAATAAAAATAAATGCGGAAGTCTGTCTGGATTTCATTCCTAAACAACAGAACCAATTTTGATAGATTTTTTTATGAGGATAGTTTGCTCCTTCTAACTGAGCTTCGGTGGCCGAGCGGGTAGGGTATCCGAAGCCTAAGCGAGAGTTACCGGGTTCGAATCCAGCTGCGGCCATGTACCAACAGCTTTCTTCTATGTACATTCATTGAATACTAACCGATGCTCTTATGGTGAGGGAAAACATCGTGATGAAACCTGCACATTCAGGTGACTGAATGTGTAACCATGATCCAATCTAGTCAGTTTCCTCTAGTAGCAGGGTCATGGAGGCCAGATGGTAGTCGCTCCATTGTAATAATTGCCTGATCTGCCAAATCCTGGATCATGGTCAAGGTGGACCCAGGGGCCCTCGTGCACTAGAGCACAACCACGGCATTAACGCCAAGATGATGATGATACCCGCTCACCGGGGAAGCGAGCAGGTTATGCGGGACTACCGGGCCAAAGTGGCCAGACTACCCGCTAAAACCCCAAGGAATCCTTCTCGCCACTTGTTGACGGAGCCACGGTACCTGCGCGAAAGGACTGCACGCATTACCCCGATGACTCCATCAGCGGGCCTCGCTCGATACTTGGGAAGTAAGCTTTAGACCCACTCCCACAACAGCTCACTATGGGACGCGCCGGGATACAGCGACACGTCAACCATCTCGGGATCTGTTATCAAGCGGCAGGTGGTCCCCGCACCCGCCGCTCTAGTTCCCGTTAGAAAGGAAGGCGGCGCGCATATACGCGCCTCCTGCGTCCTACCCTCCGGCGGCGGATAGCAAGTGACAAGACGTCGTCCTCTCTCGCCCGCTCTGCCGCCTCCTTCTGCGAGATTACTACCTCGCAGAAGGTTGTCATAGCCTTCCATGACCTCTCGCTCTCGATCATACATTTGACCACGGCCGGAAGCGAGAGGTCTGTCCCCACAACCGTAATCAGTGCCTCACGCGGCTCCGCCCATGCTGGACACTCTGCCAGCGTATGCTGTGTCGTGTCGTCTGCGCATCCGCACTCATGGCAGGCCGGCGTCGCTTTCCTCCGAGCTGTATTGCACAGGTACCTCCCGAAGCAACCATGCCCAGAGAGGACCTGCACAAGCCGGAAGGTAAGTGAGCCCCTCCTACGCTCTGTCCACTCTTTTAGTACGGGGCGAATCGCCGTAATTGTGCGAACCCCTGGGCTCGGCTGTTCGAGCCGCTGACGCCATTCTATCAGTATTCCCTCCCGGGCACTTCGCCACCACTACCTTGATTCTCCCTAGTGTTGGAATATTATAGGTACCTAAATAAATTATTAACTATGTACTGTTTTCATTTTCAGCAGCACAGAGATGGTCCCCAGTAGGTCTACACTGCAGGATGACTAATTTTTTTTTGTTGTAAATATTATAATAAATACCTATGTTTCTTTCGCTATTAGTATTATTTTGATAAAGAAGGTACATCATGCATGATATCCATATTATTTGTTGATAAAATGCAGCGATTATGCCTTTAGTATCTGATAGTAACATAGATGGTATGAAGGACTGGATTTGGTGTCCCATGTGATTGGAAGGTTTAAGAGATGGATTATAGATTGTATATTTCAATCTTTACATAGACAGCTACTTTAAATGTTTGAAAGAGATGGAATTATTAAGAATGGATGACTTGCCGGTCAAGTGTTTCCTTTACGCTGATAATTAAGTCCTACTTGCATCGTCATGGAGGAAGGTACAGGACAGTTCAATTTGGTGAACGAGGCGTTTGCAGAGAAGCATATGAAAATTATAAGTAAATGAGACGAAAGTGATGGTGATGGAAAGAAAAGCGAATGCAGCGGTGCAGTATAATGATGAGAGATAACGAATGGAGCAAGTTAAAATTTTGACAATTATGATAACAAGCATGTATGAGGTGTGTCAGGATCGTAGCTTGTAACACTTGATAGTCTCGAGTTACTGCTACAATTTAGATAGATATGGGCGTGTGTATGTGTGTGGGAACGCCGGTGACCTAGTGGTTAAGGTCTTTGCTGAGTTATATATGTACATTGGTTGAATACTAACCGATGCTCTTACAGCGAGGGAAACATCGTGGGGAAACCTGCTACCATGATCCAATCTGGTCAGGTTCCCTGGTAGCTGGGTCACGGTGGTCAGATTGTAGTCGCCCCACTGTAATTGCCTGATCTGCCAAATCCTGGATCATGATCAAGGCAGACCCCAGGCTCTCGTGCGCGCGGGCGCAACCGGGACATTAATGGCATGATAAAATGGGACCATTATGGTATTATACTAAAAAAAAAATATATGCAATAAAAAGTATCAATAATATATGTTTGGATGTATGTTTGTGAAACTAATGAAAGGATTTGCATGAGATTTGGTACACATATATATTATACGTATTCTAAAATACCCAACTCACAGGATACGATACTGTTAACAGGCATAAACGAAATTTATGCATCCCTTAAAGCGCAGCCATGAGGATGAAATTCGTGTGTAGGAGAGGTATCTATGGCACAAATCTTGGGTAAATGAATCACAAATCATGTTCAGCGATAGGTATGGATGTATCCATATAAAAATATAATATTTCAAACTATTTTTATTATCGTGCTGACCACAACCTCTCAATCAGAGCATTTCTTACTGCTTGCGCAGCAGCCAAACGATTGCCAGCCGGTACATGAATCTGCATATTATCCTGAAACATAAATATGTCTATGTTATAAATACATACTTTAAATCCACAAAGTCTAGGTGTTATTTGTATGTATATACAAGTACCTGCATAGCTGATTCATAGATTTCCTCTTCCGGAGTCAGCTGAGAGATAGGTAGACCTGCCTTATTGGCTACATTGTGCAGAACTGCACACGCATTAGTAATGTAGCCGGCCAAGTTGGGATGATAGTGGAGTTTCCTGTCCACTAAAAGGCACCGCCATCGTGATTTTAATACTCCAATGCACCTCTCTACGCAATTTCTCACTCTAGCATGTAAGTCGGTGTAGTGCCGTTCTGGGGTATTGGGCTCCGTGTTTAGTATAGGCGTCAGCAGACTGGCACGCAGCGGATACCCTGAGTCTCCTGAAACGAATGTAAAATAATGTTTATTTTGTGCAGTAAATAACTAGTTTCCCGATTGTCCATAATTACCAAGATATCTATACTCACCAAATAGCCATACTGTTTCATGGTCACACAGACTTTCTAGGCGACGGCTAATAGGATGGTCGTTCCATACAAAAGAGTCGTGGTTTGCACCACCTTGGCTGGCGTCAATGCTCGTAATATACAAATCAGAGTCACAGATCTAAAAGCAAAAATTATACCTATAAGTAAGTCTGTTCCGTTTAATTTGTTTATATGCTTGGTACGTACTTAAATCCAATGGGTGGTAAATAATGCAAAGGATTTTAATATGTAATAGGATTCGAAGTCCCGACGTCCTATACGAGAGTCAAACTCTTCCACACTGCGATGGCAACGCTCCTTGGATCCTCCGTGGGACCTCTTTCTTGAAAACGACTGTATCCTTACCATTCCTGGCGATTAGGAAACCAACGCATGCGAACCCCTTCAATATTACCCTCGATATCCCTCACGCTTAGGCTGCCACGGATGGCGTGATGGTCTAAAAATAATAAAATTATTTCACTCACTATTTGAGTATTCAAAGAGTGGTAACGCTTCCGATTAAAATATCTTTCTTCGCGCTCTGCTGGCCTGACGATAGCAATATGTGAGCCGTCGATACAGCCAATTACGCCTGGCATTTGAAACTTTTCATAGAACCTAAAACATAATAAATAGGAAAAGTATGAAACGGTAGTCATCTTGGCGTCAATATCCCGATTGTGCTCTCGGGCCCTAAGGGGCTTGAGGTCCGCTGGGACCATGGTCCAATATTTGGTTGATCAGGTTATTACAGTTGATCGACTGCCCATTGATAACCCTACCCTGTTAATAGGGGAACCTGACCTTAATGTGGTAGGGTTCAACACTGTAAAATAATGTTAATGATCCCGTATTAAAGATTTGATACCTATGTATATACATAACACACAATGTCCCATTTTGTCCGCTTTCAGTATGAGAGATACAGTCAATAGTCACTGATTGTACATTTTACACTTCATCATAATCATCTTGGCGTTAATGTCCCGGTTGTGCTCTCACGCACGAGGGCCCGGGGCCCGCCTTGACCATGATCCAGGATTTGGCAGGATTGTACATTTGAAAGAAAGAAAGAAAGAAAGAAAGAAAATACATTTATTACACATAGCACACCACGACACAATAACAGTTACAATTACATACAAAGGACACATTAACATTTAAAATATCTTAATTAAGACAATATGTAGTCTCCCATGACACTGTCGGTGCCGCAGCGGCTAGCGCAAATGGTACCCACTCAGCATGTGCTGTGAGGCGCAAGAAACGACTCACAGCGCTGGTATTCTGTGGGCCCATTGTTTGGGTACGTCACGGGCGTTATACTACCTAGATAACAATAAATAAATACATAAAAATAAATAAAAAATATGTAGGTATAGTTGATTAAACAGCACGGCACATCTGCTGGTCATTGCGCAATCCACCCGTTCCTGCGGCCTCGCTATGCCATGGTGCTGGCGGCGGGGCAGGCTGGGAGGGGACGCCGTCTCGCCCCGCACCCCGCCCAGCCTACCCAGCCACCACCCGCTGCCTAGACGCAACTAGATCCCACCCAGCCCAGCCAGTCTCCGCCTACTCGCCGGCGCATACGCATCTATCCGGATATGACATAGGCACAACTCACGTGGTTACGGAAAGCCGGGTCGGGTCGCGACAAATAAAGCAACAATAAATCAACTATAGTGCTACACGCAGTGAACCTAATGTTTTGGTTATGGTGCCAGTGCTTATTACCCAAATTTTAACCCAATCCGAGTACCAATAACGAGTGAAATGTGCCATTTTACACTTACCTATGCTTAATTACATTCCTTTCTTCTCTAGAGTCTGGAAAATGGATGTATTTGCTCCGGAAATAATCGCTATTTAAAGCGAGAGTCACGGCTCGTATGCAGTTAGACACGCTAACCTGGGGCCGTATTCACAATGGCTCGGAAACCGGATTCGGATTCGGAATCGACAAATTTGTCGATCGACTCGGAAAACCGTATTCTAAAGCATCGGTCTCGAATCCGAATGACAAATTTGACAGTTCAAATCGGAAGCCTCTGTCGAATTTTCGGAAGCTTACACGAATGCTATTTAGCTCATGGAAAGGTTTTGTGAATTGTGTGTGATAAGTTTTTATTGGAAAATGCAGTTTGTACTGGCGATACAACAGCGTAATAGAATAAGGCGGAGCAGAGAGCCGATACAATGCGATTAAATCGGCAAATAAGGGATTTTTCGAACTCTTTTAACATGCCCAAGTTTTGTAGGGTTTATCGCTTGCAGCGTCTGGGCAATTCAGTCGACCCGTTGCTAGTGCGGGATAGGCTCGCATGAATTTTAATATCGCCACTCGTTGGCTTTGTGATGTACGTAATGTCTGGAATCGAAAGAAAACAGGCAGTTTAATTAGCTATTTATCCAAAATTAAAACACCATGTTTGTACTTGATTCAAGTGAATAGGTACTATAAATATTTAGCCAGGTACTTACTGTTGACATGGTTTGGTCGATTAGATTATATACGAAAGGTTAACAATTATTTTTGACTAATCTAAATCACTCGAAGAAAAACACAAAAACTTTCTGAAAAACTTTTGTTCGACAACATTCATGAGTGTTTATAAAGATAGAAAGAATTTAACGTTCAATTGATCACTTATTATATTTCACTTCAAAGAAAAAAAAATCTACTTATAAACAATCAAATATTATATAAAAATTAATATATAGTACGAAATATAAGTTATTAATAGCATTTTTTACAAATTTATGTTATCAATTGCCAATAATCCATTTATCAATCAACAAAAGTGTCTTCGTAAACGATCTTCTGTTTCTTGGCAGAATCATAGACATTTCCAAAATGGTAGAGTTTCCGTGGCCGAGTCGATCGGGATATGGCAATGCTACACACACGATATTTATCGCGATACGGAACGTGGATTTATGTTTTTCGTGATCCTGCGTGCATCACGATAAATATCGTGCGTGTAGTATCTAGCCGTATTCACAATCATTCGAAACCGCTGCCGAACGATTCGGCCCGAAATTCGTGAGCGGCGAATCCGTGTCGATCGATTCGAAAACTCTTATTCAGAATCCCGATCGATTCGGCCTCGGAAACTCTACCTTTTCGGAAATGTCTATGATTCTCCCGAGCGTTTACAAAGACACTTTTGTTGATAGATAAATGGATTATTGGCGATTGATAACACGAATTTGTAATAAATGCTATTAATAAGTTATATTTCGTGCTGGATACTAATTTTTAAATAATATTTGATTGTTTATAAGTAGAATATACTTTTTCTTTGAAGTTAATTTGCAAAAATATGAAATATGAAAGTTAAATTTTTCTGTCGTTATGAACACTCACAATATTGTCAAACTAATTATTCACTTGAATCAAGTACAAACTCGGTGATTCAATTTTGAATAAATAGCTAATTAAATTGCCTGTTTTCTTGCGATTCCAGCCATCACGTACATCATACGGCCAACGAGTGGCGATGTTAGAATACATGCGAGCCCATCCCGCACTCGCAACGGGTCGACTGTATTGCCCAGACGCTACAAGGGAAAAGAAAAATTGTTAGCGGACCTCGCCGTGAAATTGAATGCTATCGGCGATTAACCTAAAACTGCAGACAAATGGATAAGGTCAAAGAAGAAGTATATATTGATTAATTTTTAGTATAACATAGGTACATATTTATTAAATTGGTATTTATTTTCAGACTTGACAGGACTAGAAGTCAGATATAAAAAAATAAAGCCCGTTTAATTCGGGTATTTAAATCTGGCAATCGTAGTGGACCTTCTCTGGTGGGCATGATCCAGTGCTTAATGCCCTTCAACGCCAAACTGAAGCAGTCGAAGTGCAAGCTGCAGCGGTGAATAAAGTGTCAAAAGGCATAGTTAGACAGGCCGTTGCGATGGAAAATCTTGTAGAGTCTAATACTGCCATAGTAAATTTAACTAAGTGATTACCTAAATTTGATTACCTACCACTTCTTAATTTCAACTTTATTATTTTATTTATTATAGTTTAACGTGATCATTTAAATTTTACTGAGTCTGATTTAAATTAGTAACTGAATTGTGAATTTAAAGTTATAATTAACAAAATAGGTAGATTATTAAATAAATTTCATTATTGAGATATGCTTTATATGATATGATATGAGTTTGTATCACTTACCAAGTAACACTTTGAAAATACAAAAAGCATTAAGGCAGCATTTTTTCTGTGATTTAAATTGGTAACTGGATTGTGATTTTGAATGTACCTATAATTTGGTTATTAGTAAACATGATCACTACTCATTTAATTTTTGCTGTGATTTAACTGAGTCCGATTTAAATTAGTAACTGAATTGTGATTTTAAAAGTATAATTAGTAAAGTATTTTGTACAACTGTATATATTTTTATTAATATACCTATATCAGAAAGGGCTTATAAGAAAGTTACCCAAAGGGCAATGGAAAGAGCTAGGCTCGGAGTTTCTTTGCGCGATCGAATCAGAAATAAGGAGATCCGCAAGCGAACCAAGGTCTCCGACATAGGTCTAAGGATTGCCAGAATGAAGTGGCAGTGGGCAAGGCACATAGCTCGAAGAACAGATGGCTGATGGGGCAGTAAAGTTCTCGAGTGGCGACCATGGGTAGGCCTCCTACAAGGTGGACCGACGACCTGGTAAGGATCGCAGGTACCAGCTGGATGCGGAAAACACAGGCCCGGCCTTTGTGGGGATCTCTGGGGGAGGCCTACGCCCAGCAGTGGGCGTCTTCTGACTGGTATGATGATGATGATGAGAAAGGGTGTAACAAGCCCACAAAAGGAATGTTCTACTCATTGAATTAAACTCTCTATACAAATGTGATCAGCTGATCGGTACTTTTGTAAGTAAAAACTAACAGTTTTAATTTCTAAGAAGAGTTGTTATAATTAGAGAAAGAGAATAAACGAATTTTATAAATATTAATTTAATTTGTAACCTAATTTAAACTAAACAGAAATAAAAGAAAATATATAAAAAATTTACATACAGTGCATATAGGATAAATAGAAAGAAACACATTTCCATGTTTACAAAACCAAGAAGACAGGCTTGTGGTTTGCCCGATGGTAAGCAATTACCGCAACCTATGGACGTTTGCAATTCCAGTGGTAAAATTCCATTTAACCACATTCTTGAAGAACTCCATGTTTCTTTGTGACCACGATGTGAGGATGAACTATGTCGGTGGCGAGCGTGCGTTGATAGAAAGTAGCTGCAGGCATCAAGTCAAAGATTTCTTCAGAACAAACACCACAAGTTTCACAGCACGTTATTTAATAAAGTCACAGGGGCCAAGGTGATATGCTGGTGTTTTTGCAACCAGGTAATTATAGAGAGTCACTAAACCATAGTTAATGGCAGAGCCTCTGTACTAACTGCCTTCTCACCCTCAGTGCCTTTGTATATATATCACTCTCTTGAAATTCAGTGGCGGATGCAAATGAAACACTATCCTCAGTTTCCATTTCGTCTGGGGGGTTTATGCGCACATAGACACTGAAAATAATACAGAAATTTCCAATAATTTTGTATTGTTGTTATTGTAAAAAAAATTAGGTTATTTTTTAGTATTTAGCACAATTTTTGTCATACTTACTTTCAATTCCACCGGAATCGCACAAGCATATGAAGTCCTAAGATAAATAGGGCTTTATGTCTTCTATAATGTGGATCGCAGTCTCCGCAGAGAAGCGATAAACCCTACTAAAGTTGGGCATGTTAAATGGGTTCGACAAATCCCTTATTTGTCTACGATGTTGTATCGGCAGTACAAACTGCATTTTCCAAGAGAAACTTAATAATACACAATTCATAATAACTTTCCGAGAGCTAAATAGCATTCGTGTAATCTTTCGAAAATTCGACAGAAGTTTCCGATTTGAACTGTCAAATTTGTCATTCGGATTCGAGACCGATGCTTTAGAATACGGTTTTCCGAGTCGATCGACAAATTTGTCGATTCCGTATCCGAATCTGGTTTCCGAGCCATTGTAAATACGGCCCCGAATTAGAGTTTTCGAATCGATCGACACGGATTCGCCGCTCACGAATTTCGGGCCGAATCGTTCGGCAACGGTTTCGAATGATTGTGAATACGGCTGCAGGTGCATTCTATGGTCTGCACTCGCGCCTACAAACCTCTGGTAGGACCCTGACGCATAAAAATGTAATGCACATAAAACCTAAAACATTTTATTATGAAAATACGAAGTTTATAGGCATCTAATAGTTATCGAAAAGTAATGTCATGTAGATATAGGCACTTATGTAAGATATTTTTGTTTAACTTACTTTACATACAGTTGTTATGCCACCCTTCCTCGGTAAATAGGGCTCCAACTCTCGTATGAGGTCTAGAGTCAGGCTCTTGTTTAGCCTATAGACGGCTGTGAAATCTCTATCCGGCATTTCGAAGGCTGTTTCTAAGTCTCGAATTCGGGCACTGCGTCTTCTGTATATAAGGGCTTCTTCAAGACGCGCGTGCTCTAAAAGGTTCTCATACAAACCTAAGTCTGCCATAGTGATAATTGTTTAATACTAATTAGGAAGTTTAACGTATTACACTTTTTGTAAAAAGAAATTAACCACAACCACAACTATACACACAAATAAATTAGTAAGTAATTTACAATCAAAATATTGAAAAAGTAATTTAAAATTTCCAGCTAGCCGACGCGCACTCGCCGCAACGTAACCGAAGTTTCCCGCGCTTTTAAAAGAAAAACAGTCCCGCTGCTACGCTACTGAAGATTCCCGCATATTTTTAGTATTGTTCATAAATACTAATATTTTACAATAAATGCTCTTAAACCACGACATCAATCAAAATGAAAATTGTAACTGTGTGAAAAATTTTATACTTAAGTAAAACTGAAATATGAAACAAAGATGTTGCTCATTCAGTAACTTCTAAGAATTCTCCTATTTGACATATTAGCAATTCATAATAAGTGGACCATTTTACGAATTGCCGTACAAAACTGTCAAATAGGATGAATTGCAATATGAATAATAAAATGAATCATTTGGCGTTTCATTGGTCAAGTGGCCATTTTGCGATTTGAGAAATGAAAAATATTATGATCATATTATGAAACACCCAATGTGGCCTTTTTAGACCCCCTGTTTAGGTCCTGCTATAAGAGCTCATGGTAAGCCTACAGCTCTTTTTTTTTTAATGTAGACGGCGTGTAACGGTGTTTCTTTTTTCGCTACTGTGTATGTGTCAGTCAATGTTGCCAGTGTTGTTTCATTTGGTTTCGAATTTTTGTATTTTTTTGCTCTTTTATTGTTTTGAAGGTGTCAATTTCGTTTGATTTTGCTTTCAAGTAACATTGGGAGATTGGTTTGGTTTCATTTTGGATGGTTGTTTTGTGTGGTTTTATGTTATTTTATTACTTTTCGGGGCTGTCGGGTTTCATTTTACAACTTTTAGTTTTACAATATTTTGATGTGTTTATTATTCGTGAGTACCATGCCAAATCATCAGTTTTCCCTTAAAATAAGCCTTTTATTTCTAACGAAGTAATAGACACTTGGGCTTACTGATGGTTCTGTTTTGCTACTCCCTTAAATATTATTATTACTGATATTAATGGGTATCTGATGTTACTTAATAACGGCTACTTTTCAACATTTGGATCAAGGTATAACCTCGGGAAAAGAAGACAAATGTCTCGATCAGAGCGTGGCCGAGCGGTTAGAGTATCCGACCCGTAAGCCAGAGGTCCCGGGTTCGAATCCCGCTCCGGCCATGTACCAATGACTGTTGTCTGAGTTATGTACATTAGTTGAATACTAACCAATGCTCTTACGGTGAGGGAAAACATCGTGATGAAACCTGCATATTCAGGCGACTGGATGTGTAACCATGATCCAATCTGGTCAGGTTCCCCTGGTCGCAGGGTCATGGAGGTCAGATGGCAGTCGCTCCAATGTAATAACCTGTAGCCGTATTCACAATGGCTCGGAAATCGGATTCGGATACGGAATCGACAAAGGACCCCGCAAAAGTTCTAAGGAAAAAATGGTTTCAGTTAATTTTGATGAAATTTTCATATGTTATAGAGAGTAGAGTTTCCGTGGAATATATCGGGATTCTGAATAACAGTTTTCGAATCGATCGACACGGATTCGCAGCTCACGAATTTCGTGTCGAAACGTTCGGAAACGGTTTCGAATCATTGTGAATACGGCTACTGACCTGTCAAATCCTGGATCATGGTTACGGCGGACCCCGGGCCCTCTGACGGACGCTCTGTCATATTCTTTTATACCTTTTATTTTTCTTTTTCATTCTTTGGTACGCATCGTATTGGTTCGTTCAGACTCTCTTACGATTCCTATCACATACACATTTGTCCTCCATGCCACAATTAACTTTGGGGTGAACAAGCAGATTAGTGAATAAATATTTATTCTGTTTATTTAAACATTTATTGTGCAGAATTAAAGTTACTTACAATAATATGAACAAATATGCGAACAAAGTTAAAGACAAAATCTAACGACACGATACAGGTGTTTGACGTGTGTAACTGTCTTCTGTAGCTCCCGAACGGATAGACCGATTTCGATGCGATTCTATTTAAAAAACATTTACATTGAATTGGTTCTTAGCTCCCACTAAAATTGGTCTAGTCGTTCAGAAAATATATTTTCGTTTTTATACTCCACGTCGTAGTTATTCCGACGTCCGACATTACATTTTGTTTGTGAACGTACCCCTTGACCGTTCCAGCGATGACATGGACCCGGCCCACGCCTTAGTGCTATTCCACCTCCTGGAACAGTACTACTTGGCCACTGACGCCATCGCGTTCCCGGTGCCTCAAGGCTTCAGCTCTTTCTTCACCTACCTTGGCTACCGGACACTGCCCTTCGCTACGTTCATGCTCTACGTGCACAGGAACGTGTTCGAGCTACAGATCGATGTGATGAAGGCTATTATTGCTGGTAAGTGGATAAAACCTGGTATTTCTTAATTTTTATTATAATTTTTGTGAAAATAAAATGACAGAATTTATACTAATAATAATATAAAGAGGCATTTGATCGTTTTTTATCAACTGACGACGCGGCCGAAAGAAGCATATATGTCTAGCTCCATGAAAGTGTCCATATAATCATCATCACTTATAGCATGGATGAGACCACTGTCTAACACTTGGCAATTGGGTTGAAAATAGCAGTGTCTACATAACAAAAACGTAGCCTGTCTACGGAAATCCTCCGTTCCGAATGCATCGTGGTAGATAGCGAATTATCCCTCACAGATAAATACGACACCCACACGCTAGTCCGTCTCAAGCTCCGTCTCTCCAACTAGTACACAAAAACAGACTACACACTAGTCTAGAACATCCACTGTCCGGGTTGTAAAGTAAGTAAGTAAGTAAAGTAAAACGTTTATTCCACTCAGTCACGGCACAACATTTTATAATATTCCTAGAAAAAAAAGTAAAATAGGGACATAAATAGACGGAAAAATGATACTATAATCTCGTTACCTGTGCCATGTGGAATGGGACCATACTCAGCATAATAATATGCCACGACAGTCGCCGTGACGCTGGCTTTCATTGGGCCTCTATTAGATTTGATGGTATTGTAAACGTCCATAGGCGTGCGATGACTGCTTACTATCAGGCTGGCCGTAAGTTTGTTTGCCATCTTTATGCTATAGAAACAAATTTAAGAGAGGTAGGGCATAGCGGGGTATCCCGTTCGAATTGGAGCCGCCCGACTGGGGAAGTACCTCCACCTTACAGAATATCGCAGCTAAATAATACTCTTTTAAATAGTGTTGTGTTTGTGCCGGTGAGTAAGGTTTCCAGTGCTCCATGGGGTGGGGATTTGGGGAACCGTGGCTTTGGCAGTGGAGGGGCATTTGTCTTTTTGCTGCCAGAGCAACGTGTTATAGAGGTGGGCAACGCATTGGCGATACTCTTGGTGTTGCTAATGTCTATAGGCAGTGGTGACCACTTTCCAGCAGGCCCGCTTGCCTGTTTGCCTACAGTATGACATAAAAAAAAATTGCAACTAACTTGTGTCGTAGCAACTAACGAATACCCTCCTACCCCCCACAGACAAAGACGACACCCCCACCCTAGTCCGTCGCAAGCTGCGTCTTCTCCAACTAGTGGGCGAAGGCCGCGCGCGGCGGCTCGCGGCCGGCTGGCGGCATCCCGCCGCATTAGGCCTTAGGGCCAGAGACCATGCTGCTACCCTGCTGAGTGGACAGCCCCTGGGTACCAGGGAGCACAGCGCCAAGCCGAGAGGGGATGCGCATGGTGAGATATGGTAGCCAGAATCTCAGACCGAATGAGAAATGAAGACAAGAGTTCTGCGAACAACATACTTGATGCATGTAAGACTACGCGTTTCTGTGAACGTACACGGTCACATGTCTGCACATTGGCAACCAAACTACGCCTTGGCACACATGTTTGCGAAACCGGCCTCGTGTCAGTTTTGACAGCGCGCGCAGTTTTTATTTCTTATTTGGTCTGAGGCCAGAATATAGAAACTTAAGAGAATCAGGGAGAAAGAGCCCCGACTTTCAATTCGAATACATTTATTCAAGTTAGGTTTTTACAAACACTCATGAACGTCATACCTACATAGGTAACATTAAATAAAATACTGTAACGAGGGCACTGTTTCGAGGGCAAGACCTCGAAACAGTGCCATTCCAACCTATTTCAACAATGCCATTGACGTTTTCTATAATCCAAATTTGTTGGATGGTTGCCTTTCCACTGGCATTACATTTTTATTAGTCGCTTCAGCAGTATAGTACTATATTATTTTTGCTTCGACGAAATTCGTTTGCGTAGAAAAGCTCATCCTAATGCCGACTAAAACCGAATGTGAATATCAATGAAATACAGACCTAATAATAATAACCAAACGCTGCGATGCAGCCGACTCTGCAGAAATATAGGCAGGTCAAGACTTTATCAGTTTTGACAAAACTTTCCGTGTAACCAAAATATCGCCATGGCCCGACCATTGTTAACTGTTAGTAACTGCCAGAATAATAATTGCAATAGCGAACTACTACATTGCAAAGGAAAATCGACCTTGTTTCCAACCTTATGCGCTTATGCGATTTGGCTAAATTCGGAAGCAAAAAGCGTGAGAAAACATTTTTGTATAAATGCTTTTATGTTAAGCGTCGCTCCACTCTTCAAAAGGCGGGATACAAAAATGGAGCTTATTTTATAAGTAATAACGCTTTTTGCTTCTGAATTGAGCGAAAGGTAATAAACGCATTTGTATTTATTTATTTAATAGTTTATTGGACACAAAAATGGTAACAAAGATATGGCAAATATATACTTGACACAAAAGGCACTACTTATTTATAAAAATAAATTTCTTCCAGCAGGCCTACAGCAAAGAGAACGTGATGACTGGAAGTAGTTTAAGACGTGCACAATACATAAATATTTGTATGATAAAATAAGGTCGAGTTTCCATTAGCATAACTTATAACCTGATACTGTTATTGCAGGACTAGCAGCGCTACCGTCGGGCTCGCGGCTGTCTCCGCTGGACACGTTTCTGGACCTCCTCACGGCGAAGGCGAGCCTCAACGAGCTGGATTTCAACCTCATCATCGAAGCCACCCTCGCTTCCGTGCAAAGGGAGGGGACAGCATAACGGACCACTGCCGATCTAACCATTTTTTTAAACGAGCTAGACATAACACTCATTCCTAAGTCCTAGTGAGATTTGACATACAGGCGATTAAGGCCACAAGTTCCGATCCGCCTTTGCTCGATGCCGACTGCATGCGTTGACTACCTGTGGATACCGATCTTCTTCTTAACCTGTCAATGACAAACACTATAATGTACTGGCCCAAAACTTAGCCACATTGACAGCACTGTCGGATACCGATGAGCGCTGGCTTCCTGCTTATTGTACGCTTAGTCAACAGTCTCTTGTGTAGCTCCCTAGCAATTTCAATTCGTGTCTTTTTTTATATCGAGATAAGGGTGAATTCGCTATATTAAATTTTACATAATTTGCTTCGATGCACTCTGATTCTGCGCTAGTACGAATTGATCCTTATCTTGTGCAGACGGGGCGAATTTGCGGGGAGTGTGTCGCGCGTATTTTTCATTAGTGCGTTGCTTGTGGACGCAATGTATTGGTGCCCAGTAAGTCTGCAACGCGGCGAATTCGCCCCCTCTGGACAAGGTCTTATGTCCTGTATAATAGCGTGACTCATACGATACCTATAATTCTAACAACTTTGATCAAATGGTCTATCAGGTAATAAAAATGGTCGTGCGTCGTGGTTTAGAAAACAGTAAAGCTGCCGCGGCGATGTCAAAAACCCTACTAAACTTAATATTATCAATGCTAAAGTAACTTTCTGTGCTGCACTGATTTTGTTTAAATTCGGTATGGAGATAGTTTAGCACTGGAGAATGGACATACATAATAGAATTTTTTTGAATTATTCATAGTTTCAAGTCTTTTAGTCCAGTACTTAAGTAGCATTTATTTTGAGTTGTTTCTTGTAATCTGAAGTATGGATATCGTGGGTGGGACTACAATTAAATAAGGCAATGTGAACACTTTCACTGCGAGCCAAAATATCAAAGAGTCGGTGGTAACAACGCAACAGCGACTCTACAAATTAACTTAATTAACAACTATACTTTGCAAATATTGGACAAATAATGTAACTTATTACACCTTATAACAGCCCTTATCTTAAACCGTATCTGCTTTGCATATTGGTTTGTTCTTGACTAACATGACTTATAATTTTTTACGACCTTCAAATATTGTATTCTAAATATCGTTATAAAATCATAGACCCTACTCGCATGCCATACCTATAGGTATTAGGCGCCTAGGTAGGTAAGATAGTTATCAATCAAATCAAAATTTCTTTATTGATTAGGACATTAAATATCTCTTTCAATCGTCAAAAAAGAGGGGGGTAGGAAAGTAGGAAGGAAACACACAGTGACACGCTGACCGCCCTATGTCTCTAGATAAACGTATCCCTCGCCAACCACAACCGAACCGGGCTCCCGGTTAGCTATATTATATTATATACTCGTAGGTATGTCTAGTATAATTAAGAAAAACCACCTAAAACTACAGCAAGAGTAAGCCAGTCCACCAAGGCAGCACCCGTTCACGAGTATAACGCAGGGCCCAGCCATCGTCCAATTCAACCATATTTGAGGGAAAAGAGCGACCCGGCCCCCACGCCACCGCCAGACAGACTTTTAAGTGAGCGTGCATCACACATGCTGCATGTGATAGGTAGTTGCTCCCACCCTACTCTATCCTATCCCTACCCTATCGCTACCTTACCCCTACCCTATCCTACCATTGCCTTAACCCTACCCTACCACTACCTTACCCCTACCCTACCACTATCTTACCCCGACCCTACCACTATCTTACCCCTACCCCACCCTATACTACCTTACCGCTATCTTACTCCTACCCTACCCTACCCCTACTCTAACTACTACCCTACCCCTACCCTAGCGCAGACAGGAGACACCATGTGTGGGAGAGGAAGGAAAATTAACGCCGCTTCCAAGGTGGTTCTCTGTGGGGGAAAGAAACGGCAAGAAACCCACAGAGCCTACGTTAATTCTTTTTTTTTTTAAACATGTCTTATGTACTAATACATTATTTGTCCTATATACTATCTTAAAAGTAAATACCTGTATAGAACAGCAGTTCAGTCCCATGGACTTTTGTCATTTACATATTCAGATATACTATAATAACTTTTTTGACATAATTTGTTTCAATCTCATGGAATAAATTAAAATACCTAACCCTGTTAAAAATTTTATGTTTTAAAAATAACAATAAGTTAGGTATACCTATAGAAATACAGAAACTAGCCGAACCGAGTAGGTACGGCGTTCATCGGCACTCTAGTAATAAATGATATAATATAATAAAATGATTAGGCGGAGGCAAAGCCGCGCCGCAATGCCTGCCTGCGTTGGGGCATTTCGTATGGCCAAACGAGTCCGCCCGCACTCGCGTAGCGCCGATATTGTATGGACCGGCAAATCGAGTCGTGCGTAATGCCGAATGTTGGGTCGGCCGCAGCGAAAGTGTTCTGGGAACTGTAATGTATTGTGTTATATTTGTATATCCGAAATTTTTGATCTTTACATCAATTTAGACTGCAATCACCAAAGCACAAAATTGATATTAATATTGGCTATGATACATTATTCCATTTTTATGTGTTTTTTTAGTGCAATACTAAAGTAAGTCTTAATTTATTAAAATAAATCAATTAATTATTAAAAACACCATGAAGTTTCATTAAAACATTTATTTAAATACATAAAACTATGTACACCTTAACATAAAAAGTACCTATTTAAACTAAAACTGCTGAACAGTGTGTGCAGGTCGGGGGACAGGTGTCATATTTGTTTACTGTAGACGATGTCGAGGAAGCAGTAAAAAAGATGAAAAGGGGTAAATCCCCAGGCCACGATGAGTTAAGCATTAAACATCTATTATAGTCAGGCAGGCAATGTCTCTACAGTAAACTATGTACGTAATACAATTTATGTATTAAAACGGTTGTAACTCCGATAGTCAAGAACAGAACTGGCGACTTGTGTACGGTGATAGGGAAAGTGTTTGAGCGCTTGCTGCAGCCTGCACTGCTGAATAACATTAGGATAGACAAGAAGCTGTTTGGTTTCCGGCCCGGTCTCTCAACAAATTCAGCCATTATAGCATTAAAAACGCAGTACGGCTTTATACCAATCCGGAAACGTCAGTTTTTGCATGCTTCTTGGATTTGAGTCGCGCGTTTGACCTGGTGAATTATTAAATTCATTGGGTAAAACTGCGCGACTCAAATGTTCCCAACGTGGTGGTCAGTCTGTTGGGATACTGGTACGGCAACCAAACAAATTACGTAAAATGGGGCGACGCGACATCTAATGCTTATAAATTAGAATGCGGTGTACGCCAAGGGGGTTAACTTCTCCGGACCTCTTCAATGTTTATATCAATTATTTAATCAAGTAGCTGAGGACTACTAGAATAGGCTGTCACTTAGGTGGTATAAATCCGCGGATGATATGGTGTTTCTCAGCCCCTCGATTAGCGGGCTCAGGGAGCTGCTTTCAATCTGTGAGCTAATTCTCATGGAATATGTGGCGAAAACAAAAATGGTTGTTTTTCGAGCAGGAAGGGGTCCGGACAAGGTGCTAGGGGTATATCTGGGCGGTTCGGCAATGCAAGTTGTGAAGCGATTCAATTACTTGGGACATTTTTAACAGAGACCTCAGAGACGACGCTGGCATAGAGAGGGAGAGAAGGGCGTTGTCGGTGAGGGCGAACATGCTCGCGCGCAGGTTTGGCAAGTGTAGTAAAGAAGTTAAAATAACACTTTTTAAAGCTTTTTGTCAGTGTTTCTACACTTGCCAACTATGGACTAACTTCTCTTGTAAATCACGCAACTCCATGGGGTGCAATATAATGACTCATTTCGCATTCTCATGGGTATGCCGCGCTACTGCAGCGCAGCGGGCATGCTCGTTGAACACCGCGTGCCGGATTATTTTTTACCACACTTAATTTACATTATTATTATTTTTAATTTTCTTTTTATTGTAATATTGTATTGTATATTGTAATTATTATTTAAAATATTAGATATTATTATTAAATATAGGAGATGCGTCCAGTTAATTGTAGAAAGGATTATAAGTAACCCAGTGAGCTCGCTGTTGGTCCTTTTCAGTTTTATGTGATGTAAATAGAGATTTGTACACTTCACTAGACTGAGGATCCTTTGCTACACTGTAGTCCTTCTTGGCTTTCTTATAAGAGGGGTCATCCAACTTTGGGAATGCACGCTTTTGAGAGCCAAAGTGTCCTCTTGCTTGCTTATTAGGATTGAATTTTGGCAGAGACAGTGGAATAGTGTCAATTTCTTTTTTAGTCACACTTGGACCAGGCTTGCTTGTATCAGCCTTCTCAGATTCTTCCTTTACTTCTTTCTTTACATCACTGGATGTTGAAGGTTCACTTGAAGTAGATGTGGATGGGGTAGCTGGTTCTGTCTTGATATCAACCTTTTCAGCTTTATCAGCCTTTGCTTTTTTAGAACTCTTCCTGCTGGCAATTCGGACGGCCATTTTTTCTTTCAGCTCTGTGAGGTCTTCGTCTGTTCCATTCAGGACAATCACATCATTGTTTGTGAATGGTGTTTGACACTGCAAAGAAAACAGTTTAATTAGGAAAATCCTATAATGGCAGTATATTTTATTAAATTAAACACCACACAGTGAAAGCTATCAAACTCCTATTTATTATTATAATTGTGGTGAGAATAATGGTGGCTTTGTACTATATTGTTTTTATAATGGTTCTATTTTGATGCAAAAACACTTACCATGTGACATAGATTCTGTTTGACCTCTTTCAATGCCCTCTCAGCCAACACGCAGCCACAGCTCCAGAGGAAGACAAAGCGGAATTTTCCAGTCATTTCCAAGCCGCTGATGGGGCAGATGAATGGGGCACTGCCTTCACCAACAGCACCACCAGCATGCTCAGTCTTAATATAGGCTGGGTTCTTTGTAAGATTCAGATCTTTGATATCCTGGGGGGAAAATAAACATTGTGAGTGAAAATAGTATAAATAACACTATAGGTAGCTACATATTTTTAAAAAGCCCATTACTTTCAGAAAGGTTTTAAATAACAAAAAGCAACTACAATGGATACCAGAGCTTTAACCAGACACAGCCTTTAAATTAACGCCTATTCAGGACAGCCCTCTGTGTAGTTTGCCTGGTACAGGCTTTTCTCTCTCCACCAATGATTAGATAGTTTCACTATAATAGTAGGTCCGATTTAGAACTAACTACGATGGAATGGTTATTATGGAATATAAACAACAACATCCTGAATTCATACGAAATAGGATTATTGAGTAAACTAGTTACCTTAAGATTTTTAATGTGGTTGATAGATTCTGGCTTCATTTCTTTATCGAGCAAAACTTCCAGCACAGAGCTCTTGCTGTACAGACGGCCAAGCCCGCACGCCACCACGGGTGTCTGCAGGGGCTGCTGAGACAATGCACAGTTGCGCCACTTGAAAGACCGCTCAGCATCCTTATCTTTCTGCAAATAGAAATCATACAAGTAAGCCCCCTGAAACTAAACTAACATGTAATTGTTTCTTCTACTGTACACTACTGAAATAGAATCTAATAGGTATAAAATAGCATCTCAATATGGATGGGACATAAAATAGATCGTTTCACATTTCCTTCACTAGTTATAATGATGAAAAATCCACAAAATGAAGCAATCATTTACCTGTTCAGGCTTCTTCTTCATTCGAACGAGCTCATCTCGTCGAGGGATTGTACCACCGTCGCAACCCATGGCTAGTCGTAATGGAGAACAACACAAATCTTGATTTGATATTGCAACGCTATCTCAACAGACGATAATAGTATGGTAATACACAGAAATATATTAAATTATACTATTACTCGGTAGTGTCTAAAACAGAGATGTAGACAAAAACCAAATAAAATCCTCCACAAACAAAACACTGTACACAACCAACGTAAATCAACTAACACCTGACACGTGCCTGACACTGAGACTGAGCGAGTTGAATGGAGTGACGAGCAGTGTTACCAGCAGTATATTCCAAAAAAGTACGTCCGGGCTCTTAAAATAGTACGAAAATGACTAAAAAGTTACGATTCACCTTATCTTCTCTTCTGTATTTTACCTATATTTTACCGGTCTTGGGGGGGGGGGACAATTTTTAGTCAACGAAATGGTGCCGGTAGCCAAAATCAACCCTTCCTTCCATAAAGGTGAAGTGACCCCCCTCAGCTAAATTTAACATTTAGTAAAAACGTACTAAATAGTACAATGTGGAGCAAAGTACGCCAAAGGTACGACAGTCGGCCAAATAGTACGTAAATCGTACCAAAAGGTAAGATCTGGCAACGCTGCTGACGAGTGATGACTGACAACAGACTGCTGACCAGTGTTACCAGCAGTAGTTTTCAAAGAATTACGTCCGGGCTCCTAAAATAGTATGAAAATAGCTAAAAAGGTACGGTTTACTTATTCTTCTATTTTATCGGCCTTGGGGGGTCTAGATCCGTCGTAGGTTGAATTATAAACAATAAAACGGCGTTATTTTGAAAAGAGAAGACCTTATTAACTCGCCGGCTAAGCCAGTGAGCAAAAACACGTCAAAATCAACCCTTCCTTCCATTATTTTACGGTATTTTGCGGACAGGAAAGACAAAGTGACCACCCCCCTCAGCCTAATTTAGCATTTTGTAAAAACGTACTAAATAGTACGATGTGGAGCGAAATACGCCAGAGGTACGACAGTCGGCCAAATAGTACGTAAATCGTACCAAAAGGTACGTTCTGGCAACGATGCTGCTGACAGAAGCGATTTAGCGACCTAATGAATGAAATGAACTTGACAACTGACCACAGACTACTGACGGAAGCGAGCGAGCGACCGAATGAATGAAATGCACTTACAATGAATTAACTGGCCTAAAGCTACGTGTGCACGATCCAACGAGCGCTCGGAAACAATTCAGGAAAACGAGTGAAATAAGTGAAGGCAGCTGTTGCCCTACCATATCCTACTAAACCCTACTATAATCTGCTTTATTCAACATTATACCCTAGATGATTTTTTTATATAGGTACAGAAGCACAGAGTACAATCCGAGTTGAATATTGTTTCCAATGGTGTTTCAGTTAATTTCAGACTTTTGACAAGTTTTGCATCCTTATATTTGCAATTATATTGTGGTATAGTTCCCGACCGTAAAAATTCCCATTCGTAAAAAACACCACACCAATTTCATGATTTATCTTCCTAGTCATTATAGTTCCCTTACAATGAGTAGATATGTATGTAAAATAAATACTAATGAGCAGTTTTCCAATAGGTATCTAAAGCATTCCTAACTACTCGCTAGATGGCGCCCCGACAATTTTGGTAATTGATAATCGCTTGAAATAGGTTCTTAACAAACAGGATATAAACACTGTAGGCCTAGCACAAGTTGCTCTCGCGCTGCGATAAGCGAGAAAAAGCGCGACATAGCTATTGCTATCTCTTTCGTCTTAGTATTGAGAGAAAGAGACAAACGCTCTCTCACGGTGCGAGCTTTGTCGCGGACATACTTGTGCTAGGGCCACTGGGTACGCTGTTTTAGATAATATTGTATTTGTCAATAGTTTTCAACCATTTTAGAGGTTGTAATAATAATGGAACATAGTGCCAATTTCTATAAGTAAATATTTCTTTTTACATTTCGTTCAACCTTTAATAATTATGTCTATATTAATGAACATTTTATTTTTAAGTTTAGTATTAGTTGGCTGCATGAAATCACTGCCACCATCATACAGATTATAAAAAGATTACCAAAATTGTAGGAGCGCCATCTATTGATGCTTTTTGAAACCAACTATCAATACCGACTGGAAAACTCCTCATTGATGCTTTCATTATTATTTACCTACCTAATTTTTCGACGATGGCAATGGTTAATTGGCTTTTGGGTTTTAACTACCTATATTTGACGTTGTTAGAAAGTATACTAAATGTTTTCACGGAACTTCAATAGATTCTGGCAAGTAGAAGCGTATCCCGAAAAAACGCGGCAAATTTTTTAAATCCTCATCTATTATCACTCACTCTACCACAGTAAAGAAATAACTAGCGAGTCATCATTGTAGAATTTCAATTTAATCGAATACCGGGAACTGGATAAAATCATGTTGAAATTACAAATATCGTTAACTCTCGCATTTCTTGCAACGATAAAATATTCAAGAAGCTATAACTGCAACATTTTTGGGCCTGTAATAACATGAAATGGCAAACACATATAGACTTTATTAGGTACACAAAACATTAAAATATTTTCTTATGTATTTATTGGAGTACCAACAGCTATATAAAACATAATAAATATTATATTAGAGTCAATAAGCCAATTACAGGTCCTCGCTAGTAATAACAAATAAAAATAAAAAGGAAATCAGTAAGGGAGGGAAGAAAGGAAGGAAGGAATTATGCTCTGCGAATTCTTAGCAGAGCCGCAGATAAAGCAACACTTGTATTTTCGGTGTACAAAGGAGGCAGATTGGCGGATTATCCTACACAATCAGAGTCAATGTTGGTAGAAATAGTCAAACTTCGACCTGTAAATTTTCTACCATACACGCATCACGCAAGCGGAGCTGTCAAAGATTGCTAGACCAGCGGCCTGAGCCAAGAGGTTTCGTTAATTTACAATCGTTTGTGGGAGGTTTCGTTAATCTACATTTTTATGTATGGGATTTGACATAAGCTAACGTTATCTGACATAAGCTGTTTGTGATAGAAATTCTTAGTCCATAGACAATTCACGTACTTTTGGTGTATAGTGGTCGAGCTACGTAAAAAAAAACCGCAAATCGATGTATAGGATATCCGTTTGGTACACGGGTACTTTAGGTTAAAACAATCATTTTGACCGGTAGTTCCTAAAAATATTCCCAGGGGGGGGGGGGGGGCAGTAATATTAACATTAATTTTTAATATGGGAATCGAATTTTTTTTTTTCGGAATCCTATCGTGTTTGGTATCAAATGAAAGGGCATCATAAGCCGGTTCTAAAAATATACTACACCAATAACTTTCAGCCACCTGTTTTCTTAAAATCCAAGAAATATTTTCCTCCAGGTAGGAGACGGATTAGTAATTTTTTATAAAATATACGCCAAATTACTCTTAATATGCCCATATCCAAAGACAAAAAGGCGATTTAAAAAATATTTTAATTTACTAATTTTAAAATATTTTTTCTTTATTAAAAAGTTGAGATTTAGTATTTTTTGAATCATATCGAACTGTACTGCACTTTACTATTGTTAATCTATGTTAAATTGATATTAATACGCTTCCCCCCCCCCCCCGCTTCTCCTCCTGCACCTGAGAGGATTTTACAGTGGACAACGAAATTATTAATAGGATTTTTTTTAACATGTAACTTTCTCTTCATATACCTATATCATAAACCTTCATATCATACCTACGATAAAAAAGCAATTTTAAAAATATAGAGGTACCATGACTTCAGGTTACTTTTACAGATTGCGGAAAAATGAGCATACTAAATTTATTTTACTGGCAGTATAAACTATATAGAGGAAATGTAACTTGACGCTTTTGAGTAGTCTATAACCTCAATAAGCCTTCATTATTGTAGACCTTTAAACTTATGCTGCTTATACTGTCTGACTTTGGAGCCAATGTCTTCTACGTCAAATGTTGACATATTTGACAACAATCATAATTCTATGAAGGAAGGCGCTGGCGCTCATTTTCCGACGCATTTTTAAACTTATCGAATTAAAAATCTCCTTCTTCGTCTTCTGTATAATTCTTGCTGTAAATAAAAGTGCGGTATTAATAAACAAAATCTCTTAACTACGGATTCGTGGCTAAAAAATGTAAAGGTATAGGAAGAAAGGAAGTAAGAAACCTCATATTGTGACAGTCCCCGTGGCAGATTTTGCATGCCGGGGTACAGGAAAGGTTATTTTTCCTGCATAAACATCGGTTGGACTGGCATCCAGACCGACATCCACAGCTGTCCAATTCTTTGACTGCCTCCCATATCCAGGGAAGCTCAGTCCAGTTTGGCTTAAGGGAACTGTCTTGCAGTCTCTTCCATCCCCACTGCTCCGGTGGAGGACGGGTAGTTATGCCACTTTCAAGAGCACGGCCCCATATTTCACCAGCCTGATACTTTGCCCTTTTTATATGTTGAAGGAGAGCAGCTGCAGTGAGAGGGATCAAAGAGAGCGTCTTTTCAGCGGTAATAAACAGATGTCGCCGGGCCTCATTAACATTTATTAAGTCGCTGCGTGGATCATACATTTTATTCGTAAATTTCTCCAGCGACGTTATATGTGCGTCGGGTAGCTCTTCGACGCTAGGTGGGAGAGCCAAACACATGAATGCTGCTGTGACTTCATGGTAAAGCTAGGCTTCAATCTTGGTAGTGCAAAAACGTACCCTTCGATGTGAAGAAGGATGTTGAGTCACAGCCTGTGAAGCTGTGCCAGCCACGCAATGCAACAGACTTCTTTCTTCCAAGGTCCTTTGTGTAGCCGCCTTGGCACGTGTCGGCTTTTGTCAAAGGATGCCGCCGCGTAAACAAAGGATACCTGGTACGGCGTACAAGTGCAAGTGAATTTGGCAGTTTACATCGAAGCGCCATAATGAAAAGTTTATATTCGTATTTATTACATATTATTATGTAATATATGTATATAATTACAAAAACCACAAGCGCGTGCGATTATATTTAAGTTAATGGACTTTACAGGAAATTGATGTGATAGTTTGCACAATTTCCGCCTCAGATCGCTGTTAGTATAACATCATGCATAACCTACCTTAAACTTTAACATCAGCACAGTATAACCTTATAGAATAGCACAGTCACTGGATAAAATATTGACGCACAACACCTGCGTGCGGACGCTACCTCTGCCACTGACTGACTGACTATGGCTCGCGAAATCAAATTCGCTTAGGTGCACAGTGAGGAGTGCGGAGGGAGAGAGGAAAGGGGGAGGGGGAGATAGAAACCGTAAGAGCATTATTTTACATAGATAATAGCATAAAATACAATAATAATAGTACAGTACAGTAGAGTACGATAAGTTTAAAAAAATACTAAATCTCAACTTTTTAATAAAGAAAAAAATATTTTAAAATTAGTAAATTAAAATATTTTTTAAATCGCCTTTTTGTCGTTGGATATGGGTATATTTAGAGACATTTGGCGTATGTTATACAAACATTTACTAATCCGTCTCCTACCTGGAGGAGTCCAAACTTGGTATGTTTTGAAAATATTTCGTGGATTTTTAGAAAACAGGTGGCCGAATGGTATTGGTGTAGTATATTTTTAGAACCGGCTCATGATGCCCTTTTATTTGATACCAAACACGATAGGAATCTGAGAAAAAAAAATTCAAATCCCATATAAAAAATAAATATCGATATTACTGCTCCCCCCCTGGGAATATTTTTAGGAACTACCGGTCAAAATGATTGTTTAAACCTAAAGTACTCGTATACCAAACGGCTATCCTGTACATCGATTTGCGGTTTTTTGCCAATATTTGCTGTGTACACCGTCCACTAGTACAAAGGAGGCGGATTGGCGGATGATCCTACACAATCAGAGTCAATGTAGATGTTGGTAGAAATAGTCGAACTTCGACTTGTCAATTTTCTACCATACTCGCATCACGCAAGCGGAGCTGTCAAAGATGGCTAGACCGGCAGCTGTACTTGCTGCATATCACGGGTTGCTATTGATATTATATAGGTCTTTAGAGCCGGTAAGAACAAGAAGGGGCGCATTGGTCTACACTCATCGTTTTCATTAGTTTCTTAAAATAATCAATTCAGTCCGTCCACGGTCGCGGTTGCGCTCACATCCCTCACATCTCACATCTCGGTTTATGGTGTTGCCGCCAGTCGAACAAGAAAATTGTAGTAACCGAATTAGAAATTACCCGTTATGCACAGAATACTACTTTTTTAAATTAAAAGGTAATTCAATGAGGAGTTTTCCAGTAGGTATTGTCAGTTGGTTTCAAAAAGCATCAATAGATAGCGCTCCTACAATTTTGGTAATCTTTTTTTAATCTGTATGATGGTGGCAGTGATTTCAAGCAGCCAACTAATACTAAACTTAAAAATAAAATGTTTATTAATATAAACATAACTGTTAAAGGTCGAACGAAATCAATGAAATATTTATATAAGTTGGCACTATGTTCCATTCTCCAACCTCTAAAATGGTTGAAACCTATTAACAAATACAATATTATCCAATACAATGTACCCAGTGTTTATATCCTGTTTGCTATGAACCTATTTCAAGTGATTATCAATTACCAAAATTGTCGGGTCGCCATCTAGTGACTGGTTAGGAATGCTTTAGATACCTATTGGAAAACTGCTCATTGCTTTGCGATTTTACTGCTATCAATGAATGAGCGACCTCAAGGAGTTCGAAATTTTTATACTATGGCTTTAGAGCATTTTTAGTTTGCTAAATCGTAATAAAAATAATTAAAACCAATTTATAATTATATTGGCTCTTTTAGGCTGGTATAATCTTAATAAAATTAATTATCTGGCAGTCACCACTATCCGTAACGTACCTACTCGCTCAAAGCTGCCAGAAATTATGTAAAAAATTCTCATAACGGGAACTCTACTGGATCAAAACGGAACTAAACGGGCTGTTTGTGTCGTTTAGAATTTCCACGGCCCTTCGTCTTGCTGCACCCTGTAGCGCTCCTCATCAATGCCGTTGTGGTCGTCCTGTAGACCAGCGCGGCCACCACGGCTTGTCTTGCGGCAGGAGCGCTGGTCGCATTCCTCGTCACGCGGAATTAAACGATGTCATCCGCCGGGCCTGTTACCACCGCTGGTGCACCCGCGGTGCTGGAACCGATTGGGTTAGCCCGCGATGACGGTAAGAGGCCCGACGAAATTACACTCACTCCGTTGAAGCTGGGACGGCCTCTGGTATGGGATTCCAGTGACTGCGTGTCAGGCTGCGACGGGTGTTGCCGCAGCTGAGAACGCCAAGCGGCGCAAATATGCTAGTCTCAGTGGCGATTACATATTTGCGCCATTTGGCGTTGAAACTCTTGGGCCGTGGGGATCAGGCTCACATTCCTTATTTCGGGAGTTATCTAAGCGCCTGGTCCAAATAACAAATCACCAGAAGGCTGGCCTCTTCTTGGGTCAGCGTTTAAGCCTCGCTATTCAGCGGGGCAACGCGGCCAGCCTTCTGGGGACCTTTCCAAATTCGGGGGACCTGGGTTAAGTTTTTTATCGTTAGTTTAGTAAGAATTAAGGTTTTTTGATGTTAGTGTAAGACTTTTTTTAAATATTAATAATTGTAATTTAAAATGTAAATAAACTTCCATATTTACGAGAACTAAATTATATTTATTTGCGAATATCTTCCGAATTGAATGCGGTTGATTTACAGAATATTGCTATAAAGTAACATATTCCGTGTGACGTTTTTCAAAATGTATACACTATGTAATGGGCCTGAAAATTTAAATCGATAACAAGACGATCACTCGCTCACGTACGGCCAAACCACAATATGTGATATGAGTTTTTTATGTTATGTCTATGTATGTATGTGTGTATTTATACAAATAGATAGGTATTAGGGTGACTTAAAAGTTACATTACCTACTTAGTTTAAAAGTTATGAGGCAACAAATAAACATACATAATGGTCAAAATCATAACCCTCCTTTTTGCAAAACCAAGCACTGCCTATTCATGGTATGTAGGATCGAGAGATAAAAAAGACGGTGGTAGCGTGGGTTTGATTCACTAGACATTTTACCTTTTATTATAATGACAATATTAAATTATAAGGACAAGGTTAAAAAAAAGGCGTATTTCGCTCCGGACGACTTCGTCAGATTTGTTCGTGTTGGTTACGAGTAGAAATTCGTAGCAAAATATAACTTATCTGCAGATAAGCGGATACTACACACACGATATATATCGTGATTCACGCAGGATCACGATATTTATCGAGTGTGTAGCCTAGAGTATCGCGAATCGTGATACGGATCACAGGATTTCCGAAAATCCAGAAATCTACGATCCGTATCAAGTATCGTGCGATATATATCGAGCGTCTAGTATCTAGTCGATATTTATCACGACATTTCTGTCAAACTGACAGATAAATAACGTAATTTCAAATTTATTTTCATTGTTTGTGTTTATTTTCAAGCTGCTGTGGCCACTATGGACCTGGACAGTTACTATAAAAGTATAAAAAGTCAACAAGATCCTCATCCTCATAATTTTACTCATTTTTTTCTCTTCACTCGTCTTTTTAATCCTAATGCTAATACTATAGCAACGCAAGTTTTATCAGTCATTTTGGTAAAAATACGTAAAAATCGTAAATATACACCAGCGACGCTTCAAAAATGCTTTTTTTTTAGGCTAGGCATTGGCAACTTAGTCTATTCAGCCATCAAAATGAATGAAAGAATGCACAGACTAATGAAAATATCGACGATTCTTATCGTGTGTGTAGGGTCGACTTGCGATCCAAAATATTACTCGATATGGATCACGATATGTATCACGATATATATCGTGTGTGTAGTATCCGCTATAGACTTCCTTGTTCCGTCCCTGCGTTTGCATTAGTGTGTGTGTTATAGAGATGTGTGACATTTTGTCTCGTATTTAAACTCGGTTTGTACTCTCTGCTCCTGGTATACAATTTTTTCTCTATGCTTTCATTTAACTCTACAAATGTATTAAGTATTGCCTCACCAGCGCACGTGGCTGTCAACGCCAACTACTTTCTGACTACATTCGCCAAGTCGGGTCGTGCAGACTATTCTTTAATGTTTGCTTGACGTATAGTAAGTTTATGGTTTGTGCGTGATTCGTAGAGGGAGTTTGATGCTTGATGAAGGGGGGAATGAAACGAATGTCACTTACTACTGTCACTTTGACACATTATTACACATGGGCGAGTGATATTTTTAGGTTGTTAGTTGTTACTAGTAGTAGTTGTCCCTTAAAATAAAAATGGATAGAGTTCCCGAAAATGGTACAGCATGTGATGCAAATTCTTGTTTGAAAGATGATAATTCTGACAGTGGAACGATAAACAATAAAAAAATAAGAAAAAAGGGAATAATTTACCTATCTACTATCCCTCCATTTATGAACGTGGCCAAAATACGAGAAACATTTGAAAAATATGGAGAAGTTGGGAGGGTTTATTTACAATCTAGTGCCAGTAAGTAAATATTATTGTATCCATTACATGTGTAGTACCAGGTCCACAAATACTTCCTCGTGCCTTTTCAGTCAAAAGATGCTATTTGTCAAAAGTACAGTTCGTCAAATTATACTGATTGTATAATCATGATCCAATTCAGGTTCCCCTGTTAAAAGGGTCATGGTGGTCGAATGGCGATCGTCTACTGTAATTACCTGATCTGCCAAATCCGGGACCATTGTCAAGACGCCATGATGATTATATTTAAAATGGGAACGAGTATAGGTACCTAACCGAAGAAACACTTGAACTCTATGAAAGGTATTGTCATGGTCACGGATTTCTATTACATACAGACGTAGTGTAGTAGTAGTAGTAGTAGACATGGCGAGCATAAATTTCTTCTTATCATGTTACAGCTAAAGGTAACTTTCATCCATTGTTACCTTTTTATATCCTACCCTGAAGATCCTAGGTATTTATGGACAACCTACAAATGAATAGACATTTTTCTTTGACAGAAACTGCTAATGCTTTATACACTCTTTTAAAACTTAAAATAGGTTTTCAAGGTAATCCTTGGACACAGCCTTGGCTGTAATAATAGGTAGTAGATCATTGGAGGAGGACCTAGGGCATACAGGCTACTTTGTTCAAGATTCCAATATGGTCTCGCAATGGGAACACAAACTATTGGTGTACAACTTCTTGATGCTTCTTGGACCTCTCCAGCACATTTTGTAGTAGGTAGGTTTAGAATCAGATTTCTCTGCTGGTCACTGTATAATTTTTCTTGTGTAGATAAACTATAGGTATAGACCCTGATGATAAGGGTGAGAATTGTTTCGTAATTTGTGTAGTTTGTTTAGTATTTCGTCATTTAAAGTGAGGGCTGACCATGATCTACTTAGACAGTGGTCCAGGGTTTGGCAGATCATGTACCTGATTATACTACACAGACGGCCATCTGACCTTCGTGACCCTGGTAACAGAGGATCCAGTTACTATCCAGTATCAGGCCTATCCGGCGTGAATTTACTATCCGGGCGGATACTGGATAGTGCGTTAATATCTGGCCAGATACCGGATAGCTAAAAATTTATGAAAAGTACATAAAAGTGATTTTATTTATAGGAAAACAGTAATAACAAAAATTATAAATATTCTTTTATCAAAGCACTATTAATTAGGTTGTTTTACTCGTTGTTCATTGAGTAGGTAGGTAAGCAAAAAAATATTTCTTGATAATAATGTTATAATGAATAAAAGTTAATTTATCAAAAGTAAATCTAAGTTAAATTATATGAAAATTATTATAAATTGGGTTAAAATACGAATTGCTCCTACATTGAGAGGTAGCATGCGGTTTCGTGTATCTTCTTATGCGAGCTTAAGATAATCTTTTACTACACTCTGATCCACAATGCTGTTGCTAATCGAATACATAATACGTATACGAAATACGTATGTATTTCAAAACGAAGTCTTGAAATCACGTAAACACATGCAGTTGTCTAATTTCCCACCCACGCTCATAGCTTGCATTGACTTGTTCAGAGACTATCCGGCTATCCAGCTTATGGGGTGGCCGAATATCCGGTATCCGACCAAACAACTATCCGTTTTATCTCTAATCATTTACAATTTGACGAACTGCACTTATGTTGCACAAAATGCAACTATAACTGAAAATGCTGTTGATGAAAAAAGACATTTGACCAAACACCAACCCCTGCAAACTATTGAAATTGCCTCCTTTAATTATACATTACATAAAATCATTTTATGTTACCTAATTAATCTTAGTTGTAATTCCTCCTGTTTACATGGTGTTCAGACATTTTAGACCCTCCCTCTATTCATGACCATGATAACTGAAAAGCAATCAAACTGTCAAGATAAAATTTCAAAAATATATAAAAATATATAACTGTGTTTAACCTGTTATAAAAGTTGTAATATTTGTTGTGATATTTCAGAACCGGGAGAGAAACGGAAGCGGGTCCCAAACCAATTCACTGAAGGGTGGGTTGAATTTAAGAAGAAAAAAGTAGCAAAGGCTGTTGCAGCTCAATTGAACAATACCAAAATTGGGACTAGAAAAAGATCACGCTATTATGATATGATATGGAACATTAAGTACATTCCCAGGTTTAAATGGATTCATCTTAGTGAAAGACTAGCTTATGAGAAGGCTGCTTATAAACAACGACTACGTGCAGAAATATCGCAAGCTAAGAAAGAGGCACATTATCTGCAAACAAATGTGGAGAAGAGTAAAAGAATTAAGAGAAAAGCTGCTTGTGTGGAATAAATAAATGCTATTTTTAAAGTTTATTTTTTTCAATTTTACATCTTGAAATACATTTCATTTAGTAAATTTTGATATATCATATGAATTATGTAGAGCAACTGAATAAAGGTAAGATTCATGTTACATTCATTCATGGCAGACCCTGGCATTTAAACAGATATGAGTATAGCGCTGCTGTAGGTGCTGCTGCCCCAGCATGGTGTAACAGATCATTTATTAATCTACTATAATAATCTAATTTTACTATTTTACACTGTAGTTGACATTGCCAGAGATAATATTTTCAATGCGCATTCTCTCATTGAGAGTCAATGGATCTGGAGTCAGTTTTTGTATATAGCGCCGTGGTGGGATCTTGTGAGACAGGATGCCCTGGGAGAACTCCCTGTGCACTCGTACACCATCCAAGGCATTCGGCTGCAGACGCTCAAAGCTATGCAACTCACGCATAAACTGTTTACGCTGAGCGATTTTCGCAAAATGGTAGCGGTGACGGCAAACGACGCGACTGAAATTAATCATTTACTTGTTCTAAGTTATGTCCCTATGACTAGAAATAATCATCATGGCGTTATTGTCCCGGTTGAGCTCCCTCACATGGGAGCCGCCCGCCTTGACTATGATCTAAGATTTGAAGATCAGATAATTACAGTGGAGCGAAGTTATGTCACTAAACTAATTACAAAAAATATTTTAAGGTCTATTTATATACAATACCTGCTTTATTGACCACTCGTGGTGAAGGGTAAGTCCATCAGTGGACTGATGATGATGGAATACATGATGTACTTACATACATTGTCAGCTCCATGCAGTCAGGTAGGTCATACCTGACGTTTATAGACTTTCGTCGTTATTCACTACACATATTATCGGGTTTGTTACCACGGTTAGTATGGTTTTTATGTATTGGTCACGAGTTGTGACGCATGCAACTGCGTCGAAATATCGAGGTAAAAACAATACTAACCGTGGTAACAAACCCGTTAATATGTGTAGTGAAAGTGAGCTTGAGGCTTGCACCAAATTCTTCGACACATTTAAAAATGATGTTCAACGTTTTTGTATGAAATTTTGTGTTTAACTTAAGCCTAAATTCAATTAAGAATTTGGGGTAGGTAAGTACACTTACTAAGCTAGTTTTAAGTTAGAGTAACTTGGATATATTGATACATCGGATCGCGCCAACTCAGGGAATCCAGGATATAACGGAACACGTCGCGTTTTAGGCAGTTCTTCATTGCCCATCATTTATGAAGTACTAAATGGAATTCACTCTGACCAGAATTGATTTCACTCTTCATGTGCAAAAGCAGAATGCCTGAGCCTCAGAAAAAGTGTCGCGGTATAGATAAATGATTACAGCTGAAATTAGTCTGAACGTTGAATATAAATAAGCTTGTTGCTATGGTAACTATGTGTTGGTTGCTAAGGTCCAATTTTAAAATAGGTGATATGATAAAAGTTTGTTCACTGCAAAGAGATCGGTATACCGCTAGGTATAGAATATCACACCAATCACCAAGTGGTCCAAGTTCTTTGCCGGCCACAAAACAAAACCAGACACCCACCGAGATGTGATTTGGTAAACTTCCCAGCTTCTCACGGTTTACCCAGGCAGGTGGTCTCATAGGTGGGTAGGTAAGTATGCAGCGCACATGTCTATGTTTGTAAGTGATCCTGTGATAGTTTAAAAAGTGGTGTCTAGTAAACTAGAAGATATACAGGGATGGGCAAACCTTTTTATGGCGTGCAAATTTTTCTAATGGACTGTATGGCGGGCTACTTTGGGCACTGCCTTCTTTATCCAGCACGATGCGAAACAGGTATCTAAAGGCACGAACAAAAGGAAGTGAATGTGCTATTCTTAATTTATTTTAGTCTATTTCCTTATATTTTCAGCTCTGCCTTGTAATTTTTGTTAATTGCTCTTTGGTTGACTGGTAGAAAAAGCTATGAAGCTTTAAGTCCGCCATTGTACTGTGACGTGCATTAAGTTTAAATGTACAAATAAAAATAGAGATACCGATCAGAAATGAAGAGATCCGCAAGCAAACTAAGGTCACCGACATAGGCCAAAGGATTGCAGCTAGGCTTAAGTGGCAGTGGCGACCACGTACCGGAAGACGCATCGCAGGTAGGCCGAGTCTCGCCTTATGGGTCTGGGACACCGTCGCGGTCGTAGAGTATTTTTTTTATGTTATACGACAGATAAACAGGCAAGCGGGCCACCTGATGGAAAGTGGTCACCGCCGCCTATGGACATCAGCAACACCAGGGGAGTCACCAATGCGTTGCCCACCTCTGAAGAGACCTCTAATATACCTCTTGAACGATCCCATGTCATAGTCCAAAGGAAACACTGTGGCTGGGAGCTCATTCCACATCCGAATCGTACGAGCGAGAAACGTTCTTTCAAACCTTCGCGTCGTGACCAACAGAGGGTCTACGTAGTGAGGATGAGTACCAAGCTTACGGCGGGTGGTGCGATGGCGGAATTGTGCTGCGGGCACCAGATCGAAAAGTTCCTCGGAACACTCCTCATTGTACAGCCGATAGAACACACACAGGGAGCCAAAGTCCCTTCGGTTTGCCAGTGGTTCCAACTTGCTTGTTTGTATGGGATCATCGACAATTCGTACGGCGCGTCTCTGTAGGGAGTCCAGAGGATTAAGCTGGTCGGCAGTTTCGCCGGCTTGTCGGTCTTTTATCGAATTCATTTCGGTGAGTGCTCCCAGGAGCTCCACAACCTTGTTCCACCGTGCCCTTTTTATTATCGAACAACGAGGGGGACAAAATATCGTTATCCATTTATGGTAGACGTCCCACCATCTCGTAGTAAGCGTTTTGCATCCACTTTTCTAATACGCACTGCAAAAGATTTGAACTCTCTGCCTGATTCATTGTTCCCTGATAAGTATAGTAACCTTGAGGTCTTCAAATCATATTGACCTGGTCAATATGGCAGGTAGTAGATGGATCCGCAAGGCACAACCGGCCTTTGTGGAGATCTCTCGGGGAGGGAGGCCTTTGCTCAGCAGTGGTCATCTTTCGGCTAATATTATGATAAGGACAGAGCGGTTAACAAGTACGGTAAAATACGTCTTCCACAACGGCCCCAGTGTTGACGTACATGCCCTGGATAATTCCAATATACCTACGCCTCAGGCACCCACCAGATTACCTGTCGAGGAACAAGTGTTTGAAAGTTCAAAGGCTTGATTTCTATGGCAGTATCCTCTGGATAATTCTCGGGGCAAACATTGGTTCGATGGCAGTTCGGCCTGAAGACGTGTTGGTACCTATTCCAACAGCAGCTTCATCGCGTGATTCGTGTTTGATACTTGTCTATTAGTCGTGTTATGTGATTATTAAAATGATGTATTAATGAGCGAGTGCAGCGAGCTCGAAATTTTTGACAATTTACCCCTTGAAACCCCTTGCGCGTTTTAACTAACATCAATAAATAGACGAAGGCGGAGATTTGGTTCGTGTTTGAGAAACTTATATTGTAACCTATTAACATGATTAATTAGAGAGTTTGGGCCGGGAATTCCCTGGCAACTGACCGTCACTGGCACCCTATAGTTACGCCACTGCTTATACATATAATTATGAACACGATTTTCTGACGTCTGCCAGCGTGACCACGCCCCAAAAGTCGCAGAGGACACCTATGACGTCATAGCGGAGGTAGGTAGATCGCGCGTAGGTTTTGTCCGCGACGTATGTTGCGCAGCCAAAAGAGAGTAACAACCACATGGAACTTTAGAGTAATAGTTTATTTATATAGAAATAATAATATTTTATTTAAACTACACTGTAGAGCCTTGACGGCTTCCAGATTTCTCCAGATAATGTTATTGCAAAACTGGAATTCACTAGAAATTATTTACAACAGCTGTACTATCACTACTGTCACCATTTCAGAAAGTAGGTATTCCAAGTGTAGTATAGTAATGTGGTATAAAGAAATCAAACTCACTAACATAATCACCTTGAAAATTATAAACAATTTCTCTGTATACACAACAGCACCACAATTTACCCTGTTTAGACTGGACTGCCTCTGGTTTGTACATGCATGCATAGTGATGCTAGTCCATTTTATATTGGTGGTGGGTAGGTAGGTTGGTGCGCTGCCTTCAGTACATCAAACCACAACTCCATAGATATTAGAATAAAAATAATAATGGAATTATATTTATTGTGAAGTGCATATACCACAAACCTATATGTTAAGAAATACCTTGAATTTGAGAAACAGATGTTTCATGTATGAAATGTGCATAATTGTGTGCCTATAACAAAGCGAAGGGACTTTTTAAAATGTTGACAGTTTTGAAAACTAGCCCTATAGGTCGAGCTCAAGAGGCAGGAATGCGACTTTTGCATACACAGTTGTTGAATTGGCTGACAAAAGTTGAACATAGCAGCGACTGGTTTGGGTTCATACTATAGCATTCCATCACCTGAAAAATTTAAAAGGATAATTATACCTCACATATCAACAATAATTTCAATATTTCACTTCTTTGATAAGCTCTTCACAAAAAAATTATTTACACATATAATATAATTTATGGGCCAAAACTGCTACAGATTGGGCCCCCAATACCCGAAAACGCTATAGCAGCAGACACAAAAAAAAAATTGCATTCGACAGGGACTGGCAAACCATAGCAAACAATCCTGAAGTATCAAAGAATAGGGGGAGACTTTTGCCCAGCAGCAGGATGATTCAGGCTGATATGAGTGAATAATATAATTTTTAAATGTATTGGCCTTGTAGAGAAATAAATGAATCTAAATCGATTGCGTTTGATATAGTAATGACTGACATGGGTGGATAGCAAGAAATTCAAGAAATAATAACTGTAAAGCACGAAACAAGTCATGTTGCACCGACTTTGTTTTTTTTTTCATTTAGATTGTATCCCTTGGTATTGATTGATTGATTTGATATTATCTTATCAGAATGTGCATTGTAATAATAATTGTACAACTATCATTGATAGACAGTTATACAATTACTTTTTCCCCATAAAATATATTGTAGGGTTTAAAATTACCTTTGTCTTTTCATCCTGACATGGTAGTTGCTGTACACTTTCCTCTTTTTCGACAGATTGAAACATTTCATTAGCTTCTTTTACAGTTTTCTGGAATTCTAATTTCATTCCAATGCTTAATTTCTCATGGGCCCGTTTCAAGTTGTCAATGCGCCGTGCCCAATAAGCCTCCTCAGCAGCATTGTCTTGCTGCTGTTTCTGTGTATTGTAATAATATGGCGGTGGCAGTGCGTATTGTTCCTCTGTAGGTGGGGGCCGCTGTGGCAATTCTTGGTGTTGCTGAAAGGAAATATTTGTCATTAAATAGGGATTCTGCTTACAGCCGGCCATGGACATTTGCAACAAGTCACAATAGGCGTGGAGTACATACAAAATACCTATGCTGAAAGTAACAACAATCCAAATTTGTAAATAACCCTAATGACTCTTTAGTATTTCACTATATTGAATGTAGCAAAAGGTGAGGTGCAAATGCTAATAAATACGTATTTGCTTATGATGCCATACTTATTTATGGTACTTATTATCATGAGAAGTTGCCCAAGGTAACCTAAAACTTCCAAGATTTAACAATTAAGTATTGTGAAGAGGTTATAGCTTTATTAATTCATTAAATGTTTTCAAAGCCTCGAGGAGTGTTTTTACACTACTACCGACTGATATAGTTTACTATTATGTTTTCTAAACACTTGACATTGTTATAAAATTATGTAATGAAACTAAAGTCAGAACTTATATTTACATTTGATGTTAGCTGTGACTGTATCCTTTCAAGAGCTTCTTGAGACACTTGAATAGCGTTTTCGTTGTCCACGCTTATTTTTCTAGTGCTCTGTGTACCTCCCATGTTTATAAAAATGTAAATTTTTCAAATAAATTCGGCGAAGGGTCAAAAAGACATTATTTTGACAGCTACAAGAGATCATCGACCAATTAATAAAAAACGAAACCAGAAATCTATTCCATAGACAACATAGACGATCTATGATGAATAAGCAAGCAGACTTGATAATTTTTTGCGTTGGTAATACTTAAAAATAGTTCACCTATTTGCTGGTAGATGGCGTAAGTAATACAGCATGCAGACTAACTGGTATAACTATTTGCTCGTAGATGTCATTAGTTAGCGTAATAAAACATAATTTTGTTAATTTTATATTTATCAAGAGTTCCATCTTAAATATGATCTAGGATTTGGGAGATCAGGTAATTACAGTAGAGCGTCTGCCGTTTGAATCTCTGTGACCCTGTTAACAGGTGAACCTGACCAGATTGGATTGGATGATAGTTACACATTCGGTCGCTTCGATTTACAGGTTTCATCACAATGTTTTGGGCCACCGACGCTAAACTACCTGAGTACATAATAGATAATGAAAATTTATATTTTGGTAGCCGGTCTCGCAGTGTCTGTGCTTACAATGACAGTTTCTGTTATCACAATGAGGCATATTAGTTCCTTTCTACACCGCATTCGTTATAATCCATACGTCTCCCTGTATTTAATTTCAAAACAACGCCGCCCATGGGAGCATAAAATGCTTCAGTCGACCCGTCTATTTGCAAGACAAAGCTAATGGGGTTAATGTTTAAAGTTGCCGCGTAGGGCCGACGTAATAAATCAGTAATTTCCGTAATGGGAGCACGTATACGCAGTGTAATTTTTGGCGCGCTGCGCCGACACTGCCCCGCAACCGGTCCGGCCGGTCGCCGGGTCGCCGGCGGCTATCTCCCGCACCACTTTCTGTCTGATCAGCGAGAGCTGTAGTGCAATAGGGATATTGAACCAAAAGAATTATTGCTTCAATAATTTATATATATATATATATATATATATATATATATATATATATATATATATATATATATATATATATATATATATATATATTCTATATGTATTCGTGGACAAATTCACACAGCGCCATCTAGCCCCAAACTAAGCAAAGCTTGTACTATGGGTGCTAGATAACTGAAGGAATTGAAGGAATAACAGTAAAAACAAGCGCTGGAAATTCCTAATTTGACAGAGAAGCGATATCGGGCGGTAGCAGAAAGCGCGAGATATTTTTAATTTATATAGTTTGATGGCAATTTTTTACTTATTTTTAAGACGCGAAGGTTTGAAAAAACGTTTCTCGCTTGTACAATTCGGATGTGGAAGAGCTCCCCCAGCCACAGTGTTTTCTTTGGACTATGATATGGGATCGTTCAAGAGGTACCTGTATTAGAGGTCTCTTCAGTAGCCGTATTCACAATGGCTCGGAAATCGGATTCGGATTCGGAATCGACAAAGGACCCCGCAAAAGTTCTTAGAAAAATGTGGTTTCAGTTAATTTTGATGAAATTTTCATATGTTATAGAGAGTAGAGTTTCCGTGGAATCTATCGGGATTCTGAATAACAGTTTTCGAATCGATCGACACGGATTCGCAGCTCACGAATTTCGTGTCGAATCGTTCGGAAACGGTTTCGAATCATTGTGAATACGGCTACAGAGGCGGGCAACGCAATGGTTACGCCCCTGGTGTTGCTGATGTCCATAGGCGGCGGTGACCACTTTCCATCAGGTGGCCCATATGCCTGTTTGTTTGCCGGATAACATAAAAAAAAGAAAAAGAAATATGACATATTCAGTAAGTGTAGTCCCGGGGCCAGATTAGATTGTGGATGACAAATAAACAAAATTTGTCAGACAGTCAATAATATAACTAACAATATAAACAATGACAAGGACGCCATAACCTCAAAGCAATCTTATCTGGCCCCGAGTTTACATACCAGGAATACATCGGCTTGCGCTACTAGGTATCCTGACGCGAGTATCTAGGTACTATTTTTCCACATTAGATCGGGGATAAGTGTACCTACACTACTATACTTACTGCCTACACCTAAAATTGCGGTTCGTCATTCAGAGTGGGCGACGGTTCAAGACGTTACCTAAAATAGTTTGTTTTTCTTGCAATTCTCGACCGGTCAATTACAAGCATACGGTGTGTGATTATAGGTACCTACTATTTAACTTAAAACTCTTTGGAGCTGCTGATGGCCACTGAAATTTACAGCCTATCCCAAAAGCCGTACCTAGGATGATAGCAGTCGTTGAGCCAGCAGGTTTTGAAGCATTGTTATTCAGCTCTTCACATTTACCGATTCTTCCAATTTCGCTTCTCACAGAAGGATGCTCCAAGTCCCCTCAACTCGATAGCGAGGCAGCATCCAATAGAGGGACTTATTGAGTTGGTAGTTTGTCTGAATCTTTTCACAGGCAGGGACCTCATAATAAAAATAGAGTGAAAGCCGCTATTGAATTCAACGAAATTGGAGCGCAATCTGCCGAAAAAATTAAGTGGTGCGACAAAAACTGGATTATCTATTACTACTTACACTTAGGTAATCCCGTACTCATTCTCATTACCCGAGATATCTACTGTTGGACAAAAACCTTCTTTAAAGAATTGTAGCTCTTTACCTAAAAATCAAAGTGACTATGGTAATTGGCTCTGGCTACTCGTAAACCTCAACGATCGTGATCGAATCAATTGGAAATCTAATATGGCGGAATTAGCTGTGGACTCGTGGAAGCCTTTCAGTATCTCGTACTTTGTTTTGAACCAGTAGGTTCCTAGACAGTAAACCTATTTCCCAACCGAATGTTTTAAATCGGAAAAGATGCTTAAAGACGCTTAATAAAATTACCCAAAACTAAAACAATAATATGAGTCTCTGAGATTCAAAGCCTGTCTCCTCACCATGGTCGGTCGTGGTCTAACTAAAACAACCAGCCAAATTCGCGCACCGATTACACAAGTGTGCGAAAGAATGCACCAAAGATACATGCAGCCCGTGTGAGAACAAGACTCGGGGCCAGGAAGAAAATTTATTGCAAAAAATCGACCGGTTCCACGGCATCTTGCGGAACTGGTTCCCGAAACCGCGCGGCTTCGGAGCTCGCAGCGCACGCTTGGAAACTAACGAATATTCGAATAAATATCGATGCTCCCGACGCACTGGCGTGGTCACAACGAGTGCGTGAATTGGGCTTAATTAATATAGTTTAATAATTCAGATTTGAGCGTCGTCGGTGGCCTAAAACTGGGCGTTAAAATATGTCGTTTTAAAGTTACGCGGGATTTACGATTTCCATACAAATTCTAAATCCCGTGTAACTTTGAAACTATATATTTTAACGAAAATCTGATAAACCACAAGCATAGATATTGGTTTCTGGATCACGTCTACAAAGTTTCACTGGCTTTGATAGCGTAATATTGAAAATATGATCAAACTAAGTTTGCATGGAGCGCGCTTGGGAAACGCTAACCTTAAGGCCGACTTGTACCCCGAGATACTGGGTTCGAACTCCAGTGCCGTCATGTACCAATGACTGTTTTCTGAGTTACGTTTATTATTTATCTGGGTCACGGAGATCAAATGGCAGCCGCTCCACTGTAATTATTTGATCTGCCAAATCCTTTATCATGGTCAAGGCGGATTCCAGACCCTGATGCACGAGAGCATACCGGGATATTTTGAGGCCAAAATTATAGATTTTTTTAGTTCCTATGAATGGAATAGTATAACATAGTCGAAGTTATTCAGCCTTCATTACGATTTATTTAAACAAACTACCTCCATCCCATCCTGATTGAGCTCGGATTAGTATCGCAAATACAAATCTCAAGGAAGGTGCGCTAATTTTTGTAACCAAAATAATCAAAATTATTATAAAAATGCTACGTCGCCCTAGTCATTGGTCAATTCGCTAGCTTTTATCAAGCCATAACCTTTTACAGTGGGTACGTATCGACAAGCCGACAATGAGGCAGTATTGGGCTGTAAAATAATAAAATATCGCAGCGAGCTGGCGCTTATAATATAGGGAACAGTATACGGAATCGGCCTAGATTGAATTGTACATGTATCAAATATTATTATTAGCTTTTGCCCTCAACTTCGTCCGAGTGTGAGTACGACCCGGACCCGTTTCCATTGGAACAACATTTTTCGGGATAAATTGTAGCCAATGTGCTATATATATATACTAGGCTATTGGTACCAGCCAGTAGTTCTACTGCTCCAGCTACTGCCAATTTTCATCAAAACCCGCCCCTAGTTTTAGTTGTTGCGTCAAGGAGTAACAAACATCCAACCAACCTTAATAAGTTTCCCGTTTAGATTGTTTGTAGCAAGGACTCTCAGTATTACGAATGACATAATACATTCCATATAATTGGCAACATATTCTAAGTGAATCTACTGTAATACTTTTTTGTGCAAAAGAATATATTTATTATTATTATTATTCTCTTTATTCTTCTTTTTTCTAAAATATAAGTGTCTTACAATACAAATATAAAATATACACATTATGTTATAAAAAACCTAAATCTAGAGTGTCGCCAGCAGAAGGGCAAAGTCCAAGCTACCGGTGCTTAGGGCTACAGAGACAGGAACCTCCTGCCGATACGCGCCGTCTCTAAGAGCACCGCCTTCTGTATCTGACCTTTAACAATTGACCAGACCTTGATCTAGCGAGAGACTATATAGAACCTGCAGACCGCTGTCCCGAATAACCCCCGGCCGGGTTACAAAATATGAACAAGTATAAATACGTGTGTTTCATTAACTATGGAGGTGGGTTCGCACTAAAGTTTACCGAAAAGGTCACGTCAACTAGCTCTGAGACTTACCCCTTGACAAGGGCAGGAAAATCCTGCCTTCAGCTGCGTATGTTACAATTTGCAGCTCTCGCAAGTTTAAGAGGTAGTGAGAATAGAACATATGAGTTAACAGGTGGAAGGATTGACTGCCAGTATTTTATTATCAGCCTGTCGTTTCTGTGCTGGATAGACGTATATTTTACAAAAAGAATGTTCAGCTGTATCCTATCTGGAAGAGCCTAAGGTCATGTTTTAAAAATTATTTTTGCTTTTATTTAAAACATATGGTTTAAATTTCTTTAATGTTTTCCTTCTCCACTTCGCTCGGTCTTCGGCATCCTCGCGTCGTAGACCATTGGCTCTCGCATCCGACTCAGATATGTCAATCAATCGCTTCCTGGGTCGCCCACGGACCACGGACACATGACCAAACTAGCGCAGGCGAGCCTCCTTGATTTAATCTTATCAATACTCATCCACGATTAGGTATTTACACTTAACCCTTAATCTCATTAGGTATTTACACGTGACCCATAACCTGTTGGACACCAAACGGCGAAATGAGAAAAAATATAACGACTCTTTCAATAGATCCACTCAGACGTAGGTGGGTAATACATCTACTATTCGAAGTGCTTTAATCGCCGATGCGCTGCAGCGTATCTGCGGCCATATATCCCAACTGAGTTCCATACTAAGTAAAGAGTCGTGTAAGATCCACATAAGTGGCTCTCGGCTCACGCGCAGGATAATGCTCGTTACGGCAACCTTTTCAACACCGTTATACAGCTTGTATAGCTCATTACATACGGCTTATATAGCCTGTTTGTTGGTTGTAGCCGCACCATTTGCGAGGGTGCTCGCTTATCGTTCAAGTTGCAAAGTTTTATTCTTATTCGCATGTTTGCTCGGTTATGTGGGTGTGGCGTGATTTAGATAGGCTTTTAGTTAGTTACGTGCTTAAAAAAGTATTGCCTAAATATATGGGTAGTTACCTAGTACGTATAAGTACTTACAGATACCTATTTAGTTTTCGTTTTAATTTTGACATTGACTTATTTGTATACTGTTTTGCTTTACAATAATAAATAAATAAAAGTCATTGGTAGTTACAGAGAAATATCTGGTAGTCACTTCTATACATTTAAAAAAATTTGGCTTCAGGTTTTATGATTTTTATTTACAAATAAAGTCCCAAAACGTGATTTTAATTCAAGATAGAGTAACTCAATTGGGTTTATATTGTAAAACCCAGTATTGTAGTCAGAAAGTACAGTTTATCCAGTAGTGTACGACAATTACACCCTATCAAATTGCTACATAAGGGCCATATTCCTCTACAACACATCTTCATGCCCTCGGGAACTATGCAAGCTCTACGATAAGATCACGATGACATTTCATACGAACGAAAAGGCTCTGGCACAACAATCACACATCGGCAAAGGACTTTCGACCTTACACAGCAGTCTTAAGACTGATCTGTCGTCACGTGGCGTGGATGTGTTCCTAGAAAGATGAAAGCGTGATGTTGTTAGGCTCTGTGGGCTGACTAGCGTCGCCCCGCGGCTCTCCTCGACAAAGTTGCAAGTCATCAATTAAGCCGCATGACTGTTGGGCCGTGTTGGATCTGTGTTGAGGTTGTTTTATTCGTGTGGACGTTGTTGGATGTGTTCTTTTATTCCTGTGCCTTACACACGCTGCGGAGGTTCGTGATTAATAATAATAAATAAATAAGTTTTGGGCAAATTCACACAGCGCCATCTAGCCCCAGAGTAAGCATGTATTATGGGTGATAGATAACTGATAAACTACTTACTTATACTTTTTTTAGTTACATATTTATTAAACTCTGACCCATAACGGGAATTAAAATTCATCTTTTCAATATCTGCTCGGCCGGGAATCGAACCCGGGACCTCTGCGTGGCCAATGTTAACCAATAGAACCACTCAGGTCGTCAATTGCTCTAGTTTGAAGATTAGACTCGAAATTGTTCCTATTCTTCTGATTTAATTAACAGTAAAAAAAAAATAGCTTTAGCAAGTTTATTCACGTCGACAAGTTTTTGTCTTCAATTAATTTTCCATTGACTTACTTGTCTTGACTTAAGGCAGACGCACAGAATATTGATACTAGCAGAGCGCATCCACGTGTGTCTATCCTGAGCTTTGCACTTCACTTCACTCCAAGGCTTCCCTATGTTTACCGTTTCCGTGTCTGATAAGGACAGCCATGTTTTCGTTTTCCTTGTGGATTCCAGGGGTCGAATTACGTCAAGAGGTTTATTCAATAGATATGAATGTAAAGCTGTTACCCAAAGGGCAATGGAAAGAGCTATCCTCGGAGTTTCTTTGCGCGATCGAGTCAGAAATGAGGAGATCCGCAAGCGAACCAAGGTCACCGACATAGCTCTAAGGATTGCCAGACTGAAGTGGCAGTGGGCAGGGCACATAGCTCGAAGAACAGATGGCCGATGGGGCAGTAAAGTTCTCGAGTGGCGACCACGTACCGGTAGACGCAGCGTGGGTAGGCCTCCTACAAGGTGGACCGCCGACCTGGTAAGGATCGCAGGTACCAGCTGGATGCGGAAAGCACAGGACCGGTCTTTGTGGAGATCTCTGGGGGAGGCCTATGTCCAGCAGTGGGCGTCTTCTGGCTGATATGATGATGATGATGATGAATGTAAAGCTGTATGTTTTCCTTAATAAAGAAAATAAAATAAAATAATCGTGTGGGTGTCACTTTCGCAGTAATATAGCAGACAGCCCGTAACGGCTCTAATGTTGAAGTTGAGTCTCCTTCAAAGACGTGGAGGAGTAATTTAAGCGCTTGTCAAGCGGGCGGAGATCTTAGTTGGCATGTTTCTTATTCACAAACAATACTTGACTTGTAAAATAGCATTTGGTACTCTGCGTTCTCAACAAAGATTTCTTCTCACAGTGCTTGTTTGATTCCGATTCTGATTCTGAACACCGCGCGGCCCATAATACGAATGTGTGAATAGAATAGAATAGAATAGAATAGAATAACTTTATTGTTGAACTGTGTAGGTACATTTAGGTATTACAAATTATATTTGTAATACCTAAATGTGATCTGACATAGAATTAAAAAATATCGAAATAATATTGCTTGTGGAAATATGGCGCAATAAACATAAATATCAACAGTTCAGTTAGCCTCAAGCGAAAGACGGGCAGGATCTATAAATAATTTACAAGTAACAATCAATAAAGATTCCACATTCGATACCTCATAATTAACAGCTAGAGCTAGAAGCAGAAGTTTGTAATTAAGAGAACTGTATCCACTTTATACTGATGTTAATAGGTCTGTTATTTAAACACTAGCTTTGGTCCGCGTTTTCGTCCGCGTCGGTTATAATGTTACAGACACGTTCCCGCGGGAACCATATTGAATTTCGAGATAAATTGTGGCTCATATGCTATTTTGCTATGTTAGCTACATTGCTGCCAAATTTCATTAAAATCCGTTGTGCAGTTCTTGCGTGAAAGAGTAACAAACATTGATACAAAGTGTAACCCGACTTCGGTTTTTCTACCTACATTGGTTATCTATATATCTATCTTGGTTATCTACAGGCGTTAATGTCCCGGTTGGGATCTGGCGCGTGAGGGACGGGGGTTCGCAATAACCACGATGAGATCAGGTAATTGCAGTGGAGTGATTGCCGTCTGACCCACGTGAACCTGCTTCCAGAGGAACCTGATGGATTGGATCATGGTTACACATTCAGTCGCCTGAAGGTTTCACCACGATCTTTTCCCTCACCGTAAGAGCATCTTTTAGTATTCAACTAATGTACGTACATAGTTCAAAAAAGAAGTCATAGGTACACGGCGAGAGTGGGATTCGAACGCGATACTCCTTGTTTGCGAGTCGGATACCTTTACCACTAAGCCATCGACGCTCCAGTACTCTGTCAAAATCGATGAAATCGTGGAAATCTAATCTTGTAAAGGTATCAGACATACAGATTGACTTCCATACTGTACGCAGTTAAATGCTTTGTCCGGTGTGGCAATGACATCACCCAGTTCGTGTCTAGACTCTAAAAGTCGAATACCTACTTTCCCAGGCTGAGTCATTATAGAATCTGATATACCTAGGTGAATGGGACTCCGGTAAGCTGTAAAATTTTGATTAAACTCATTTATTACTATTCAAAAGCACGTTGTTTAACGATATTCTTTCTGTTTTAGATATAACTAGTGGACCGGCCTTTGTGGAGATCTCTGGGGGAGGCTTATGCCCAGCAGTTGGCGCCTTCCGGCTGATATGATGATAATGAAGCTACTTTTTTATACTATGTTTTGATGTAGTTTCTGCTAATCCTGCTACATTTACTCGTACATTATAGAGACCAAACTTTGCTTGTAGCCTCAGACAGCCTCAGACAAAGACAAAGTAATATTTTATTATAACGCTATTAAACAAGCAATTTGAGAGCAGCCATTAAATATTAGAGCATTAGCCCACGACTTTGTTCGCGTGGTCTAGGTTTTGTTATATCTAGATTTGTAGATTGTTTCCAATATATTATTCAAGGTACGTGCCATTACGCTTTTTGGCTAAGCAAGAGTTTCTGCAGTAGTTAGTGGTGGCTTTGCATGTGCTATGTGATGGGTACACACGTGACTAGGTCCATACTTAGGGGTATGTATGTATGTATGTAAACTCTTTGTTGCGTATAACTACATAAAGAACAATAACAAAAGAAAATAAATATACATTGCAAAGGCGGGCTTATCCCACAATGGGATTTCTTCGAGCTAACCTTACCTTGGATAGTCCGAAATGAGCTATTTAACGAGCGGTGGTAGCAATATCGAGTTTTGTGCAAATTTAAATATAACTATAATGTATAACTATATTGCAAAGGGTTATGGGCCACAGTAGGTATCGGTCGTATCTGAAGAAGCCTGAAAAGCATGGGAGTGTTTTGCTGGTAGGCGCTTAGGTATGCATAGTGAGTCTAGCCGCCGCCGCGCTGGTACTCATGAGAGTTCTCCGCCTCCCTCTGCCGTTAGCCCGGAGGGTGTCCTTTACACGTTGCGGTGGGCGCAAGTGGAGCTACTTTACCTAACGGCTGTCCATGGGGTGGATCCCGTTCTGTTTTGCCATTGCAAGCGAGTAAATATTAATTTACACACTGCATTCAAGAACTTTAATATGTACTCATCAAACACATATAATTTCACATCACCGCAGCTGTCACCTCCCACGGCAGTCGTCTCGTGACCACGGTGGGTGTAACCCTACCGAAACGTCGGGAAAACAAATCATAAAGGTACGTCGCGTCCAAGTCCCGTCTAATATAATAATACACATATAATTTGTAGTACATAAATTTGGCATTCGACACCTCGATACGAACATTCTATCAAAAATTAGTTCGTTTCTAGTACGTAAACTGACATATATCAATATTTACAAACAATACTTGTCTAAGTCAGTATCGGCTACCATCACGCGCGAGGGACCGGGGTCCGCCTTGACTATGATCCAGGATTTGGAAGATCAGGTAATTAATTACTGTGGAGCGATTTCCATCTGATCTCCGTGACCCTGTTAACAAGGAAACCTGACTAGATTGGAGTGGCTGCGCATACAGTATTACAGTATTAAAATTTGACGTGTGTATTTGTGTACCTATGGCTCTTTGTGCCTGTCTGTATCATCGTGGCTTAGTAAATATTTGAGTATATGTAAAGTTGGTTGGGAGTTTCCCGACATTTTCTATCGGTTAGGTTATCTTGGATTAGCATCAAACGCAGACCGTAAGCATTCTTAGGTAAACCATCTATGCTATGACCAAGTACTTGTACAGTGATCAATTACACGCGATCCACACGTAAGGTTTTAATTACACCGAGAGCGCACACCAAATTACTTCTGTAGTGGCGCTGCGGCTCACGATACCGATCCATCACGATCCGACCCAACCCAATGATCCTAACGAAGGCCAAATTCGGCCATTCGTTATTTCTGTGGATCATTAGCGAGTCATCATTAGTGGATGGGTTGCGAGTCACATGCAATCTCTAATCTTTACTGAATAATATATAAATATTAGTAATCAAAGTCGCTTTTTCCGTGTGCCTACTTGTTGTCAGGGTTCCGAAACTTAACGTCGACAGACGTTCGGCAGACGCTCCATAAAGTCTACATGTACTCAAATATTTCTCAAAGTACTAAACCGATTTTAAAGAAACAAAGCTAGTTTCCAAATAAAAATAACGCATCGAAATCGGGAGTTAGGATACCACAGACAATCACACAGATTATCATCATAGTCATCCTGGCGTTAATTCTCAGTTTCCCTACTCCTTTCTACTCCCCTTGGTTTACTTCGCTTGGTCCTCGGCATCCTTGGTTATGAGTTTATTGGCACGCATGCCATCGCTTCTTGGGCCGGCCTCTCCTTCTCGTGCCTGGCGGGGGTGGCATGGCCAGACATTTGGTCCCTATATTGCCAGTCTGCGTAAGACGACGCCATATCATCGAAAGCGGTACTCTTGCAGCATATCTGCGATGTCACGATCGTCAAAGCTACCTCGAATATGGGCGTTTCGGACGTGATATCCGTGAAACTCTACACAGATACACTCGTAAAATTTATGGTATCACCTTTTTGCGAGGGTTTAAATTACGTTTGTGGCTCCTATCGCCGGCTCAATATCAAAACTTTATTCATCCATTCTGGTCTTCGTTATCGGTCTCGATAGCAAGTTGCCACTAGACCAGTACCACTTCCTTCCGTACATGTTTCATACAATTATTTACACACATATGTGATGTTATGTAATATCACGCCTTTTCCCGTGGGGGTAGGCAGAGACCACATCGCAGTCATCTTATTACTTATTTGAATTTGTTGAAAAAAATTCGGGGTTTCTTAGTGCGTACCTTTTGCGGAAAACCCTAATTTTTTTTTTCGACCTATGGAATAACTCCCGACCAAGTTTACATAAACTCAAGTATTCTCTTAACTACACAACCGATTTTAATGAAACGATTTAACTAGCTTTCAAATAGAGAACACCGCATCCAAATAGGTCCATACGCTCAGGAGTTACATGCAGATATACAAAGCCACAGAAACACAGATACACAGGAGAAACTTATAATACCCCCCTTTTTGCAGCGGGGGTTAAAAATGTGTAATAATGACCGCAATAGCTTAAAACAATATGTAAACTGAATATTTTTACAGTTAAACAATTGTATTTAGATAATTATTTTTAATGGAAGACACAATTAATATTATTTCCGCGGGTCGTTGACCCCGCCCGGCGGCCCACGAAATGTTCCGGCCGAAATGCCGCCCGGTGATTGGTTGCCTCGGGCGGCTTGCGGCGTGCGCTCGCTTTGCCCTCGGTGGCTGCGGAGTTCGGTTGGGAATAGTGTTGGTGATTTTTATTGTAAACAAAATTAATAAAGAGTTGTAATAATTTATTTATTTATTAAATCTTTATGCACTAAAGGTACATTGGCGGACTTAAAGCTAAAGTAGCCTTATCTTATCTTTCTTAATAATGTTTTGTTTTAGTTGTAACAATTTTATGCATCGGCGGTTACTAAACAAATTAATTTTGTTTCTATCAAAATAATTAGAGTGAAGCCAGTATATATTATTTGGTAGCAAATGTACACAAATTTATGTAGCAAATGTACACAAAAGTGTGTGATTAAACGAAATGAAATAGGCTACTTCTGTAAAATCGCAGGTGCGTCGTCACTGTGAGGATACATCATATACTTTTGGCCTGTAATTAGTGATGGCTACCTTATCCTTCAAACCTGACTACAAATAATATTAACGGGGTGGAACCCAAGCAGGCGTGTACAACCGGTTCTTTAGAGAGTTTTGAAGCAATGGTCATTTTATAGCACGCTGAATGACCTTAAACTGATGAAAACACGTCTAGCACATAAAACGCACAGCTTAAAAACTTTTGTTCAGGCCAGTTCTTGTGGTTAACGTGATTATAAGATACGACGAAGTTTTCAGAAAGCAATCAATCTAATTGCAAAAGCCCTTGGTATACATATTCACAAAGGTCGTCGGGAGCCGGTCTCTCAAACTCCTCAGTAACAAATAAAGAAACATTAATAGCATTTAAATAGTATCAACCATTCCGGAACTACGAAAATGTTTTAGGAAAACAAACAAAAGTAATACTGTCGCCACCAAATGTAGGTCCCCAAAGCTACCTCTCTCTAGATATATAGCTCTTTGGAAGACTACATTAGGGAGACAATGGGATCGATAAATACGGGTTAAAAAGAAAAAATCGCCAAGTCCACAGTGTATGCGGTCAGCACCTATACCTCTATAAAACCAGGCACAGGTATCAATACGAGGTACCTACAGCCCGTGGGGTATCTCAAACCGCATTCCAGCCAGAGCCCCTCCAGACATGTTGCTTAACTCGCCAACATACATACACCTTCAACCAAAACCAGGACGTACCTTAGCTTTAACAAAATAGAGTTCAATTTCGAACAGTAATAGTCTTCTCACAGGCAAAGCGTAAGTTTGTTTTTTATTTTCTTAACCAGCCAGTTCTACAGATGATTAAATATTGTTGGCCTTTCCCGCTGAGTGGGTAAGGTCCAAATTTGTTTGAGCAAATCTACAAAGGAGATCAATTAGATTGGTCCTTTTGCCGTTCGCGCCGATCGGCGTTCGTTTTTTTTTCAAAGCGAAACCACGGAAGGATTAATTCTAAGAAAATAAAGTGTTACGTACCTATATCGAGCTCGTTAAAAGTCTGCCCCTCTTTTACGATTACGTTAATTTCTTCCCGTAATTGTGATATTGGTTCACAAGTGTATTTAAACTTAGCAAACACGTAGGTATGTAAAAAAAAAAATATTGTTAAGAGTTAACCCAAAGAAGAACCTTTCTTTGGGTTATTCTTTTTGCATTCTTCCTATTGTTTTCTATTCTTGGTAGGCGATAGTCGAGGAGTCCGCCGGTATAAGTCAGTGGACATTAAATGATAGGCGAATGTCCCGTAAACCGTTCGCCGTAAAACACTCATAGGCCGGGACCCGACGCGCAAATGCCTTCTAAAATGGAATTTAATTGAACACGCCGATTGGTCATAAAGTTAAGCGCTACGTTTCCATTGTCGGTAATAAAATGCCTTTTTTTACAAGCTCCGATGATTAATTGAAATGTTTGTTTAATTAGATAAAGAAACACGCCTCTATGAATTATTTAATAGCACAAAATAAATCAAGAAGAATTGGATAAAATTGAGGATTTTTTTTTATAAAACTCAGTGACAAATGATTGGAATGCCCACGCAACACTCTTTTATTTGAAACCTAGCACACAATTTTGGTAATAAAAGCTGATAATAAAAATATAACTACTTTCTTAAAAATGTAGGTCATTTACAATAATGTTTCGTCCAAAAGCGTAGTTCAATCAAACTCATCTAATAGGCAGTGTTAACTGTCGTCCTAGATATCCCACCCTAAACATTTCATCAGAAATTGGTTCGCTTAGTCTCATACCGAAGTTTATAACGTTTTCGCTGATCTCATGAAGAACCAAGCCCGTACTTTTACAAGCCCCCTATCAACTTGACATTTTGATCAGAAAGTACCTATGACTTGGCCGTGTAGAACTATTGCATGACATATTATTCAGTGCTACATGACACATTAGGTTCGAGTCAGTGCTCGACAAACGTGACGGTCAGGGCTGACGTCGTCGGTTGGATCAAGCTAGCGCGTATACCGTCAGCTCTGCACTGTAGTTGGTAATTGTCGCTGACACTTAGGTTCTATGTAACAAAAATGCTGAACCGCTGATGAGTCGTCATAGGACGAAGCTGATATGCTTCATGCCAGTGAAGTGAGCGTTATCTACCTTATCCTTAAAACCGGAACGGACGACCTGAGTGGTTCAGTTAGTTGACATGCCATGTCTGCCAAGCAGAGGTCCCTTGTTCGATTCCTGATGAATGATGAATTTCAATTTCCGTTACGGGTCTGGGTGTTACTCTCTCTCTCTGCAGTGGGTGTTACTCTCTCCCTCATGACTGAGGATCGTGGTCTGATAAGCACATCTTCGAGCGCACGAAATGTCTCCAACCACTCCTATCCATAGCCAGCCTCACCGCGTCGTAGAATCTGTTGCAACCTTCAACTGATCGGTCCATCTAGTTGGTGACCGTCCTCTTAACCTCTTGCCATTGACACTGCCCACTATAACAAGCTTTTCCAGATTGTCATCACTCCGTCTTATTAAGTGACCGAAATATGCAAGGATCCAATGGAGGCAGATGGTTGATAACCTCGTTTTGATTTTCAACTGATCGAGAATTTACAGTTTGGCGGTCCAGGGAATCCTTAGCATTCTCCTCCAACACCACATCTCGAACGCTTCAATTCACTGCCTTTCTCGTGCTTTTATGGTCCATGTTTCAACTCCATACAGAAATATTGGAAACACTAGAGCTCGGACTAGACGCATTTTGGTGTTTGTTTCTATGCCTCTGTTTTTCCATATTTTGGTAAGGGACGTCATAGCATCTTTTGCCATAGCAATCCTACGCTTTATTTCCTGGACACAGCTGCCATCGTCGTAGATCATGCATCCGAGGTAAATCATCTTATCGACAACTTCCATGGGTGTTACATGTATGTATAATAAGTATGAATATAAAATTTTATAAGTAGTTTATCAGTTATCTAGCGCCCATAACACAAGCTTTGCTTAATTTGGGGCTAGATGGAGCTGTGTTAATTGTCCAACCATATTTAAATTCATACAACAACCCAAGCATTGACGCTTGTCGTCCGAAAACACGGCATTGGATTATTCAAGCGGTCTAAGCTACACACAGACCACCGCGGTATGCTGAAGCCCGATAAAGCGTAACGTAGACAGTTACGACTGAAGAATAAAAAGTTAAGTTGCAGAAACCAAGGCCTCAATTAACCCAAACCGAAGAGACCGCACTTAAATCCGTCGGTATTGCAGACTCACTACAAACAAGGAAACAGTTAAAATTCTCTGCACACACACATCGAAGCGGCTAAGGCGACGCGTAAGCCTTTTACGCGAATAGTTTGCCTTCACGACTTGCAGTGTTTAAAGGTGGCACCCGACTGGGCTTACGTGATGTTACGCTCATGATGTGACACTAAGTATCATAGTAAATGTATGACAGATCGCTATTTAGAAACAGGCGCTGTCCTAATTGGCATAGGTCGTGCACCATGGTCGTGCGACGGGCGGTTTGGAGGTCTCCTATTGGTCGGGCGAGCCCGTCGTACGACCTTGGTCGCTCGACCGTTGCCAATTAGTACAGCGTCAGGCTTGTCTTATGTGACTTCGCTGATGCGACCACATCTCACTGACTGTGCTTTAGAAGGCGTGTGTCGTGTGTACACTCGAGATCTACAATGACACACGATGATACTGCACAGATGCGAAACGTTTTGTGATTCACGTAAGCCTAGTGTGTTTCTGTCTCTGAAGTGGATGTGTCGTCACATGGCGTGGCGTAGCGTAGATATATAAGTAAGCAGTATGGTTCCATGCAACGTCACGTAACGTGGCGTAACATCACGTAAGCCCAGTCTAGCGCCACCTTAAAGCAGACGTCCTTAATGCACAGGCGTTGAGTATCTGAATAGATCTTAATGGGTTAGATTGCCAATGACTCAGCCCCGACAGTACTTCGAGAAATTCGAGAGGTCTCCACAGCTCACGAGACGCCTCTGACTCAACAATCAAAGGCTTGAAACCTACAGCGTAGGTACTCGGAATTACTTGCGAAATATTTGCTCAAGTAACTTGGTAGGGAGCGATGTGTATGGTAGTAACGAGGTATTATGGATAGGACACATCAAAAATAAAAATAGGACCTACCATTAGTATAATTATAATTACACTAGTGGAGCCGGCGCGACTTCGTTCGCGAAAACCTACCCATTTTTTTCTTGCTTATAAACCTTCCTCTTGAATCACTTTGTCAATAGTCAATGTATTTATTGCACTCATGAGATTATAAAGGTCTTAAAGTTTTAATGTACAGTTGTCAGTGGCGTAGCATAGGTCACTAGCACCCGGTGCGGATTCCAAATTTGCCGCCCTCTTATTTTTGTAATCCATTATAAAAAATTTGGGGCATGGTAAAAAGAGTACTTTTATTGATTACACTAACCTGAAAAGTGAAATTAACATTTTTTGACATAGAGTAGAAGGTAGAATATCACTTAGAAAAATTACAGAGAAAACGTAATACAATAATGGAGAAATCGGGAAGTGAATTTGTTTTATACTATCTGTAGATGTAAAAAATACTGTCCAACTCGAAAGGGGATATATAAGCAAAAACGGATAAATAAATTTGGATGAAATCTGGCATACAAAGCTATAATCTGGATGTTATGTCAGATATTTTAAGCTTCGGTAAATGTCGTGGGAAAAACCTAGTTATTCATTTGTTTGCTGCCTCTTTCAAAAATGTTTTATCATTGTTTAATATTCTAAGTGCACTCATACACTTCACAAAAGCCCTCACATGAAGTAAATGTTGCACGTTCTGCTTTATTTGCACAGCATCACTGCGATGATACTTTACGATCTGCACACCCACGCATTTGCTTTGAACTCCAATAACCTTGTGATGTGCAAGAAATATTGGTTTATGTGGGAATTGAAGCGTCTTGGGTCAAATTTCTTGTTTTTTAAATCGGTTGACACTGTTTGTTAACCGACGACGTTTGTTTGTCAGACGAAGACACGTGTTTCTACCAAAAACATCAATTTTTAAGAAAAATATATAGGAAACGGAAAATTTAATCCAAAAACGTTCTTCAGATACCCTAAATGATTTCATAGGCTATACGCAAAAAATATTCATTCCCTCGCGTTTACGTGTAGGGGAAGTACCCAAATAAGGGTATTTCTAGAAAGATTTTATTTTACTAGTTTGTCGGTGTGAATTTTATTACAGGCAGATGCTACTAAATGCATCTCCACTGCCATAAACGCGGTTCCCCAAGGAGCACTGGAGACTTTAAATGTTGTTTGGCTGCGGTATTCTGTAAGACTCCTGTCCAGACCAATCCTGTCCAGTCATGTCTGGATGCCTTTAAGGCTAGAGTGAATAGGCTGTTCCAAGACGGCCATGCTCCGTCTTCGGCCGCATTGTCACTTACCAACAGGTGAGATGGCGATCAAATGCCTGCCTTGTTCGTTATAAAAAAAATAAAATAAAAATGGTTGTACGGTTGCAATTCGGGAGATCCCGCTTATATTGCTCTACAGCATATGACCACACCATAGCGGAAGCGGGATCGCACCAAGAAAACCTCCTACAAATATTGGTGCGACGGATTTAGTCCACCACGGTGGAGTTGGCGTAGATTTCCCATACAATACGAGGCGGTATGTAATGTACATTTGGTAGATTTGGATTCGTGTTACTCACACGCGTGCGACCTTTGACAATATACACTATGGGCATAGGCTGTAAGAGAGGTATTAAAAAAAAAAAACTTGTATTAGCCGTGTGGTGTCCGTACAAGGCGACTAATATTTTCGAGGCAAAAGATCAAGAGTCTCCGATGTCTGGAAAATGGGCAGCAGCATTTTCCATTGTTATATTTAAACACTGCGATCTCCAACCCGCTTGCCAAGCGTGGAGATTATGGCAATAACGTCCCCTTTCGTGGGAGAGGACTTAGTCCTGCAGTGGACTACGGGCTGTGATGATGATGAATCTTGTATTTTGTTCAAACTGGTTTTCTGCTGTCTGTCCCTGTGTATCTATGTACGCTTAGATCTTTCAAACTACGCATCGGATTTTAATGCAGTTTTAAACCATAGATTGGGAGATTCAAGAGGAAGGTATAAGCAAGAAAAAAAGTCGCCGGGTCCACTAGTACTTGTAATAATGTTTGAAGTTCCGCTGATAACCACGTGATTTTAAGGATGAAACGCTGTCTACCTTTCTTGCACCAAAGACAGATTCAATGCATTTTAGCCTAAGTAAGTATGTACTATGTATCTATACATCTCTGCAAAGGCAAACAATACGAGCGATACGCTATTGTGCTGCTCATCGGGTCAAAGGCCCGGAATCAGCGCGAAATCGCGCCTAGGTGACCTTACCTTGGTATTTCAATCCCATACCTTTCTTTGTCTCGGTTGGTTGGCAGAAGAAACAATGTAACAGACAAACTATAACCACAGCCGGGAAACGTGATCTCAAGATGGCATTGAGTCGAAATTATTATTTATAATCTTGGAGTCAATGTCCTGGTTGCGCTCTCGTCGAGAGTCCGGAGCCGACTTGACCACGGTCCAAGATTAGGCAGATCAGCTACTATAGAGCAATTGCCGTCTGACATCTGTGACAGTTAACAGGAGAGCTTGATCAGATCAGATCAGATCATTAATTATCTTTAGTCGCCTGAATGTGCGGGTTTCCTTACGTCTTCCCTCACCGTAAGAGCTTCGGTTAGTGATGGTACTCAGTTGAATACCGTGCCCCAGTGAGCCTTACCTTATTTCTGATTTTTATAACATAAATTAAAACACGTAAATAAATAAATACATTCCGTTATCGACACCAAATAAGCATTGATCACAATAATGTATTACATACTAAATAATCGGTTGTGGACACGTAGAGCATATTCGTACGTGTCTACATCAATAGTTGGAGTTTTGAAAGAAGATAAGGTTTGCCTATATGTGGCCATAGCACAAATAGTCCAATACACAAACCATGTAACTACTTATGTACTTTTCAGGCGAAGTATAAAGTTGTTAATTAAACGAAAGCGTGAAAACATCTCTATAAGATTGGATACAAAATCAATTAAAACCGCAAGAACTGACGCTTCTGAAATGCAAGAAACGGTAAAAAGATATAAATTATTGAGTTTATCGACACAAAACCTTTACACACATACTTCTGCGAATGTAACTGTTATTTTCACAGCTTTATAAATTAAGTCACCTCTAAAGGCCTTGCCACATACAAAGCTCGGCGCGAGCGCGGCGTGAGCGCGGTGCGATATTTGCTAGGCAACCACCGCGCGGCGCGATGGTTGCCTAGCAAATATCGCACCGCGCTCGCGCCGAGCTTTGTATGTGGCAAGGCCTTTATAAAGTTTCGGCCGAAAGCTCTTTCCGAGTCCATTAATTCTGTAAATGAAAGTTGCGATGCCAGTGACCTCAGCCCGTGTAATGGTCGACGTATGAGGGCAAAAGACAAAAGAAAACTACAACGTTACATTTATTTATCTTCGTCGGTTGATTTACGAAGCCTCTGTGATTGGATGAGGGGGATTGAGACGGAAATATTGTAGATGAAACTTTTATTTTCAGATTTAAATAGTCTTCTCTTATTATTTCGTTAACGCCTCTTAAGAGGGGCGAAAATGCTGCCACAAAATCAGTGCTCGCTGACCACAATAATTTAAGTTATCACAAATCTGCTCAACTCAATGTCTAGATATTTTTAGTTGCAATAAACTAAAACGGCTGTTTTTAGCACCACTAAAATGTTTAGCTAGACTAAGGCAGAGTTTATGAAAACTTTTGTACTTAAATATAGTTTATAGCTATTTCTAGATATTAAGTTGAGCATATTTTTGATAATTATTGTGGTTAGCGAGAGCACAGAGCGTTGGTGGCCGAGTGGTTACGGTGACGTTATCGTAAGCGTGAGTTATCGGGTTCGAATCCCATCGATATCTGCGGCCATGTACCAACGACTTTTTTCTGAGTTATCTACATTAGTTGAATACTAACAGATTTTCTTATGATGAGGAAAAACAACATGATTAATCCTACACATTCAGACGACTGAATATGTAACCATAGTCCAATCTGGTCAGGTTCCCCTGGTCGCCGGGTCACGGAAGTTAGCTGGCAGTCGCTTCACTGTAATTAATCTACCAAATCCTGGATCGTGCGCGAGAGCACAACCGGGACATTAACTCTAAGATGATTATGATTGTGGTTGGCGAGAACTCATTTTTTCCTAAAGTTGCAGCAGTTTTACCCCGCTTTGCACCTTAAGAGGGAATTGGGGAACACCTCATACACCCGTATTCAGAGTCGTTACACTCACAGTGAGCGGTATTGAACGCAGTGCGTTCACTATCAGACGAACACATGTTTATAGTAAACTAATGCACTACCCTTTTATTGCTTACGAACCTTCCTCTTAAATCGCTTTATCTATTGTTTAAGACCGCATTCAAATCCGTTGCATAGTTTTAAAGATCTAAGCGTATGTAGATATATACATACATGTATTTCTTTATTGTGTGCAATAAATTGTTAAATGAATACATAGGGACAGACGGCTGAAAGCGACTTTGTTTTATACTATGTGCATTTTAGTTATTTGTTATCACGATCACAGGCACACCCCTTGGTATCAAGAATAAATTTAAAGTCACCCTGTACAATATAAATTACTGGTAATTGATTAAGTCATACTATAATGACTGAGCAGACTCGAAATGGAAATCGAGTCGTAATAATAGCCGAAGTGGCGTTATTACGTCCGACGCAAAACGTTGCTTTCATCATAACTCTTGGCTTTTAGAATAAAAGGCAATAGCATAATGTCTTAAGTATGGTAATGCAAGTTATAAAATCAGACGTTAAACTTTAGCGAAATGGTATTATTAAGTGGAATTGAGAAATTGTGCTTTTTCTTAACTATTCTGGGTTTGGATAGATTGTCAATGTATTCAAATACTATATAGAGGAAAGCTTTTCGGATTCTATGCAATGCTTACGTTGTGGTGTTTCGCTGATAACTATATCGGTAAATAATGTACATCGGCTGCAATACTATCATTGCTTTGTTCCGGTTTGAAATATAAGGTAGCCAGTGCAATAACAGATATGAGGAGTTTCCTCTCAGTCCCCACAGTGACAAGAGCTGCGCTTCTGCGTGTTTGTTATCTGCAACCTAAATGCTTGAATCTTAGACGTTATGGGCGGTAGTTAGCGCTTACAATAAGGTGGACTTTCTGTTCGTTTTGTCACTGTGTCGAATTAAAATATTACATATAATTTATTTCTAGTTTCACAGACTGAATTCTCATTACATTTCATTAATAATTATAGTTCATAATAATATAAATTAATAAAAGTTAGCACATGGGCTAAGTTTATCCCGTAATTCAATGTGGTTCCCGCGGGAATGAGTCTGGAACATTAGTGGAATTATCTGGAAATCAAGAGCTTCATAAATCTATGGGCTGCTAAAAGTCAAAAGTCAAAATATCTTTATTCAAGTTAGGTTTACACAAACACTTATGAACATCAATTGAAAGAAATGCTTTGCGCCACAGCATCGTTGATTCGGCAATGTTGCTGTGTAATTTGTGATGGCTGATGATGGCTGACTCTAGCGAGGCCGTCAGCACCCGTGTAACCGTGCCTGATTCAAACTTCATACAAAAGACATCAACGAGCGCTGCGTCTGCGCATACGTTTGCTACGAATGTTCTGTTCTATATAGGATGTGGAAATATTGTGCACATTATTCTAAGACCATTTTTAGAACTGTTTACAACATTTCGCATTATTTAAATTAACTAAATTAAAGGTCGTTTAAAATTTTGAATATAAATAATGAGTTTTCAAGGAGGAACAAGTTGTATCTCCTTGTAAGTAGATGACGCTGTACTGAACTCTCACGTCAAGCTTGATCTTAGAGTCAGACAGGAGGAAATATTACTAGTCACGTCGTAAATTCAGTATAGCCCTTGTAGCTAAATGATCATCACCAAATTAAACATACATACATACATACATAAAGCTCACGGCTGTGTCCCACAGGTGGGGTAGGCAGAGACTATGGACCGCCACTTTGCTCTGTCCTGACACAACTCCCTAGCCTCGCATATATCCACAACTCTTTTCATACATCTCCTTTTATTCTTACCATTTCGGACCCCGTTAAAACTTGTCCGATAAGAATAATCCAAGCAGTAAATAATTCAATGTTATTAGTAATTCTTGTGTATGTTTGTCAAATTAGCATTAAATTCTCTAATTCACTGAACCATCTATTGACAATAAAAATCTCTTTTTTTTAAATGTCATTCTGAAAACCTTTTATTAAGATGATAATTATAATTATTATTTCTCTGATATGTCAAGTTGCCAGTTGTGTGACGTTTGGTGTAAAGGAGCAACTTCACTTTATTGTCTCTCTTGCAGAGACCTTTTTCTGAGACCGTCTCCGGCGCCACATGTGACTACGAACAAGATGGCGGACTAGTTGTTCCACTGTAATTATCTGATCCGCCATATCCTGGATGATGGTAAAGGCGGACCCCGTGCCCCATGGTCACGGAGGTCAGTTGGCAGGCGCTCCACAGTAATGATCTGTTCTGCCAAATCTTGGATCATGGTCAATGCGGACCCGGGCCTTCGTGCGAAAGCACAACCGATCCCGGTTGTGCTATCGCACGAAGGCCCGGGTTAACTTAATTAACGCTAAGTTGATGATTATTTGTTAATTATTATCCGCACGAGTCGTTTTGGCTCGACCTTTATAATGCGTACGGCTAAGGAACACGTTGCCTGTGAGTGTGTTCCCTTATCAATATAATCTGGATGCCTTCAAGGCTAGAGTGAATAGGCTGTTACAAGAGGGGCATGCTTCATCTTCGGCCGCATCGTTACTTACCAACAGGTGAGATGGCGGTCAAATGCCTGTCTGTTATACATAAAAAAAAAATATACATATTTAATATTTGTATAACGTACAGTCAGCGTCAGTCTAATTAAACCTGCTATTATTATAATGGTTCCCACAACACCATGTGTAGTCCCCAAGGCGCGGTGTTGGCCGAACACTCATGGGTGTTTGCCGACGCTATTCATGGTCGAGCTCTAACTTCTCGAAATGAAGTTGCGTCCTCGCCCGTTGATTTTCATTTGTTTGTTTATTGACCTCCCTCGACTGGAGAAAGTGGGCGTTCTGGAACTCACAGGAGGGCTACTTTGTAAGGCCGTGATTCGTGGATATTCGGAAAGTAGTTTTAATGGAAAAAGACAAAAGTATAGTAAACGGTTAGTATTATTCACAGAGATCGAAATAAATTGACTTATTTAATGCACTATCAACGGAAATCTATAGAAGAATCTATAGATTTCCGTTGAATAAATCAATTCTTCTTTCTTTAAATAAGTCAATTTATTAATTTATTTATGTAAGGATTGCCCGGCTAAGTGGCAGTGGGCAGGGCACATAGCTCGAAGAACACATGGCTGATGAGGCAGTAAAGTTCTTTAGTGGCGACCACGTGGGTAGGCCTCCCATAAGGTGGACCGACGACCTGGTAAAGATCGCAGCTACCAGCTGGATACGGAAGGTACAGGATCTGCCTTTGTGGAAATCTGTTGGGGAGGCCTATGCCAAGCAGTAGGTGTCTATTAGTAAATTAAATTATTTTCTATTATGTGCTCTACTTTGGTTATTTCTATTGAAACATACTTTATCTTACAGAATATTAATGCCAATTTTCACCAAGTCCGCTCCCGATTTTTGATAGTTATTGAACAGTTCGGTTCACAGTTTCTGAGTCAACTATATTCATGCACTGTCATACAGCTACGTAAAAGGGAGTAAAACGCCAGTGTCACCTTTTAAAGCATAATTTAAAATAAAGCTGTGTTAATCCGTAGAATACACCTCACTGACTTCAATTTACTTCATAGCTAATATTAACGTGGCAGGCAGTAAATTAATTTGGCCTTTAGTGTGTAGTCAAATTAATCTGCGCCGCTTTACACTAGTAAAGTTAAAATGTAGAATCCTCGATGCTCCCAGTTACTTTGTCTCAGTTACAACGAGCAAAACTTACCCTTTTAAACTACTCATTCACCTGTGTAATTCATAATCGAGCAGGCAGCTTACCTGATGGAAAGCAGTAATTGTCGCCCAAGACATCTAAATATTCACTCAAATTTTATTAAAACAAAATTGCAAAACCTCAGCTACCTAGCCGATAGAATAAATAGGATAACCCCGACCATGTTTACTTAAACTCCAATATTTTCTAAACTACAGAACTATCAAGCAGAGAAAACCCCATCCAAATCGGTTCATCTGGGGCCTTACCATGAACGCTTATAGCAGGACCTAAACAGAACGGCCCTGCTTAGAACGAGACAGCGCTATACGTGTCACATAAGCTTGTCTCGTTCAAACCGAAAGCAATTCTGTTTAGGTCCTGCTATAAGAGTTCATGGTAAGCCCTCTATTCGGGAGCTACGATACCACAGACAGATACACAGAGCCACAGATACACGCGTCAAAATTATAACACACCTGTTTTTATCGTCGGAGATTAAAAAAAAGAATACGCCGTATCACAAAATGTCTGCACTTGTAAAACTCTCTCCATGTCACCTGTCATTTAGTAAACGGCGACATTGTGCAGTCTGCGTTCGACATTAATATGTCGTTCTTAAAGGCATGTTTGAATTCGGGGTTTATTAACGATACGTGCTCATCAGAAATCCCGAATGCAAACAGCTGCTTAAGTACGATATATTACTTGTAATAAGAACGATGTTTAATAGGAATATGCTTTCAAGTTCCCTCTGAGAGTATAGTTATGTCTATGAAGACGCCACGGCCCTTTATAAAATAAGTAACCTCTAAAAGACGCCCTTTTTAAAATACTAGTGGACCCGGTACGACTTCGTTCGCTTACACCTACTTTACAGGGGTAGGGACCTATCCTTTTTTCTTACTAATAAATTTTCCTCTTGAATCAGCATATATATTATGTTAAAAACCACATTAAAATCCGTTGCGTAGTTTAAAATATCTAAGCGTACACAAGTGACAGAAGCGACTGCGAACGCAGTTTTATGCTATGCATAGAAGTAGCCTTTAACACTCTGAAAACTGCAAAACTACGTTTGCACGTTGCTTCGCGAAAAAGTGACACACCAAGACAATTTTTACTTTAATTTATATACCTATTTGTATGAGATAGCTACTATAGCTATATTTATGTAAACAATTTCACATCAATCACCAATCACCGATTTTGTTCACCTGTTACAATTATTATATTTATGACACAAATCTAAGTTCTTGTTAATATAAGTGTTTTATCTATATCCGTACTGAATTCACTTACAGGACTCCATAGCAAACCGTATCACATAAACAATAATATTTATTTGGCGTTCATGTCCAAGTTGTCCCGGAGTCCGCCTTGACCATGGTCCAGGATTTAACAGATCAACTAATTACAGTGGAGCGACTGCCGTCTGACCTCTGTGACTCTGTGAACAGAGGAACCTGACCAAATAGGATCATGGTTACACATTCAGTCCTGAATGTGCAGGTTTCATCACGATGTTTTCCCTCTCCGAAAGAGCATCAGCTAGTGTTCAACTAATGTACATAACTCAGAAAAGCGTCATTGAACGAATGAATTGACACTTTGTTGCATAAATACAGGTTACAGTGGTTACATTTCGGTAGCAACAGAGACAAAACAGGGGCCTTATCGCTTAAAGCGAATGGTGTTCATGGAGGAACTGGCGTATCACATAAACAATATCAACATATAAACCCGGGAAATACAGGGCTTAATGTTCGAACTCTCCTGACGAAGCCGCAAAATAGAGCACTTTAAGAGCTCTACACCTGCGTAATTAAGCCCTGCGACCCCGAGACTCAAATTACAAATTGGCCGCCCTACTCACTAACTTGGACACTAAATAAACCTTATCCCACAGCGATAAGGACGAAAATTCACTAACGCTTTACTTGCCACTATATTTGCTTTTACTCAAGACTTTTTCATTCTGATCCCTATCTCTACGTAATAGGGCTTATCTGTCTGCGTAAATGCCTGTCGCTCACTGTACTGTGAACCCTTTGGGAGAACTGCCGACGTTTTGGCAAATTCCTTGGGCTACTCGAATTTCTTACGCGGAATCCGGCTCGCTTAATTTGTAATCTTGCGTGATTAAGTTGCTAAAAGTTTGTTTCGATGACCCGAAAAGTTGTAGTTTCATGGGCGGAGTTACAGAAGACAGTACATCAAGTTACCCACCACCAGAATAAAATGAGCTAGCATCACTACGGGTGCGTGAAATAACCAGAGACGGTCCGAAGTCTAAATAGAAGGGTTGAAGTGCTGTTTTGTGAACTATTATGGATTGCTTCGTGCTAAAAATAAAATAAAAATTGATCGTTTATGGAATCGCACATACACATGGCTTATTGCATTTGGCAAAATTCAACCGTCTTAATTCAGAATATTGTTAAGCGTCGCTTCGCTTTCCAAACGGCGTGATGCATAAATGGACCTTATTCTATGAGCAATACACTTGGACTCGCTCTCACGCTTTTTGCGTGTGCATAAGGCTGTCCTCGTTATATCGCGCACGATAAAAGGATTTGGTATGGAAATTTTCGTTTACAAGACATCGCTGACGTGACGACGGCAAGAGGCCCGACGGCATGACGCTCATTGGGTGGCTGCGTGGGAAGGCGCTGGTGTGGGACCCTACCTGTGTGGACACTCTGGCGCCTTCGCATGTGGCCTCCACTGCCAGCTGCGCTGGGGCTGCGGCCTCAGCTGCGGAAGACCTCAAGCGGAGGAAATACGAAAGTCTAGCGCAAGACTTCGTATTTCAGCCGTTTGGTGTGGAAACGTTGGGACCGTGGGGCCCTGGTGCGAGAAAGTTCTATATAGAACTTTCAAAAAAATTAAATGACACCACTGGTGACCAGAGAGCTGGCTCGATCCTCGGGCAACGGATTAGCATCGCTATTCAACGAGGCAACGCAGCCAGCTTTCTGGGCACCATTCCGGGGGACAGCGCGGTGTGGACGACTTTTTAAATTTTTAGTATATAATTTATATGTATTAGCGAATAGGTATATGTAGTAATAGGTATATGTATATAGATATATTTGTATTTTAACTGTAAATATTTTATGTGTATAACAAATTAATTTATTGTTATAGACATCGCTACAACATACCCCTACAAGGGCAAAGCCGCAGGCGGATGCTAGTAATGATAAGTATACAAAATATTTCGAAGCATCATTTCGCTACAATGCAGTTCCGCTCGTCGTCCCTGAGTTCTGCTGAGTACGGGTTTTTACCATAAAAATCTCACGTTCAACAGTTTCAAATGCACACGCGAGTTCATTCATTTTAAGCGTCCATTTAGCTTTAAAACATGTTTAATCCGTTCGCCTTCTGAGTCTTTTTATTCGTTAGTTTAGAAAAACACAGAAGCGTCTGTTATCGGGATAATAAATGAATAGGGACCACAGACAAGGCAGCGTGGGGACGTCGCAAAGGTCTTACTGTTAGAATATAAAGGTTTTCAGTTTCAGCAGTTTAGTTGTCGTCAATGGGTCGTAAGGGTCGATCGTGCTGAAAAAGGGACGATTTTCAGGAGGGGATGATTTCATGAAAATTCTGACTAAGATTCAAGTAAAGTAAATCATTATTATCGGGTCCAGTTCCGAGCTAAATCGCCGTTGGTGGTTTCTGATGTTGGAAAAATGCTTTTCTGTTATTTGACTTAGTTACGAGTACCTACTAATTTCTTTTGCAAAGTTAAGCAAAGTATACAGAGCCTGGGTACTGGATAGGTGACTGTTTTGTCTCTATGCCTCTGTTTTGCTTCGCGTTTTCCTTTTTCTATGAATATTTTTTAATGTTAAGCCGTGTGTAAGTGGAATAAACGGTTTTTACTTTACTTCACTTTACCTCAGCACCGCAACGAGTTCTTTTGTTTGGTGTATGTCCTAATACCGATGGCTCTGATTGAGAAGAGAGAACACTCGCGGTGGCCACATAATAATCCATCCCTTAGGTTTAATTTTTATAGTGGCAATTTGTGAATACTTTTGATCTTGAACTTCGTCTCCGAGTATAGGCGATGTGTCTTATTTACTCTAAATCTATATTTAAAGCTAAATATGAAATATGAGCTAAATGTAAGATATGTATTGTTGTTGCCGATATCTATTGATTTATACGTCTGTGGTTTCTGAAATGAGGTTGTATTCCCCGCCCGCTAAGTCTCCACAAGCCTTACCCAAGACGGATAGCACCGATGTCAGATAGTGACGCACAGTGTTACTCAAAGTGTCTAACGCTTGTCCATTAAAATTTATATCGTACATACAGATTTTTTTATTCTACAATATAATTCTAATTCTTGCGGGCAACAAAAATACAGAATCGCAGGTGCGTTGTCATTGTGAGGTCTGTGTTGCCTTATGCCTGTGATTGAGCTGGCTACCGTATTCTTCAAACCGGAACACAACAAAGCAATCATTGTTGCTTGGCTTGTTGCTTAGCAGAAATGGATAAGGCGGTTGTCACCCAGGCGGACTTCTCAGGCCTGATAGGGTCCTACCACTTGATGGACGCTGTTCAGAGAGTCTCGAAGTCTCGAAGTCAGTTATGGCTGGGGTCGAATTTCCACAATAGCTCTGCAGCTGACAGTACATAGCTAGCCACATTTAAAAGCTAGAATAATAAAATAAAAACGATAAACGTGGAACATTTTGCCGCGCGGACTCACTCATTATAACAATGAAAGCAGCTTTTTAAACACACAAAGCTTTTAGCCTGATGCTACTGCAAAATAATGCTGCTTCCTCAGATTTAAAACACTGAGAGAGATTTCTAACGTTTTAAACTAACGACGGGCAAATACTCTGTTTAAAAGTTAGCTTTTTATATATTTACTACCGAGCCCTACTACTACCCTTTACCCTACCTACGCCTTTCTTTGCTATATACCTTCTCTTGAATCACTCTACCTATTAATGAAAACCGCATTAAAATCCGTTGCGTAGCTTAAAAGTTCTAATCGTACATAGATAAATACATAGATACATAGGGACAGACGGCGCGAAGCGACATTGTTTTAAACTATATATAGAAATCTTTAGAGGCCCCCCGGTTTCTCAGAAAAAATCATGGATTTTGCTTCTATCATCATCACAGCCCGTAACAGTCCACTGCAGGACTTAGAGCCTCCCCCACGAAAGGGGAGGTTATTGTCATAATCTCCACGCTTGGCAGGCAGGTTGGAGATCGCAGTATTTAAATATAACAATGGAAAATGCTGCTGCCCATTTTCCAGACTACAGAGATTCTTGATCTTTTGCCTCGAAAACATTAGTCGCCTTGTACAACACCCATGAATGTAAAGGGTCTATAACTTTAATTAAAATCCTTGCAGTTGTTTTTGAAGTTTCCAGAGCTGACTGACAGATAAAAAGTTTTAGCGGCAACGCAAGGGCGATATACCTGGTGTTACCACTTTCCATCAGGTGGTTTATTTATTTTATTTATTTGCAGAAATTGTAAGATTACAGTAAACCTTTTCGTTATAATTAAGTACTGATTGACCATAATAATATGAGGTGCTACCATTGTGGAATTTCTACGTCTTGTCACTCTTGACATACCTCATCTATATCTATATAGTCAGGCTTTACTAATTGACATGAAAAAGTTACACACTACTTGTAACTTTTTTGTATCAATTTGCTTTTATGGACGTAGATAAAATTAGCTATGCAGCGTCAACATCCATCGTATTAAGATTGGCTATTTGTGAATCGCTCAACGTATATTTTTATCACTAGACTGATCACATAAGGGTAACCATTAAGAAGGAAACACGAGATCAAAAACCCCATTAGGTATCACTAAACAAAAAAAAAAACGGAGAAACGAATATTAAAAGGTTAGAGAATCTCTGGCGCGAAAGACGTTACAATCTTTATGGACGCCCATTTACGAATGCGCTCATCTTATTTTGTAGGTATATAATCCATTAATTGCCAGATATCGTGTTTTTTGTCATTCCTTTTTTTAACAAGCACCTGTGGTAAGGGCGACCCCTGGGATGATGACCATGACTCGTTATTTTTGGTCACATAAAGACTCCTATTCACTTCAAACACATTCGAAAATGACCTTAATTACCAATGTATTAGAGGTTATTGGAGAAGATGCTGTAGGTAAAGTAAACCTGGGTTTCGTTTTATAACCCAGGGTGAGATGAGGCCCTTTGAGAAGCGGGCAGGTAGAAAATCGATTGTTACTTGACATGTTCGATTCATAATAATACAAATACGTTATACTTATTATAAAAGTTTGGGTTCCTTTGAACTAAAGGTGATCGACCACTGGACAAAGGGACGGAATTGAATTAGTGCTCTTTTTTTTATCTCGCACACTATTTATTTATGGAAATAATAATTTCGTTTATATGAAAGTGCTTTTGATAGATAATATAAAACAACCTAATAGACAGATATCTACAGGCATCCATGGAAAGTCTACATATTCTCAACTATTTCCCAATATGCTGAACCGATTTTAATGAAACTAAACTGGGAACCATCTCAATTAAACTGGCTTAGGAAATTAGTAAAGTAAAAGCATCTATTTGGGATATATGATGCAACAGACAGACACACATTAAATACACAAATGTCAAATATATAATTATGGCTCTCCTCTTCTGTCGGGGTTTAGTGTACTTTTTCTTATACCACTATGGTGGCAAATGAGCTTACGTCCTGCCTAATGGTAACCAGTTACAGCTGCGTATGGACGCAATACCAGAGGTATCGCTTACGACCCGTTAAAACCAAAACTAGAATACATTCCTTCGATTTCTCGAAAACTTATGCCAATGTTACTTTAACTATATTTTGGAATGCTGTCTGGGCTGCGTGACCGTATGAACAGGTAATCTTGACCAGGATCATGGTTAGACATTCACTCCCCTGAATGTGCAGGTTTTATCACGGTGTTTACCTCACCGTAAGAGCATCGATTAGCGTTCAACTACAATACGTATGTCATAAAAATATGTTATTCGTACATGGCGGAACTGGGGATCAAACTTGGTACACGCTTATGAGTCAGATTCGCTCTCTGCCAGATAAAAATAACTGCTGTCTTCTACTAGACGTCTCCTTATGATATTCATCTTAGCTTACGCGCTTTGCTACACTACTCATTCCCACCGCTGCCACAACTGTGTAGCCAGGACCTACAGCGGCGACCACACACAGGTTCTGAGTTTTGACACACATGCACGCAGGAGGACAAGCTGATACCGTCCTGGAACTCGCAACAAATTGAATTAAGAAGAAACAGGTAGGATTAGGGTTGGTGCGTCGGTGGCCGGGCGGTTGAGTATCCGTCCCGTAAGCGAGAGGTTCCGGGTTCGAATCCCGCTGCGGCCATGTATTAATGACTCTTTTATGAGTTATGTACATTAGTTGAATTCTAACCGATGCTCTTACGACGAGGGGAAACATCGTAATGAAACCTGCAAATTCAGGAAACTGAATTTGTAACCATGATCCAACCTGGTCAGGTTCCCCTGGTAGCCACGGAGGTCAGATGGCAGTCACTCCAATGTACATTGGAGTGACTGCCATCATGACATTTACGCAAAGATGATGATGATGAGGTTGGATTAGGAAACATAGTGTTCCCGATCTCTCGATCTTATGCTTGCATTACTTGCCTTTGCTTTCTCGAAATCCGAGCGCAGTTCGAAGCTGCGCCTGCGCCGGCTCGCGGCGTAAATTGCAATTAAGTGCGCGTCGCGGCTGTCGCGGCTAATACTCGCTCGCTGGGTAGACATGGAGCTTGAAATGGGATTAGAAACTGCGGGAATATTTTTAGGGGTATACCTGAAGGTGATAATGGAACCCCATCGAAGCCTCCGCTGCTTGGTCTGTCACAGCGATATATCATTGGAACCGTAACAAAAAAGTTATAAATCAAGGGGGCCCCATATAAAACGTGATTTTTCGGCGTTTTACAAGGCTATCTTTCCGATTACTGAAGCTGTGCACAGAGTTCAGTCCTGAGTTCTTTCCTGTTCTGCATTGTGCTGGATGTCGTCCCAACCGAATTTCCGAACACGCTCTGGAAATTCCAACATCGCAGTGGTTAGGGATCTAGAGACCTGGGTAAACACATGCTAGGGGTTTAGAACAGTAAGAGGATCTCCTACGTAACTCGATATTTTCGTTAAATTTTTCTCAAACTGTTTCAAAATAATAGACATAAGACATAGACATAATGTTTAATCGGCAATATCTACATGTTTCTATAAAAACAAACAAAATATTTCTTACTAACTTAAATTAGGTTGAATTTTGTAGTGTCATGCTAATCTAGAGCTCAGCTCAGCATATGCTGTAACCTCTATGGCTTTTAGCTTCTTGAGCTGCACTAAGAAAATTGTATACATCCGACCGATACTGACGCAATGTGAGGTCTTAACTCCTTGTGAATAAAGTATGACGTATAATTATAGTTCTATGTAAGGAAAGCTTTACGGTGCTGTACAAACATTCTATGCGAAGTTATTCATGTCCAACGGTGTCAAGATATTGTTCAATTATATAAATTGTATGTTTAATAATTCGCCGTGTGGTGTCCGGCAGAGTAGAATAGCACCAACCCCTTACTCTCATAGGTGTCGTACAAGGCGACTAATGTTTTTGAGGCAAAAGATCAAGAGTCTCCGTAGTCTAGAAAATGGGCAGCAGCTTTTTCCATTGTTATATTTAAACACTGCGATCTCCAACCCGCCTGCCAAGCGTGGAGATTGTGGCAATAACCTCCCCTTTCGTGGGAGAGGCCCTAAGTCCTGCAGTGGACTGTTACGGGCTGTGATGATGATGATGATGTTTAATAATTAGTATTGAGGGTGCAATCTCTAGAATTTCAGACATAAATTTATGTTAATACTTGTGGACCCGGCGCGACTTCGTTCGCGTACACCTACTTTACCCCTACTTTCCCATTTTTCCTTGCCTATAAACCTTCCTCTTGAATCACTCTATCTATTGTTGAAAACCCCATTAAAGTTCGTTGCGTAGTTTAAAAATTCTAAGCGTACTATAGATACATGGGACAGACAGCGAGAAGCGACTTTATTTGATATTATGTATAGATATATATTAGGAATCTACAATATTTCAGATGAGCACTAAAATATTTTCGAACTTTCTCGTGAAGTCTATGAAAAGGGTGTTTGAAAGTATAATATGGCAAATTAACGGTAAACACAACAATTAGTGCGCTCCTAGAAATACAAAGCATTATAAAATGTAAGTACCTAAACTTTCCGTTACTGTATTTTACAATACCTTGTAAGTATTAAAAAAAATCTAAAATATTCATTCAAAATTGCGATAATCGACTCGTAATCTCGACTCCAGTAAACTGAAATAAACACATTACAAATTCCGAACAGTAACAAAACACTCCCAAATCTCTTCTAATTGCAAGTTAACGTTGCAAATTAACGATAACTACACACACACCACACATACATACACACACAGCTCTCATACAAGTTATAGGAACAGTCGGCTGCTTGGTATATAATGATTATGGTTGTTGCAAAAAATCGCGTCTGGTCCGGCCGAATCTGCGGTACGTTGACTCGTGATGGTCCATTTATGTGTATAACTGTATGTACAGTCATTATGTACTACGGCGAATGTAGCCAAACAAGTTTCTTGGCGTGTGTCCATTGTGGCCGGAGCGGTGTATCGGATAAAGAGTTGCTACTTAAATATACCTATATTAAAACACTTGACCTATACGTATGTAGTTATACGACCAAATCGAGGACATTTTAAAGAAGCTCAGAGGATTTCTTGACCATGATCCAGGATTTGGCAGATCAGGTAATTACAGCGGAAGCACTGAAAGAAAGAAAGAAAGAATACTTATTGACACAAACAACACCACAAAAAAAAAACATTGAACCAAAAAAGTCATAAAAAGAACACAATTATTAAAACATAAAATACACACGGAGACTACACAGCGCCGATGCATATACCCACTTGGTCTTTGTATTTGTTGTGAAGTGTAATTGATAAAGTGTTGTGGTGGTGTGTTTGTGCAAAAAGGACCTCACTCAGCATTATGCCCCGGCGTGAACCGGAGCGCTGGTTTTCAGTGAGACCTGCACTGCCATGTCACCTCCGTGACTCTGTTGACAGGGGAGCCTGAGGCCCTATTTTGAAACCGCTCGCACCCAGGCGAGCGCTCGACCTCTAATGCTTGTCTTTTCTATCTCTAGCAACTTACAAAGAGTGTGAAAGAGTGCGCAAGCGAGTGCTCGCGTGAATGCGAGCGGTTTCAAAAATAGAGCATCTGACCAATTTAGATCAAGAGCACTTTTACATTAAGGTTTATACGGGAGTTGCAGCGGTGGAAACTATTGGCGGTGGTCAAAGACCGTTACAAAAAGGTATATACTAAACTAAAAAACGTATATAAGAAGTGTATGACCACTAACACATTCGTTAGTCTATATTGGTCCTTGGCAAAGAAATATAAATGATCGTATAGTGCAACAAACTTGTCTGACCCGGTGACAGCAGCGCTGTTGTTGGAATTGACATGACATATCAAAATGGCGACACTTCCAGTTTTGGCTGACGGGTCAGATAAGTTTGTGACACCATTGCTTAGCTTATTTAACCCCCAACGGAAACGTATACTTAGCGCAAAACACATATTTTTGTTTTATTAGGCAGGGTTGTATTTTTAAGTTGTATTGAATTACTTCAAAGCTGTTGTTCAATAAATGTTTACTATTATGTAAATTAATGCATAAATTATTATTATAATTCCCATAAGCTCGAAGCGGAATACGTGGATGGATTCAATAAATTCCCGTGACATATTTGCGAAGTACACACGGCTTGCGTAATTGTTTGCGACGGTGCCGGCGGTTCGCTGCGGCCGCAATGCATATTTAATACATTTTAAAAAGCAATGTAGCAAACATTGAGTTATCCTTTCTTATATATAATAATGCTAATAGTATTACAATAGGGGAGAGAGTCCACCACAACCTACCCTGTTTAGACTTAAGATTGTGCCCGATTTGTACCACACCGAGCTAGCATCTAGCTCTCATCTAGGGTTTAAGAGTGTCGGTGGCCGAATGGTTAAGAGGTCCGACTCATACCCCGAGGTACAGGGTTCAAACCCCAGTGCCGCCTTGTACCATTGATGCTTTTCTAAGTTAGTACATACCTAGTTGAACACTTCTTCTTCTTCATCGAGTCAATTTTCGAAAAATATAGATCTGATTGACCAGTAGTCGGCCACGGCAACGGCAAGTTGAACACTAACCGATGCTCTTACAGTGAGGGAAAACATCGAGACGAAATCTGCACATTTAGACTTAATGTGTAACCATGATCCAATCTGGCCAGGTTCCACTGTTAACCGCATCACAGATGTCAGATGGCAGTCGCTTCAGTGTAAGTGCCTAATCTGCCAAATCCTGGATCATAGTCAAGGCGGACCCTGGGACCTCGCGCGCGATAGCACATCCAGGACATGAACGCCAAGATGACCATAGTGATACTAGTTCATTTTATGCTGTGAGTAGGATGATTTGCTGCTTTCTGTCCCACAAAAGGAATTATAAATGAACTAGCTTTTACCAGCGCTTTCATCCGCGTAAATTTTGGTAAATTGAATTTCGTGGTAAATTATATATTTTGTGTTAAATGTTATATATAAGATCAGTGTGCTACACATCCGCAAATCCATTCACCCGCTTTCGCGTGATTACTGATTAAGTAACAAAACTCACAGTTCACTTATTCCAGAGCTGTGACACTCAAACTGAGGCCCGGCAGCAGATTGTGGCCCCCTTCCTGGAATGTGTGGATAAATCCAAATGAGTCATTGACGGGAATCTTTAAAATCATACTGAGAACCAAGTCATAAAACTGGACCGTAACGAAAAGGTCTACTCTATATCGTCTAATAATAAAATAAAAAATGAGTTTGCCTCTACAACTATCGATCCATATGAAAAAAGGTGTAATTTGGATAATATTTATAATAAAAAGAAGCAAAAAGTGGAACACCTACTCCGCGAGTACAAGTACACCTCTACCACCGAGCCCGCGAGCATAGATGTTTCACGTTAAAACCATCGGCCTTGTGTTCCTACACAGTTCAGTTATCTAGCACCCATAGTACAAGCTTTGCTTAGTTTGGGGCTAGATGGCGCTGTGTGAATTTGTCCACGAATATTTATTATTATTATTTATTATTACACAGGTCCATGCACTCTCCCAAACCCCAAATAGTGATAAAAACTATGGCGAAGTGAGGTAAACCAAGGTCTTCTGCCTCTGAGACTGGTTGAACAGTCTTGTGAGCCAATTGGCACCCCGAACGCCGCTGCCAACTAACTGGCAGTCGATGTTGTTTTACCAAAGTTTCGATTGGTCGAACCGAGTTTGGTTTATAAATACTTAAAAACATCCCCTTGGTTGTGCTTAAATATTAATCTCAATTGGAAAGTTTCGCGATCTTGGCAGCCGCAAAGCCGAGCAGTAATTGGATCAGCGCTAATTAGTTTTTCAAGAGCCAAACGACGAATTGCCAGTCTTCTAAATATTTACTGCGGTCGTTTAACTAGTTAAAGTGTAAAGCAATAATAATTTCTGCTATGAAGTTATATCTAGAACATGGCTGGTTAAGATAACATGGTGCAAAGAATATGAGGGGCAACGTGGTAGACCGATAGGACTGTCCTTTTCAATCATAGGAGAGTACCAGATAATTTTCTCCGTTTAGATATCCGTAAATGGATTTATGGACTTACCCACGTAAGAAAAGGCCTGATCGATTGCGTCAGTTAGTGACCATAATAAAGGCCGTATAAGTTGTTAGACTGGATCGTATTTGACTGCCATCTCCTTGATAATGGGAGGCAACGATGTGGCCGAACGTGGAGCATGTCTGTCTAGAAACAGCCTATTCGCTTTATCCTTGAAGGATTTGTACCGACAGGTAACAACATACGAGCAAAGCGCTCCATTCTTTAGATATAAGTATGAATTACAAAAGTCGAGACAAAGCGGTTAGTGCGGATAGGTGGTAAGTATATCTACTGCGTAAGGGTGGAACTCTCGTCCGCCTCTTGAGCCCAGAAGGCGCATAGGGGCCGGCGGGATTACAACAGGGTTCGAAATACACGACAACAGAAAACGACACTATATGCAGATCCTAGTCGATCAAAATTATGGTCATATTTTCATCATCTTGATCTCAGCTGTGACCGTTGACCGTGATCCAGGATTTGGCAGATCAGGTAATTACAGTGAAGCGACTGCCATATGACCTCCGTGACCCTGCTACCAGGAGATCCTGACCAGATTAGATCATAGTTACACATTCAGTCGCCTGAATATGCAGGTCTGATCACGATGTTTTCCTCAGCTTAAGAGTTTGGCTTTTATTTTACTAATGATACAAAGCTTATTTTACTATCTGTCAGCAAACACGCAGCGCCCGCATAGTCGTCGTGTTGCGTCCGCGTCGTGTGCGCACGATAGGGTAGACTGCGCGTTTTCTGTCCGGTTGCTAAGCGGTGACTATACGGACATGATGCGTACGCAGTTTGTAAGCGGCGACGTATAAACATGTGGTGCCTATACTGCGCTCAACCACGACATTTTGGTGACAGTAGGTTATAACAAAACTGGGGGCTTATCATGAGCTCTTATAGCATGGCCTAAACAGAACTGCCCTGCTTAGAACGAGACAAGCTTATGTGACACGTTAGTTCTAAGCAGGGCAGTTCTGTTTAGGTCCTGCTATAAGAGCTCATGGTAAGCCCTCTGAAACCTCTTTCTTGGACGACCATACCTACAAATTTGGCCATCCCCGTCGTCTAAGTAGCATGGACACGGTGCCTCACCCACACGCCGCCGGCGCACACTCGCGCACGCGCGGTCACGACGCGAGATTACGTCGAGATTGTCTTCCCTTGTCTAGCGCCGCGCATATTGTGCCCTCGACGTGCACCATTGGATGCCTTGCCTTGCCTTTCCGACGATGAGATATAGGGTTGAGAGTGGGTGGTGTGTGTGGTCGGTGTCGTATTCGGTCGTTAATTTCCGTTATTGAATCGTCTTCGTGTGGTAAATAAAATTAGGGACTTTTTTGTGGGTTTGGTCGTCGGGAAAGCGGTCCGATAATGAAATTGTCGTCTTAATTTTAGCTGTAATTTGCTGCTGGATGTATGTGGTATTCTCCACACTATCTGTTGCACCACACTTAGTGTAAATGCCATCCAATACGTTTCTGTGATTTTTACAAGACTTCTACAAGATGTATGAAAGAAAAACGACATAAACCGAAATGATACGATCCAATGTTAGTCTCCTTCCTTTTAATAACATAAATATTTATTCATAAATCAGACAAGAGGAAAGAATTTTTACAATGAAAGCAGAAGAGGAAAAAAAGCACTTAAATAAGCATTAAAAATTAAAAAAGTCGTCCACGCCGCCGTCCCCCGGAAATGTGCTCAGAAAACTGGCTGCGATATCTCGTTGAATAGCAATGCTTACTCTTAACAAGGAACGAGCCAGCTCGCCGGTAGCCCGTGGTGTAGTCTTTAAGATTTTAGATGTAAGTTGATAATTCGCTCACATGAAAAGACTGCAAAATGCAGCCACTAAAGGGCGCTGGCTTTCAAGAGTCCACAGAGATGATAGTCAAGCATTAACTCACAAAAGCTAAGCAAAGCTTATTGAAATTATTTTAATTAATGATGAAAATAAGCACCTGATGGTAAATGGTCACCGTTGTCTTGGACATCTGCTACGTAAGGGGAGCGGTGCCGGCCTTTGAGGTACCTGTAGGAAGTTTATGTCTGTAATGAGAATAAAAGATCTAAACATAACCTAGTTAAATAGTTGTTGTAGACTAGCGTTTGAACTGAAGGCGAGTCTGGATAAGTTTTGGTCCTGGTAATATCGCTATATTTTAGCGGAAGACATACTGAACGAAAAAGAACATCTTACATGCCAATCTAAGTCATAGCTTCCTGTTCTAAGAACTGTAACAATGAACCTATGCATATGCACATTCTTTAAGACGCGATACATTCAATGCTGAGATTGTTCAACATGTAAATTGATTCAGTTCTGACCCAGGGCATGAACAATAAGGTCCAGGGTTCGAGACGACATTCTTAGAATCAAGTCTATTGACGAGCCTGTGGGACTGAGAATTGAGCGCCAATACGCAATGTAGTATATCTAATACAACTCTGCATTCCTGTACGTTGATTTGCGATTTTGGCCACAGTTGTGGTTCCTCGGATTTTGGTACAATCGATCCTTTTTGGTCTAATGTTCGCATTAGGATCTCCTAAACATATCATCTCAACTTGAGAATAAGATTTAAAAAATCATAAATTACAAAATTTCGCACCGCATTCTGCTGTGGTTTAATGATAATAATGGATAGAGTTTAAGTTTTAGAGGATTTATGTAACTCCGGTAACTCCAAATGCAGAAATGAAATAATTATGTGTTTTGCCAAAGTAGAAATTCGTAAATGAACAAACAAAATACTCATGTTCCCTCTTTATACATTAAGAACAAAAACCAAAAATCACCATCATCATGGCTGTGCCGCAAACAGTCTTCATTATAAATCGAATTGAATTCTGTTTGTACGTTTGAGTCGGGCCAGTCGCTCGCGTCTACACGCATGATTGCGAGTCGAGACCCGAACTGGACCCGACTGGACCTGGCAGGCAGAAAAAAAAACTAGTCTCATTTCCGGACAGCCAACCCGTCCTTTCGGTCGGGTGACCGATGGTAAAATATGTAATTAAACCTCTGAAGATAAAGAAATGGGTTCTCATTTGATTCTCGATTTTGACGAACATTTATACTTAAATGAAAGTATTGTAAAACTTCTGTAGACTTAAAGGGATCTCAAAGATATTATACAAATAGATTAGTTTATTTCTATAATTATATCTACTCCTAACATTGATTAATATACTGTATTTGCATACATATTAAGAATTGCGGTCTAGTTATTAAATTTATGATTTTATGAAATTGTTTGACATATATATTTTTTAGTTAATTGACATAAGTATGGAATTTGACATGGAATGGAATGGAATTTTGGTAATGAATTTAAATAGATATGGAATTGTAAAATCTAAAAAGATTTGGAATTGTTAATTCTGAAATAAATGATTATTTATTTATTTATTAAGTTATGTAGGTATAATATGCAATCTTTAATGCCTGTAATTTATTGTGTATGCGCCTATTAAATAAATAAATAATGAAGATACAAAGAAATATTTTTTAATTTTTATTTGACTTATATTTATACGTATACTTTATAAACTCTTCCTACTAATATTATAAGGCCGAAAGTTTGTAATGGTGTATGGATTCACGCGAAAGTGCGTAGGCGCACGCCATAACCGAATTTTGCGAGAACAAAGCCGCAAGTGGAAGCTACAAAATTTATTTCCAATGTTGTACAGAACATTTTGTGAAAGGATTTTTACTGCATGATCGTGCCACGATACACAGGGACCGTGAGCCAATAAATTTCACTACATTGTAGCATATTGCAGTGTACAATGTTGGTAGGTATCTGTGTAAACACATTAAAACTTTGTTAAAGTATACGCTCCTGGAATGCTGTAAAAATGATCAGGATAAGTTGTTCTGGCGAAGTTGAATTATTTTCCAAATTCCGTGTGGTATCCGACAGAGTACCTACAAGTGCATCAACTCCCGACTATGGGTATCGTAAAAGACGAGTAAAGTCATACACTACTTAATACTTGTGTAAGTACGTAAGTGCTCGGCTGCTAAGTGAGCGACCTGCGTTCGTAAAGGCTCTATGATTGGTCAATTTCGTTAATTTTGGCAGACGCATATTACCGATCGCTACTTAAATATTATCAGTTGGAAGCCTGTACGTTCGCGCGTACTGTGAGATCTTATAGCAAATAGTAACGTTTCTGAATACGGATGTAAGTGGCTAACGAACTAGGACCTCCGTATAGAATCTAACATAAAGCTTAATTGGCCGAGTTATCTGACATCCTCGCCCAAATGGATCGGAAAATAGGCAGCAGTGTTTTTTACTGGGCGTTTGTACTGCGATCTCAAAGGCATTCCCAAGGGGGATATCAGGCAGGCGGTTGTAAAACAAGAAGCCAAATGTACAGCATGACTCCGAGAGAGCCATGTTCTGCCGGCCCAACCTAGTATTTTGTAAATTATTATGTAATTTTTTCAATCAAACGACAATACAAGATTCCAATTTTCCAAGGAAAAGTTTGTATTTCCAGGAAACAGGAAAGTCTTTAATTGTAGCTATTTTTTGTCAAGAAACAAGTGAACGAAGGATTTTCTATTCGAAAACTGAAAGGATTCCGAAGTATTACAAAAAATATAATCGAATTTGCATTAACAGAGAATTTACCTTTCTGAATCAGAATCAGAAACCATTTATTATTAAAATTGTATTTATTTTCTTCGAACAATAGGTATATTTTATATATTTAATAAGTGCTATTATTATTGCTGGTCCAGATTCCCCCAGGACCCAAGCCCAGCCCATTAGTCCCGCGTAAAGGCACATTGAGGCATATCCGCCGATCTTGCGTACACACATTAATTGACAGCAGAATCGTGGGCCGACCACGAATTAATCGGGCACTGTTGAATTATTTATACGAAGTGGAGGGGGGAGGGGAGAGCAACAGGTCCGCATTGTGTCGGGACGCAAGGGATGAGATGTGGTAGGGCTGGGGTTTACAAAAAATAACGTATTTCTTACGCCTTGGTCAGGTTTCGGAGATTTTAGAGGTAGGCCAAGGGTGACATTAGGGCATGCAGTGAAAACAATTATGGGAAGAAAAAATTATTGTCGTTTGTCATTTGGGTGATGATGAATGAACGGTAGTCCATAATAGTCAAATGCTGGACTTGAAGTTCTTCCTTTCATAACGAGTTTGTCCAATATCTCTATTTTGTAGGCGCGTTAGTACTGCAGTCCAGTTTCTGACCTACGCAGCTGGTATTGAGAATATTTACTATTCGTTTTTTCACCTTTTTAATTCCTTAGCCGTACCCACGAATTAGAAATATCCAGACAAAGCGGTTCGTAGGGATGGCTGGGTTTACAACATAAGGCTGGCCTTATGTAATATTTCCGCTTCTTTGCCCTGAAGGCGCAAAGGTGGCGGCGGTATTATTCATTCGCACTCTTTCCGAAATGCAACTTCTAAAATACCGACAGTTGCTCAACTCTACCCTATTCTTCAAGACTTTGCAGCTTAGTTTCAGCTATGGGCCCCGAATAAGTCACACTTACTTCTCCACAAAATCCAAGTAATATGCGTCGAAATCCCCGAAGGCTGTAGCTTGCAAGCCTGCATCGCAGTATCCCAGGCGTGGGCACCCCTACGCATCGGCGCGGGCCGCGGGGCGCGGGGCGGGCGCAGGAATGCAGGCTCTTGTTCGTTTTGGGGAGCGTCTGCGCCGGCGCAGGTAGGCGCGCAGCCTCCGCCGGCCGGTTGCTACGCTATACCCGACTGACTTAAAACGTGCACGTTTGCTGTTGCATTTTTGTTAAGTATGTATTTATTTCTATAGGAAAAGACGCGCGATGGTAATATCGAATGTGGCGTGAAAAGGAACTAACATGCCGCTAATGTTATGGAAACAATGGAAACGTATACTGAAGATAAGACAACTGGCGCCCTCACGGTCATTATTCCGGTGGTTATGAGATGTAATACACGATTTTTATTTAGTTATTTATTCCCGTTGTCGCACTATTGTACTACGGTGTTTGACTGAAAAGTGACCGCAAAATGGCGCAATTGCGTGGGATATATTTGAAGATGCTTTTTCGGACGTTCAAAGTTGAGTTAGTGCATTGTACTTGTATACCAAGTGTTTAATTTATATTACATACATACCACATTGTTCCACTTGCTATGGTCTTGACCAATCAACCTTCTCATACATGCTCGTCGATGTAGGAAACTCTTGGCCTGCATTTCTATTCTTTCCAAAATATCTCCCATTAGATCGTGATATGCACGTCTCCCTCTTCACCTTCGAAAGTTTCTATTCTTGTAGTCTATGCGTCATTCATTCAGTAGTAATTCATCCTCTCTACATGATAAAACCAACTACTTACACTGCGATCTCCAACTCGACTGCCAAGCGTGGAGATTATGGCAATATCTTCTCTCATGGGAGAGGCCCTAAGTCCTGCAGTGGACTGTTATGGGCTGTGATTATGAAGTTTACTATTAAATATAAATAAATAAATATGCTTGTACAATTCACACAGCGCCATCTTGTCCCAAAGTAAGCAATGCTTGTGTTTTGGGTGCCAGAAATATGATAAACTACTTATAATATTTTTTAATACATACTTGTTATACTTATTCTTCCTATTATTACCTGTATTACCCATAATGTATGGTATGACAATTTCCACTCCACACAAGTTCCACGTAAGGCGTCCGATCTCACGCGTCCGCCCGCCACTCGGGTATAGCGTTTAAGGGCCGCGTTGTTTTTTACCCGTTCGTCGGTCCGGAGGTCAGTCGAGTAGTAAAAGGAAAGTATTGAGCCGAAAATAAAGCGAAAAAAGCGACCGCTCATGGGAGCCGAAACCAGGTCATAAACGGGGCGACCACTTAAACTGTGCACTTCACAACTGCCAACTGCACCTCCTCATTTGAAATATGGTTTTGGTTGATAGCGAGTGTGTCTTCTGCAGTCCATTGCTGGACTAGTGGCGCTCGCCTTAGACCTGTCTAGTTACTGCAAGATGTTTAGCGCAAGGCGCCGCCGCAATATGATTCTCGGGATACGCCAGTGCCTCCGCCAAGTTCAGCAAACAGCTGCTTTTCTCGAAGTCATTCTGTGCACTTTTGACCCCCCTGTAACTTCGTTGTGGATATCTAATCGTTGTCTTTAATGTAACGTCTTGATTTTCAATTCCTAGTCCACTGTTTGATTTTCCATCCATTCAACAAAACCCTATAGTGTTTTGCGAGCTGTTAGTTTCAGGTGCGAATGCTCAGGTTTTCGTGGTCAGACCGCAGAACGGCCAGCGTCAATGAGGTAAATCCGATTATACGTTATTAAAAGAGAGTTTTAGCCGATTTTCGGTTTGCTTCCAGAGAATTTTGTTTTTACTTTTATTGAGTTGATAAATTAAATGACATTTCATCCGGTTGCGATCCAAAGTTGATAAGTTAAGCTTTCGTAAAGCTTTTAAGATGCAAACCGATGCCTTTTTCAATATTGGCAGGACATTTTTAAACATATCCATTACTTACTTACAGGTACTTAAACTGTTTAATCGGCAAGGTATATTTTATATTCTTTTACTCAGGCTTTTTATATTGAAACGAATAGGACACGTATTCGTAAACCCTTATGTATTTTTCTTACATATAAATCCAATCAGAGGGCCTATCGGCTATCTCAGTGGACAACTGAATTTGACATATAAAAATCTGACACTACTCTAATTTGGTACTAATTTGGTAGACGCTATTGCCAGTTTTCAACGTAGATGACGTGGTGTAGAATTATCTAGTGTCAAATACAGTTGTCAACTGAGTTAGCCAATAGCCCCGCTGTTGGGCTGTTTGAATAAAATATTCCACTCCCTTTGCCTGGCTCGCTTTAAAAACATCTCCAAAGGAAACGGCGTTCAATTTAAAATTGAAATTTTCACTCTTACTCCGCTTTGTTGTTTCCTTTGACATGAAAAAAAAAGAACAGAAAATATTTTGAATAAAAAATACGGCGGATTCGGATTAATTAGAAATCTTTTTTTTATTTGAGAAAGTTCTCGTTTGAGATTAAGGTAATTGCGGATGTCTGTTCTATGAAACTGATTCTTATGAAAAGTCGTAATTCTTTAGGAGTTTTCCTCTTAAATTATTCTCTTTTATGTCCGTACATTACATGATTTTTCTTTGATGGTACTTCTAGGATTTGATTTAAGGGAAAATAAGCGTAAGGTGAAAGTTCATATTAAATCGCCTTGGATCGCGTGGGCTACAAGATATTAAGCAACACTGTGGTCTGCGACGAGGTACTCTTATAAAAAAGAGGTTTTAAAAAGAAAACTCCCAGGTTGTATTTATCAAAAGACAGTCAGGTAGATCAGGGGGACGATTCCCCCGCTGCGACATCTCTCTTTTTCACTTGCCAAAAAACTGTATTAAAACATCACTGAAATTGATCTTCGACTGTTGAAGATAGCTGAGAAAATAATTTTTGACTGCAATAGACATTTTAATGTCATATTAATGGAGATATGTGACTAGAAAAAATGTCGAATTCGAAATATCAGAGTTAGGCCCTAAGTGACTTTCGGAGAAGGTGAGATTGGCTTGAACCCATGAGATGATGGCATTGTGCCGCAGCTGCTAAAATTATATTCTTCGTAATCGCTCCATCTTGGGCCTCATCGTCACATCCCGCCAGGCGAGTTAGAGGTCAAACGTGAACCCATTATCAATAAAAATAAATTAAAAACTGAATTGCGGGTAGTTTCTTTTGATACGTAAGCGAACGCGCCGCGGGCCCGGAGCGCAGTCGAGACGCAGCCGCCTGGCCTAGGCTTACCTATTCACATTCGAGTTTACCTGTCATATCATTTTATAATTAATAAGGAGTACCCCGAGATATCGGGTTCAAACTCCACTGCGGCCATATACCAATGACTCTTTTCTGAGTCATGTACATTAGTTGAACACTTACTAATGCTCTTACAACGGAAAACATCTTGATGAACATCAGGCGACTGAATGAGTAACCATGTTCCAATCTGGTTAGGATCCCCTGCAGGGTCACGGAGGTCAAATGGCAGTTGCTCCACTTTAATTCCACCTGATCTGTTAAGTCCTGGATCATGATCAAGGCGGGTTCCGGACCCTACCGACCGAGATTGCAACCGGGACTTTAGTGCCAAGATGACCACCACAATTTTAAAATGAATCACTGACATCCACATGACACCTCCTTGACCAAGCCAACCTTACGTGGTCACCCTCCTGATAGACGGACGATGCTTTGGCGAACCGACTTTTCGCCAGAGCATCGTCCATATTATTATATTTGTAAAATATATTATATTGCCGGCATTTCCAATTAAAGGTCATTTTGAAATTCAAAGGGTCTAATTAATATTTAAAAAAGAGAGTGTAGGCTACAACTCATAGTCTTGCAACCAAAAAACTCTTGATTTGTATAATTAAAATACGGAATTGTTTAGTTACTATCGAAGAATGAAAATAATAGTGCTTAGGTATCTGTACCATTGCACGGGAATTTTTAGGTAAATAGTCTTGAAAAAGGGTCATTGGATATCGATAGCATGAGAGTTAAATAAAAGCAGACTTGGACCCCTGGACTGGCGGACGCTCCAGACCGCTGCCACTCCGATGTGAATTGAGGCTTATGGGTCTTTTTGCAGGCGCTTCTTGGTAACGTGTGTGTATTTATATCCCAACCGTAATGTGCCGGGCTATTTTTACCCGCGGACCATAGACAATAATCTCGCATCGTAGCCTTCGAGCTTTTCCGCCACTTTTGCTCCTTTTCTGGTCGTAGTTTCTTTTTCTATAGCGTTTAAATTGCATGGGAATCAAGGTGTGTAATCTTCGCTCCGTGTGCTTTCTTCGTCGATGAATTTATTGGACGGTGTTGCACTTTTCATTTTTATACCCGTGAAACAGCGTCAATAGTAAAAGAGCAGATAGGAATAAAGAGTTAGGAGTTAGGTAGGACAAAAGAAAACCTACGTTCTTGTACCTTCATAAAACTTATTGGGCATAAAAGAGGGTAGAAGCGTACCTACTCAAAAAAAAAGAAACAAAAACCTAAATGACATTTACCGGTCCAATATTCATCGTTGTCTCCCGCAGGCCACACCGCACCCTTTGGACGCAAGTGATACATTAAACCTTTTCACGATCAGAGCCTCCATCTATCAATATCTCGACTCCATTGGCTTTTGGTGGCAAAAAACTGGACAAAAACTCCGGTAAAAACCGTGCCCCGCCCGCGGTCGGCGTCCTAACATGTTTTGGAGCCAAGGTTAAGATTTCGCGAACCAATGGCCGGCCGTTGATAAGCTTCGGTAGGAGTTCTAGTTGAGTAGCAGTACTACCGGTGTTTGTTTTTTTAGTTTATGCTAGGAACAAATATTGGAACAAAGTACGTGTGTGCGGCCCTATTTTTGACCCAGTCGTCTCGAGTCGAACGGGTTTCAAATTTAATTTTCAGCATGAAAAATTCAATATTTTGTTGCATGACGCTAATTTTCCCTAGCTTTGAACAGTTCGCTTTTGGTCAAGCCAATGTAATTTAAAAAATATTGAATTTTTAATGCCGAAAATCAAAATTGAAAGCAGTTCGACTCGAGGCGGGCGGTTCAAAAATAGAGTCTATGGTCTTTTGTACTAGACTGATTAAACATTTGCTTGCGATTAGTTGCTTGTGTCCTTTTTGTCAATCGAATTAAAAGAAGAACTTTAGAAAACGCCGCTTAAGGAACAAAAGACATCAACGCGCTTGGTTAACTTTGAAAAAAGAAACTATAACAATAGGGGTAGGAAGCGACTTGTATAAAACGTATTTGTGTAACATTGAAAACTTTAAATAATGTGATCTGCGGGGAATCCATATTGGGTAAAATCACGGATAAGAAGAAAAATTTGCAGAGACCAATCTATCAAAAATACAATTTTGATGAACTAACAAATTAAAAATACAATTGTATTTTATTTTCTGTGGATGGATATGTACTACGATTATGTAGTTTGCTACAGTTGATGTCAGGATAATACCTGTTCTCCATCCTCCTCCATCTTCCTACCATTGCTTCCGTAATTTTACTATTGTATAATTATAGCGCGAATCGGATAAAGACTCTTACAGAATTTTGAAAGACAGAATCAGTCTCTGGTATACAGCATACGCTCTAAGCAACAAGAACAAACCACCGAACCACACCTTCAGTTGTGCATCACAGCACAGCGAATAGAAAGTACGTTTGACATTTTAGAATATCGAACAAAAGTCAAAGGAGAGTTGCGATGATTTGGATCAGATGTGATCCGCGCAAAGGTCGGCTCACTCCCAGGCGCGAAGCGGTACAGCCCGCGTCACAAGTCACAACTACATCTGTCTACTTCTATTTGTTCGTATTGTAGTTTTGTTGAGACACTTATGTAGTCGAGTCTTATCGGTAATGTGGTTTAACAGAACTGCACGAATGTGCAGGTAGAAATGTGAGGAACAATGATTAAATAACTCTAGTTATCATTGTCCAGTTTGTTGGCGGGTGGGTCACTGTTAGTCGCGCGCGAGTATTCATATCTCGTATACCTATGTATATATATGTAGATAGATAAATATAACACTCTTTATTGCACACAAATTTACAAAAAAAAAAGAAAATTTAACATTTCTTTTCAAACAGTGTGGGCAAAGGCGGCCTTATCGCCACAAGCGATCTCTTCCAGGCAACCCTTTACGTACCTACAAACCTATTGTTGTAATTAAGTAAACGTGCTAGCCAGGCTTGACACATTACACATCTTTAGTAGTTTAAGTGCCCGAACTTAATTTATTTGTCTAATTAAAATAAAATAATGTTGTTTGGGATTTCTGGAGCGTGAACTGTAATTCGACATTTTCTTCTTTGAAAGTTGCCATTCAGGAAAATGGGATAAAAAGCACACTCCTCTGCTTCAAATGTTCCCTCTAATCAAATTTGGAGAGGTCTGAGGCGTTGTTGGGAGAAGTATTTCACTTCGTCAGAGTGACCTAAAGATATTATCAGTAATGGGGGGCTAATCTCTCAGCCCCTACTCAAGATTAAGTACTAACCTCGTTAACAATTGAGAATTTGATAAAGTGAAAGTTAAAATTGTAGACAATTTTATACATATGAATTTAGTAACATATCCATATTTCCACTTGACAACAGTATCGACAACAGTAGCGGACTTTAGGCCCTGGAAGGACACCGTTTTATCTGTTCCTCCCCCCAAGCTAGAATGCTGGCGTGGCTAAGTTTGTGTACCGGTTTGAGACAGTAAGCTAAGGTTTTCATCGCACCTGGGGTTAAACATTTCTGTTATGTGAAACCTTAAACGTAGATGGTACCGACAGCTGATAGTGACAGCTTTTCCTAACATGGGTTATATTCTCTCATGGCATTAGGACTGCATAAAAATCTGGAGAAAGGCGAAGTTCGCTCGAATAGTCCATTCAGATTCTGCCCCAACATTATCAATAACCGCAAACCGTTACAGCCGGAACTCTCAGGCATTTAGGCTAGACCATTAGGTTATTAAACTATAGCCGATAACTCAAGCTATGCCTTAGCCGTCAAAGACCGTTATAGATACATAATTGCGACTATAAAAGCGGATACGAAATACGCAAGTTGATTAATGGCGTCCTAGTGTTATTAGAAATTATTATGAGAGTAGCTAAGGTCCGGCGGCATAGAATCTATGATAGGGTATTGTAATAATTTCTTTAATGATTTCTTTTTCCAAACAAACTTTTATTGCGCGTTCCATTTTAACTGGATACCATCACGATCTATGTTAAGACTGATTATCATGATTTATCATGTATCATGTAGCAATTTGTATAGCCACTTTCTGTTTCCATCATGAGACTACATGCGTACATTATAAAATAATAATGGCTGTAATAAATGGAACTCATGGTATGTGAGTGTGTTCTCTGATCATTATAATCCGGACGCCTTCGAGGCTAGAGAGAATAAGCTTTTACTAGACAGACATGCTCAATCTTCGGCCGCATATGTGAGGATGGCGTTAATATCCCGGTTGTGATCTCGCGTGTGAGGGCCCGTGGTCGGGCTTGACTATGATCCAGGACTTGGCAGATCAGATAATTACAGTGGACTGCCGTCTGACCTTCGTGACCCTATCATCAGGGAAACCTGACCGGATTGGATAATGGTTACGCATACAGTCGCCTGAATGTGCAGGTTTTATCACGATGTTTCCTTCATCGTCAGAGTATCGGTTAGTGTTCAACTAATGTACATAATTCAGAAAAGACTCATTGGTACATGACGACACTGGGGTTCGAACTGGGTTCCTCGGGGTACGTGTCGAACCCCTTAACAAGCATGCCACAGACGCTACTTACCACAGGTAAGATGGTGATCAAATGTCTGGCTAGTTCTTATATAAAAAATCAGATCAGTTCAATGGTACCATACCATTTCATTGTTACTGAACTTTTTTTTATGCCACTAAGGTGGCAGACAAGCTTGCGGCCTGCCTGATGGTAAGCAGTCACCGCAGCCTATGGACGTTTGCAATACCAGGGGCATCACCCACGCGTTGCCGACCCCGTAAAAACCTTTTACCCTTTTCTTGAAGAACTCCATGTTGTACTCTCCAGGGAAAACCTCTCCAGGTGGTTATGTCTAGGTAGTTCATTCCACAACCTTAGTGAGCGTGGGAGAACTTACATAATTATGAAAAATTTCAGCTCAATTAAATAAGATGTGGTTGTTTTAATTCTTCAGTTGAACTGAAAATTGAATTTAGTTTACAAGATTTGACCAAGACATACATATATTGCAAGTTAAATAAAATCGTTTAATAATAACGATAACACTTCCAGATCCTCCCTAGAGTAGACAGCAGCTACACGGAACACGTTGCCTGCGAGTGTGTTCCCTAATCAATATAATCTGGACGCCTTCAAAGCTAGAGTGAATAGGCTGTTCCAAGACGGCATGCTCCGTCTTCGGCCGCATCGTCACTTACCAATAGGTGAGATGGTGGTCAAATGTCTGTATTGTCTAATAAAAAAAAGCTTCTTAGCAAACGGAAATCAACTTCTTTCAGGCAATGTCTTTACCACACCACGACCTAAAACCCATAAGTCAAATAGGAAGAAAAACCTACCGGTACTCTCGCGTCCGACTCGGCGAGAGGTTTCCCGCGGGGTCCCCTTGTAGCCCTGGGGCTTACGCAGCACGATTATTAGTAGGACTTACCGTTGCAAACTATAAGTAGACGACAGTTTCGTGTACTCCACCAATAAAGTCTTATAAGGAGACCAAATTAATCTTGTACTCGTACTTAGCGAACATAATGGGTGCTTCAGTGAATAAATAGATAAGCGTCGATGAATTTCTATGGTGGTACAGGCATCCAGATAAGAGGGGCCAGCTAACTGTACAGGGCTTAGTCGGTGGCAGATTGCTATCTTCAGGCTATCGGCCGACTTTATTGCCCTGTCGCTCCAAGAGATTTCGAACAAGCAAATTTGGGATCGCGCGATTCACGACTTGGATTTTTTTCAGATTGATTTTAGAGATGGGGAGGAGAGATAGCGCAGTGTTCCCATAAATGTCTGTGTCGTTGGTTAGTCTGGGCTATTGAATCATTCCGTCTTCTAACTAGAATTATTGAAAAAGGGTTATAATAGGGATGTTATAATACTTATTCCTACTTGGCCGTCTACTGTCTGGCAGAGTAGAATAGTACCAACCCGTTACATTCGAGCGTATTTTCGAGGCAATCGCTCTACAGTCTCCGTAGGCTGGAAAATGGGCAGCAACTTTTTCCATATTTAACACTGCGATTTCCAATCCGCCTGCCAAGCGTGGAGATTATGGCAAAACCCTCCCCTTTCGAGGGAGAGGTCTGAAGTCCTGCAGTGGACTGTTATGGGATGAATGATGATGAATACTTATTCTGCAAGTCCTGCAGTGGACTGTTATGGGCTGTAATGATGATGACGAATACTTATTCTCCCTATTTTCGGGACTTGTTAAGAGATGCAGAAAATATTTATGAGAGTCAATCGATCCGCCATACGAACAACATAAAATCTTCCGAAATAGGTAGTTATTAACACAAAAATGTGAGAAAGTAATACTTGAAATTTGAAATTGCACAAGTGCTCAGCTATATCATAATTTCCGAACGTTAATCCGGGTAATTTTACCAAATAACAGGTTTTATTCTCATTTGCGTCTGGTCCGTTCCACAATTCTGATTACTCAGGCGCTATTACTTGATAATTTATCGGAATCCCCCCACAATAGCTAGCTTTGCCTTTCAGAGAGGTCTTTGGTCTGACAATAGGCTTTATATCTGCAAAAGCTGTACTGAGACAGCCGATTATGATCTTATAGCATTACTGTTCAATGGAGTCGAAAGTCTGAAATGCCACAGTATTATATAGGATTCTATTATACAAATAGCTGATCTAATTGGTGTACGTTTTCCTTCGTCGTCTTCCCAGCTGGCAAGAACATAAGGAGATTTTTGGTGGCAGTTGAGAGCAAAGTGGTGATCTTTGGTCTTTGTTTGTCCCTCACGCGGCACAAAAGCGTGAGCGTCACGAATGTGTATGCATGTAAAATATGCAAGTATCTGTACTAATATAAAAAAAGCGAAAAGATATGTTTGTTTGTAATGAATTATCTCCAAAACTACTAGCCGATTTTAAAAACTATATCATCTATATAAAGCTACATTATCAGCAAGTATTATAGGTTATAGTTTTTTCCCGAAATTCAATGTGGTTCCCATGGAAACGGGTATGGAACGTAGTAACAAAACTTTACGCAGACGAAAACGCGGGAAAAAAGCTAGTTTTAAAAAAGTATGTGTAGGTACTTTGAGTTTGTAGTTGTAAGCATGTAATTGCTGTCGGATTAAGCCATCGCCGGCATGTTGCAAATGTGAACAAGAGGCCTTTGGATGATTGTTTCTGAAGCTATAAAATAAATTGGTGGAGATAAATTTAAGCAAGATTGTCGCGACTAGATGTCAAAAAGTACAAGGTAAGACGAATTAGATAGATTATTTACCCCAGATACGTGACTAAAGTCTCTAAGTAGTCGTAAATCTTTTTTCCTCATCAAGGCCCTGCCAGAAAATCCTTGGGGGCGCAACATTAACAGAATATCAACTAGATCGTGTTCCATGTTAGTTTTTACAACCATCTCATCTGGTGGTAAGTGACAATATGACTATCAACTCACCTAGTGGTAAGTGACTGAAAATGGAGCTTGCCAGTCTAAAAACACCCTATTCACTCTAGCCTTTCAGGTGTCCAGATTATAACATTCAGGGAACACACTCGGAGGCAACGTGGTCCATTCCCTAGCCGTACGCATTATAAATATAGCTAGAGCATTGATCAGAATTTATTTAGTTTTCTGGTGAAATAAATTAACAACTTCACTTATGTATTCAGAAACTTCTTACTATGAGTCTCATAGTGTACGCGAACACAGAGTTCCAACTGACAATAGACATAGACACAGACATAAAGATAATATTTATTTGGCAATTTCTACAATATAAATAAACAAAATATTTCGTACTAACATAAATTAGGTTAAATATTGTAGTGTCATGAGTAGTGTCAAACGAGAGCTCAGCTCAGCATATGCTGTAGGTAGTGAGACCACAGCGCTGATTTTCAGCTGAGCCCTACAGTTAGTGCGTAAATTACAATACTTGAGCGGTGATCGTCATGTCATCGATGCGTCCGTCAAAATGAACAAAACTGACCTAACTTAGCAAACGAGTACGGTGAGAACGCATAGTAAAGCTGCTTTATGTGGAGACGTATTGTTTTGAAAACGGGTGTAAGCCAATACGACACTGTCTGGTCATCTCATCTTGGTGTTTCTCGATTGAGCCCTCGCGGGCAAGGGCCCGTGGTCCGCCTTGACCATGATCCAGGATTTAACGGATCTGCTCCCTTCTGATCTACGTGATCCCGCTAACAGGAAACTTGACCAGATTGTATGGTTACACATTCAGTCGCCTGAGTGTGCAGATTTCATCATGATGTTTTCACTTATCGTATCGGTTAGTGTTAATCTACTATACGGAACTCAGAAAAGAGTCATCGGTACATAGGGCCACTGAGTATCGAACTCGGTACCTATGGCTTACGAGTCGGACCTGCTGGCCTAATGGCCACCGCCGCACCAAACGTTATGGCAAGTACCATTATATACCTGTCTATATGGTAGTTTCAAGGCTTTTGTTACATGTTCAACCCTTTCTTGTGTAATAAAAATGCAGAACCGTATGTGCTTATTGCATGAAAAAGAAAAATCTATGGGTGTGGCTTTGAAGTTAAACGAAGCCAGTCAAATTTTAGTAACATAAGTAAGAGTCGGGCCCCTTAATCATTAGGCCACCAACGCTCTAATACGGCACTGTCTGCAATCAGAATATTTACTATTTTAAGATCTACCTTCCTAACATGTTCATAAGAGACACTAATAGCACTTCTGCGGTTCAAATGTCCGCATGTCACAGGTTTTTGTCATCACTCACGTTAAGCCGTTAATTGACACTCGTAAGTCCGTTGACCTTTGCATGGAGTGATTCAAGACAATGTCCGCTTTGAATCGCATACGTGTCATGTTTTTCCGAATGTTTTCCTTGATGGTTTATTTAGATAGAATGATGTGATTTCCGATTAGTCATTTTTACTCAATTATTTTAGCATTAATGCGTCGTACAGTCAGATCGTCCACCTTTTGCTCACCGTCGTCCAAGACATTTGCAACCTTCTTTCATTCTGTTTTGCGTTGTCTTATATGACACATGACACACAGCAGGCGGTCAGACCGCGTTAGAAAACCAGAACATATTCTAATACAGCACGAGAATATATCTAGCGCTAAAAAGTTCTTTTTAGCTGAAAGACACCACGGGTGACCGGAGAGCTGGCTCATTCCTCGGTTAGAGTAACGCAGCCAGTTTTCTGGGCACAATTCCGGAGAGCACGAAATTTTTTTTAATGAGAATATATAGTGCTTTTTTATGGAGTTTTCTGTGATTGTACCCTTTCATTTTGTCTGTTTTATGAATAAATATGTAGCAACCGCGTAAAAAAAATGCTCTGGAAAATATGTACGACAATGTTGTGAATGTGGAAGAACAAAAAAATATTCGCATTAAATTTTTATGTTTCATTTTGTCTGTTTTATAAATAAATATGTACCTACTTCGTAAAAAAATGCTCTGGAAAATATGTACGACAAAGTTGTGAATGTGGAAGAACAAAAAAATATTCACATTAAAACATATGTCAAAAATATTCCTCGAAAACAATAACAATACCACGACAAGGCACTAAATATATTCACCCATATTCGATAACCATTGTACTATCAAACGACTCTGTTGCCGAAGCAAATATTCGACCAAAAATAGACCTTACTGATCATGCATTTACTTGTTATAATTAGTACAATTAGAACGTCGTGGTTTACTCGTAGAATGAACTGTTTGATGTCTAGATATACGTACATGTGAGCACATGATTGCGTGTTGGATTGAGGGGAATCACATTTACTACAGTATTTGTTTAAACTCGTATTAAGGTAAATTATTTACCTATGTACCTACTTAAAGGCCTTGCCACATACAAAGCTCGGCGCGAGCGCGGTGCGATATTTGCTAGGCAACCATCGCGCCGCGCGATGGTTGCCTAGCAACTATCGCGCCGCGCGATGGTTGCCTAGCAAATATCGCACCGCGCTCACGCCGCGCTCGCGCCGAGCTTTGTATGTGGCAAGGCCTTAAATCATGACTTTGATGTCATTTATCCTGAGTGACGGCTTGAATATTGTCGTTATTCGAACATACCTAACTGATCGTACATTTACAGTCAGGTACCTATTTTAAACTATCAAGAACTAAGATTTTGACGAAGGTTACTCGAATCACAGTCCTCTATGCTTGTGCAGAAGAAAATCAAAGCGATAATTGAACTTTACTCTTAATGTTACGATTGAGGTTGAAAATGTGTAAACGTATATTACTTAATTTTTTGTCGATGCTAAGTAGGTACCTCCAAATCTAAGTTCCTCTAAATCAACAACTGTCGAGTCAAAAGAAATATGCGATGAAAATCCCGAGGCCGAGACAATAGAACATTCTGGACAGCGTATTGAGCAGTGCACCTTCGTGTGGGTGTACAATTTATTACAATAATCTATTTGGTCCAGGGTCAATGACTCATGAACCTGTTTAGCGCGTATCTAACGCACTGTTGAGTCGCCTGCTGGAGCTTGGTGGATCTTGATACATAGTAAAGTAGGGTAGAAGACAAATTGTAGTGACCAGGGTGATTTCTGTCCGCCTGTTAGATTCCAATGGATGTATTTGTGCGTCGTTTTTACGTAGACTGGAATGCCAAAACTTACCGATATTAGGAAAGAGGTCCCGTGGGAGGCCCTCGAAGGGGTGGATGGATGTAGCTGAGTCGGATGCGAGAGCCAGGTTTGCGATTTGAGGATGCTGAAAATCGAGCGAAGTGGAGGAAGAAATGTAGGAATATGGACCACGGGATGATAATGATGCTGCATTGTGGATAATTTTTGTTTCAATCTGTGTGGAGTGGATAAGGATTTAGGTTACACTTCATTGGAGCATAGACAATCGTTGGCAACAGCGTATAATAACTTTTCTGGCACTCTTTTCCACAATTCTTGGGGAGAGAAATCATCATCGTCACTCCAGCGGTCAATCCCGGCTTCTAGTTGGGTCCCCCACTTCTTCGGTTCTTTCTTCAGCATTCTCAAGTCGTATGCCGTTCATGTATCAATTGCTTGGGGCCTGTCGCTGTTTTTGACGCAGGTAAGTTTAGGTAAATTTTGAAGATAGATAATAATAGGTTATTCCATCTTGTTGGCTAAGTTCGGATACTAAAGGCAAAAGACAAAGAAAAATAAACGAAATTGTTAAGTGAGCAGATAATTTTTATGGCACGAGGCTTGTAGATGTCTATCTAAACAACTTACATGTAAAAAGTGACTCTCCGTCCAAATATATCCGTGAAATGACTAAATTGTATGTCGATATTGCCTTAAATATTATAATTATTCAAATTAAATTAACGAATGTATCTTGCCATACTAATAACGAACGTTGAATAGGCGTCACTGGTTTGACCATCGGAGCTTTAGAATTTGCTGGAGGTGTCGAAAAACCATTAAGAGATTATTGTGTACAATCAACAGTTTATTAAATAAATAAAATTTCATTGTTGTTAGTGACCCAATCCAGCAGTTAATAGTTTATCTGATGGATAGACGATTATATTAAAGATATACTTTGAGAAATAAATAGTAAAGAAACAAACGCGGCGTGTTCGAAAATAGTAAAATATTCAGAGGCCCTGATAAGTCCACCTGCATGAGTCACAAGTTATCTTAGTTATGGTAAAACCCAAGACAGCCGACGACAGGTTTTGATGTACCTAATCATAAAAAAGTTGGAGATAGAAGTGTTGAAAAGTAAAGAACAGAAAACGGGTGGGAAGAACCGAAAGAAAAGAAGAACTAAAGCAGTCTACTAGTATGTCGAAAATGAAAATCGATGAATCAGCCAAGTCCCAGATACAGTAGGAATGTACTGGGCGCGGTTTAAGCTCCTTGACAGCAGTGGATCCGGTTGCGCCGGCGCGAGCGCACAATGCCCGATATTTTATAAGACGCGTAGGCGACCGGCCCCACTGTCTCGCTGTTGCTATGCGGGACTGGTTACAAGTCTCCCTGTAGGTTTTATAAATAAGTATATTTTATTAAAGGGTTTCTTACCGTGAGCGTGTGTAGCCGCAGCCGTAGTGGTAAACGCAGTTCGAACCCCACTGCCGCCATGTACCACCGATGACTCTTTTCTGAGTTATGTACATTAGGTGAACACTAAGCTCTTGCTCTTGCTACCGATGCTTTTACGGTGGGGCAAGACGCCGTGATGAAACCTGCACATCCAGGCGACTGAATGGTTACAACCAGTGATCCAATCTGATCAGGTTCCCCTGATAGCAGTGTCACGGAGGTCAGATGGCAGTCGCTCCATTGTAAGAAGCTGATCTGCCAAATCCTGGATCATGGTCAAGGCGGAGCGCGGGCCCTCGTGCGCGAGTTCACAACTGGGACATTAACGCCAAGATATTTCTTTTTATATCTACGGGTTTCTTACAGCATACCCTTGTGAAGAAGCCCGATATGTCGATGGGGACAAATCTATGCCCTGGTCTATTGGCAACATAGGTAACTTACGCAGTATTTGAGGCTAGTCGAACCGCAACGAGCTCGCCAATCGTTAGGTGTGCCTCGAGGCACGAAGCGAGGTTGACCAAGGTCTTCCGCCGTGGACTCTAAGATTGGTTGAACAGTTTTAGGAGCCGATAGATTCAAAGGCAACGCATTGGCAATACTCTTAGTGTTGCTAATGTTTATAGGTAGTGGTGACCACTTTCCATCAGGTGGCCCGTTTGCCTGTTTGCCTACCGTATGACATAAAAAAAATTTTTGCTACAGTGCAGTGCTGACGATGGGCTACACTCTGGTCCGACCGACGACGTCAGCCCTGGCCAGCGTGTCGGTCGAACACTGAATCCAGCCTTGTTATAGTTGTATGAAACGGCCAAGCCATACTAACTTGTAGGGTTATGCTTTTTAGAGTTTAAAGGCTTGGCGCTTCAAGATATCTGATTACGTTTTCGTAGTGAATCAGGCAAAGGCTTTGCGAACCAATTTCACATGAAATGTTTTTTGTACGATTAGCTCTAGTATAAAATTAGGGCGATCGATTTTAACTGACTTTCAGCTATCATTTTTTATATTTAGACTAGTCAGGCATTTGACTGTTGCCCAAAAAGCAATCGAAAGGGCTATGCTCGGAGTCTCGTTGCGCGATAGAATCAGAAAAGAGGAGATCCGCAAGCGAACTAAGGTCACATAGCTCTGAGGATTGCCAGACTGAAGTGGCCGATGGGGCAGTAAAGTTCTTGAGAGGTCACCAGGTACCAGAAGACGCAGTGTGGGTAGGCCTCCCACAAGATGGACCGACGACCTGGTAAAGATCGCAGGTATCAGCTGGATGCGGAAAGCACAGAACCGGCCTTTGTGGAAATCTCTGGGGGAGGCCTATGCCCAGTAGTGGGCGTCAGCTGGCTGATATGATGATGAGGCATTTGACTGTCATCTCACCTGGTGGTGAGTGACGATGCGGACGTAGAGACTTGAACTTTTAATCGTACAATTTTTACAACCATTTTCAAACCACAAAACAATTTTATTTGATTTTTTTTCCAAATCAAGGGGTATAAGACAAAAATAATTGATTTTTTACAACCTATGCCAGCCAGTGGTTATTTTATTGCGGGCTCGTTTACCAGAGCCGGTTTTACTGCTCCGGTTGATGGCTTAAGCAGTATTACCGCTAATTAAAAATGGATGCAGTTCGACGTTCGTGAGAGACGAATGGGTATTGTTTTTAATAACTCAATCCGAGTTTACATATTTAAACTATGGTTATTTAAAATAAGTATTTGGATGAAAGAGCCCCTTTTTTGGTCTCTTTTGATATTGTTCTTACTATTATTTCAAAGTAAATTTGTAATTAAATTATTATTGTATTTATTTTGCCGATCTCTTTTATAGATGATCAATGTAATATTATTACGTTAACTGTAAAAGAGTAGTAAATAAATATAAATCTAAATCTATATAAACAAGTCTCTAAACCCATTTGTAAGGGCGTTATTATTCCAAACAAAGCGTTATAATAACAACATAAAAAACAATTTAATTTCCTGTATAGGTATAGTTGGAGGCTTAAACACGACGGATTACTGCATTACTCTACCCATTAAACCGCCACGATCCGTTTGATCACCGCTTTCCTTTCCTACTCGCTATTAATAGGCGTCGTCAAACTCCTCTGTATTACCCGTGCAAGGCATAGAGCTAGGTACTCCAGGTATAGGCAATCTAGGCACGGATCTAGGCATCTAGATTTCTAAGAGGCGCGTGAGTCAGCGCGCCTACGCGGCTCGCCGGAGCATTGTATGCAGAAACGACCGCTATGGTTTATTTCTAGAAAGTGTACGCGGACATGCGCGAACTGGAGGTTAAGTAACGGTTAGTGGTGTTTTAAATATTATTTTATATAAGCAAAGTGTCAGCGAAGAACATTAGAAGCGCACAGGAAAGTTTATACTATTAAGAGAATTCCTTACGGTATTCATAGGAACCCTGATTATTTGAATTGTCACAAATAAAGAACAGAATCTAGTTCGTTGCCATGCGGAACAGTCCCCAAAAGGCTGGCATTACCTCTCTAAATTGTCTGACTTATACGGTGACAGAAGTAAGCGCCAGCACGTGGGTAGACTCAATACTATTGACTCCTTTGACCTTTGGATAACAACTTTTATACGCAGAAAAACGTGCTGTGTCAGACTGCGTCTGGAATAAAGTTCGCTCATTGAACTTAAACTTAACCCGAGGTTAGTTTCGCAGCGGTGCAACAAGGCCGAGTCCATGAGCTTAGCTATAAGCATACCCATTGTCGTTGAAGCTGTCCGTTTGTTTCTTACACAAAGAATAGCGACTTTTGTATGGGCGTTTGCATCATGAAAATGCATGGAAAATAATAAAAGCTTCACATAAAATTAATGTGTACTGTAATGAATGTAGGAAACTGAGATTTGTTCGGGATTAGGTAGGTTCGAGTAATAGGATTCTGTATTAGCATAAAACGTTGTGATTTCCTATTGTCTCTGTACTTTTATATTTGTTTGGAGTGCAAAATAGTGGTAGCGTCGCCCGGCCTATAGGAGACCTCAAAGCCGCCCGTCGCGCGACCGTTGCCAATTAGGACAGTGCCTTAGGATTCTCTATACATATAGAGAATCCTACGCCTAGGCCTGAGTTTTGACGACCTGAGTAAATCAGTTGGTTAACATGCCGGTCGCCACGCACAGGTCCCGGGTTCGATTGCCTGCCGAGCGGAAATTTAAATGATGAATTTTAATTTCCGTTACGGATCTAGGTATAATATGTATAATAAACATGTATTTAAAAAAAAGTATTTAAGTAGATTATCAGTTATCCAACACTCATAACGCAGGCTTTTCTTACTTTGGGGCTAGATGGTGCTGTGTGAATTTGTCCAAACATATTTATTTACGCACATGGGACCTCCGCATCTCATGGACTAAACATTCAAAAACAACTACAGAATACCCAAATACAAAGTAATATCATAAACAGTCAACAGTATACTCTTCCAACAATCAAACCACGAAACCATTCAATCACAGCTAGCGCCAGCCCACAAACCGAGCAAACATTGTAAATTAACCTGTTGCAAGGAAGCCGTCCCAAGTTACGTTCCGGAACAGTTGCGCCCGGAATTCGTCATACATCGATTGCTGCCCTCTCCCACGAGTTCGAGCACACATTTCGGCCAGCATTGTCTCACCTCAGGCTCGTTAATGTCGTTATCACAACACAGTGAACACCGACAACCAGCGAACGGCTAATTTGAACGTGGAACAAGCCAAATTATAGCGGTAATTAGAACGACGACAAGTTCAAAGGGTATTTATTGCTGTTTGCCCGTCGGCAGCTTTTTCGTTTGCTTAGAATAATATTAATTAGACATAAATGTTTAAGAGGCTAGAGTATTAGAGGCTTATAAACTCTCTTGGAAGGAAGAAAAGGAAAGGAAAGAAAGGAATTTTAGATAGAAACATAAACATTTATAACAACAAGCAGTTATGCTTTAGGCTCTCCGATCAACAGAGCCATAGACCTATACGAGCGTCACGTCTCTAATACTCTCGACATCTTTCATTTAAACCGTGAGAAATTTACAAAGGGCGTTCTGAGATATCTCCGATCGCAGTGATGCGGTTTTATTATTATTATTATTTTATTTAGGATAACACGCACACACACACACACACACACACACACACACACCAATATACATGTATTACCTTGTTTTATTCTTATTTTGATTGATTTTGTTGTTTGTCAATAGGGTATCTATATGCTAAGCTCCTTACGAGCTATGTATTAAAATTTTAAAATGCAGTTTTGTCATTTCAACCATAATGTACTTATATTTTACATGTAATTAACTGCTGTTAAACTGTGAAATGAACTAATAAATAAATAAACAAGGAACACATGAGCCAAGGCGGCCTTATAATCGAGACAGGAATTTTGTAGCAGGTAGCGTCGAACCACAGGATACATTAGAATGCGTTGTGCATTTATCTAAACAAAATTTTATTAACGGTTTTAAGTATAACAGTTACTAAACTTGTAACGACGCTACCGTTTCACATTTTTCTGTGATAATAAAAATGGAGCCGAAGGATTATCGAGTGGCGCCCACAGACTGGATGCCGACGACCTGGTACACCAATAGCGCGATGGAAAGACGACATCATAAAGACCACCGAAAAACGGCGGACAGTGAAGACTACACGACGAGAATTCTGTTAGTCTTACGCCTAATTTTGAATTCGAAATGTGCGACTTTTAAGAAGGAAAATGACCCATACTGTCCTATTAGTTTTAAATAAACCACATTCTTCAAAAAGGGGCAGATCAGGAGTACACTCAACCGACCTTTTATGGGAATGTATGAATGTGGAAGAGGTAAAACAGCTGTGTTAGGATCGCAGCTTATGGCACTCGACAGTCTCTACTTATCCCAATGGGATTTAAGCCTGAGTTTGTATGCATGTAGTATGCCACTGGATATAGTTAACTGTAGGTATATTTATTATTATTATTGTTTTTTTTTAATTTTTTTTTTCTAACTTAATAATTTTTATTTTATGTAAGTACTTTAATTACCTTGTTTTTTTGTACCTTATTGTCGTGTCGTGGTGTCTACGTGTAATAAATGTCTTCTTTCTTTCTTTCTATTAGTTTTACATGATCATCGTCCCTTGCGTTTTACTCCTCACTTCCTAAACTTAAAATCATCCAATTAAATAGAGACGGCAAATATTAGCTCTCTAATGCAGTACTGGCCGAACGTACCGACCTGGCAGAGGTCGGGATAAGCGCTAGGACGACGACGATAATGAGAGACAGGCAAATATTTTTTAAAGCCTACTGCTTTCCCCCTAGAATACCTTACCACCGAGTGATTCCGCGGGTAGTTTGAAGCCCGAACTCCGCCGGGCCATTGCGCGCCGAACGGCGGGCAGCGTACCGCGGCGCGCGCCTCCCGTGACGCCGCTTCACACGCTGGTAGGGAGGCGGTGCCAGCTACTGCCTTTAAGCTTTTTGACAAACAGACAAGCGGGCCACAATTTTTTTTGTTATGCGTCATACAGGCATGCGGGCCATCTGATGGAAAGTGGTCACCGTCACCTATGGACATCAGCAACACCAGGGGTGCCATTAATGCTCTTGAACGATCCCATGTCATAGTCCAAAGGAAACACTGTGGCTTATTAAACATCCGAATCCTACGAGCGAGAAATGTTCTTTCGAATTTTCGCGTGCACACCACTAGAGGGTCCACCTGATGGAAAGTGGTCACTCCTGCCTATGGACATTAGCAACACCAGGGGTATCACCAAACCTCTAACCCGGGACACGTTGCTTTGGCGGCAAATATGCGGTTTCCGCCGAGGTCAAGTCCTCTTGAAGTTCGCCATGACACCGCCCCACATGCTGGTACGGAACGATTTCCCGAAGTCTTTCCTTTGCACCAAAACTTGGGAGTTCTTCAAACGGCATGTCTATAGGTACTTCAAAGGCTGAGGCTAACATCGCATTCGCTCACCTCGGGTACTAATGTCCTGGACGCGTCGGTGGTCGTTTTCTTCAGGTGGACCCTTGAAAAATAAAAATATACACTTTACGACAGGTTTCATTAGTCAGAAGACGTCCCCTTCTTGACATAGGTGCTGATGGTAAGCGCACAGCCTCATAGACTGTAATTTTATGACAAATAGTTCGTGTATCAGTGATGAGAGAAGGTTCAAATCAGTTCAAATTCGAATTCATTTGAACCTGCTGTTAAAAATTTTTATACAATATTTTTTTGTTAACTTAACTTATTTTTATACATACAAATCGCATGAAAAATACCAAACCTTTGTTACCGCTTGTACGCTCTATTCCCACGTGGCAATGGTAACCACGGTCTATGACACCGGCTTCGCCGGAATTTAAATTGCCCAGACGTTTTTTGGATGTTACAATTTAATGAAAATTTTGTACGTGGGTTTTTGCTGCCGGCGTTACATACGACGGGTCTATTAAACATTTATTTATTTATTTAACAGTTTATTGTGTACAGGAAATACATCGTGAAAAACAGGCAAAGTAATAAATGGCACAACAGGCGCTACTTATTTCTAAAAGAAATCTCTTCCAGCAGGCCTTCGGAAGCGTGATGTGATCATGAGACGCCGATAGGACGTGCACAATATTACCTATCTCTAAAAAGGCATATATATATATATATATATATATATATATATATATATATATATATATATATATAGGTTCGGCGTCCGGTCTGGATGGCATCTCCCCTCAACACCTCAAGGACCTCACCAGCCACGGTGTGGGCATGGCCGGCGACCACGTCATCTCAGCCCTAACCGGGCTGGTGAATGTCATGCTAGAGGGGAATGTGTGCCAGGAAGTGACACCGATCCTATACGGGGCTAATTTAATAGCCCTGACTAAGAAAGACGGAGGCGTACGTCCGATCGCTGTAGGTTTCACCCTGCGGCGATTGGCTGCCAAAATTTGTGTTCGGCTAACTCGTTCTAAATTCCAGTCTCTTTTCGAACCCGTACAGGTTGGCTTCGGAACCCGCGGAGGCTGCGAGGCAACGGTCCATGCCGTACGCACCTTCGCGCAAGACGATCTGTGCGAGGTGATACTTAAATTAGATGTAAAAAATGCTTTTAATTCGGTAAACAGGGACACCCTCCTGAATAAAATTAAACTGCATGTTCCGGAGATTTATAATTTTATGCTACAGTGTTATCACTGTCCTTCAAAATTATTGCACAAAAATAATGAATTTCTTTCGGCCGTGGGGTGTCAGCAGGGTGATCCACTCGGTCCAGCGATCTTCAGTTTGGCCATAAATTCGATAATCCACAGTGTCAAATCAAAATTAAATGTATGGTACCTGGACGACGGTACCATAGCTGGGGATGCTCAGACTGTCCTAACTGATTTAGAAATGGTAAAACACAATTTTGACCTCATTGGTTTGGAACTAAATTTTAATAAATGTGAACTCTTCATTTCTGAAAAAATAGACACAACCTTGGCACAATCCATAATCCAAAATTTTAATAGCGTAGCCCCAAACATAAAAATACTCACAAAAGACAGTCTGAGCCTTCTTGGCTCCCCTATTTTCGACGAGGCCATTCCACCGCTACTAACAAGTTCGATTTCTAAATTTAATGAATTTTCGGACCGCCTCCTTAAAATTAGCAGCCATTCTGCCCTCTTCATACTGAAGTTTTGTCTTTTCGTTCCTAAATTTACTTACCTGCTCCGCTGCTGCCCAGTGTGGAAATTCCCTGTACTAATCCAACACTTAGATAATGTAATAAAATTCCAAATTGAATCCATCACAAATATCAGACTCAGCGAGCAGGCATGGACCCAGGCCTCCCTGCCAATTAGGTATGGTGGCCTGGGAACCCGCAAAATCTCTAGTGTAGCACTGCCGGCATTTCTGTCCTCTATCTATAGCTCGTCCGACCTCACAGGTAATATTCTTAAAGCCCCCGCGGCTACAAACTGTGAGGTCGCGTGCTTGGCGGAGGCTGAAACTGCCTGGCTAGCTGGACCGAGCCCAAATTTTCCTCCCACGCCCAAAATTCAAAAGGCCTGGGACAACATTTCTTCTCAAGTCATATTAGACAACCTTCTTAATATCTCACCATCTTTAAAAGACCGTGCCAGGCTGGAAGCAGTTGCCAGACCAGAATCCGGGCACTGGCTCCACGCTTACCCATCCCCCAACACCGGCACTTTCATCGACCCGACCACTCTCCGTCTCGCCATCGGTCTCCGGCTGGGAGCCGAGGTTTGTATCGAGCATAGTTGTGCTTCTTGTGGAGCGAGTGTTGACCGCCTCGGTCACCATGGGCTTGCCTGTTCTTCGAGCGCTGGCCGCCTCTCCCGTCACGCCGCGATCAATGACATCCTGCGACGGTCTCTCGTCAGCGCCAACGTCCCCGCAATCCTGGAACCTCAACACATTGCACGGGACGATGGCAAGAGACCTGACGGGATGTCTATGATACCATGGAGGATGGGTCGCCCGCTGGTGTGGGACGCCACGTGCGCCGACACACTAGCTGCGACCTATCTTCCGGCAACCGCTAAACGGGCCGGCGCGGCGGCTGAGATACGAGAGCGCTCGAAGGTGGGCAAGTACAGTTGTCTCGGCGCCCAATACGAGTTTGTCGCATTTGGTGTCGAGACACTGGGTCCGTGGGGCCCGGGCGCACACTCGCTCTTCATGGAGCTTGGTAAGCGGCTCAGGGAGGCGACGGGTGACCCACGTGCCGGCAGCTTTCTCGCGCAGCGGTTAAGTATCGCCATCCAGCGCGGGAATGCCGCCGCCATGATGGGCACCTTACCGCGTGGCCCTGGTTTTTTACATCTTTTTTAATTTAGTTTAGTTAGTTAATAAAATATTTATATCTTATAAGGGTTTAGTTTAGTATATTTTATATGTATTACTGTATATATTTTTGGTATTCTAGATGTAGGTATTAGTGTATATTGTTATTATAAATGTATTTTTTAATTAAGATTTTTAATTAAGATCTGCAAATTAAAAAAGAGTATATATATATATATATATATATATATATATATATATAAGTATATTCATTCTACTTACACACATAAATACCTACAAATATATACATACACATACATACATACATATCAATACTATATACTACATACATATACATTATCTACAACTTAGCAGCACTCTAACATTAAACATGTTTAACTCGTCTAATTTTGTGAAGCAGTTTACTTTAATTATTGACTAAAATTATAAAGTTCCGAAGTTATGGGTTTCTGCTGTACACTGTTATGGAGAAGTTTGTTTGTAATCTCTAGATCGACCGAACTGATTTTACCAATAAAATAAATAATGACGTCAGCTAAATTTCTCTCTACATTCTGCTTTCATGGTTAAGAACCCAATACAATTATAATAAACAGGAAAAAGACACGAGTATCTTGATTGATTTAGGAAACAATCCAATTCAATCCAAGAACAAGGAAATTACCTCAACCTATTCCTAAGGGAATGGATGTGACGTTGTACACTTGCATAGTAGGTATCTTTTAAAAGCGTCAAGTATTCACTACCTCACTACCTCCATTTTCTTTCCAAGTTCCTGTGTCGCTTCGGTCAAAAGACTGCCGTAATTTGGCATTCTCTTTGCTGTGGCCGCCATTATTCTACGTTCACATCTAATTCGTTGACCCTGCGTTATGCAAGTGAATTAACTCTGTACGGGCGGCGACGTTTGCGCCACAGCGCAAAGCGGTATCAGTAAGCCAGTTCTGATTTTCGTGATGAACTGTCAATCTTTAGGTAATATGTAGTGTCCCGCGGCTATAACAGCGTAAAATTTTCAAAAATACCTACTTTATATTTAAATTATCTTTAGCTTATTTATTCAACTTCCTATCCTACTAATAAATAAAACCAAAAGTTTGTAAAGAAGGACACAAAAACTACTGAACGGATTTTCATTAAATTTAGATTTTAAATAATTAAGCGCGACTCAGCGCTTTATTTGCGCTACTTAAACGTCTATATGTAAAAGGAGTTCCACTCATTGTTGTTTTAATTAAAAAGGAGGAAGCGAGACGTTTTAATGTTGGTTTGAAGATATGAAAACCCCAACCGGGTTTGGTGCCCTTCTTCTTCTTCTCGATGGACTAAACTCTGACTTATACTTTATTCGCCCAGTATTTGGTGCCCTGAAAATGGAAGGAGAAGCGAAACTGAGAATCCGTATATCCCGGAAAGAAAGACAGTAACGTCTGCAGCTCTGAGGTGCGTCCAGATCCTGCGAAAGCGTCGTAGCAGCAACTGCACGCGCACTGCTCGACTCCGCGCTATCTCACAAATCTTCGGATGGGTGATGTCTTCCTCATTCCACATCTTGTAAGCGGTAGTGCACGAGTCCAGAGTGAACAGCCTGTACCGACTTGGCTTACCGTATGTCACGCGGCGGCCACATAAAGGCGACCCATGCGAAATGCGCCGCCGTCGCAAAAGTCACGGCCGCCCAAGGCCACCGCGGCCGTTACAGATTCTGAGAACCGCCGCTCGAAATAATATGCACGAATAGCAAAAAAACATAGACCCCAAGACCGTTTAGGAATAGATCGTTAGGTATTCACGGACTGGACTGGACTGGTGCTATTTGATTTTTTGTGGCCGCTAGCCGTGTGTGAACTACAGTCCACTAGTTATTGGCAGGTTCGTGAGAGAGAGGGAGAGAGAGTTTCCTTCCACCAATCTATTGTGTTGACGAATTTCACGCACATTTTCGAACGCTCAAGAAGCGATGGATTGACATTGCTGCGTCAGATGCGAAGACTGAAGACACTGAATGAGGAGGAAAAGAAGGAAAGCGAATCCATGATGATGATCATGATGCTGTGCGTAAGCCTTTACCCATTTTTTCTCTCTCTGTCCTCTTGAAATGACGCACACCTAAATTACAAGACCAAAATACATTGGTACAGCTACAGGCAAGTCAAGAGAATATTCATACAGCCGTCTTCGTGTCTCACCCACACGTGGTCGGCGGATTTTACTTCCACATAATGCACGTACCTATAAATTTTCCGTTTATAGTCAGCCGCTGTAATAACCTTCCGGTTTTTGTTAACCAAAACGCAAAGACGTACCATCTCGTGTAAGTAATACCCTAACAAATCCGAGAGTTACGAGCGAATATAATCGTAACTTCGAAAATATACTTCAGTTGAGAAACTTCGTATTTAGCACAAAAGATAGAAGAGGAATCGCGTCGGATACTCGTGATACTTGACACAAATCTTGTTATAAGGATAAATATCTCTGGATTAGACACACAAATGCACTTCAGAGTTCATTCAGGCCACGAGTGGTGGGATGGGTCTCTTATTTCGCAGCTAACATTACACGACGATTGTCCTTTATCACCACAATTGGTGAAATAAATAAGTAACACTCTAGAAATCTCTGTGTTGTGGGTGTCATGGACACAGTTATACTCTCACGAAAGAGAAACTGAACTTCGAAATACAAACGTGCGAAGAATTGTGATTATTGTAAACAAATCTATGAACAACAAACTACCATCAATTAGATACTTGAATTCTTACCAGGTCGGGAATCAGACCCTCTTCTTAACAGGCCCTCAGGTCGCCAATTATTTAAATATTACAGCATCTATTGGCCTAGTAATTGTCCTAGAACCCCTGTTTGTAAGTCACCCGGCGCCTGACCACAGCTTTACAAGTTATAACTCGAACACCAATAATTGCACCTTGGATCGCCCGCTAATGGTTGTTTATGGCGGTTGTTATTTGCTCTACTCTGATTCTGACTCTGACTTCCTTGATTCCATTACGTTCAACCAGTTGCCTTGCCTGCAATTCCTTAACATCTGCATAAATTAATTTTAGTACAATGTCACAGTGTTCACCTACAGCTGTAGTTATAATGGTAGACTCTGAACAGGATGTTGGTATCCAGAGTTTAAGTAGGAATCCTAAACTTCATTTTATGGGCACGGACGCTAAAACCCAGCGGAAAATTCAGGGTATATGTGGAGCCTAGAGTGCCATAAGTAATGTGTGAGTGCCATGAATTCAAGAGTACTTGACTAGGTATCTCGAAAGTGCACTGAGTCTCTGCTAGCTGGAATAAGTAGAAAAAATCTTCTTTCAGAGTGTGAGAGCCTTCATAGGGTCAGTCAACTCATTCGACCGTATCTTTAAAAGTGAGAAGTGGCAATATCTATAGCAATCCCATCCATTCGCAATTTATGGCAAATAAAAATTTGACCTTGGTTGAACCAAATAGCAGCAAGGTTTAATTATCCAAATACAGCTTATCAGGAGCATAGTAATGCTTTTACTTACGAGTAATGTTTATAAAACTGGCTCACGTGAATTTGAATGTAAACCAAGCTACAATAACAAGTATAGTAGGTGCCAAATAGTTTGGCAATTGTAGACCTTGACCTCCAAGTTGGAACTAATTTGGAAATGGTCACAGCAATTGCTATAATTATTAGAATAGTAATATTTTTCATATAATTTTAATGAAATTGTGCCTGCATTGAAAATTTTATTGAATTTGTCTTTTCTAGTAATTAAAGACGAAGTTAGGCTCTAATTGACTAAAACGGTTCACGCAAATAAGTTCTACATAAAAAACAAATAATTTGAAGACAATCGCTTTGACGTCATACGAATTAGTACCGGCCGAGAGGTCAACGACCGCTATTACCTATCTATTTGGCACCTACTGTAGCGCTTTTGCTTTTACACTTGCAAAAATCAAGAGCGTCGCCTAACAATATTTAAAAAAGCCAGCACAATGCACCGAATGTTTACACGAACAAGGATTAATATTTTGGCATTGCTCCCGTAACAACATTGATTTACAACGCATGTACTGTTAGTTGATTTTTGCGTGCCTTATCCCGAATTTGCTGGCAATATTGTTAGGACCCGTGGGTTCCTAACGTTCTCTTGCGATTTGGTTCAGCTATGTGGTTGGGAGGGAAGCGTGGGAGGTCTAACGAAGCTGGTTCGGTCGTTATGACGTATATATTTTGACGGTGAACGTCGAATGACCGCGGCGCGAATCGGCCTCCGTGTCCAATTGTATAACAAAAGCCGCCTAATGTCGATAAAGCTCAGTTCAGTCGTGTGTACGACTTTTCGGACGGGGTTTTTACTCGGGGGCATTGTCTCGACAATTGCGCCGGCCGCGGTGTGCAGTCGGATATAAATTGGCAATAGGCTTTTGAGAGATACAAGTGTTGTATTGTGTTCCAGCCGTTTCTCTTGTAACCTGTTACCTCTGCTATCTTGGTTTTGCCCCGGTTGTGCTCTCGCGCTCGAGGGCCCGGGGTCCGCCTTAACCATGATCCAGGATTTGGCAGATTAATTATAGTGGAAGCAACTGGAGGAGGCATGGTGGAGTATCGTTTGGCATTCAACTAATGGACGTAACTCAGACAAGAGTCATTGGTACAAGGCCGTAGTGGGATTCGAACTAGGGTAGCTCTCGCTTACGAGTCGGATATCTTAACCACGCTCCTTCTCCTCTCTCTTCCGGCCGGTTTTCTTGTATTGGAACCTTACGGGTTTCCAGTTCTCCATGGGAAACCGTCTCTTTGGCAGCGGACAGGCCAAGCCCTAGGGCTTTTTGCTGCCAGAGCAAAGTGTAATAGAGGTGGACCCCAGGTGTTGCTAAAGTCTATAGGCAGCTTGCCTGTTTACCTAACCTATAAGATAAAATAAAAACAGCTGAATATAGAATCCTTGTACCCACATGAGCTGTCAGCTCATATTTCTCAACACTTTATCAAATCTGTGGGCGATTTTAACAAAAAATCTTATAGCTGCTGTCGTCTTAACCCGTTTAGGTACCTATACTTTATGCGCAATCCTTTAATAATTGCGATTCCATGTTTGCTTAGACAAAACATTATGACTTGCCATTAGAACAATAATAAAACTTGAATCCGTAAGGAAAAATCATCATGATCGTTACAAGGCAAAGACGTCATCCTTACCATCATCAATCTTTGAGTCATCGGAGGCAAACGATGACGGCTCGGACCTTTTTAAATATTGCGAAACATAAAACAGGAACGATATAGGCACTTTGTTAGTCACGAGTCAACTATTCGTTTAATTCACTCTTCATTTGAATAACTAATAGAATAGTTTGGACCGAAGCCATCGTTTCGGAATAAATTTAGTGCATCGATGAGTATATCGCGCAAATTGTGTGTAGATATGTGTTTTACCATGTTATTGTCACAAACGTGAAGTGTAGGGCATAATGTGCTAAGTCTACAGTCCATAGTATCCTGTCTGTAGTTGCTTGTAGTTGTCCGTTGTTGTCCACCTTTTATACACCAGGTTGGTCCGTTCATGTTAACTGAATTATGATCTGTTTATTCTGACTTGTCTTATTTGATAAACAAACAATGTCCAAAATCACGACTTGCCGTATCAATCACGCTACGTACATTGTGTATAAATGTCATGAATTATACAAGAAATGCATAGAATGTAATTTTAACGAATGCTACGTTATCCATTTAATTACATAATTTGCTGAACCAAATAGGACAAGTCAGAATAAACAGATCATAGTAATAAATATGCTTGTACAAATTCATACAGCCTAGCCCCAAAGTGTTTTAATACATACTTATTATACATAGCCGCAACAGAAATTAAAAATAATCATTTTAATTTTGTCTCGGTCGGGAATGGAACCCGGGATCTCTGCGTGGTAGACTGGCATGTAAACCAACTAAACCACACAGATCGTCAAAAATGAACATTGAATTAAGTAAGTTATGAGACGTTACCCATTTACATAAAAAAGACGTATTTAAATCAGCCTTCAATTAAAAGCACTAAATATAGAAACTTGATTTTCACACTGGTTTCATAAACGTTTCTGGAAGTTGAGAATGCTGTGAGTATTAACATTCAAAAGATGCTCCAAGCGGACGAAGACTCGACCAAAAACTAATCTTATAAGGAAACGAAATTATAATATTGTGGATCGCTTTATTCAGAAACGTTGCTATATTTGTTTCAAGCTAAACTTGCGTTCTTTACACATATTATTATATTAGACGGTAGAAAAGGTATGTCGTGTGCAAGTCCCGTCTCATATAATAACGTTGCTATAATAAAAATATCATCTTGGCGTTAATGTCCCGGTTGTGTTCTCGCGTACGAGGGCCTGGGGTCCACCTTGTTTGATCCAGGATTTGACAGATCAGATAATTACAGTGGAGCGACTGTCATCTGACCCTGATACTAGGGGAACCTGACTGCTTCCACATTCAGTCGCCTTAATGCGCAGGTCTCACGATGTTTTCCCTCACCGTAAGAGCATCGGTTAGCATTCAGCTAATGTACATAACTCAGAAAAGAGTCATTGGTACATGGCCGCAGTGGGATTCGAACCGGACCTCTCGCGAGTCGGATACCTTAACCACGCGGCCACCGGTGCTTCAGAAAAGTTACTATGAGGTTCCAACTGACAATTCTTAAGTGGCGATCGGTCCTATGCGTCCGTCAAAATGATCCCACAGCAAGGGAACGAGAGCCGTATTAAATGCAATACGTTCACATATCAAACGCTTAAGTATGGTTTGTGAATACAGATGAGTTTATTCCTAGAAATGTGACGATATGCGGCGCTGATCACTTTCCATTTAATAACCTGATTGCTCTAGAGCCTCCCTTTTACATAAAAATTGTGTAACCCGATTTACCAAATAAAACTCCAATATTCCACCAGCTAAAAGGAAAATCCGTCCTTCATTTATTATTTAGGCAAATCGGTGTCCCTCAATGCTCCATCACTCCGCTGGGAAATAAACTGTTCCAAAAGTCGACTTACGGGTGCTTACGGCCGGCATAAAGTTTTATAATGTAGCTATATACCTGTGGTATTTATAACTGCGCTATATTTAAAGGCTCCGTCGTGTCGCGATGGCTTTCCGCGTAAGATATCGGATCGGTAACGAGTTCCTCGGTGCCACGCACTCGGGACATGGTGGGCTGGCACCAAGGCAGGGCAGGGGTCAGGATGAAGGTAGTGTACGATTTGAGAGTTTAAATAATAGCGTTTATTACAAAACATTTTAATATATTTATAACTGCGTCGCAATATCGGTTTCTCATGAATCAAACGCGTTGAGGAACCCATATAGAATTGTACTTTCTTATTTCGCTAACGTTTTCATTTTTTGGAGGTGACAGCTTCATATCGCGCTAACGTTTCGCTTCTATACGTAGATCACGCTGTTTGACGAAGTATTGAGGTAATGATATATCTTGTCTTTTACAGAATGAAATGCGGAGAAAACTAATGGATGCTACTTTGCTCGATGGCCATTCGTGTGGAAGTGTTCTCCAGTGGAGACCACAATTCGGCAAACGTGGTGTAGGATAATTGGCAATGGTCGCGCGACCATGGTCGTAGGACTGACGTCGCTCGACCAATAGGAAATCTCAAAGCCACCCGTCGCACGACCACGATCCCACGACCGTTGCCAATTAGGACAGCGCTTCTGTGTTAAAAGCTGGCAGTGCCTATATGAGCACTGTGGATCGGTCTAACTGGCGTGTCTTGGAGGAGGCCTATGTCCAGTTATCGATTGCGATTGGCTGATGATGATGTTGGCAATAACAATACATCTTTTAAATAAAAAATCACCCTTTTGGTGGTGGTGCCCTGCGTGTCCAAACCTCTGCACTTGGGAGGATCTCATGACAGCCGCCGAACCATAGCGCTGTAAATTTATGTGATTATGTTATGGGCCACTAAATTATAATGTTTGTTTTTAACGCGCTAATAAGAAGAACAATAAAAGTCCTCTGAATCCGGCCCCGGGTCCGGCGCAGGAGAAATCGCGACCGCGCCCGGCCGAGATAAGACTTGCACGGAGCATTTGCATGCGCTCGCGCACCACAGAGCAACGTTTTTGACGCAGACGTGACACATCACAAGTATTGTGCCTACGTCTCGCACGCAAGTCTCCGTGAGATACCATGCGCAATATTCACCACGAGACATTATCACCATGGAAATTTTGACAGTAATTATAAGGCTGGAATCGGACTAGGATGTTATAATACTGTAGGACGACGGTAAATGGATTAGTTAACGTCGATCGGCGAAAACTGTCGAAACTTTTTTACAAAATGTTATAATGATTGTCTTGTGAGGCAATGCGATGTCACTATTAAAATATATTCTATGAAAATTTTCCACAGTGGGTGGAATTTCGGTATATTATCGGTATTGTCGATCGATCTATATGCATCCTTGCTAGTTAACTCTCATATAAAATATTTCCTTCTTTTCCTCCCATAAATGACGTTAGCTTTTGTCTTTCTTATTTTTGGAAAGTTGTGCATCTGCACCGTGTTTACTCTTTGACATCACACACGTTCTGGTGAAGTGTAAAGAGTGTTCATAGACATTTAGTCCAACATTTCTCGCTAAATGGACACTATTTCCAATACATTTAGTCGATAGGTGTCTTAACGTTCACCGAATGAGTATTAGAATGTTAAGTGTATAGGTACTTTCAACACGACTAGCTAGGCTAGACCAGGTTTTGTTCTGTTGTATTTATTCTTTGCAAAATAATAATGTTTGGAAATGGTAATGGTAGTAACAACGATTACTATACAGTATGGTCGATTATAATTATGGTCTATAGTACTTACTGATATTGCAAATGCGAAATTACGAGATATATTTATGTAGTACCTGCTTGTTTGAGCTTCCTGTTTAGTTGCAAATATAATTTTAAATATCCAATTTTAAATAATATTTTTATACGAAAGGATTATTGGACCACTGTTGTCTTGTCAATAAAGATATTATTATTATTATTATTATTGGTCGCTACCCTGGATCAGTCAACACGCTCTTTGTAGTAGAACCAACTTCTACAAGGTGACTAATACCTCCACCATTACTAATGACTCCTCCACCTATTTCATTCAAGTTCAAAATTGGTCTATCCCAGGCTTAGATATACTCGGGCGACGTCTCCGTACAAGCTTGTGCAACTTTTTCCCTAAGAAAAATAATTTTGTGAACTGATAAGTATATTAAATTTTCGTGTATCTATTCTTTGATATCACGTCTCTCTGTACCGATGCCGATGTAATGAGGGTCGGCCATCTTGCTTGGCGGTCACGTGACCACCGTTCGTGTGCCAACAATGTTGCTAATACCCGATCGAACGTGAAAGTGGATTTGCTTATCGGATATTTGCAGTTACAACTGAGAAGGTGGTGTTAGAAGTTCTTTGTGTACAATCTGGTCATTATCATAATCTTTTCATTGGTCTTTAAGCTTATTTGATAATCAGCTTATACTTAGAGAAACTCTGCGCACTCACGACTGCTGATGGAGCTAAACCTTGATCACAAGTATGAATAGCAAGTACTAAATATTATTTTTTACTGCCAAGTAAATTTTGGCAAAATGAGCATTTTCGCAAGTTGCAAGTCCTCCACTCCAGACGATCAAATACAGCAACAAGTCTTCCGGACTTTAATTCAAACTCAAACTCAAAAATTATTTATTGAATAAGACAGCGCCCGGATAGGGAGCGCCACACCGCCCCCGCAAATATCGCTTTGACTACGCCCATTGCGTTTTGAAATTAGAGCGTCTCATCGCCTTAAATATCTCTTTCAATCGTCGGAAGTGACAGAAGAAAGGACATACACAGTGACATGTTGGCCACCCCAGTGCCGGAGCACACCCACCACAAGCCGACAGCGTCCGGACCGAGTCTGACAATACCAGACAGAGCCGAATCGCCCTGATGTGATGATGATAATGGTAGTGTTGACTCTAACACTCCCAGATGTGACCATGTTTGCATTTGTTTCCTCAACTACATCATTTATACCCATTTATTGATTCTGTTCTGGCCGTGTGGTGACCGGCAGAGTAGAATAGCACCAACCCCTTACACTCACGGGTGTCGTACAAGGCGACAAATGTTTACGAGACAAAAGATCCGAAGTCTGGAAAATAGGCAGCGGCATTTTTCATTGTTATATTTACACACTGCGATCTCCAACCCGCCTGCCAAGCGTGGAGATTATGGCAATAACCTCCCCTTTCGTGGGAGAGGCCCCAAGTCCTGCAGTGGACTGTTACGGGCTGTGATAATAATAATAATAATTGATTCTGGTCTAGTGATGTATTCCATCATATATAAAATCAAAATAAAATAAGCTCATTGATTAACAGACCTCGAGTGAGATAAAAACCTTCGTCTTGTAAAAACGGGTGCACCTACAACTTGGCTACCACGCCTTTGGAAACACCTACTTGTAAATCATCATCATCATTTGCCTGCCCTTATCCCATTCATTTGGGGTCGGCTTAGTATGTTTTCTTTCTTAATTATTACTTATCCGCTGTCATATCTGTAGGGTCTCATTACCGCACATCGTTCCGTGTCAGCGTTTATGCGATATAGGCATTAAGCCCGTACGCTGGCCAGTTCACTACATACCAACAGACCGTGTACTCACATGTTAAGGACTCAAATAAAATGGATTTACATAACATACAAGTTTTATTCATCATATCAAGATATTATCTACAACACTGTGCAGAGCTACCAAGAGCCTGTACAATATCCACGCTCACCTCTCGCTCACTAATATCCCTCATCACAGAATCCATTCACATTTTCTTTGGTCTTTCCCTTCCTGTGTATCTATCCATATTCATATTCAATACCCTTGTATATTTGCCGACAATAGCATTGAGTTTCTCAGGACCAAATAATTTATATTAAACTATAATAAAAGGGTTTATATCATCACTCACTAATAAATAAGGCAACAAAGTAACGACGTGAACTTAAAATTTTTATACGGTTTTTTATACCAACCATTTGTATGAATTGGGCAATATTAATTGCCCAATTCATACAAAACATAAACGTAAAGGTACCGGTTTATTGCGGATTTTGGTGGTCGTACCATCATCGATAAAATATTTAAAAAAAAAACTTTATTTCCTTGACTTAGTACATATGTTTATCGCTGGTATAAAAAATTTCCGTCTCGTGCAAGAGGTTTAACATCGACATAAATTTCTCTAAATGGCTGAGTAACGGCGAAAGGCTATTTATCACTGCTCTGAGCTTTCAGTCCACTAGATTTAAAGTCCAGGCTGCGCCTTTTGTTAATTAAACCTAAGTGGGGCTAACTAATGACGTACGCACGCTCTTGTAGGCGTTTTAATCAAGATCTCATTGGGTAGGTGGCTCGCTGCGCTTATGGGAGCCTGTACCGGCCGTTACCGCCGAATTGGCTAGCGAAATTTAAAGAAAATATAAACTTAAGTTTATATTTTCTTTAAATTACATTGCTCGGCTAGGACAGAGCGATGAGGCGGTCCATAGTCTCGGCCTAGCCCACCTGTGGGATAGAGGTGCGAGCTTCATGTATGTAGTTATGTATGTAAAAATTACACAACATTATTGAAAAAGTTTGTGATTTTTCAATACAATTAAGTATATATAAGTATGTATTTAAGTAGTATATCAGTAATGTGGCACCCATAGCATAAGCTTTGCTTAGTTTTGGGCTAGATGGCGCTGTGTGAATTTGTCCACGATTATTTTTTTATATAATTTTATCAATACTCTAAAACATTCCTTGCAGTCGGTATACGCTAGTCGCTATACAAGTAAATATATCTAAAAAATAAACATTAACCCCTACATTGCCCCCCAGTGGTTATATTTACACGTCGGTTGTATAATAGCTATTAAAGACATATAGTATTCATTTCCTAGATACAAGTACGTTCTCAATAATACTATTACGTATACTATTAATAAACCCCGTCCTAAATTAAACTTCAATCCTTTTCTCGAATCCGGTCTCCTAACTGCTTTGCTTCATCAATGTATTCGTGTTCAACGTTGCCCCAGTGATGGTGTTTTGTTCTTGTTGCATAGACGACCAGTACGCTCGCTGTTTCGATATAATTAAAGGTCACGCGGTTGGGGTCCGCTTGGAAAAGGGAACAGAATTTCTGTTAGGCTATAGAGAGGAGAATAGAGGATCATTCGATGGACAGATACGTGAAAGATCCAGCATTTGTAGACCTTTTTTTTGGAGGTCTATGCTCGCAGCAGTGGGCGTCTTTCATCTAATGTAGCTAGTTCTTTTTGGTGATAAATTCATATCATTTTGTATTTCATTATTGATAAATATCGAAGAGACGAGTGTTGGACCTATTATCAAAGTCACCGAAGCGTAAAGTGAGCGAAGTATCCTAAGCTCAATATAATGGCGTGATTACCCACAGTTCGATGCATAATTCCATTCCATCCACTTCATTCAACCAATTTATTCGACACTAGGATTGGAGAATGCAAATTTGAAACGTACCAAACTAAGCAGCTTAGCCGACCGACGGGTCCCTGAGCTTGATAATAACGAATTCCGAAGCGACGCATCCGTTTATTCCATATTCAAATCGATTCTCGTCTTCAGACTCGCAACCGCCAAAGTTTTTGCTTCGAATTCCCAATTGGCGTTAGAACCGGCCAGTATTCGCACTTGTTGAATGGCGACCTTCTATTGGTCGTTATAATCGAGAATACGGGGTCGATGGCCGCTGGAGCAATGCAGATGCGTTGCTTGTTCTCATCATGTAGTGTACAGCCTCCATGGCGAGGGGCGCGCGGGAGGGGAGGCGGCGGGGAAAATCAAGGACAGCGGTTTTTAACAGCCGCCGAATAAATACTTACTTAAAGTATTTGTCTTCATTTGGTGTGGTAATTGTAGCGTGGATTGGGATGAGTGAAGAATATTATTATGGAGAAAGGAAGGATAAAATAGAGGAAAATGGAGGAGCGGAAATGATAATAAAGAGTGATACTACCTAAAATGCGATATGGCAGTTCAATTAAAATTAAAAGTGTTGTTTTATGCACTTGTTTTGGTCATGGAAATACGAATTGGTTTCGATTGCTTTGTTCTATTTAAACATTTTTATCTAGTTTACGTTTGACGCTTACGAAGATCGCTATTTCTTTCCATTTGCGCCACTATAACAACTCCGCCTACACAATGAGTCGGAGTAAATCCGACTTAGGCGATTTAACAACTTTTTGTGGACCGGATTGGGTGCCTCGTTCGTTACTTTGCCGCCGCCTAAAGATAATGTATTGGACGAAGTTGTAAGTGGCCTAATCTTTTCTAAATATGAACCACAAGCGTATCAATGTTGGACTCTTACAATTTAGAGGATTCCATTGGGTGCGCTTTTGTTGTCTATGGATTCATTTCTTGGAATAGTACGAATAGTAGTAGTTGGAATGGAACGTAGTTTGTGACACTCAATAGATTGTCTGGGGTACCCCATGTGGTAGGTGTGAGTGTTCGGGATTTGTTATCGGGGAAAAATTAGTCAATTTATTTTTACCAAATTACGTACAATTCCGTGCGTGACAAGACGACAAGGAAGCAAATATTAAACTGTGTTTCAACCTTAATATGACAGATACGTCATACTAAATTAAATCTTCACCCAACTTCTACTGCATAGTCACTTACGATCAGGGAGATTGCGGACTTTCATCTATACCTCAGAACACCATGAAAGTAGTCTCTATACATATACATATCTATGTATAAAACCAAGCCGCTTCCCGCCGACTTAGATCTTTTAAAGTACGTTTTATGAGGAAGAAAAAAAGGATAGGTAAAGTAGTCGTACGCGAACGAAGTCGCGCCGTTGAGTCCACTAGTTAGAATATAATTTTCAAATTCAAATTTGAAAATTTAATTACACGAATACGTGAACTGAATTGCAGGATTTACAACATTGTTCAGTAAATGTTCAATTTTCTTGTATCCAAAGTAATTCACCAGCAAACTGGATTTAACTAGACGACACGACTTCCTCTGAAGCCTGAATCTCAAATAGGTTTAGTGGATAATCAAACTTAGTTTAAGTTTTAATCAGTTTCTGTTTAAAGCTGGCTATGTAACAGACGTTGCCTTGTTTCCCTAAGTTCATGTTAATATGGTTTATGAGAAAGTACGCCTACTTTGTTTGGGGTTAAATCACTTATCCCACCAAAAACATAAATGTGAAAAGGAAGCCAAGTTCAATATTATGAAAATTATGGTGTGGTTGTCGACTTCACCGACAAAATAATTGAGATCTAAATGGGTACCTAGTTCTGTAGACAATTCTATAATTTATTTACAAGAACGTACTATAGCTTGTTCGAATTATTTATACACAGCAAATAGCTTATGATCTATAGAAGCTCAACATTTGACTTGGCGAGTTTTTATCAGCAAATAAAATTAGAAAACTCCTATGGTGTAGAAGAAATTAATTAAATATAAAGGTAATGATTGCCTTATTGGCTATCAAACCGCGAAAACAGTATTAAAATTAAAATTGATTAAGAATTTATAAAATTATTATTGTATTTAAATTTCTTATTTGTATTATTTTGTATTTCTTTATTGTGTGCAATAAATTGTTAAATAAAATAAATAAATAAAATTATAGACTGATTTGTTACGCCAGAAATGTATGAGCGTAAACGGAAAAATATGGGGTGGTACGATATAACTATCGTACCACCCCATATTTTTCCGTTTACATTTACCCGCAAGTAAAACTTCACGGTTTTCTGATTATTTCCTTTGTAGGTATACACACAATTGGCTGTGTAAAAGCTGGACGCCGATTTGAACTTTCTAGGTCATCTGACATATGATGCTGACCCGTATGATGATGATGGATGTGAGTAATGATTTTTGGATGGAAGGATTGATCTATGTACAACACAAACGCAATTCTACCTATTCGCGATTCTACACAATATGGATTCCGCACAACTGACATTCAACACATTATTTATTACACACAGACTTCAATTATACACAAACGCGTTTCTTCCTGTTCGCGATTCTACACAATATTAATTCCACACAACTGCTGCCATTCAACAGATTCGCTATTCCACATATTCGTCAACGCTGGGGACCTGGGACTGGCTGACTTAAACCTGACCTAAGTTTAGTGGAACCAGTTGACGGTTGACCAAGGTCAACCCTATTTAACGAACCTGATCCAATGCTTTGTTGGTTGACTGGGGTTGACCTTGGTCAACCTTTACTAGGTCGACTAAACTTAGGTCCTGATCTAGTTCTAAGCTTGGGTATACAACCAATCTCAGGGTGCCCAGCGATAGCAAGGTTGTTTGACCAGGTTATTTAACCAGACTTGACCTTGGTCAAAATTTAATAGGTCCTAAACATAGGCTCTGGTCTAGTTCTAAGCTTGGGTTACAATACAACCAGTCTCATGGTGCCCAGAGTTGAACAGGTTGGTTGACCAGAGTTGACCTTGGTCAACCTTTACTAGGTCCACTAAACTTAGGCCCCGGTCAAGTTCTACGCTTAGGTTACAATACAACCATTCTCAGGGAGCCCAGTGTTGACGAATGTGTAAATGGCAGTCCAGGATCCTCAGCGTTGACCAGGTTAGTTGGATCAGAATTAGGATCAGAGTTACTATGAGACTTCTATAAGCAACGCGTTCTAGTTTGGTCTCTCAGTGTAAATTAACAATACACTAATGGGTCACCTCTACTTAAAAGGATAACTAAGTTATAGTATCCGACTCGTAAGCGAAAGGGACCGGGTTTGAATCCCACTGCTGCCATGTATCAATAACTCTTTTCTGAGTTATGCACATTAGTTGAATACTAACCGATGCTCTTAGGGTGAGGGCAAACATCATGATGAAACCAGCTCATTCAGGTGACCGAATGTGTAGGTAACCATAATCCAATTTGTTCAGGTTCCTGTGGTAGCAGGTCAGATGGCAGTCGCTCCACTGTAATTACTTGATCTGCCAATCCTGGATCATGGTCAAGGCAAATCCCGGGCCCTCGTGAGCGACAGGACAACCGGCACATTAACGCCAAGATGATGAAATGATTTAAAAAACGTAACGAATATGTGGAATAGCGAATCTGATAAATTTCTGCAGTTGTGTGAAATTAATATTGTGTAGAATCGCGAACAGGAAGAAACGCGTTTGTGTATAATTGAAGACTGTGTGGAATAAATAATGTGTTGAATGTCAGTTGTGCGGAATCCATATTGTGTAGAATCGCGAATAGGTAGAATTGCGTTTGTGTTGTACATCGATCAATCCGTTAATATCTGTATAACCGTTTAAGCTGTGATTATAAAATTTGGGGTACTACTTTACCTCAACATATAATTGGTTAAACAGTTAAAAGTAGTTTCAAATGGTACGTGCAATATTTCTTCACACAGATGCTGCTCGTGAAAGCTCTTTTCTTGGCTTGAACTTGGCTTGACACGCGCCCGCTTATCTATGGTATAATTAGGCTTTTAAACATTGCCTTTCATTATAATCTCACCAAAAACTTTTCATGTAAAATTGCCTCGGCTAAACCTCGTAAGCTCTTGACGGTGAAAAAGTTATTAGATTTCATGAAGAGCCAGGCTCCAGAATATACATTAAAAAGGTGGATAGTGCTCCTGTGTCCCCAGATCCATGTAATCAGAATAGGAAGAAACCTCATCATATCAGTCAGAAGACGCTCACTGCTGAGCACGGGCCTTCCCCAGAGATCACCACAAAGGCCGGTCTTGTGCCTTCCGCATCCAGCTGGCACCTGCGACCTTTACCAGGTCGTCGGTTCAACTTGTAGGAGGCCTACCCACTCGCCACTCGAAAACTTTACTGACCCATGGGCCATCTGTTCTGTGACACAGAGCTTTGAAGTCCATGTGTGTCGCGCGGGCGGTGTGGCCCGATCATTGTTCTGCAGTTCTGCGAGCTATGTGGCCTGCCCACTGTCAATCAAGCTTGACAATCCCTCGGGCTATGTCGGTGATCTTCTTATTTCTGATTCTATTTACCTGATCTGAGTTCTGAACCTGGTTAAAGTAAATCGGTATGCAGGTTAATTTACTTCAACAAGGTTTTATTCCATTCTGAACGATAACGCTAATTTGACCCCGAGCCTGTCATTCGATTTATCTACATTGTCAAGGTTTCATCCCATTCTGATTGCGCTCGGAATACATCACATTAACTGCCCATAAGACAGAAAACGACAACGCGTTCAGGCGTTCTACGTTCGCGTTCTGTGGTCGTTGTCTTGTATTATGTTACATATACATACTCACACAGCAGGCGGTCTGACCGCGGGAACAAATTCAAACGCAGAACGAGAACGCGGAACGCCTGAACGCTTTCTGTCTGATAGATCTTTAAGTGCTAACGCAAAGCATCCGATTCAAACCGAGAAAATACGTAAATGTTGAGATGGCAGTCAAATGTCTGTCTAGTCAAATATACCTATACAAAATCTATAGTCGGTCATGTTGACGTACCAATGGCGGTGCCACCTACACGTAAGGGAAGTGCTGTTATAGAAAGAAACAAAAAAAACGGCCAAGACATGTCGGCCCACGTGCTCTGTAGTTGCCTGTCAATATGAATGCTTAAAAGAAGCCCTCTTTGAGACTACAAACACATTACAAAGTTACAATTGCACCTATGTGGATGAAAGAAGGGTAACGCTGTTTCCGATTTTAACTTACGGATTCTTGTACAGTACTAGTTTGTCCTCGGCTTCCGAAGGGTTCAAGTCTAGAAGAGGAGTTATAAGTGATATTTATTAGTTTCAAACGCAAGTTACACTAAATGGTACGCCGTTCATAAATTCCTACGAGATATAGACTTTGTTTACAGTAACTTAATGTATACATACTGCAAATATGAATAATATCGAGGGAAGCCAAAGATGGGCAGATTGCATCCATCATGTAAGTACAGGCTGCGAATTATAAACGGCATTGTCCTGATAAACGAAATGCTAGAGGTGAAGGCATGAGTCACAACAAAGACCACTCCAGTCTAGGTTGAACATAAATTAGCGATTCGATTTCGAACATGGCATTAGACTGGGTATAATCATCTTGTTGCTATGATTATAGAAACATAGGAAAAGTGATAGTACGGTTAAAAATAAGTAAAGGAAAAAAGAACAAAATGTTAAACAAATTGTCTTTGTGAACCCTCTGGGACTGTGTGCAAATTTGTAAATTACTTTTTTTACATTAAAGCGCTCGTGTTAGGCAAGAATTTGATCAATGGTAAGTGACGTTGCGGTTGAGGATTACAATACGGATTACAGTAGTTTTTTTTGTTTTTTATTTATTTAATACTTTATGCTCAAAATAGGACAAAGGTGGACTTAAAGCTTTGTAGCTTTATCTACCAGTCTACCCCGAAAACTGGTAATAAAAATTGCAGGCGGTGCATAATAGTAGTTTATGCAACTGTCATATAAAAGGGGGTATTAAAACATGAGTGTCTGTTTATCATACGAGGCGTAGCCGAGTATGATAATAGTTTGACACGAGTGTTTTAATACCTAATTATATGCAGTTGCATACACTACTTTATCTACACTCGTATTTTTATGTTAAAATATAGTACCTATAATTTACTCAACTTAGCTGGAAGTAAGCTGCGAGTCAGTTTTTTTTTTTTTTTTTTTTAATTTTGGACTATCCAGGCATTTGACCGCTATCTCACCTGGTGGTAAGTGACGATGCGGTCGAAGATGGAGCATGCCTGTCTAGGAACAGCCTATTCACTCTAGCCTTGAAGGCGTCCAGATTATAGTGATCAGGGAACACACTCGCAGGCAACGCGTTCCATTCCTTAGCCGTTCGCATTATAAAGGTTGAACCAAACCGGCTCGTGCGGGCAGCTGGAAGATCCACGACATAAGGATGAAGCGCTCGCCCGGATCGCGTTTCCCGATGGCGGAAAGGGGCCGGCGGAGTGAGGTCGTGCAACTGTTTCGCACACTCTCCGAAATGCAGCCTATAGAATACCGATAGACACGCAACCCTACGCCGATGCTCGAGGCTCTGCAGCTTAGCCTCAATTAATTGCGGATCACAAATTATCTTCTTTGCACGTTTTTCCACCGAATCCAAAGCGGCCAGTTGGTATTTGGCTGATCCATCCCAGAGATGGCAGCAGTACTCCATGCATGAACGAACTTGTGCTTGATATAATTGAAGCAACTGCTTTGAAGTGAAGTACCGCCTGACCTTCAAGAGGATACCAAGTTTCTTGGCTGCAGTCTTGGCTTTGGATTCGATGTACTATCCAAAGTTAAGATTGGTTGATAGCTCAACACCAAGGAGCTGTAAATTGTCGGTAATTTCCACAGCTACATCCCGGAAAGCCGGAGTTAGATGGAATGGACTCCGTTTGGCGGAAAACAAACACGCCTGTGTTTTGGTAGCGTTGAACGCCACTAGATTGGCTTCGCCCCAGTCGGAAACTGCCTTGAGAGCTTCGTTCAAACGCCTAACCATGGCCTCTCGACAAGACTGAATGTCGTCCCTGTTAGCTTTTGCCTCTGACAGATATCTATCCGTTACTGTGCTGTCGTCAGCGTACCCAAGGGTACCGGGTACTAGAAGATCGTTGATATGCAGCAAGAAAAGAGTCGCGGACAGAACCGACCCCTGAGGAACTCCCGCGTCGATAGCCTGAAGATCAGACGAGTAACCATCGAGAACTACCCGGATTGAACGTCCACTCAGAAAGTCCGAAATCCAGGTGCAAAAGCCAACAGGAATGCCAAATGAGGGAAGCTTGCTTAGTAGGGCTGCGTGCCAAACCCTATCAAAGGCCTTGGAGATATCGAGCGACACAGCAAGGGCCTCGCCATACTTCTCAATGGCCTCACTCCATATATGAATGGCATACACCAGAAGGTCCCCAGTCGACCGACCACGGCGGAATCCGTACTGGTAATCGCTGAGGAGATCGTTACCTTCGAGATGCGCAAGGAGTTTGTTGTTCAGTGCACGCTCCATAATCTTACAGAGAATGGAGGTGACTGAAATAGGGCGGTAGTTGGCAGGGTCTGCGCGGCTGCCCTTCTTAGGCACGGGCTGCACATTGGCAAGCTTCCACGACCTAGGTACAATACCAGTCTTTAGTGAGAGACGAAACAGGCGTGTGAGAATAGGAGACAACTCAGGGGCACATCTACGCAAGACCGTCGCTGGTATACCATCAGGTCCACTAGCCTTGTCCACGTCCAGACTCTGCAGGATTTTTAAAATCTCTTTTTGATGTATTCGCACGTCTGCCATAGTGCAGTCAGCGCGGGGTGAGACGGGTGGAGTTTTTCCTGCAGTATCTAAACGGGAACTCGCCGCGAAATGAGAAGCAAGTAAATTCGCTTTTTCCTCCGCAGCATGTGCCAATGTTCCGTCTGGCTTCAGCAACGGTGGTAACGAGGATTGGCTAAAATTGAATTCAACCGCTTTTGCCAAAGACCAAAACGCCTTACTCCCAGGAGGGTAAGAGGCCAGTTTGGCGCCAATCCGGCTTATGTGGTCGAATCGAGCCCTGCGTAGCGTCCTTTTGCTAGACTTGGCGGCAAGGTTAAAGGCTCTCTTCAATTTGCGAGTATCCGGAGACTTATGAGCTCGAGCCTCAGCCCAGGCAGAGTATGCCGCCTGCTTCAGCGCTTCAGCGCGACGGCACCCAGCACTGAACCATGGACGAGACTTGCCGTTCATCGCTACATCAGAATACGGAATATAATACTCCATACCCTGCCGTATAACCGCGGTAACGGCTTCAGCACAATTCGACGGGTCGCCCGAAGAGAAGCATGCCTCCCGCCAAGGATAGGACGAAAAGAAGTGACGCATCTCATCCCAATCTGCTGACTTGTATCGCCACACCCGCCGGGGGTGGCAAAGGGCTTGCTCCGGCGGGGAATAGACTGATACAGATTTCACCAGACAGTGGTCGGATGTACCCAGTGGTGCAGAAACCAAAACTGAGTGTCTGTCTGGATCAGTTGTCAACAGAAGGTCTAAGCAATTAGCGGTATGAGAGTCGACATCAGGTACCCTCGTGGCACAGCTTACTAACTGGGTGAGATCTAGCGACAGAGCTAGTTTACGTACCTCTCTCCCAGCATGATTAGTCACCTGGTATGGAAAAAGCCAATCTTGGTGGTGGGCATTGAAATCTCCCAGGATAACTAACTGCGCCCCGGGGTAACGTTCCCTCGCTTCATCCGCCACTTCAATGAGATGGCCACAAAAACGAGTTGTCTCCTGATCCCCGCTGTGCGAGCGATATACGCAGGCATACAGGATTTGCACATGACCTGTATCCACCAAAAGCCACAAAATGGAGAAATCAGACCCCTCAAAGCTCCTGAGACGCCGAGTACAGATGTCATCGCGAGCGTACACACAGACTCCGGCACGAGGTACGAACCTATGCTCGAGAGTATACCCTGGGTAGCTGAGGTACGCTGTGTCAGCTGGACATCTGATCTGCGTCTCAGTGAGGAACAGCAGCTGCGGTTTTTCAGTCTCAAGGTGATGGTGGACTGCATCGAGATTGGAGTGCAGGCCTCGAATGTTCGTGAGGTGCACTTTGAGTGGGAGGGCGTGCAGCCGCTGTGTATCGTTTCTCCTTTGTTTTTTGTGCTTCATATTTTGAGTGAAAAGAATGGGTTAGGAGGACGGAAGTTGGACGAGGTGACGCTCCGCCAACCAGCTAGCATGCTCACCATTGCCGCACGGGAAGGTGCCTGACGCGGAGACCGCGGGGACGCCCGAACCCCCCCAGATTGGCTACCTGGCCCTCCCATCCGGTCGCCAACCGGCAAGGTAGAGCAATCTGGGATTTTTCGTAAGATGGCGGGGCAGCCTTTCACTGGTGGCTAACCAGCTACTTGGGCCCCCAACTATCTACGGTCGGCCAGCGGCGGCACCGTGCTTCGGATCCCGCTGCCCTCCGAAGCCAGGCACCTGGTACGAGAGTGGTGAGCAGTAGATAAATCGGTAACGCAGAGCAACCACAACTGTCCAGACCCGTCCTCCTAGATGGCTACTCCAGGCACTGCAACGAAACACGGCTGGGCCGCTTGACGACGCGTTCGCCTGGAGGGTGGTTACCAGCCACGGCCGAAACCTACCACCGGAGAGAGCTGTCCATTTTGCACTACCCAGGGACCACGTGTAGGGTATCTAGAGTCATGAAGCCCAAAGTGGGTTTCGCCTACGGACGCGGACAACATTGGTCCCCCCAAGTTCTGTTGTATCTACGCGTCAAGGATATCAAGCGGCGGGAAATTCACTTAATTACTTTCACATTTATCTATTTATTTGCTTCGAACAAGAAAAAACATTCACAAACTCAAATTACAACAATTAGAAAAAATATTCTGTTTAGCGGGAAAATAATTACACAGAATATAAACAGGAATATTTGAATTTTGAATTTGAATTTGTCAAAGACATTTAGGTATTCAGCCTACATTTCGCCGTGTCCCGGCGCCCGACAAAAAATTAAAAAATATAAGTGTTGCATAATGATTAAAAAGTTATTTTATCTACACTCATAGCGTAATGTTCCAATTACATATTCGAAAACAGTCGTTTAAGGGTACACTTTTTTCACGCCAGACTATAAAATTTTAAAAAATTACTTTTCGATACAGCATTTCCCATACTATCCCATACAGAGTAGAATAGCACCAACCCCTTACACTCATGGGTGTCGTACAAGGCGACTAATGTTTTCGAGGCAAAAGATCAAGAGTCTCCGTAGTCTGGAAAATGGGCCGCAGCATTTTCCATTGTTATATTTAAACACTGCGATCTCCAACCCGCCTGCCAAGCGTGGAGATTATGGCAATATCCTCCCCTTTCGTGGGAGAGGCCCTAAGTACTGCAGTGGACTGTTACGGGCTGTGATGATGAGAGTAATTTTCATAACACCTAACTTGGTGCCACCGTCACTTTTTCGCCACCGCACCCTCCGACGACAGATTTCATACACATCCATAGATTCCTGGTATCTAAGTACCATACGGGCATCGCGAGCCTTACTCCCGAAGTTTTTCTTTGAACAATAACATGAGGTTTTTCAAAAGGCTTGCCTCCTGGTTCCTCAAAAATCGGTACCGTATCCGCTCCACAATCTAAGTTGCAGATATACAAGACGATGGCGGCCGCTTACCCCAAAAAAAATAACCTAGCTAAAAATAGCGCCAATAGACACTGCCTCTGAAAATCTTAGCTTCACTAAAAGCTGCATATTGATTTCCAAAGATACGTACACTGGAAATCTGGTTATTCATATCAATGTTGTGGCGAAAAATTAAATAGAAATACTTTAATGATTAAGGGATTGAGTTTGACAGCAATCTCACCTGACGCGGAGCGAGGATGAGGCCATAATTGAATGAAATTGGGAATTGGTTTACTGCTATCATTCGTCGCTTTACGGATTCACCGTTTAGGATGACAGTGTTTGGGGAAAGTTTTTACATAAGGAGTAATGGAGGCTCAAGTTTAAAAGTTCACTGTTACGTGTTTTAGGATGATGATGACACCTACAGAGATATCTAGGTCTAGTTTAATCTTGGTAGCATTAAGTAGGTAAGAAAATAAAATCCGTTTATTCCACTCTGATACATGCATTAAGTTTAACACACGTGCAGTTCCTTGTAACTGCGACAACTAAAAGTTGTCTTCAAGCAGAAAGTGCTAGTGTAGAAAATATTGAAGCTCATTTTCTTGTTCAGATAGGCCTCAGCAGCTCTCCTCTAAACAAGGCTTGAAGGGTGCTAAAGAAAGGCAACTTGTGTATTAATAAATTTCGAGTAGCGTTTAGGTTTCGCATAGGTTCTTCAATAGAGTATATTAAAATAGTAAATAAATATCCCATATTAAAATCTGTTTTTTAATTCAGAATAAGCTAACAAAAATATATGCGCCCACAATAGCAACTTGGTTTAGTCTAAGAGCAAGTGATATACTTGGTATATTTCAGCAATTTAGAAATATTTGAATAATATACTAAATCGGGGGCGTTTCTGGAATAACTAGCGGTATCACAAGTGCCAATCAGCTCCCGAGAGTGTTCAACCAGTCTCAGGGTCTCCAGAAGAAGTTCTTGATCTTATAATCTACTTTAGGTTTTGACCGTCAATCTTGGAAAAAATATATACGATATTTTTGGGCAAAATGCGATCCATTACTAGTATCTTTTTCTATCGATTTGCAAGTTTTATGATAAGCCGTATATTCTTTGTTTTTTTAAATGGCGGTTTGATACTTATAAAGTTCTCTACAGTAAAACGTTGAAAACTTAATAGAAAATGAACGCGACTTCTTCGCCCTGTTCATCTGCGTGTCCCCGTGTGTCGCGGGAACAGTCACGATGCGCACGAGTTTAGCTAGGGCTCTGCCCCGGCGCTGTATCGGATGGAAAGCTGTGTCGCTGTAGCCTTGTGTGGTTTCGAGTTTATGGTATAGAATGTCGAGTGCTATTCTATTGTTATCATAAAATATTTGACAAAAGCGCCCCGTTGGGTCTGTCTATTTAAATAAATAAATAAATAATCGTGGACAAATTGACACAGCGTCATCTAGCACCAAACTAAGCAAGGATTGTACTAGGGGTGCTAGCTAACTGATATACTACTTATATACTTTTAAATACCTATTAAAATTCATCATTAAAATATTTGCCCGGCCGGGAATCGAACCCGGGACCTCTTGCCTGGCTGACTGGCATGTTGACCACTGAACCACTCAGATAAATAAATGCAATTGATTCTGAAATTACTGAACCGAGGGATACTTTATGTCCCGGAAAAGAAACAGATTTTATTTATCCCACTAAGGTATCAAACAAGCTTGCCGCCTGCCTGATGGTAAGCGGTTACCAGAGTCTAAGGACGTTTGCAATACCAGGGGTATAAACGTGATGCCGATCCTATAAAAACGTTTTCAGCCCTTTCTTCGAGAATTTCATGTTGTACTCTTCAGGGAAAACCTCTACAGGGGGCTTATTCTAAAACATTAGTGTATATGGGAGAAACTTAGTTTGGACGTAACTATAAACAAAATAATATTTATTTGTTGTTTTTGGCTGTCTGTTTGTGCATCACGCAAAAACTACTGAACAGATTTTAATTCGATTTAGATAGTTTGGTAGCCTGAAGTCTAGGGTACAATCTAAGCCTGTAAGTAGAACTAGAGATACAGCTTGATCTGCCCGTGGTACTGGCATTCATACAATATGCAGGTCATTTAAAATGGTATTGCGGACAAAAGCCACGGGCAAAAGCTAGCAAAAAAATAAACCTGACACGACTTAGTAGCGTATAAAGTCATCGAGCAATGCATATAAAGCTGAGTCCGCTATACTTGTTATTTCTAATTGCTAAATTGAAACGACAAAAAGGCATCGATAAGTCAAGGTTTCTATTAAAACGATGTCTATAAATAAACAACAAAAACTAAAAACGGCTGTGATCTAAAAAAAACCTCTGAAATACAAATACGAGCAAAACAGAAAAAATTTTACATAAAATATTCGGTGTCATAATCGATAATCAGCTGGCACTTTAAGGTGTTGGTATAAGTACTAGATTTGCTGTGAAATTTTCGTATGTATCTGTTACGAACGATTTTTCTGTACGTAGCGTACTCAAACGCAGGTTCGATGGCCGGTTCAAGGCTCTAGCGTTACTTGTATGACAACAAGCTCTTGTAAATCAATCAGCCGAGTTGACTGGGCCTCTCGGGGCACAGGGATGTAATCAGACGTCAGAATGTACAAGCTGAACTGAATCGATGGACGTTGTCTTGTTATGGTCATGGCCCTAACCATGGTACAGTCTCATAGAAATGTGTGAGATAATAGGTAATGAGCAGTTTTCCAATGGGTATCTAAAGCATTCCTAACCACTCACTAGATGGCGCCCCGACGACGATTACCAAAATTGTAGGAGCGCCATCTATTGATGCTTTTCGAAACCAACTGACAATACCTACTCGAAAATATTTAATTAACCTCATTATATTAAATTTTCAATTTCCTTTCCTTAAAAACAGGACAATCCTAAAACAAATCGAAGATTAGAGGGACTGCATATACAAAACAGCACATCAAATTAGACTTTAAACCGTTTATAAATCGATCTGAAGATGCGGCCCTGATCTTGTGGCAGCATGCTTGAGAGACAGATAATGAAGTTTAAGCAACTCACACAGAGTCTGGGAACTGGGCGGGTGACGTTTCGTACTAAGAGGCCCGTCGAATTTCAGCACCGCAACGAGCTCGCCACTCGTTAGGAAGTTGACCAAGGACCCTGAGTCTGAAGTTTGAGTCGATCACTGCAAGAGATCTAGAGTCTCCGTAGGCTGGAAAATGGGCAGCAGCGTTTTTCATTGTTATATTTACACCACTGCGATCTCCCAACCGCCAGCCAAACGTTGAAATTATGGCAATAACCTCCCTTTCCGTGGGAGAGGCCCAAAGTTCTGCAATGGACTGTTATGGACTGTGATGACTGCAAGAGTTTCAATCGAAGCACATGCGTACAACTTGCTGCTGTAGGTATATACAAAAACAGATTCTAACTAGTCTTGTATCTTTGTAAAATTGTATAAATTTAGCATTTATTGATGTAAAGTATCCCTTCGTTCACCTTATCATATTGTTTATCCCGCACCGTCTACTGTTTTCGATATTTTTTTTTTGTCACTGTTGACTGGTAGATAAGGCTACTTTAGCTTTAAGTCCGCCAATGTACCTTTAGTGCATAAAGATTTAATAAATAAATAAATAAATAAAGTCGGCACGCCTATTCGTTACTTCCCTTGGCCTTAATGCCTCCCTGCGCCGTCGTCTCCAACTGCCGTCATGATGGATAGTTGAGTGACAAAAAACTTAATGTGGATTACGAGTTAGCGGGACCCGCCAACCACGCGTTGGGAGATTGGCCTCTTTGTTCTCAACGCGATAAGGCCGAAGAGACAAATGGCAACTGGGTACAATCACCACTGACGATATCTATACATAGTATAATATAAAATGAAGACGCTTTCCGCGTCTGTCTGTATGTATTTTCCCTAACTGCTTTTTTTTCTTTTTTAAGGTACTCAGTGACAAACGAGCTTATAGTCCACCTGATGGTAGGTGGTAACTGGCGCCCATAACATCTATAATTCCTACATTTAGGTTGCAGGGTAACAAAAATGCAGAACTGTAGGTGCGTTGTTACTGTGAGGACGAAGATGAAATACCTTATGCCTGTACGAAATGGATTTTGTTTCAGTACCAGTAAGTGAATTTCTTCCGGAAGGTTTATATGCATAATACATGCGTACTCCAACCCGCCTGCCAAGCGTGGAGATTATGGCAACAAACTCCTCTCTCATTTGAGAGGCCCTAAGTCCTGCAGTGGACTGTTATGGACTGTGATGATAAATCTCACACTTGTCTTGGTTGGATTGTGTATACATGCGTATTATACTGAAGAAATGCCGAGAGACCGTATGTCGAGATGTACGAATCCGGGGCGGGTCTCTGTTAAGTAATAATAATAAGATCTTGGATCAAAATATAGCTGTAGTTTATGAATTCCAAAGCAATATAAATACATATGAAAGAGGGGTCAAATTGTTAGGTATAAACGACATCCGAGAGGGTATGGATTCGCCGATAAAAGAATTTTGTATAGAATTTAGATGTTGAATTCCGCTTTCTGTTGCGGTAGGCGTTCAGTCTTCACTTGAAAGCAGACATGGTCATATAGATTCGATTGCTATAATTTTGTTCTTGGTTAATGAGCCCGAAATTGGGGTGGTCGTTACTTATTTAAATTTTGATCATTATCAATAAGATACCACCAGTGCCACTACTGACAGTTGGTATGATCAGTTAATATTTTCGGTGGAGTGCTTTCATACAGTCAGTTTTACCTGCCAGCATACAGTATGAATATGCGTTATAGCAATATTATGGGGAAAGAATGAGAATCCATTAATATTTGCAAGACCACCCAGTAGGAACTCAGTATCTATGTCAATATCTTCATTGAGTTCCATGGTTCCACATGAATATATAAATTGAAAATAAAATTGTGAAAAGAGATTTCTAACATTAAATGAGGAATGTAAATATCTTGAATTAGATAAAGATGTGTCTCTTTACATAACATTTTAGTGTCGAACGGATTTACGGAAGTTCTGCATGCTTATTTTATGCACCATAAAAATACTTATGTGAAAAGTTTCGTTGCGGATGGTATGTATGAGATGTTAGATAAACCAAGAAACTGACTTGTGCTTATGATGAAATTCGGTTTGCGATCGACACATATCTACTCGTATCAGCGAAATATACTTACAAAATGACAAAAATCTTTGAGCAACATTTTTATGTTTTACGGCAGACAAACAAGCAAGCCGGCCTGATGGAAAGTGGTCACCGTCGCTCGTGGACATCAGCAACACCAGGGCAGTTACCAATTCGTTGCTCGCTTCTGAAGCGATAATAGAATCAACAAATATAGTGCATCATAATCATTGGCCGTGTGGTGATCGGCGGAGTAGAATAGCACCAACCCCTTACACTCATGGGTGTCGTACAAGGCGACTAATGTTTTCGAGGCAAAAGATCAAGAGTCTCCGTAGACTGGAAAATGGGTAGCAATATTTTCCATTGTTATATTTAAACACTGCGATCTCCAACCCGCCTGCCAAGCGTGGAGATTATGGCAATAACCTCCCCTTTCGTGGGAGAGGCCCTAAGTCTTGCAGTGGACTGTTACGGGCTGTAATGATGAATCATTATCCGCGCGGTCAATCGCGGCTTCTGCCAGGGTCATCTTTCCTGCTCTTTTTTCGCCATTTTATCCGATCTATACTCGGCATCTGTACATATACATTCTACAAACATACAATACATTACACATATTACATGTACTATTCATACATTCTGTATCACCTACCACGTTCTACGACATTTGTCCCGTGAGGAGGCCGGATGGGCTTGATGAGAACTTAACTCCTTCTACCGTCTTTTTCATACGTAATAATCATGAGATCTTCTTATTATGATGAAGGAATACATGACGCAAAAGTGAAGACGTGAATGGCAAATATGTGAACAATGTCTACAGAGCAAACAGCAAGGCGTACTTGGCTATACCTATTTGTGAGTTATTTGAGTTGACTTCTAACGCGACTGTGATTCGATTTCGATTCGTTGATTCTTGAAGTAAGAGGTTCTCTTATTCGGGAGAAGTGACTGCGATGTATTCGGGACGTAGTCTTTCCTGGAAAGGAACCTGTACATTTTCGCTAAAATGGTATAGACGAAATATATTGTAGTATGTAACAAATAAGAACGAACAAGCAGTTGTAAATATATGGCACGGTGTTAAAACGGAAATCTACATAACTTACGTCGTCGCTCGAAAAATACTTTATTCAGATGTACCTTATGAATAAAGGAATAATGTTGCCTCGGCGCGGCGGCGGCGCGGCGTTATTAAACGAAGTGTGTAATAAGCCTTATTCAAATTTAACCTTGAGTGATGCTGAGGTGCGAACTAGCGTGAACTCGCCGTCACAACCGTTCACAACTATTATTAGTATACATTTTACATCGCTGACTCGTCATTTCAGTAGCGTGAGACCACCTGAAGTGTGAGGACGTACAAAATACTCGAGAAATCCTTGGACCAACTGTGGATCTGTGAAACGGCCCTAGACCGGTTTGGCCGCGACCGGCGACCGCCATCACGTTATTTCGGCCATGTTTGTTTCACCGCGCGAAAACACCGCTTGTATTCATCGCAGTAAAGAGATTATATATCCAACGGTTCTCCTCGGATTTGAAATAGGAATTTAATCATATGATTTGCTTTCGGAATAGATGCTGGCTGGTTGGTTGTGAATATCGTAGAGAAGCTAGGGGTCATCGGCGGGGTGACGTCAGCGAGGCCTGTGGCGGGAAAGCCTGTGCAGACGAGCGTTTGCTCGCGGGTTATTTGGGTTATATCTCGTCAGATTATTAGAGAGGTTTTTTCCCGCGATTTAGTTTTGGAGATAAAATGTAGCCAATATTCTTTTCCAGGTTGGCCATAATTTAAAAAGCGTATTGAAATAACGTCATGACACCAATCATTGTCATAATCAGCCCGTCCAGCATATTGTTGAACTTAGAGCCACAAAGAGCAATCTAGTAAAAGCACAGAAAATTGATAATGTTAAAAGTTTAATTCTTAGAATACATAACGCTATCACCCCAAAATAAAGTCACCGCGCAACGTCAACATTTCAACCTAAAGCCTTTGGCACTAATTCAGTCTAGTGAATGTACATAGCCTGTCATATAAAATCATAATGCCACACCAAAGGGTTTGTTCTGGGGATGTACGTATAGTCTGTTTCGTGTTAAGTACCTCACCTCACCCGTCTTATTATTTTGGAAAAATATGTACTAGGAAACTTAGTAGAATTTTGACACCTTAGCATTTGTACAATAATACAGCCGGACATCGCACGGATATTGTGTAAAGTAGGTGCCAAGCTATTAACACAGGTATATGTGCAACTAAGATTACAAAAAAATTAAGATACATTGTACACCACAGTATTGATAGTCAAGATTTAGCAAAATTCCTCGCTCCATTTCGCCCAATCCTAAACCCATTTACATCGGTTTTCTCATGCATGCTGCTAAGGACTAGAACATAATAGAATATAATATTGGGGTCTCCAAGTTGAGAGTAAAGAGTAAAGATCTTCTAAGCATGCCACATCTCTGACCTCACCATCCCAAAAGGTTCGATGAGGTCAAACACAAGCCTATTGGCCGCAAACAAAAAAACGCAGCGTGAACAACGCCGGTCTGCCGGCGCCGGCGCAGGCGTCGGGGCTGGCTGCAGCGGGCGGGGCGGGGGCCGCGGGCGAGCGGCGGGCGGCCGCCGCCGCCGCCCAGTGCGCCGCGCCGCCGCCGAGCAAGCGGTGCGTCTGCGCAACTCCGAACACCACAGACAACAGCCAGACCAACCACAACCGCAAGGCAAGGAGGAAGACGAAAGTGACGTGCAGACGTGCTACCTTTTGCAGCAGGATCGCGACGCGTAAGTGTTTCTCAGATATTTTCTGGCGGATTTTTTTGGAAGGCGTCTTTTTGAGGGTAAATTTTGGGGATAGTAAGGTTGGTTGTTTCTAGAAATTTTATTGGGGGTTCGATAAAATCGTATCGAAATATCGACGCTTAAGTCGAGTATCAACTTTCGCACTAAAATTGGGAACTTTGTGTGTTCTTTTCTAGATATTTTGGAAAGGTTTACGTGTCGGTGTGTTGGTGGGAAACTTTGTGGGTTTTTACCGGGTATACCCGCTGTAATGAGTTCGTGTTTAAGAGGAAGGTTCTTAACAAAAATATAGGCTCGATGAAGTATCTCGTAGGTTTTTAGCCTGATTTTCTTAGGTATCTACGGTTAACCGATGATATATTTAAGTTACTATAATGTAGTTTGTAGGGTAGACGGAAAATATTTCCCTTAATTTTATAACATAATTCAACGGTAGACATTATTTCTCTTACATATGGAATTAGCGAGTACCCTTATGTAGATTTTAAGCAAGTACCCACAAATCGAGTTGCAATAAAAATCTAATTTTAATATTTGTGAAATTAATAGAAATTCTTTTAATTCGTAGAAATATCTTTATTAGGACAATCTCTTCTATAAAAATACTAAAATATCGTTTCCGTCGGCATAGTTTTACCAGTTACTATAATTATATTATTCCTAATAAATTATCTATTTGAAACTACTTCGTACAGATTACCGACCTCAACGCGTTAACTTCGGGAGAATTTTGATCTCGCAACCACACTGCCAAGATAACGAAATCTCAACTATCCAACCAGGGATTGACGATTGATTATCCAAATAATATAAAACATATAAGCGTATAAAGAATATAAAGCATATAATATATCGAGGCTCGTTTTTTGGTCGCGTCTTTGTACCGCATCCGGGTTCGTTGAGACTTCTCATTCGCCCACTGCTGGCCTTGACCGCCGCGAACTCTGTCTAGCCGGCCCAGCCTCACGAGCATGTTATACATATAATATTCATATAACCATATATAAGTTATATAACTTTAGACGTTCGAATTCCAGCGAGGTTTGAACGATCTAGCGCGGTTGAAAGGTTGGAAGCGTGGAAATTTGTACCTGTGGCGTGAAAAATTAAATTTTGCAGGTATCACTCTAGGTTTTGATGGCAAGGGTCGTGTTGTAGTTAATTGTAAAAAGTGTTTTTGATGCAAAAAGTATAGCCCTGTGCATACACCTTACAACAATCCACAGTAAATGTCGCTTTCGAATGGTCCTGGTATACTTTATTCCCATGGGAACCGATTACCTTAAAAAATATACTTTGTTTTTGGGCAGACCAGGTCAGATTTCGAAAAATAGCCTTCTATCAAAAACTGTAGTTTAGAAAAGCAGATTTACGATTTTAGGGAAGGGGTTAGCTGAGCGCGTTGATGTCTAATGTATGGAACACTACATTCGGACTAGACTAGGCAATAATTGACTTTAGAAAGATTTTCTCTCTTATTTGTAGGTAGAATCTGTATTTACAAACTGTTTGTAAATTAAAGTTTAATTGATTTCAATTAACGTTAAAAGCTTATTTTGATTAATATTCTCGGCGCGTATTTATTAAAAACAGAATCAAAATTGTTCATTCGATTCGTATTTCGAACGTAGCCGATTTATTTTTCACTGCATTGTAAAATTTCTTTTTCGGCTTGGCTACCTTCATTCACAAACTTTTTTATAATTGGAACTCTTGTTATATTATTTCTTTTTCTTAGACAATTTCGGTACATACCTCTTTTTTAATTTTTCTTTTTTCTACCCGAATTCTAAATTTGAAATAGCTCGCCAGTTAAACCGCGTTCCTTCGGCCAGCTCGGTCCTGTACAAATGTTTGCGCACATCGCCGAGATATTCTATTTGCCCGTCTCAAGTTGCCGACAGTAACGATTCGCATACAGTTTAAGATAGAAAATATGGGGAATAGTTTGTTTTTAGCGAAATTACTTTTAAATAAGGGTATTTAAAGTTAGGACGTTTGAAAGCGTAATATTGAGGATACAAATCTATTCATATTGCAGTATAAAATAAAGTCGCTTGCCGTGTCCGTCTGTCTGTATGTCGTTTTTCCGCTAACTCGTCCACGCAACGGATTATGATGCGGTTTTTACCACAGTTCGAGAATTTATTTCGAAAGGTTCATAGATACATGCTCATCTCTCATCGTCTTGGCGTTAATGTCCCGGTTGTGCTCTCGCGCACGAGGGCCCGGGGTCCGAGGGACCAGGGGACCCTGACCAGATTGGATCATGGTTACACATCCAGTCGCCTGAATGTGCAGGTCTCATCACGACGTTTTCCCTCACCTTAGTTGGTTTATAGATACATGCATATTGCAGTAAAGAAAAGCCGAGAAAACGGCGGGTCGCTAGTAAGTTACAAACGTAAACCTAACCTAATTATATGTGAATTTATTTATTTTTGTTGAAAGCGCGATGTCAAAAAAAGTTAACTTGATCAAAAGTTTCGTTTTTAAATACTATGGACACTTTTAACAAAATCGCTTAATTTAGTAAAACGTTTGCTACGGATAAAGAGTCACACCTTGTCCCTCATCACATTTTAATTTATTATCGATATTAGTTTTAGGCGAAATTTCATTTCGTTTCAAAATTATCCAGACGCATTTTCTCTAAACTCTAAAAAAGACAGTCCACAATACGTTTGTTGCACACGTCGTGCAGCCTACAAGGGACACAAGTACCTTAGCATATAGGGTAAAAACGACCGGCCATGTTGGGAAATTTATAATGTATAATAACGACAAGTTTCCACTGCAATACTCGTATGTAATGGTTGAAATCGGGGACAGATACTTGGCGCTGTCACACCGGCGCGGTGGCGGTGACGGACGGTAACAAAAAATTATTATATTGAGTAATCAGGCAGTTTGACAAGTGATGGTTTTTTCTGAAATTGTGAGGTTCAGTTTTGTAATGTTTTTGTAAATGTTAATTTTTTTTTATTGAAAATCTTTGTTGCACAAATGTATGCAATAGTGGACTTAAAGCCATCAAGGCTGAATATCTAAATATGTGTACTAATTCAATTCATTTCTAGTTCGTTTATGAAAATGTTAGGTCAAAATTAAACCGTTTACAAAAATACTCATAATAAAAGGGGGAAAAACACCATGTTCATAATATCTATAGAGATCATGTCTATGCCGTTATCCCTAAATTAAAAAAAATACTACCAGCTTCCATCAGCGGCGTCACAGCGCGTATAATTTCTGTAGACACCATTTTCAAATTTCAAAAGATTTTGTAAAAGAATTCTTCGTACAATTTAACCGGCACCAAGCCAGTTAACAATCTTGTTAGCATTGATCGATGTATTGTATCGAGGCACCGTTTTCAAACATCATGATAAAACCTTATTACCGCCACTTATTTCCCCGCCGCATGTGTGGAGGAGCCTTAATTGTCTTAATAGAGCGCCATTCACTCGCCTTACACAGCCATGCGCTGACACAACGATTATTTATTGCATTCTCATTTTTTAAAAAGCCGATCCACTTGACCCAGAAGGGAGGACGGCTAAAAATTCGTATACCGCATATCGGAGTTAGCATAAATCAATATTTATCGGGTGACGGAGTATTTTTAGAGAAGCGAAAACTCTGTTTGTAAATTCTGTTGTAGAATTGTTTTTGGTTTATTCTCAAAAAATGCACGGTTTTCGTTATTGTTTTGTAATTGGGATTAATTCTTCTTTGTATTGGATAATGCGGGTTTGAATAACTCCCTTAGCTTGTTTTTTTGTGGCAAATAAATATATGGTGAAGAAACCTGCTAACTCCGTGGATGGCCACACTACCCACTCCACGCGGACAACGGCCGGACCGTGTCCGACAATACCGGACAGAGTCGGGCAGTACCTGACAATGTCAGGCAGAACCGGAGCCCGCCCGACTTATAGGTTAAAGGAAAAAAGTTACAGCATAGACACATTCAACACCAGGGGAGTTACGACTGCGTCGCCTTTGAGATAGATTAGTACAGGCGCGTTTCTTGAACGTTTCAACGTCGTAATGATCTAGAAACACCACTGCAGCAAGCTCGGTCCATAGCATGGTCATACGACGCAAATTATCGTAGCATTTCTTTGCTCATGCCATCTACTGATGTGCCGGCAAGCTGTATGAAGAAATGCGTAAAGAATTTCACGTACCTACCTAAAACAAATTGCTATCCACGAATGCCATCGCGTACGGCCGTTGGCCTCCGTGCAAGCGGTAGAATGTGAAGCCTCACGTCTAAGGCCTCCTATAGCCTCACGATATTGTTGGGTATTATGTTATTGAGATAATATATTAGTTGGGATATATTGGAAAGAGTAGATTGCGTTGTTTCGGTGGTGTCAGTACAATTACAAGTAAAACAAGACGCCTCAGCGCTGATGTATTTGTGTTACATGTAAGTTTATTAATTGGGTTGTTCCTTTTTATATAGGAAGAAGGCAATGATATTATTTATATGGTTCTATAAACATGAATAATACTTGAATCTAAGGTGTCGATTTTGATTGGAAACCTAACATTACCTAGTAAAGTGTTCACTTGTTCCAAGAGTCTTGAGCTCCTCTTTTTTTGCAGTTATTCGCCTTTCATTGTATGCATATTTAACTTTAGGTACATTTAAACATAGGTTATGGCGTAAATTATTATTTACAACTACTACCACAAGATACCGTAAGGCACTGAGCCAACAATGAATACAATTACCCAAGCCAAAACAATATCTTAATACCTAAAACTCTATACACGGATAAAGTAAACACCAAAATATGGCCGTCTAATCAAGCAACATTATTAGCCGAAAATTTCAATATTCAAATCAACTTTGCTGTGAGACAAGCTAACACCTCTGGTACATACTGCATACCGTGTCAATAACCCCGATGCTACATACAGACACGCAAATCTCGTAGGTGTATGTGTTAGGCGTAAAACGACTCCGCATAATGACCTTCTATTCTTCATGCCTTTCTTTTGTGCTGCGATTTTTTCCGTGCAAAATTAGTCATTGGTTTCTGCGGGGAATAGCGGTTTTGGCTGTCTAAAATTTAATTTGTAGACGAATCGGTCGTTTCCTTTCATTGGAGGAGTTTTTTGGTCTTCGCTTTAATTATGAGTAGGCCATCACGAAACATCAAAAATTTTAGAGGGAAATATTGATGGAACTAAATATTAGCGACTTGTTCTCGGTTTTGCTCAACGCTTCTCGGAGTTTCTCTACTACAGATTTCATGTTACACATATAATCCTTTCGGAAAAAGTCCTCTAAATTTGAGTAAAAACCGCGATTTAAATGATGGTGAAAAACTGCATCAGAATCTGTTGCGTCGTTTAGGAAGAGATAGCAGATTGGTATACAAATAGACAGACACAGAATGCGGCTTAATTTTATAATATATGTAGTTCAAGCCAATAAAGATTTACAACTGATAGAAAGGAAGATTAGACTGAATCTCCCGTTTCTGAACATTGTCTTAGCATAAATACTGAAAACCTTCGTAGAGAACCACTTCAATTTGAACGTGTTAAAAGGTGTTCCATACGCGTGTACTGTTTTCGGCCACAAGAGTTCTCCATTTACATAGGCAGTGACCGTGAATTCTCGTGTGAAAGAAATGGCCGAGGCGGGAATCGAACCGCGACTTGCTTCCTCGACGTCCGTTGAATTTTATTACCTACCACCAAATTAAATTAGACACGCTACGGAATCGTACCGCCATTGTTGTAACTGAGAATGCGAAGTGATGCCCGAAATGAAGCATTTGAAACTTTTTAGGAGTCAGTATCTCAGTTTGATTCATGGCGTGAGTTGTATTTTTGGACTTTTTTGGAGACAAGAGTAATTCAGTTTGATTCAGTGTATATTCTGAGGGCTATTTGTGGCCAAGAGTAATCTAAATCGACTAGTATGTATGTATTCACGCACTTAATGTAGGGGTCAGCTGAAAATCAGCGCTGTGGTCTTACTACCTACAGCATATGCTGAGCTGAGCTCTAGTTTGGCATGACACTACAATATTTAACCTAATCTATGTTAGTAAGAAATATTTTAGTTAATTTATATTGTAGAAATTGCCAAATAAATATTATGTCTATGTCTATGTCTATGTCTAAAAGGTCGATGAATGTCAAAGAGGCGAGAGATTTGTCATGACCGTTGCAAGTGGAACAATGTGGTCTCTGTCAATTGGAAAAAGACTTGACGATATGTATGTAGGTAATTGCGTTTAGGCACCTAAATCTAAGGATGATCGTACCTAATCATCATCATCCGAGCGGTCAGTCCCGGCTTCTGCCAGCGCCCATGATCCTACCTGATATTAAAAACTTTCGCGGTTTTAGGCTTTTTATAACAACTGTCGTCCCGTGACCATTATGTTTGCAACTACGTTAATATATCAGGATAATATTACAAAATGTCTAATCATAATTATGCTAGTGGTCAATCCCGGTTTGTGCCTGGGTCCGGTTTTCAACTCCTCCAAATCGTTCGGTCTTCAGCATATGTGCGTAAATCTAGCTTATATCCGTCTGTCTACGCAGAAATTGATAAAATAATATTTACTTGTCAATCTGTGACAATTCTACATCTTCAAATCTGCAATTTACAAAACAAAGGTAAAACTCAGCAGGTAATTATTTAGCAGCATTTCAAAACTCAGGGTACTAAATAAGATTCAGAATAGCAGATTTTTGAATCAACTGTCAAGTTATTCTAAATTTCGATTAGCAACAACAGATAACGATCGTTATTAAACCTTATTTAAATAAGTCACGACAATATGTAGTCCGAGTCTAGTCGGTTGCAATAAATCTTCATCGGACACTTGGTGCCGCCTCATTGTCGCCTGTTAAAGTCTACCTGGAGTTATTTTTTGTCACCTGTTTCTTAATACCTCGTGCAACCTGAATAACAGGTACCTTGGACCACTTCAAGTAAGACTTCAACGACAAATACGTGTACAACAAGGATATGTAGAAAAGTATTCATTATAACATTTCTCAGTATAGCATCAAATCTAGACTTTTATGATATCAAAATGAAACTGTTACGCAAATTGATAGGTTACTTTTTATTCAGAAAGATACTACCTACAGACAAAGTGCCCGCCTATTAATCAGGAAATTTGCGTACCGATAGCAAATTTATCGCCGAAAGAGCTTCATTTGTATTTCAAGCTAGATTGTATAACTGCTTCGATCTCTATATATACATAATATAAAGTCACCTCCCGCCATCTGTGTATCTACGCTTTGATTATTTAAACTACGCAACGGATTTTAATGCGGTTTTCAACAATAGATAGAGTAATTTAAGGTTTATAAGCATGAAAAAAAGAGTAGGTGTAGACGACCGGAGTCGCGCCGGGTCCACTAGTAAAATATAATTCTTTTATAGTTGCCCTGGGCCCCCAGCAAGTGCATACATAACTTGTTCTGAGAATTCGCCGCCTACCTGGGCTTAAAAAAATACTTAACTCGCCATTGTATGCAAGCTTTGCTTAGAGACACTTCCCTTTACGATCTCAAGTAGGGATGGTTCAGAAATCGCGCTGTCATTGTTATTATGCTTATGTTTACGGAACAGGTATTAGGTACGTGCTTTTCGTTAATAATGAAGAAAAAATGACAGTTCTTCCTAATTCTTTACGTTAGTGACGTGAATGTTACCGGTTTCGATTGTCGTGGGGATTGGAGATATATCGATACGAAAATAAATCAAGTGGTCACCGACGGCTATGCACATCAACAATACGAAGGGAATTACCAATGCGTTGCCCGCCTCTGAAGAGACCTCTAATATACCTCTTGAACCATCCTATGTTATAGTCCAAAGAAAACACTGTAGCTTGGAGCTCATTCCACATTCAAATATGGATAATTCTAAAGTGTACAACAATTTTACACATGATTAACATTTTATATTATTAACAATACCATAAACGCTATGGCGCTACGATATGGAAACGTTAAAGCAATAAATTTTTAATATTCATACAAGTTGTTGACCTTCATTTGAGGATTGAATTAAGTCGTCAGCCAATTCTTAGAGGACCGTGAATTTGCAAGAATATTTTATTTCTCTAAATATTAAATAGGTTGATATCTGTCAACTTTTTTAAATTGACAAGGCTAGTTTAGCGAGGCATGTGACCGCCATCTCACCTGGTGATAAGTGACGATGAGCCTGATGATGGAGCATCAGAACAGACTATCCACTCTAACCTTGAAGTCACTCCCTCTAGTCCCGATTATAATTATCAGGGAACACTCGCAGGCAACGCGTCCCATTCCATTATTGTTGTTATTTACATTTATATAAAGATATGCTGTTTTATCTGAGGGGTGTACTTAATAGATTAATTAAATTATAAATTCGTTCACACGTCAGTTGCATTACCCCTAATACAAACCACTACACCGACTCAGCTTCTGCTTGGTATTCCCTCGTATGTAAATTAAGCTAATTTCAGTACTTAAATATATGTGTAATACCCAATGTATACGTTTATAGTGTGTAATGGTGCGTAAAGAGCTTTATAAGGGACATATCAATGCCTATTCGTTTTCATTGTGGGCGTAATTTGAACTAAGAAGCTTGTTGAATAGTCGCCCCGCCAAAATTAGATTCAATGAGGCGAAATAGCCAATCTTGAGGAATATTAATTAGTGCCAGCTTTGAATGCTGAATTCGTTACTCGTGTGACGAGATAACTGAATTTTCCCGTAATTGGGTGGAGGGTATTGGCATCTGAAAAGATTCGCTGTCTGGGGGCCCGAATTGAACAGAAATATAAGCTATTTTAGATTTTAGGCACTTAGTGTAGGTTGTTACTTGAATTTATTAGAAATTTCGGTAATTCCGGGTATGTACCTAACTGACAAAGTACACATTTTCCTTAAGCACTGGCTGTTTTAAGAACTAAACGAACGTTCGAAAGTAAGAGATATCCAACGAAATTAATCCGATCATTGCCGTTTTCACAACTGCACGACACTAGTATATCGTTAGCTCGGACAACAACGATATCGTCCAACGATGTCGAGACGGTATCGGCCGATGTAACCAACAACTTATATGCGTTGTGCCACAGCAGTCTCAAGTATTCGCGTTCCGCTAACACCTTACATCCGCCGCTCGCTTCCACCTATGTAATTGTGTATTGGAGTTAACGATGGCATCAGTGGACAAGTTATTACTAGCCCGCATTAATTGTCGTCCGCCGATATCGGCATTACAATCGTGACGGTGACGATATCGGTAACGACAACGACATAATGTGAAAGCGTTTGTTAGAAAATATATGAAACTACCAGTCCCACGACAACGTGTAGTTATCGTTGTCGTCTAATATGAAAACAGCCTGGTGGGCAAAGTGTAATTTAATTTTAGCATTGAAATTGAATTTCTTCATCGCATCTCTTAGTACCTATAACTGAATGTTACAAAATGAGATTAAATTTGAGACCGATCGAAAAGTCCTTGGGGGATCTATTACGAACACTAGCCAGACGTCGAGGAGAATTTTAAATTGCTTCGTAAAATCGGTAACATTGGATGCTACGACTTTTGACAATTTAATAGTAGAGCACGAACAGCTACGAGATAAAATGAACAACTTTATCGCGTTTTCTTGCCAGTAAAATAGAAAACATTTGAGATTTGGATCCTAAAATAAAGTAGCGAGGTTCATACACCTCCCAAACTCATTTGCGTGCGGTAAACAATGATATAGAATTTGAATATTCATCAGGAGAATTCCAGAGCACTACCGAATCTCCCCTCGTTCGGTTTCGGCCAATTAATTCAAAATCCGAACCGGATCGCAGGTATATTTTTTTCTCTTTAGAACGCAGGTAAGCGATGCGTTCAGTGACGGCCAGTTTGAGTCCACCTGCTATCTGTCTGGTTGCATACAATCCATCCATTCTTGGCTCCCCACGGCTATTTTTCGTTCCCCTCGGTCGCCCTCAATGGGAACGAGTGTGGGGGACGGGGGAGTCGTTCCTTCGCCGGTGTCAGTCTTGTGCAGCCACCTGTGAGGTTTACACGGCTCTCTTTAAGTGCCCGACTATTGATAAAAGTGCTTTGTTGTGTTAAGGAGCGTCCACACAGTCAATGTTTGAGGTAAATTTTTCTGATAATTATCGTATATTTTTTCTTTTCGTTAAAACGGCTGTATGTTACGGTATAAGTAATTTATACCCTACCTCTATTGAGTGCTTGTGAAATAGACAATTCGGACAATAATTACCCCAAAACGAGTGCATATTTCATCTAACACAGTCTTTGCGTAATAATAACATTCTCAATTGAAAATCACTGCCTGTACATATTGACGTATCTATATCTATTACGTATATCGACCTTCCTCGTAAATGAATGTAAATCAGATTCACTGTTCGTTATTCAAACGTCTTAATCTGCGCAAACTCATTCACCTGGCGCATCCTTCCCCCTTTGTAGGGTCACACCTGTTCGGGGAACCCTTACAAATCTTTGTCAAAGACCCCAAGCCTGTTATGCATTCAACCGTCAGTATTATCTACCAGCCAGTATTAATGTGGGTGGATCACGTGCGAAAGGAATTTAAGAATAAGAAAATGTTGAGTAAATTCACGTGATTTTCGTAATTTTCTTGTATCTGTGAAATCTAGGAGATCGATACCTCGCTTCCTCTCGTTTCTTAGGATTCATGCATTTAAGAATTGAGCCTCCTTCTGCTTGAGACGGGTTTTGCCATAATCTCGACGCTTGGCAGGCGTTAAGTGGGTGTCCCTTGTTATTCCTCGTGTGGTGTCGATGAGTAGTTTTCTTTTGGTAATAGGTCTCACCTGTGGTTGGTAGCTACCCGCCATGGCTGAGCCGCACCGCCAAACGGCTTGCCGTGTTCCGGAGTGAAATCTGGGAACACCGTTCGGCGCAAGTTTGTGCTTCTTTCAACTGCCCTATGGCTATTCTATGGCAGGTAACCACCAACGTAGACTGTATCATTAACTCCTGACTATCTCTTTTATAAATGCGATAATAACTCTGTCTTTCGCTTTCATAGCTAAAACACTGCACCGATTTGATTTTGAAGAGGATGAACCTGGGACTCCCTTGTATTGCCCTTCACTCACAAGGTCGCAAGATATACAATAAAAAACCTAGTCAAATATAAAAACAGCTATCTTAAATCTCTACATGGCCGTGAAAGTAAGCTTTACAAATGTAATTGTTACATCTTAAAAAGCCAGACCGCATTCACGCCGCCAAGCCACAGAGGGCGGCACTAGACAATAAAAACTTGCAATTTACATAATAATTTAGAATTTTAATCATCTCCGACCCTAATTACACTGTTTAATGCGTTTGAGACCGCAAGTGTGCGTAATGACAGCAGCTAATAATAGCAATAGTGTTCGGAGCGAATGAATGAATGAACGCAATGAATGAATTATGGTAACGATCAACCGATGGGTTAATTGAATCAATGGCCGTGTTGTAATGGCCGCATTATGCACCTGTACATAGTTTGAAATTAAAATTGTTTTCATAAATAATATTGATTAAATTTTAAATTCATAATCGTTTTCATATTATTTATTATCGCACTTAACCATAAAAGACAGGTATCTCGCAACAATCCTTATGAAACACGCTTAAACAAAATTAACGCAATACGTTACGATTACAATGAAATCTACAACGGAGAATACCAAATCGTTAGTTCGAATTTTGAAATTTAAATCGGGAACGTGATGCGATTTGGATTCCAGGCGCAGCTGCACATGTTTTCCTGAATTTCCCAAACTTTGTCTTTAGTGCCTATTCATTATTGTTTTATTGTTCTATTCACGAAACCTGATTACAATAATAAGTCAACGTTACGTTGTTGTTGTATGAACATTTACGTTTTAGGTAATTGTTGTCATTTTGTCAGTGCTCTCGCTTGCTAGGGCCCGGTTAGGGAATAGCACGTTTCGAGAATTTTACATTTTCAAACCGTCGGACATTTTGGGAATTGTACATTCTGAACTTAAACATCGGATTTGGCAAATCGCAAAACTAATATCATGCGTCCAAGCCATATCCCTTGACACATTTATTGTCCCCTATATCTTTTAAAATTCATAACCGAATCAGAGAACGCGAGAGCCTTGTGCGTAGAGAAATTGACAAAGGTCCCTCGGTCTTTGATCTCAGTCCCAATGGAGCCTTAGGGTTCGTCATATAAATCTAGTTACGATCTTACGACGTAACGAGCGGACTCTTGCGTCTTTCGTTTGCCGCCACCCGATTATGAGATTAAAACCCTTTGTTCACCAAGTGTCGATGTCTATGGGCGGTGATTTCTGCGAGCTATTAAGGGCTCAAATCTAACTCGAGTTAAGAAGGATCCTTTGCCGACAGAAAGGGAACAACGAATACGCAGCTAAATAGAAATTGGAATACATTCGTCAGACCCACAACATTGAAGTCCTCTTACATATTGCTTTCACGAGATATTTCATAACTATTCCGACTAGGGAAGTGGAGGAATTTGATTGCTCGATTATAAAGAGACATTGCCAATTACGGCAGCCAATTTAGTACTTATTATCTGAACCTACCTACCTATTTGCATTGGGAAAGTCTGTCGTTCGACATGCGAATATTTGCAGTGTTAGCAGGGGTGCAGTAAACCCGGTTTTACAGGTGCCTTATGATCGATTGCAGTAAACTTAGGCGATTCATAAGATGCCCTAAGATATTCCTAAGCATTTAGGAGTCACAAAATCAAAAAAATAAAAATAAAAGAGTGGCTTAGCGAGTTTAGTTTTGACTTATGGTTTGTGTGGTTCAACGCTTTTCTTGTAAGGAATATTTTAAATCGACTTAGGCGTTATAAAGTTTAGTCCAATCGGTCATATTCTACTAACATTTTATACTTAACGTGAACTAACTTTTTCACTTAATCATGAGAAAGAGACGGCATATGACAAGAGGCCCCAGATCAGCCGTGTTTTACTGCCGCGACTCTGTCTAGGAATGGTATCGTTGTGGAACTGGTCGGATCACTCTGTATTGAATAAGCCATTACTAGAGTTTCTACAGCAATTACATGGCCCGTAAATGGAGGTGGCGCGGTCTGGTCGCATAAAATTTATATTGCACAGATGCTCGGCCCAAAACCGTCGGTTATTGGTTGCCTGCAGACCGGAATGAGCTTCGGGCGGCTAAACTAGTCATTTATTTCATCCACGTTAATTAATGGTGTCAGTTATTTGGCCAGGCGAGAGAGTTACTATAACCCTCTTAGCTTTAACATTTTCTCACAGTGGTTTAGTTAAAACTTATCTCTGTTTTGGTCTACGTAAATAAGATTACGACATTGAGACCTTCCAGAAATAGGCCTGCCTTTATGAAAGCTTGGCAACGCATTCGCCACCTCCTGGTGTAGAGGGTGTCCATAGACTTTCTCCATATCTCGCTCTTTCTCTTTCTGTAGCCGGTCCCTAATGACTGAGGATCTCCTTTCGATCACCAGCCTCACCGCGTCGAAGAATCTGTTGGATGGCGCAACCTTCAACTGATCGTTTCATGTGATAACATAAAAAAAATAGCGCCAGATTGTTATTATACCTAAATCTAGCTCTAACCGTCGCTTTTCTAATAGAGTCGAAAACACTTGTCATCAACCGTCACGGAATATTAAAATCGGTAACAGGACGTCACGCCCGCCTAGGGTTACGTTACACGTCCTTCGAGGAGTCGAGTGTAAAAACAATCGATTTGAATTCGATTCTCGATCCCGTCGACCGACAGCATTGGTATTCATGAGTGCGTTCCATGTTTGAATAAAGGCGTTTTTGTAGTCCCTCGTCGGAATTGCCTTGTGGGGACGTGATGTGAACGAACGCAAATTGTACTTGGATACTGATTTGGGTGGAACCTTCCCGTTGGCAATGGTGAGCTGGTTTGATTGCGTGTAGCGTGTCAATATCGGAGATTGCTTTTACACACAAGCAAAGTACGCGTCAATGACACACTTTAAAAAAATTCAAGAATGATATATAATACTCACTTAATAGCGTAGATAAACAACAATTTAGACAAACTGGTAGAAAAATCAAATCTCGACATAGTATGAATAAATAAATAATTCTTTATTTTACAACCAAACAAAGAATAAATGTCATAGAAACATGACCATAAACTCTCTAAACATAGAAACCTTACCAATAATGCAACCCGCGTTAATGCAATATGCTCCACAGACTAAATGGCAGCCAGCCCCGTCTCGTCTACGGAGTTTTCTAGTTCGTGCTCCCTACATCTAGATCTGGGGTGCTGTCACGACGTGTCACGGTGGGGTCACGGCGCAGCATTATTAGTCTGCGTGACTCCGAGACAACCCAATGACGTGCTCGGTTCAAATGCCTAGTACCTTTGTGGAGTTTCACAAACAAAGCAAAAGGTCTCGTTTCCTATTTCGGATTGCGAAGGTCAGATTGCTATCGGTCTGTTTTAATTGGTACGCAGAGATTGGTAGACGCGAGTCAGTAAAAACAGTAAATCACATAAAACCTTTTTTTTTCTTTGTTCTTTCTATAAAACTCGGCGACTATTGGAAATATACTTTATTTAATAGGATGAAGAAGATTGGCCCTATGAAGAAGAACGACCACAAATATTTTTTAATGCTTACATTCAACAAATAAAGTACCTACCTATAATAAAAAATGTACATAGGTAATAAATAACCATTTTAACTCTGTATAGAGCCGTTTCTGCACCTGGAAATAGCCGACCTAAGTATGTGTTATTATTTACTGTTTAATACAATATCCACTCTGGTCTTTATTTCCCTACAAAAGAACTCCCGCGACTATTCAGTGGTACCTTTGACGCGTTTATATAATAAAGCGGTGTCTGTCCAATCTTTTATGCAAACATCACCTTTTGAGGCGTTCACAAAAGATGCTCGCGAGCGAATACCAGACAAGGCCGTTTTTGGCTGTTGCCTTCGGTTCAGGTAGCCTTCCCGGCGTTTGCTTGCCGTGTCCCACTTATCTATTTAGGAACTTGTGGCACAGGGAATATGTGACAGGTGTGCGTGGAGATATCTTCCAACTGTTTATTGAATTCCAACGATTTCTGGCCATAATATGTTTACTACGGACGTAATAATATTTATCTCTCAAATACAAAGAAATACGTCTAGAGATTACATTGCAGAAAAGTTGATTGTTCGTTTTCCAACCAGCAACGTTACATTCAACAAGTTTATCGAGCAACTATCTGTGAACAGCAAAGTGGGCACAACGTAATCACGGTGTGGAAATCTCGACTCGAGAGGAAGGAAAATTCACCAATGACAGGTTGCACGGTTTCTAGGCCGCTATTTCCTACGGCGGCTTGCTGTCACGGTCACATGTTCACGAAACCATACTTCCGAGAACCCTACCCCTTCGCACAATCTCGGCGCGGCGGCCGCAAAGCAAAGGTAAACAGGAGGCGCGGGAGGTCAACATTCACTGGACATTATACACATAGCAGTGTATTAACCTAACCAAACAATTCCGCGAAACTATCTGACGAATATCTTTACACAACTCATTTGCACTCCGGCGACCACCGCGGTGGGCCTACTATAAAGAACCTTTTTTGCGCGGGAAACTTGACGTTCGGTTTTTTAGCAGCAAACTTGACGTTTTCTTTTTTTTAATAGGTACATTCGTCTGATTAAACTATGTACGTACAGTCTACGTTTTTTTATGAGCTGTTTTTGCTGAACGTCGAGAAGATTGTTGAACTTTATTATTCGGTTTGGACGAAAAGGCCGAGACACGTATTTGGATAAATTAACAGAGATTAATAGGAAAAAGTCTTCTTCTATTTGAAAAGAAAGCTTCGTGGGCGGGTATAATGAATTAGGAATGTCAAGAAAAAGAAATTGCGGCGGAAATAAAAAGATAACGGGAACCAACTATAAAAATGTTTGAGAGTGTATTAAAACGAATGACTAAAAGAGTTCTCTTAGAAGATAATGGATAATAGAAAGACCGTTAATAAAAAGTAATGAAATAAAGGGAATTGGTTTGTAAAAGTCCGGGAGCAATTTAATTATAACTCACTGGTTACAGCGTTATTTAATTACATCTTTTCAGGGTGCCTGTTTGAGCGTTTCTTGCTTGCTACGATCAATACTCGTGTTATTAGAAAATATTCCTGTAACAATAATCAAACCAGCATTGTGTCTGAAATGAATATATCACTATAAAGTGTTGAGCTGGTCGACGAAATGTGCTTACAAATACCTTACGAGTTGCGGCTACGCCCGTAAAGTGGATGAGGAAAATAATTTCATTACCTGGATTAAACGCCCGTCAATTACTCTTGTACATACCGACTCCGCGGTCCCTCGGCGTTCGCGGTTTCCGCTGAATCCCCGATCGGTGGGGACAGGAGTTTCCGCATCGCAAAGTAATTCTACCCCCCATTGAGTTACTTCCCCCCGAGGTGCGAGATTGATTCCCTGCGATAGGAAATTTATTCGAAAACTCTTAACAATGTTATGTCGAAAATGTCGCCTTGCTTAATTGTTGACGTTGCTGGCTCTTAATAAAGTTGTTTTTTAAATTCCTATTTTGTATACATTTCAGGCTTCGCGTGCAGAGCAGTGGACGACTTTGAAGAAAGAAGCTTTCGACTCATCAGTCCATATGAAGAAGCAAGACAAAGAAAGTTCAAGAAAGAATGTACTCAAGAACAATAGAAAGAAAGAAGATTGAAGATATAGACTGGTTAATTATCTTTGGTTATCTAGCTGTATGAGTGTGGTGACGTCATAAAGCTAGGTTACCGGAGTTAAGTGCCGTCTAAGACAACGTTCTCAGTTTCAAGAAGACTCAAGATCGTCCATCATTGAAGTTACATTAATTTTATGCTATTCTGTAATGTGTTTCACGAAAAATGTAATATGTGTCTATTGTGTATTTAGGATTACTCATGTTACACCGAGCCGGGGTCGAGCCGGGTCCGGGCCGTGTCTCGGCCGTGGCATGGTTAATTAATATCCCATCCGTCTTACTAATAATAAAGTACTGATCAACAAGCGTTGAACACCTGTATATAGTTAGTAATATAGTTGTTAGTTGCACGGCGTGTGTACAAACTTATCTGTTACGCCTAATGATGGCGTCGGTGTTGTTGTATAGTATTGCCGCCAAATGATATTTCAATTGGCGATAATTAGTTCCAGTTTTCATCACATGGTCAGATAAGCGTGTCTAGTTACACGGCCTGTGTACTGGTACAAACTTGTCTGGCCCAATGACGGCGTCGCTGTTGTGTTTAGTAAATAATCATCTTGGCGTTAATGTCCTGGTTGTGCTCTCGAGAACGAGGGCCCCGGTTCTGCCTTGACAAAGATCCAGGATTTGGCGATCAGGTAATTACAGTGCAGCAAATACCGTCTGACCCCCGTGACCCTGCTACCCGGGGAACCTGACCAGATTGGATCATGGTTGCAAATTCAGTTGCCTGAACTTGTAGGTTTCATCACGATGTTTTCCCTCACCGTAAGAGCATCGGTTAGTATTAAACTAATGTACATAACTCAGAAAAGAGTAATTGAACCCGAATTCGAACCTGGTACCTCTCGCTTACGAGTTGGATACTCAACCGCCCTCCCTTGGACGCTCTCCAAGTTCGTTGCACATGTCAAAAGTATTTTGACATAAGCCTTGTATAGTACACTCGTTAAACGAGCGTTCAATGCTTGATCATCGTATGAACAAGTTTTATTAGTAACACTGCACATGTTTTGTATGGACACGTTCATGCTATACCGACTGGCAACCGAGATGTCATTGCTCGGCCGCCACTCGGTCGCTCCTCGGTGTAGCATGACCGTGACCATACAAAATGTATGGGATATTATTTGACCGGGCTACAGCCGGAACAGTGTAACGTGACTCATCCTTTTTTCGTCATAATCTTAACTAATGTGGAGGCGGCTGAAGTCCAGCAGTGGACTGATGCGGGCTATTGGTGTGATGTATATTTTGATTACTATTACGGACTTTTATTTTGAAGTTGAAACTTCAAAATAAAAGTCCTTAAAATTTTATCAATAATTGAAAATCAAACGAACTTGTGAAGTTCAATGACAATTATGTGAGCAGCTTCATTCAACGCGATTTAATATAGTGCAGATGTCAGCGTAATTATTGATAAATTATTGATATATCTGCTATAAATATCGAAAACAAGGATCAAACCATAATAATTTAGGACCCAAATCAAAACTATAGTTCTATGTTGTTACATCGCTTCTATAGGTTTAGTTCTAAACGAAACGGATTACTAAGTCGAAACTGTTTGGGAAACTAATTAAGCTTAACTCGAGACCGAGGATGTACAGTGGTGGCCGTTAATTGGAAATGCTTACACTAGAACATGTAACGTTACACTGTCACACGTACAGTGCCAGGTTCTAGCAGGAAGTAAGTGAAGAAAACACGAATACAGGGAAGTGGATTCTAATCTTTCATTCCAGAAATCTAACTACGTACAACCTTTAGGAAAGTGAACTAAGTAAAATACAACTTAGGTCACCTTAGGACATAGGATTCTGAAAGTTACAAACTGAAGTGGCAATGGGCAAGCCACGTAGCTCGCGAAATTGTTGGCTGATGGGGCGGAAAGTCGCGACCCCGTACAATTGACGCATTCGACGCTACGGCTCACCGGATCAGGGTTTCTCAAAGTTATCGCTCCACGTACCCCCTGTCAAAGTTTCCAGATGACAGCGGACCCCTTATCCCCTAAAGAATATAATAAAATTGGCTATTGAAGAAAATAAGATTTTTATTTCAATGGCAACAAATGCAGCGCCAAAAAGAAATACACTAAAAATATTGATGGGTACCTACAACCTTAACAAAATTCTGACTTATTATCAAGTCAATTTCTGTATTAAATTTTTATCATGCATGACCTGCGGGGCTATTGGCTAACTCAGTTGACAACTGTATTTGACACTAGATAATTCTACACCACGTCATCTACGTTGAAAACTGCCAATAGCGTCTACCAAATTAGAGTAGTGTCAGATTTTCCACTCTCACTTAAGTATTTTGTAGTGGTGGGTAAAAGGAAATTCACCGATTAGTGACAGCGTGCATGGCGTATGCCAGTCATACAGCCATTACGTAAATCTTGTCGCGGACCCCCTACCGTCGAATGGTGATCTCCTAGGGGTTCGCGTATTTCACTTTGAGAAACTCTGCACTAGATGGACGGACGACCTCGTAAAGGTCGTAGGAAGCTGATGGATGCAAAAGGTTCAGAGCCGATCGGTGTGCAAGGCTTGGGGAGAGGCCTATGGTCAGCTGTAGACATTTGTATGATTTTTCGTAATATTATGTTTACTAACTTTTGCTGCTCATAAAACTGTTACTCCGATTTTTGGTATTCACTATAGGGTTGATGACTGAAAAATAAATGTTTATGTCCGTCAGGTAGATTAACAAAAAATATTAGGCACGGATTTTTTCTTTTGTTAAATAAACATAAACTACCACCGACACAGTGAGTTGAAATTTCAGCAGTTTTGACAGAAAGTATTCTCATAAAATAGTTATTCATATACGTATTTACACATAAAACATCTACAGTACTCTAATACCTAATAAAAACATACTAAAACTTAAAAAGTCCAGCTTAATGGAATGGTGCCCAGAAAGCTGGCTACGTTTTTTCCTTGGATAGCAATGCAAATTTTTCGCCCGAGGAACGAGCCAGCTATCCGATCACCAGTTGTATTATAGGTATTTGTTAGATATTTAGAAGTATAAAATAGTTATTCAGTTAGGTTAGTGTTGTGACGAAGCCTAGAAAAGCGGAGCAGTGTCGATTTACACACGGGAAAGTATTCGTATGAATATACGAATAATTAGCCAAGCAAGTTTACCTATACGTAGTGTATTGTGTGGTTCGGTATAACAATTGGGCAAAGCAAAATATTCGATAAAGTGTTGATTATCTAAAAAGAACGTAGGAATGTGAAAGAAAAATATTCTGTAAAACGTTATTTACGCTACGAGCACTCTAATATAGGTATAGACCCCCGACCCAGTGAACATTTAGAAAATATTCTCGATTATTATACGAATTGCGTACGTGTGTCAAGAAAATAAAAGCCGTCAGGCCTGCGTAGCTGTAACAAGGCCTTTTATTTGAGTTGGACTATTCAACTGCGTCCCGGTCACCAGACTGGCACGGACTTAGACTAAACCGGGGCCCACATTTAAATTGTATTTGGAGGTAGATTTCCCAGCCACGCAGTTTTAACAGCTAGTGCCCTACAAGGTAAAATAACTATATACGTATTAAAGTTAGGAACCTATATACTTTATTAGGAAATAATATTTACATGACAGATACGTTACTAATTCCAATGAAAACAAATTTAAGTAGTAATATGATACAAAAAGTAGAGTAAAGTAATACAAATATGAATTCTGCGGTGCTGAAGCACGAACGATCTGTTCCGTGATGATGTTAAAAGGGCTGACGGAATGATGTACATGCCCTGGAAATTGGGATACCCTTGATATGGGATGCCACGTGTATCGACGCCGATACACGTGGCACGATCGCCTCGGCTGAAAAAGCCGAGCGGCGTAAATACATGCTCTCAAAAAGTTTTGGTGTTAATTACTTATTTGCGCCGTTTAGTGTGGAAACCCTTGGGCTGTGGGAACTAGACGTACACTCCCCTTTTCTGGAGTTAGCTAAGCACCTGGTCGATATTTCTAAAGATCAGAAGGCTGGTCTATATTTGAGTCAACTTATTAACCTTGCCATCTGGGCACTTTTTCTAGTACTGAGACCTGGGGCAATTTTTTTATCTTGTAGGTAGGTTTTTTACAATTTAGTATGTGTTTTTCTGTTGTTTGTTTTGTTTACATAAAAAAGATAAATTAATAAAAATAACCTACCACCGGTAACCCGAGGTCACCCACAGAAACGATCAGAAAATGGGTTGATAGTGTTGCTTCCCATTTCTGATCGTAGCAGCGTTCTAATGTGTGTTTTCAACAGATAAGCTCTGATCTACCTATCGATCTACTCTCCAACAGGCTTAATACCTCCTACGATAACCTCTAACAGTCGATATCACGAATAAGATTGAATTGGCGCGCCTACGCGGTTTGGTCATGTGCTGCATAAGCCCCAAGTGCGAAATATGATATGATTTGGTTTCCAGTGCTCCATGGGGTGGGGATGTGGTGAACCGTGGCTTTGGCAGTGGAGTGGCATTTGCCTTTTGCTGCCAGTGCAACGTGTTATAGAGGTAGGCAACGCATTATCGATACTCTTGGTGTTGCTAATGTCTGTAGGCAGTGGTGACCACTTTCCATCAGGTGGCCCGCTTGCCTGTTTGCCTAAAGTATGACATAAAAAAAAAAAAATTATGTGTACAATCCTGCCGGTAGCAGAGAAGAGGACCCACAGGGGGCCGAAGAGCAATGGATTGACATCGCAGAATCGGATGCGATAGCCATCGGCTTACGACGTGAGGATGATGAAGACCAGGTGACGTGGAGGAGGAAGAGTAGGAAAGCTAATAAGTAGGAAATTATGATTATTTCCAACAGTCAAATTACGGGCTGCCCATGATGTAATTGGAATGTCTCCTACAATAACTGCGACTTACCAACAGGCATATTACTATGGGTGCTATATAACTGATGTACTACTTAAATACTTTTTAAATACATACTTATTATACATAGAACACCCAGACCCGTAACAGAAATTAAAATTCATCATTTAAATTTCTGCCCGGCCGGGAATCGAACCCGGGACCTCTTGCGTGGCATGTTACCACCAATGAACCACTCAGGTCGTCAAATTTAACTTCTTCAAATTAATGAAGACTAATTAATAAATTAATTCAGTTAATTTAGACTTCTTCTTCTTATCGAGTCGATGGACTAAACTCTGACTTATACTTTATTCGCCCAGTATTTGGCGTCGCATACAGCGTTTGAACTGGCCTTGAACAAGTCCTCCATTGTAGAAGTGTTAGGACACGCAGAGCATAAAACAAAGTTTCGACTATTGTAGTATTTTTCACTTAAGTATGATCGTTACAAGTACTTTAAACAGGACAACTTGTTGCCGCGAACTAGAGCCGTCCCTGTGTACGAGGGTTGACGAAAATAATTATTTCAGTGAAGGGGCCACAGCCGGCGGGCCTCCCCGATTTGTCCACAAACTCGTAGAACAATCTCATCTCACCGCTGCGTAACAATACTGGGCGAAACCCTACAGGGCGATCCCTACAGGGCAAATCCCCAGTGGCTTTAGACATGGAGATAATGTACTTCTTTTAGCATGATGGTTCGAGTTCGCTGTTGACTTTAGGCTCTATCCGTTATTCTGTTTTACAAAATACCCAAAGTGACACATTTTTATGGTATGTTCCGGGTTTCCTACCCAAAATGAGTTGTTTTATTTATTTATTATTATTAATTATTTACCTATATGTAGGACTGCAGATTGTGTAAGAAGGACGAGGAAAGGCCTCTACACTTGATCTGCAAGTGCGAAGCCCTGATGCGCAAACGTAGCATCCATCTTGGTAAATTCCAGCTATTACCCGATGAGGTGCACGATATCAGTGCTAAGAACCTAATACAGTTCATAGAAGCTGAAGGGATTAGCAATGAACTGTAAGCTAGAGGCGATCACAATAGATCAGCAATGGTCGCAGTGATACTAGGACGTTTAGCCTTGAAAAGTCCACTTAAAATAATAATAATAATAATACCTATATGTATGTGCAGCTATTCTCCATCGCACCGCATACCCATCGTAGCCTTTCATTGGTGCACGAAAGGCCTTAATTATGCTCTCGTAAATAAGTTCCGTGAGTTTAACCGGAATTTTAGGATAGCAGATGACTGCTGTGGTTTCCCGCCATTCGGCATAAGCTGCAGATATTCAGGACTTGACATCGGGGTCGATTTCCCCGACGTGCAACCGGTTAAAGGTTAAAAAGTCGTGTAAAGGTTAAGAAGTATTTGAATTTATTCTGTTTTATGTACAGCTTCGTTATCTGGATGGTTTCAAGATTTATGCTGCAGCTAGCCACTTACTATGTTTTGGCGATGTTTACTGGCAAACCACCGTTTTCTAGCACTTACTTTTACGGTCTCGAGATCCTGTGAAAGACTGCTCACAAGTGCGATGTCATTAGCTAATAGCATACTTTTAATAGGTAGGTTCATACTTACTTGTTTAGCTAAACGAAGTTATGTCATTTGAATAGAATTGAATACGTTTTTATTCACACATAACAACACATCACAAACATATAACATACTCGTATTTAAAATGTTTGTTAATTTGATATGTTGAAATGATAACAACAAGATATTTTATGATAAAAAGTATTTCAAATGTTTTTTTAATAAACACCTATTTGTGTAGGAAAATACGAAATATTTTGTAAAACGATTTTTAATCAAATATGATACTGAAAGCTGGTATTTGTTTCCTGAACGCTGGTATTTGTTCACCGGGGTAATTGTATAAGTATAAGATGTATAAGAATCGATTGTTCCACTATAATTCAAGGATGATCACACTCCCCGCTATCTCACCTGGCGGTAAGTAACGAAGATGGAGCATGCCTGTCTAGGAACAACCTATTCATTCTAGCCTTGAATGCGTCCAGATTATATTAATCGGGAAACACACTCGCAGGCAACATGGCGATGGGGCTCAGCGGTCTTGTCGTTGCTTTCCCACTTGAATAAGATTTTTGCACCTCGATACAGTGGCCTTTCTTGTGTTAAATATCATCTTGGCGTATGTCCTGGTTCTGCTCTCGCGTACGTGGGCCCGGGGTACGCCTTGACCATGATCCATAATTTGGTAGATCAAGTAATTACTTTAAAGCGACCCTGCTACCGGGGGAACCTGACCAGATTGTATCATGGTTACACATTCAGCCGTCTGAATATGCAGGTTTTATCACAATGTTTTCCCTTACTGTAAGAGCATCGGTTAGTGTTCAACTAATGTACATAACTCAGAAAAGAGTCATTGGTACTTGACAGCAGTGGGATTACGAGAGATTCGAACCCTGTACCTCTGTACTAGGCCACCGACGCTCCTCTTTTGTATGGCCCTTCCTTGTGTATTATGTAGTATTCATTAATGAAGATCGCATGAAAATCGTAGCTATTGAGACTCAGTTGACCACGATTTTCAAAGTTCAATATTGGCTCAAACTTTCGAACTGCGCAGATCGCGATATTACATCGTAACCGATCATTTTAAGGCCCCCTTTAATATTGGTCCTTAGAGACCTAGCGACAGATAGTTAACACAAATCATACTAGTTATCTGTTCAGTTGCAGGTCTCCATAGCAATCTGAGTTCGATTGTGCCCTTCTCATCCATTAATCATAGTGACAATCACTTTATCTCCTTCAATACAACTGTTCGACCTCCGTCAGAGCGCTTCCTTCCCTTTGATCGTGTACTTGCGCCGCAGATGAGCCTGGCTAATCGGTTTGCGCCTCTGTTATTGTTTACCTGCCTTCATTCTATTGCTTGTGCCTGATGAAACAGTATGTATATTTGTTATTATCGCACATGTATGTGCCGGGTTTCCTACCGCGTACCTTTGTTGACGAGTAGCCCTATATTTCGACGCAGTTGCATACATCATGGTCAAGGGACGACTGACACAGGGTTAATTGTTAACAAAGGTACGCGGTAGGAACCCCAGAACATACCCTTAAAATGTGATATATTTACCTATATACACAAATAAATAAATATTCGTGGACAAATACATAGTTGCACAGCAGAAGCTGATAACATAAACTGTAACTGTCCCATCATCCAAAAGGTAGCACACACTAAGTACTTGGGCGTATATCTTGACCAGCGGTTAACATGGTACCCACACCTCGAGCACGTCAGCAATAGAATCCGTAAATTAACATGGATATTTAAGTCGTTGAGACCTATTGTACCAAGAAACACTCATAATGCGGAACGCGACCTACTCAAAGAGATATATATTTCCTTGGTACAATCTGTCTTAGCTTACTGTATTTCAATATGGGGAGGCGCGACCAAAACTAGATTTCTAGTAGTTGAACGTGCTCAGCGTAATTTGATAAAAGTAATGTACTTCCAAACGAGGAGATTTCCTACTAAGTTACTTTATCAAAATTGTAAATTGTACTCATTAAGAAAGCTTTATATTATGAACCTTATAATAAAAACACACAGAACATTAAAATATGACCCTAAAAACAAATTTAGAAGAAGGCGAGACATAGTAATAAAAACCCCCAGAGCAAATACCACCTTTGCATCCCGACAGTATACTATACGCTCAGCCTATCTGTACAACCTCATAAATAGAGACCTAAACATATATGAAAAACTAATACGTGAGGTTAAGACAAGCTTAACGCAATGGCTAGAAGGCAAAGACTATGATGCTATCGAGGCCTTGCTTGTGCAATAGGTGAGATGCTGCCCACATGCACACACATACTCATCCACACACATCCATACCCTCACACACACACACACACCCATACATACACCCTCACACATCCACACACACATGCATATTTACACACACGCACACACACTCTCACACACACATACACACAATGCACAAATACTTGCTTTTATGTTAAGCTTGTTTATGTCTATAGGCAGTGGTGACCACTTTCCATCAGGTGGCCCGCTTGCCTGTTTGCCTACCGTATGACATAAAAAAAAGCTTATTTTGAAGTAATTAATTAGGTATACATAGGTACTAAAATTTAGATATTGAGGAGCGGAGTCTTCTAACACAGGCTACTCAGCTTACAGGAAGACTCCAATCACAGTAGTTTTAAGGATATTGTTAAAAAGAAATAAATATTCTTCATTTTCATTTTTCATTTTTCATTTTCAAATTCACACAGCGCCATCTAGCCCCAAACTAAGCAAAGCTTGTGCTATGGGTGCTAGAAACTGATATACTACTTAAATACTTTTTTTTTTTTAAACATACTTATTATACATAGAACACCCAGACCCGTACCAGAAATTAAAATTCATCATTTCAATTTCTGCCCGGCCGGGAATCGAACCCGGGACCTTTTGCGTGGCAGACTGGCATGTTGACCATTGAACCACTCAGGTCGTCAAATATAAATATTAAGGAGCATGATATCTCCATCCCATTTTTTCGCAAAATTTGTCTTATACCTGGGCTTTAGCTTTAGGTACCCATGCATGAGCTTGTGGAAACAAACAGCTTTTGCTATGGCACCAAATCTGTAATTGCGAAAAAGAATCAAGTGTTTTGGCTTTTTTCAATTTTCCTCCCGCGTGGACTATTGTACGTGTATCTTGCGAGTTTGCGAGTGGAGGGAAATAAAAAGTAGCATATGTTCATTCTCAACTATCTTACAATGATTTTCATCAAAATCAATAAAGTGGTTTAGTCGTGAAATCGGAACAGTCATACATACAATACTTTCGCAATTATAACAGAAAGTATCGATTTTAATGTCTTGTACCGCTAATTTACTAATGCCAATTGTTCAGCAAACTCAGTTTGACACGTTTTTGGTTTTTTGCTACTGTTGCTAATATGGTGATGATTGTAATGGTGATTGATCTGTAATTGGATCGCAGTCGCGACTCAATGGCAATGGCGACCTAATTACAATTCAATCGAGTGAAGTAGATAAACCGGACTTGAGGCCCTTACATTTTACAAATATGTTGCAATAACTGTCATCGTGAAATCAAAGCTGGGACTAGACATTTCAAAGAAAGTTATTTTGAGCTACTACGTACTTGCTGGTTACTCCAGTGCTCTTCATCATACTGTCAATCAAAGAGACAGCCTACCTAATAAAGTAAGTAACAGACCCATAACTATTCACGATTGAACCAAAATGAAGTTGTATGTTACAAATGACTGACTATGTTGCTGGCTACATAGAAATCTTTTTCCTTTACGTGCAACAAGCACCTACGGTTCTGCATTTTATTTACACAAGAAAGGGTGGAACATGAAAGAAATGCCTTGAAACTAACATACAGATAATTATATAATGGTATTTGCCATAACTTTTGGTACGTCGTTGGCCATTAGGCCAGCAGGTCCGGATCGTAAACGATAGGTACCTACTGAATTCGATCCCCAGTGCCTCCATTTACCAATTACTTTTTTCTAGCTCGAAGCCCTATTGTGAGCAAACCTGCACCTTCAGGCGACTGGAGTGTGTAGATAGCTATCATCCAATCTGGTCAGGGAGTCACCGGTCAAGGGTCACGGAGGTTAGTTGGCAATCACCATCACAGCCTGTAACAGTCCACTGCAGGACTTAGGGCCTCTCCCACGAAAAGGGAGGTTATTGCCATAATCTCCTCGCTTGGCTGGCGGGTTGGAGATCGCAGTTGGCAATCGCTCTACCGTAATTACCCGATTTGCCAAATCCTGGATCATGGTCAAGGTGAATCCCGGGGCATTGCGAGGAAGACCACAATCGGGATATTGACGCCATGATACACACACGCACGCACATATTCTCATTTACAATAGGTGTAATCTTATAAGTAAAAAGTTTCAGAGGACCGCTCATGGCTGGACACATAACCAAATTCTAAATTGAGGAATGACTGTCTCCTGCAATACAGGTTATCCAAGTGCAGAAGTCAGGGAATTCGCCCTAATATGAACATTAATAATGCAATGTATTCTAATATATAACTTAATATCTGTGTGAACTTAAAGACTGTTATAATTGTACCATAATACTTTGGAAAATAAATTATTATTATTAGGATTATTTGTATTTTAACGTATGCGATTTGTAATAACTTTGAAGTATAAGAGTAAAGGATCAAACTTAAAGTTCAAGTCTACACTAATTCAATCGCTCTAACTAAAGCTCTATAAGTCTAACTTAACTACTCCAACATTAATTAGTATTTGCTTGAAACTTAGCATGCACACGAACTAATCAAATTCGTTTAATTTTAGCCTTTGTCCTCGTTGAGTACGTGAACGTGTGTTCACATTGTTTTTGACTTGTTGCTTTTTCTCAAGTCAGTGTTTATTCATTTTATTTTTATTTTGTGTTTAAAAAATAAATACCAAACTCGAGATTAGTAACTGAGATTAGTAAAATTCTGTGGCTGGTGAGACACTGAGAAAACTCCGGTTGCGCCACCACTGCCCAAACCCCGGTTATTGGGCAGTAGTGACATATTGTTTTCATGTAGGTATGTACTTATAATAAAAAATAGGCATTCCTAGGCATAAATGTCGGGATAGTGCTCATTAGAACCTAATCAGAATTTGATTAGAAAATCTACATAATTAAGCAACATAGAACACGATTATTCGGAATCTAGAAAGCGCCTGACGGATAATTCCGAGCATTATTGTTTGATTCTGATTATGCTCTATTTGTATTCAAAGGAGCCGCTATGCCTGACAGAGTTAGTTCACTCGATTGAATGTATTCAGCGGTGCGATATTCGTGACGTGCTATTAATTACTCGCTTTTGAATGGTATGCAAATTGGATATCGAATAATGATGTTCAAGTCGAATTTGAAACAAGTGGATGATTTCAAAGGAAAACAAATTGAAAAGGTACGACGCGTGTAAGTCCCGTTTACTGTAATCATATGTAGTATATTATTACCGAATAGGATCGCTATTCTTCGAATTTAATGCACAGTACAGATTGTAGATGGTAAAATTGATTTACACTCGAATAACCGGCGATTTAATTTAAGGATAAAATTTAATCTCGTTTGGTTGAATCCACCCTGGGAAAGATAGTTATTCCGACTTCCCCCTAAAAAAGCGCGCGCGAAACGCTACGTGGCCTGTCTTCAGTAATAAAGACGAATTACGCAGTGAGGATAGACGGTTTTATTAAACTAATTTTCAAGAAAGTGGGAATGCGTGTCGGTCACTCAAGTGTGACTATTGAAAATGTTATTATTATTTACTCTATTTACAAGCCCGCGACTTCGTTCGCGTAAAATTCGGTTAAATTTTCCAGACCACATTAACTTTCGGGGTAATATGTATAAAAAATAAGAAACACCTTGTCGTTACTGTCCCGGTTGTGGTCTCGTGTCCCAGTGTCCGCCTTGACCATGATCAAGGATTTGGCCGATCAGATAATAGCTTACAGTGGAGCGACAGCTATCTGACCTCCGTGACCCTGCAACAGGGGAACCTGACCAGATTGGATACGGGATAAATTATAGCCTGTGTTATTATTGGCTGTAAGCTATATTACTACCTTTCTTCAAAATCCGTTAAGTAGTTTTTCCGTAAAGGAGAAGCAAGCATATAAATACACATCCTTACAAACCTTCGCATTTACAATATTAAAAAAGGAGTAGAACAAACAAAGCATGTTGTAAGCCGTAGTTTTAAGTAATGGTTACGTAGAAAAAGCTGCACATGACGCCATTACTGCTTCCCCATGGGAACATTTTTAAGAACTACCGCTCAAAATGATTGTTGCAACCTAAAGTACCCGTGTGTCAAACGGCTATCCTTTGCGGTTTTTTTGTCGTAGCCCGGCCACTAATGGAGACGTTACACACCAGCAGGAATACAACAGTAGGTACTTAAAATAGTAAAATTTGCTGCAGTTTTCTGTAAGGTGCGGTAGTTCCCCGGTAGGGCGGCGCCGTTTCGAACGGGATATCCCTCTATGCCTTACCTCTCGTAGACGTGTGACAGAGCCGATGCTATAACATAACGAACCGACGATAGTGAATCGGTCAAATAGGCGGGCAAGTTTCAAAGTATTACCAGTACTTTAAAATAACACCCGTAATGGCATAAATACTTACTCAAGAGGAGTCCAATTCCAAGATTCCTTGAATTCCCACGGTTCGTCCAGCGAGCAGTTTCTAACGGTGTTATTTGTTCGCAAATAAAATACAGTATTCCATTAGTCCATGCCTAGTTGGTTTCTCCTATATTAACTTCAGGCTGCAGGCTCTCCCGTGGGAAAATTCCAAGTGGAAACGCTCCGGTATTTATACTCGATATTAAAAGAGTCGCAAATAGCTCAGCATTTTGTGAATGTCGAGAAAAGATTTTATTTCACGGATATACTGTCTTTTGTTTGGTTTGACCCACTTGAGTTCTCAATCTTCATTAGGGATTCCTTATGTTTTTGTTGGGATCATAAGTAACCTGTGTCGTACGGGAATAACACTTTGCGTTAGAGAAAGCAACTATTTTTGAAATTCCTAATGATTTTGTCATTTTTTTAGTGGTTTGAGAATTTTCACAAATCAGTGTAGGTGTAGTGGCGTCCACTCAAAGATTCGAAAAAATGTGAAATGTGCTCTCAGCAGTGTAACCGTTGGACTATGACATGGAATCGTTCAAGAAGTATATTAGAGGTCTCCATAGAGGCGGGCAACGTATGGTAGCGTACCTGGTGTTGCTGATGTCCATAGGCGGCGGTGTCTACTTTTCATCAGGTGGTTTCACCCGCTTGCCTGTTTGTCTGTCGTATTACATAAAAAAAGGGTGTATACAGCAAAGAAAGTATTTATTATTATTTATTTATTTTATTGTACACAATAAATAGCATATAGATATAAACAAAATGAAATACAACAGGCACTACTTATTTCCTGGAAGAAATCACTTCCAGCAGGCCTAAAGAAGAGAGACATGAAATGAATTAAACGTACCAAGTTGATAAGTCCCTCAACGGACTTGCTTTAAATATGACAGCTTAAGCCTGGCTGACTTTAATGCCACGTATCAGTTCATAAAACTTAACAGCAGCTTAAATCTTCTACCTTGTAAAGACCATCTTGTATTTAGTTTATAGTCCGTACCTACGTACCTACATTTTCATTCCCGTCAGTAACTAATTCCTAATTTGTATAGCTGTATCAACAGATTACGAGCCTGTAGGTTTTCTATTGAATATTGAGTAACTACGTATTTGACTCCGAAATGAAATCAGCTTATCACTAAGGCATCGAATTTTAGTGAACGAACCTCCTAGCATATGTATAATGTATACCTACCTACTCTTGAACCTATTTTAACGGCTCATGTTGCATTAGATGATTTTCGTCCTACAATGCAGTAGATAATACGCAAACAAACATACAATCGAGATAGCGTCGGTGGCCGAGCGGTTAGAGTATACGACTCGTAAGCCAGAGGTCCCGGGTTCGAATCCCGCTCCGGCCATATACCAATGACTGTTTTCTGAGTTATGTAACATAACTTGAATACTAACCGATGCTCTTACGGTGAGGGAAAACATCGTGATGAAACCAGCATATTCAGGCGACTGGATGTGTAACCATGATCCAATCTGGTCAGGTTCTCCTGGTAGCAGGGTCATGGAGGTCAGATGGCAGTCGCTCCACTGTAATTACCTGACCTGCCAAATCCTGGATCATGGTAAAGGCGGACCCTGGGCCCTCGTGCGCGAGAGCACAATCGGGACATTAACACCAAGATGATTATTTTTATTAAACATATAATCGAGATATCATTTCACAGCAGTTAATTTAATACCAAGATAAAAGCGCCAGCTAGTACAAGCATATTCCTTTGAGAATGGTCTTTCTCATTTACCTGCTCAAATGCGATGCAAATGATTCCAATTGCACCCTTGCGATTTGCTGGCGAGTAATGCATAATTATTCACTTTGACTTGACGCTCGTGCGTTGCATTAATGCAATTGCAGGCTACTAAATGCACTCGCCATCCTTCATTAGGCTCTTGGTGCTCTCATTTGGTCTTCATTGTAAAGGGTCTCATTTGGAGCCGGCAGACAAATTAGGTTTCTCTTTTGCAGCTTCGTGAAAAATTTTACTCTTTGAGTAACTTTAAGATGTTTTAAGTGGTCCAAGTGTGGTTTGATGCACGTCAGGGCAGTGCGGATATTTTCTATAGTATAGTAAGTATATTTACTCATTAAACTGACAAAATGATAGGGTGACATTGAGAGAAGAAGAGGAATATCACTTTAAAAAAGCACAATACATACGCATTATAAATAAAAATGTCGTCCACACTGATGCCCCCCGGAATTGTGCCCAAAAAGCTGGCTGCGTTATCCCGTTGAAAAGCAATGCTTACTCTCTGACCCAGGATCGAGCCATCTCTCAGTTCGCCTATGATATCTATTAGACTTTTAGAAATTTCTAAATATTACTTTTTACTCTAACGTGTCGAACTGAAATGGCTGAAATATGAAATCCTGAGCTAGGCTTTCAATGAAACTTGTGATTAAAGTGCTAATTATGAAAAATATGACTGGCGTTGCATTAGTACCCTCATTAGAGTGCTGAAGTTGCTATGAAAGGCTCCGCGACGGCGGAAACTCATTTAGAGCCAGTCTCGAGACTGCAGGGAAATTAGGATTTTAATTTGTAGCATTCGGAAAAATTAACTCTACTTACGAGCAATTTCAAGATGATATAGTCGTGTGTCGGTGGCCTAGTGGTAACGGTATCCGACTCTCAAGCGAGAGGCACCGGGTTCGAATCACACTGCCGTCATGTACCAATGACTCTTTTCTGAGTTATGTACATTAGTTGAAAACCAACCCATGCTCTTACGGTAAGAGAAAACATCGTGATGAAACCTGCACATGGGGACTAAATATGTAACTATGATCCAATATGATCAGGTTCCCGTAGCAGGGTCACGGAGCTCAGATAGCAGTCGCTCTACTATAATTACCTGATCTGCCTAATCCTGGACCATGGTCAAGGAGGACCCCGGGTCCTCGTGCGCTAGAGCATAACCGGGTTATTAACGTCCAGATAATGATGACCATACATGTAAGTGGTAATAACTTTCACATTTTCTTTTCATTGTTCACTATTGTTTCTGAGACTGATTTTGACAATCTCAAGAGCCGATTAATACATACTCGCGTTACCCGGTGAGTGATGGTATTATTATTATTGCTTAGTATTCGTAGCCGGTACTTACTATGGTGTTACGATTCCTCATAATATTAGCAGGTAAGAGTCATCGTCAATCGCCTAGGGTACTTATAACCGGGACTCTTGAGTCAACAGTGCTCAAGTAAGGATCATCTTCGCCCCCTGCCCTTCTCACAATGGGTCGTTTCGGCGCAATTTTGTGTCTTTCTTCCAAGTGCCTAAGTCGGAATATCTCCCGGAATGAGTGCAGCTAATTGTGAGGATGATCATGATTTTCACAAGTTATTGTTTCTCTACAGCAACACCTGCTTTTTAAAATACCTTTGTTAAGTAATTTACAAGTAAAATCAAGTAATAAATGTCTGAGTTAAAATATATGGGTTTGCACAGATACAATGTATGTGGCAGAGACAGCAGTAACAGGTAAGAAACGAGACATTTTAATGGTATCTTTCTTCAGGATGGAGGCACTTAAGGCAAAGTTAAGACTGTAACGAAGTTATTTGTAGCACGTTCAAAGTTACTATGTATAAATGGCTACTAAGTTGGTATTGAATCTTGTGCTAACGTTTGGCTTTTAACCCCGGACCATTTGTATAGATATTCATTGCTGGAGCACCGACAGAGAAGTCGGACAAGATTACACTAAAAATAATAATCTTGGCGTTAATGTCCCGGTTGTGCTCTCGCGCACGAGGGCCTGGGGTCCGCCTTGACCATGATCCAGGATTTGGCAGGTCATGTAATTACAGTGGAGCGACTGCCATCTGACCTCCATGTCCTGCTACCAGAGGAACCTGACCAGATTGGATCATGGTTACACATCCAGTCGCCTGAATGTGCTGGTTTCATCACGATGTTTTAGGACATCGGTTAGTATTCAACTAATGTACATAACTCAGAAAATAGTCATTGGTACATGGCCGGAGCGGGATTCGAACCCGGGACCTCTGGCTTACGAGTCGGATACTCTAACCGCTTGGCCACCGACGCTCTGGTTAGTGTCTTATTTTGGTCTGTGGTTCTTAGGTTTGTTTCATTAAAATTATAAAGTTTGGGAAACATTTGAGTACATATATCTAATCTTTCTTGGAGATTTCCGACATCTTTCGATTAGGTTATCGTAGATGATTTGTATTGACAGGAGCGTCGGTGGCCGAGTGGTTACGGATACGAATACCACTGCGGCTATGTACCAATATTAATATGTCATACGAAAAAAAGTTGTGGTGTGTGGTGCCGCCACCTCAAAGAATAGCACCACCCCATCTCTTCCCGTGGGTGTCGTAAGAGGCGACTAAAGGAAAAATCCGAAAGGTGGGCAGCAGCATCTTTCTGGGTAGATTTACATCAACTGCACTGCGATCTCCAACCCGCCTGCCAAGCGTGGAGATTATGGCAATGACCTCCCCTTTCGTGGGAGAGGCCCGAAGTCCTGCAGTGGACTGTTATGGGCTGTGATGATGATGATGATGATGATGATGATGATGATGATGATGATGATGATGACGAATAAAAATAAAAAATAAATAAATATGTACCAATGATTCTTGAGTTATGTACATTAGTTGAATACTAACAGATGCTCTCTCGGTGAGGGAAACATCGTGATGAAACCTGCGCATTAAGGCGAGTGAATGTGTAGCCATGATCCAATCTGGTCAGGTTCCCTTGGTAGTAGATTCACGGAGGTCAGAATGCATTCGCTCTGCCAAATCCTGGATCAAGGTCAAGGCAGACCCCGGGTCCTAGAGCCTGAGAGCATAACCGGTATTAACGCCAAGATGATGATTTTTTAATTGACGTTTTGTTTCATATTACATAGTTAAAGATTTTAGTTTTATTATGATAATAAACTAGACTTGAGTAGAAACTAAACGATGCCCAGATTTCTGGTGACTTACATCATTGTCTTAATTCTCAGACCATGTGGTACTAAAATGAGCCGTTACCCGCTGGAGTACCTTCCCCGTACGATGATTACAGCTGCTGCACCGGACGTGAGTGCTGTATTGAGTGGTGTTTTGCAACTTTTTAACATCCTACTCCTTGGTCAGAGACATTGTAAATGTATGCGATACAATTTAGCATAAATTTATCTCCCGTCTCGATGTAACGTACACATTTCTGTATTATAGAGTATCTGTAAGCGATATGTAAGTATGACTAATATTACGAAGTATCATCATTGTCTCACAGTCTTTTAGTCCTCACAGTGATGCACCTGCGGTTCTGCATTTTTGTTGCCTGCAACCTAAATGCATGAATTGTAGATGTAATGGGCTACAGTTACCGCTTGCCATGTGCTCGTTTATCATTGCGTAGCCTTAAAATAACTCTATCAGTAAGAATGTATTGCGACGAAATCGATGTGACGAAAACTAGTACAATTGTTCACTTCGAGCTTGTATACTCTTCAATACTATTATGTACTATCGTCTCTCTCTATTCTTGTTAATGCTATCTACCTATATTTTTTTGTGTTTTATGAAACATACAAAAAGAACGTCACGCCCTTTTCCTGTTCAGTATAAAATAAAATAAAAAGATTTTAAAATATTAGCGTCACAAAAAACATTTTCATCTCCACAAAACGCGTTTGCCAGTGTAAATTCGTCGAAACAATGCTCAAATTTGGCGGTTCGCTCTTCCAACGTGGTGTTTTGCATACATTTATCACTGGAATTCTGACGCTGCGACGTACTGAATTTCTACCCGACAAGTGTCATGTCAGGTTGAGCCCTGAATATGTAAAATGTCAGTGCTTGAGAAATTGCATTACCAACTAATGTATGAGCGAGAGTTACCACTTGGTTGTCTGCCGGCTCATTTGTAACTGAAAGGCATACAAAAAAATATCATCATATGGCCGTGTGGTGACCGGCAGAGTAGAATAACACCAACCCCTTACGCTCATGGGTGTCGTACAAGGCGACTAATGTTTTCGAGGCAAAAGATCAAAAGTCTCCGTAGTCTGAAAAATGGGCAGCAGCATTTTCCATTGTTATATTTAAAAACTGCGATCTCCAACCCGCCTGCCAAGCGTGAAGATTATGGCAATAACCTCCCCTTTCGTGGGAGAGACCCTAAGTCCTGCAGTGGACTGTTACGGGCTGTGATGGTGATTGTGGTTCAGTGCATGGTCCAGGTCCTCGTGTGCGAGAGTACAACTAGCCTATATAACGCCAAGATGATGATGATGATTGTTCTTCAGTGCATCATGTGGCGCAAATCTATTAAATCCGTTCCTTACGACCACATAAAGAAGGGTTGGTGGCAAATTATGAATTACTGCACCAACGGGCTGTTCAGACACTCAGGCAGACATTAACCACACCAAGTTTAGAGCGCTTTCGCACTGCATCCGGTCCGAATTCGAGGAAATTCCGTCTGAAGTAGCCACATACTATTTTTATGAAAGCTACGCACTATATATATCCGAGTAATCTAGTCCATGACCTATAAGTATACTATGATTTATTAAGGTACTCATAAAATATTTACAGTTATAATAAAATTATACACTAATACCTACATCTAAAATACCAAAAATAAGTTGCTTGTTATAGCGATTTCAGTTTCCAAAATCACCTCTGTGACTGGCTTAATCTAAATTCCAATGGATCCTGAAAATACGATGAAATTAAATTGAGATACAAATAAGATACAATTTTAGAAACAATTATTCAGAAGCAGCTGCTAGTGTTTCTATTATTTTACAGTATTAGCATAACTTCGTCGACTAATCTAGTCTACATTAGTCGACTGTAGAATTTCGATATTTGAATTGAATTTAGTGAACATTGTTGACAGAAAATTACATTTATTTTGATATTGTTAATCATCATGGCCGACACGGCAAGCCTGATTCGGCCTGGTTTCGTTTTCCTACCCTGCTCTTCCTCCACCACTTCGCATCCGACTCAGCAATGTAAATCCATAGCTTCTTGGGTCTTCCGCGGGACCTCTTTCCTGATACAGGTAGGATTAGGTACCCTTTCCCCACGTATCCCTAAGATTTACGCAACAAGTGTCCAAACTAGCCCATGAAAGCCTCTTCAATTTTATCCGCTATATCTCTTTCTATATATAGAATGAGCTGTACGCCTTACGGGCTCGGTCAAGTTCTGTATTGCCGCACATCCACGGCGCCATTTTCATTTCGTAGGCGGGAATCGATTTTTTTACTGTTAAAGAGAATGCACAACATTTGTGCATTGATCATTTTGTGATCATGAAATTAAGTTATGATGCTGAGAAAATGTGGACCTAAGTTCTATCAGTAAATGAAGTAGGTATCAAATCGAGTTCTTCCAGCAATTATTTATTTATTTATCGTATGGCTTTTAAGTTCCCACTGCTATTTAAATTTTTAATTTACATTTCGTTAAGTATGCGAGAGCTTCGGCCAAAAGGGACTGAAAATCTTGCGCTTGCCCGCTGTACTCGGTATCCGGACAGGACATTCAAATACAATGTGGTTTACTGACTGCTCAGGGTAGCCGCACTGGCATGCCGCCGCCTAGCACCAACACCATTTGTGCCATGAATACGCACAGTTTCCGACGCCTGTTCTTATTCAGTTCAACAGACACCAGACGCGCCTTGACTCTTTAAAGCCTGCTGGGTGCTGCTTTACGCAATAACGTTGACACAGTTACTTATTTGCCCGTTTTTCACTATAGACGTATTCAAACCCAAATAAAGCAATAACTTAATCAAAGCCGATATTGAAAATAGACAACGACCCTAAATACACACACTTGTGTGTGGGTACCTACTTTACTTACTAGGGTACAGTGGTCCAAAGAATGAAAAAAAATCGACCAAGACGTGCCGTGCTTCGTGTAGCGTAGGGTTCCGTAGTTGCCTGGCATAATATGCGTTCAAAAGAGGGCTTTCTGATACTATATACACATAACACTGTTCACCACTCACTTACTGCTCACTGTTATCCAAAGGGCAATGGAAAGGGCTATGCTCGGAGTCTCGTTGCGCGATCGATTTAGAAATGAGGAGATCCGCAAGCGAACCAAGGTCACCGACGTAGCTCTTAGGATTGTCAGACTGAAGTGTCAGTGTGCAGGGCACATAGCTAGAAGAATAGATGGCCGATGGGGCAGGAAAGTTCCCACAAGGTGGACCGACAACCTGGTAAGGATCGTAGGTATGAGCTGGCCTTTGTGGAGATCTCTGAGGGAGGCCTATGCCCAGCAGTGGGCGTCTTTCGGCTGATATGATGATATACATTATCACAAATTATTTTCTGTATATTAGAAATGTTTGATAAATTTAACTAAGTTTTATAAGTTTGTCGATGGTTAGTTTTCTTTTAACTTCATTATATAAACATTTTATGTTGAATACTTTACACGTGTCCAAATATTATGGTTTGTTAGAGGGGAAAATGACGTCACGTGATTCTATTTTAAAAACGGAAAATCAATGCTTTTAAAAGATCTATCCAACGACAGCCCACACAATGGACAACAAGCAAAAAAAACTGGCCCCCGCTTTACGACCTACACGTAAAGTGGGGGATGAAATTGTTTTGAAAGTATCAATTCAATTTGTATTCGCAGGCACCCAAATAAAGTATTTTTAAAAGATTTTATTTTGCAACTTTGTCAGCGTAAATAACTATACAAAATTTCAGCTTATTAGTACCAATAATTTTTTAGATCAAGCGCGGACCAACAGGGCAGACGGGTATGGCAAAACTATAAGGGTTTCTTGGTTTACTACGGAACCCTAAAAAGGCGGATTATCCAAAACATTCAATGGATTTACATCGTCTGAGTGGGAGTCCTTTGTCCGTATTCTGGGATAAAAGTGGATACATATGGCCCTTTCTCTTTGTTTCATGTTATTTGATGGACCGAGATAAGTTCTTATTAAGACAGTACTTTATTTATCGATAACTCGATGTCCTTTGATTTTCTCTCAGCGCAAAATTGCAGACAGCCTTTCATGTTATAATAGAATTTGGTTTTTGGTTTGGACATTGATTTGAGGAAATTGTATGGAATAGAATAGAATAGAAATCTTTTATTGTAGGACACTGACAATAATTTCTTATTAAGTACAGTTTTGTCCATTTCGGACGTACAATATTCTAGATGATACCTATTATAAATAAGCTAATACTAAAACAGATTAATACCTGCCATTTTTACATTTTTAGATTTAGTCTTTAACAATAGTAATAGTCTTTAAAATTGACAGAATAATCATGTTAATTTAAAACAAAGCCTACAATTTTTAGAAATTAACATTGTTAGGTATCATTTCTATAATTAAAGAATTCAGATAGACTGTAGAATGACTTTTGTATCAGCCAAGATTGAAGCGTTGATTTAAATTTGATACCATCCAACTTTTTTATTTCATAAGGTAAAGTATTAAATATTTCAATACTTTAAATTTGTTACGCAATATGTTTCCATTCGGCACATTTCAATTATATTTCTTAAACATCTTTTTTGAGCTACAAAAATTGATTGAATATTTACAGGGTTGCCCCAGGCTAAACATTCGTGGCTCGTAACTGTATACTTGGAATTCACGCAATCATTCTCAAATTAATACTGCTATGAGTAATGTTTAGACCAGAATCAAACTAAACAAACAGATAGGTACGTGAGGAAGCAAACTTTAACCAAACGCCTACGGTGGGATACGCGGCGACGCGGCTGTCTCAGAGTTTGCTCAGAGACACTCGTCAGGCGCTTCTATTTACAAAGCAAACTAAATGTTCCACCTCAATAACGGAGACATTTTAAGACAAACTTTGGTTTGTGAGATACTCTAAAGATTTACCTTGAGTGGTTACACCGGCTTATGTTGCGGAGGTTTGACTATATTCAAGTAGTTTCAAGTAAACAGTTTAAAACTTTAAACTTATCAATGCAAATTCAGGCGTCTGAATTGTGTAACCATGATCCAATATGGTCAGATTTCCCTATTAACAGGGTCACAGAGGTCAGACGGCAGTTGCTCTACTGTAGTCACCCGTTCTGCCAAGTCCTGGATGATAGTCGGGCCCTGACAACCAGGATATTGACGCAAAGATGATGTATATGATATAGCGACCCGCTCCGGCTTCGCGCAGGTCCTTCCTGAAGAATCACTCTGTCTATTGACGAAAACCGCATGAAAATGCGTTCAGTAGTTTCTGAGTTTATTGCGAACAGCCAGACGGACGTGGCGAGGGCCTTTGTTTTATAATACATAGTGATTTATTACAAGAGGTAGCTAACTGACATCTTGGCAGAAATGTATTGGCCCCAATGTATGGCCTAATTTTAATAACTCTCGAATCACTGTGGAAAGAAAGCTATAGTCTTTTTCTATTTTCCCACAGCGATTTGAGAGTTGTAGCCATAGTAAAAGATGTAGAAAATCAAAAACCCTTTCCAATGATATATCGCTCAACATGATTGGTCATTCTGAGTTGGACCACCTTTATTCTTTTCTTTTTTTTTCATGTTATAAGGCAGACAAACAGGCAAGCGGGCCACCTGATAGAAAGTGGTCACCGCCGCCTATGGACATCAGCAACACCAGGGGAGTCACCAATGCGTTGCCCGCCTCTGAAGATACCTCTAATATACCTCTTGAACGATCCCATGTCATAGTCCCAAAGGAACACTGTGGCTGGAAGCTTATTCCACATCCGAATCAATATTCACGTACATTTTCCGCTTTAACATAATAAAGTTTCCTGTAAAGTAATCATACGTTGTTAAAATACGAAAACTCGTTGAACACCTTTTAAGGCCTCTCTTTAGCTGAACTGTTTTGTTCTATTATTTACGCGGGGCACCCGGGCAATTCTTGTTTAAACTTGCTCTCAGGGGTTATCAGCAAAGTTTTATCATTATTATTTCAGCGTAAGACGGATCGCCCGCGGCTCGGAATTATTAAAACCCTGATTGACGCGTTGACGGCTTTATGAAAACCCGGTGACTGGCGGAAAAGGATTTCTGGATTCAACGCGAGATCAACGCGGTTTAAGAACTGATTTGACATATTGCAAATAGACATTGATTATATAAATTTTTAAGTAATCAAATTGATTTATATAATTTGTATAAGTATACGTTAGTACATAGAAGTCTTTAAGTATTCGCATGAAAGTTTCGCAACGTCATTAGATTTGATAAGGCCGTAACTTATGATTTTGGCTGCATTCATACTGCTCCTGGACTAAAACTATGATACTTCTTGATTCGAGGGTAAATACCCGCAACAGATTTATTATCAAATTGCACTATTCGATTACGATAATGGTTACATTGGTACCGCTCCTGGACTAAGATAGATATTTTCTAATTCGAGGGTAAATACCCGCAACAGATTTATTATGAAATTGCACTATTCGATTATGATTTTAGCTGCATTGTTACCGCTCCTGGACTAACACTATGATATTTTCTAATTCGAGGGTAAGATGTTTATTATTTTGCAGGTAAACCTGTATACCTGCAACTGACCTATATTTACAATGTTTTTCTAACTTTCTTTTTATAATATTATCGTCTGGAATTTGGAATTATGGACAGCCAGTGCTAACTGTAGCGTGATCGCATGGTTTCTTGTAACGCTTACAAGTTGCACAAACAGGCTTAACATTATCAAGAGCGCAGCACGGCATCTTCTCCGTACAATACTCAACAACATGCCAAATACGCTGGCATACCATCAGGTCCATTTACCTTGTTCTCGTCCAGACTCCGCTCGATTTTAAAAATCTATGTACGCAGCGCGGGGTGAGATAGGTGGAGTATTAATTTTTCTGAAATATTCAAACCCAAATTCGCCGCGTAAAGAGAAGCAAGCTTTACTTTCTCCTCCGCAGCATGATCTAATGTCCCAAACGGCTTCAGAAAATAGTGGTCACGATGACTGATTGATATTGATTCGATCGCTTTTGCTAATAGCGTTAGCCTTCAATTTGGCGATCGAGTCCCAGGAGGTCAGGGAATGCGTTGGCAGCTTTTGAGAAATATAGACTCGTATTTTGAAGGCCCCAATGTTATATCGATTCAGGAATACCGCTAGAAGTAGATCATTCTATAGAATGACCAGTGCCAACAGTAGTTTCTTAATCAACTCCATGACAAGACGATACCTGTCAATTATTTCTTACTATTGGACCCGGCGCAACTTTCACCAATACCTACCCTTTTTTATTGCCCATAACCTTCCTGTTGAATCACTCTATCTATTGATGAAAGGTGTATTAAAATCCGTTGCGTAGTTTAAAAGATCTAAGGATCTAAGTATTTCAAATATCTACGTGTAGATACATACATACATAAATACAAACGGCGGGAAGTGACTCTGTTTTATGTATAGATTCCGACATGCTTCCATGTTCATACAATTTTGAGCTAACAGCATAACGCAACCTGGCGTCGCCGACGCTTGCCTAGTAGTATAATCCACCCCTAGTAGTATAATCTCACCGTAGCAGTTTCATCGGGGCAGACGATACTGCAGACGTATTTGAGAAACATACAGCACGACTCAGCAGTTACGAGTACGTAGGTCTCGCTCGGAAACCAAATTACAGAGGGTAGGAGCTGTGTCAGCAATCTGTAGCGACACTTGTCTCGTGTCTGTCAAACTAAATTAAGTTTGAAGACTCGACACTTGAAGCTAAACTAGACGTGATTGTGTTATGGAGCCAACTCAATTCTGTCTTCGCTCAGTTAGGTAGTTTTAGAATAGTTTTTTATTATGTGGACGTATTGGTACCTAGTAGCATTTAAATAAGTTACTTACGACATTATATTGTATCCAATACAATGTCGCAATTAACATATTTAAATGTGTCAAACTACAAATATCCATAGATATAACAATTTTATTCTCTGTGATTAAACAAATACGATACACTAGGGAATAAGTTGAGGAGGGAGCTTAAATTAAATCTGTACGACGTGGGGGACTTCCAGTCATTTTTAGCGTCTTCATATACTGAGCAGGGCGATAAATTGTTCTTTTTTTTGCTTTCAGCCGATGCGTATTCGCTCGTCTTTCATCATCACAGCCCGTAACAGTCCACTGCTGGACTTAGGGCCTCTCCCACGAAAGGGTAGGTTATTGCCATAATCTCCACGCTTGGCAGGCGGGTTGGAGATCGCAGTGAAACAAACGAGTTAATATTGGCATTAATATCCCGGTTGTGCTGTCACGTGCAAGGGTCCGGGGTCCGCCTTGACCGTAATCCAGGATTTGGCAAGTCAGGTAGTTACAGTAGAGCAACTGCTGTCTGATCTTCGAAATTATGATAAAGGGGAACCTGACCAGCATGGATCATGATGCCTACACGATGGCTTTTCTCTCCGTTAGAGTATCGGATAGTGTTTAAAGTAGAGGACATAATTCAGAAAAGTCATTGGCGGTACTGGAGATCGAACCCGGTACCTCTCGCTTACAAGGCCGACACGTTCGCCATTATGCCACCGACGCTCCATCGAAGTCCATAATAACCTATTATTGAAGGTAATACGATATTAATACATTTTTCTCGTAATAAAGAACATTCTTTGCAGCCAGTTTCTACGCATTACAATCTTGGTTCCCTTTATCATTTCCTTAATTGGCCATTTTAGATGAAATTACACAGGTACGATGTATCTTTGTTTCATTAATTAAATATTCATTGTTAGGTGCACAATAAAAGTTATGAAACTTTTCTTTGAAGTTATGAGGGCAGGCTAATGAGCCTAATATTTTCAAGCAAAAACACAAAACGATAAATAATTACTTTTTAGATGTTCCAGTCCGTTTGATTAGTTAAAACCGGTTTGGTTGTACGTAAAAGTAAAATAGCATAATCTACTAGTAAAGTAAGACATTCTTAGCCTAATAGGTATTTTCTAGTAATGCGTTTATTTTGAACGTTCACGTCAGTATTAGGGGACGACTCACCCGTTAAGGACAACATTTTCGTATGAATCGTCTCCTAACAATTTTCAAAGGGTGAAAGGGTTCATCCGCGCATGAAATATTTTGCAGATGAATTGCACCTAACTCATTACTTAGATTTCCCAATACTACTGCAAAATCCCTCCAGTAATAACTGTATACCACTACTACACTACCACCCTTGAGCTGAGGCTGCACTGCTTAGGCGATTTTGCCTTCGATAATACTTTTTTATTAAGTTCGATGGAGCGTCGAGAGCATAGGGCGGTATGTCTCGTAAGCGAGAGGTGCTGGGTTCCACCCAAAGTGCCGCTATGACTTTTTCTGAGTTCTGTACATTAATTGAACACTGACCGATGTTCTTACGGTAAGGGAAAATATTGTGATCTTCTTGGCGTGTCGACTAGTGGCGAGTTACAGTACTCCGCCACGGATACAGTGTTGTCCGTGGCCGCGCACAAATCCTCGCCTGTGCAGGCACGCACGACAAATTAATAAATGTGCTATTGTCTGGGGGAGACACCACACAGACAACCTATTTCCGAGTTGTAGACCCACCGACACATGTTTTCCTTGCTTTGGCCGTCTTAGGTCCGGAGTCTGTTCAGAGACTCCCATGTCGGCCAAAGCAGGGTGAAATTTATGAAACCTATACAATCAGGCGACTGAATGTGTAACCATTATCCAATCTGGTCAGGTTTCCCTGTTCAGCTAAATCCCTCCAGTAGGTACATGACTGGCTACTACTAACACCCATGCGCAACCTTGGCACTGCTTAGGCGACTGCAAAGTCACTCTGATTTTGTACCGTCGCTAATGAGGCTATCGTCATTTGTTTTCACATCGCCGTTGCCTCGTGGGAGAGGCCCTAAGTCCTGCAGTGGACTGTTACGGGCTGTGATGATGATGATATTAACCAATAAGTACACTCTATAATAATATAATAAATATAATTTTTTAAATGGTAAAGTTGCTTGGTCGAAGGTAGCAAATATCATAAAAAAGTACGCCCCGCCATGACAGTGTAACACTGCCGTGACCAGGATTCGAACCTGGGTTACTACGGCCACAACGTAGGGTCCTAACCACTAGACGATCACGGCTACTGGGGCTGCGGTGTAACAGTCCAATTTATCGATCATTTACTTCCAATACTGCTGAAATGGGATCACTTTCACTTCACTGCGCTTGCGTTTTTACGAGCAAAAGTGAATCGAATTTGTTGAGTTACTAATATTTATTTAGACTAGCCAGGCATTTGACCGGTATCTCTACTGGTGGTAAGTGACGATGCGGCCGAAGATGAAGCATGGCTGTCTAGGAACAGCCTATACACTTTAGAGTTGATGGCATCCAGATTATAAGTATCAGGGAACACATTCGCAATGTGTTCCATTTCTAAGCCGTATGCATTATAAAGACTGAATTAAAGCTGCTCGTGTAGATAGCTGGAAGATCCACGACACAAGGATAAAGCGTTCGCCAGGATCGCATTTCTCAATGGCGGAAAGGGGCCGGCGGAAAGAACTTATTTTAGTTGTTAAATGTTTATCGATCGGGTTGCATACATTTTAGTTTTGGGATTCAATTCAAACACAGATTTCGCCAACGTTTATTACAATAAAACACTGTGCTTCTAATTTCATTTATTCATTTATTAAAAAAAGCCCTCTGCAAGGTATACTTAATACTATAGACCACAAGTTCGACGCACCAATTTCATTTTTAGCTATGTTATAATTTACTTTGATTGTTTACCGTTATAGAGATAAGAGAATTGCTTCCAAACAGGGTCAGCCATACTGAAATGAAGATTAACAATGAAATTAAAATATAAAGTCCACTCACAGGACTTCATTTTAGTCTACCGGAGCTGGGATTGGTAAGGTCTGGGAGCGAAAGAAATATGTAGAAGCGTCCAGCTTTCCTTCCCATACATACTGTAAGAGTCAGTCGAGGCACAGAGAAAAAAATATACTACATAAAAATAGAAGAATTCGAGGGATTGCAGATGACAGGAGCTGTATGTATCATTGGTCATCATGTTACCCTCATATCCATACTAGATATGGCGTCAAGATCCGGTATACCCATATTTTGATGGTCTGCCTACCGCTATATAGACGTGAATCTATTAATAACCTTTATTTTAGCGACAAGAGCAGAAAGATTACTTGAGTGGCGATCGGCGCTATAGTGCAGTCAAAATGAGACGTCATGGAGACGTATTGAACACAGAGCGTTCGCATAGTATTAGGTATACTATGCGAACGCTTTACGTTTACTTAAAAAAGTATCGTTTGTGAATACAGGTGACCATTTCATTCATCGTGTAAGGTGTTATTGGCCAGGAGCCTCCGACAATGTCATCAATTGATGGCAACAGGGACCGATGGCATAACGTGCACTCTGAAGATCTGAGTGCGTGGAAGTATGTTATCTTTGTACAATATGAGGGATTTTTATTTGAGTTATTACTAGACCTTTGTGCAGATAATATTGCTCGCACGCAAACAAGAACAACTTACAATGTAAACAATGACAAGGATGTCATAACCTCAAAGAAATCGTATCTGTACTCTACCATTTTGACGGCTCAAGACGCATTTCTATAATAAAATACCGAGGACGCAGAACAAAAATGAGTAAAGAATACCTTTAACCTATAATCTTCGTTTTCTTCAAGGCCGGTAATAAAGCCTGTGACCATCTGCGCAGTAGACTGACACGACCGGATTTGGACTGGACTGGGCTACATGGATACAACATACAATCTGAGACTAAAATATCCGAAGATTTAGTACAATTTGTAATAATAGCTTTTTGACATTTCTCAGCGTCTACGTTTCATAAACTGCTTTTTAAATGACATGGTACTAAATGTTTAGATTTTTTAGTCTCTGACTGTAGGTTATAAAAAACATGAAAATATTATTTTTAACGAAAATGACACCTACTCGTACAAAGCAGCATTGGCGCGTTTCAAGTCAGAGAAGCCGATTGATGTTCTAGCTTTATATTCGAATGCATCTGAAAAAAAGAAATTAATTAGTAATTATAGGGCTGCCTAGGAGGCGTCAACCTTCATTATTTTGGATGGATACCAAATTTCGGCAACTACTGCCACGCCCTAGCTTTAAGTCATTAACAGCTTTAAAATGTCTTACTGGCATGAAAAATTCAATATTTTGATGCATGGTATAGATTTTCCCTATTTTTGAACCGTTCACTTTCGGTGTTACCAACGTAATTAAAAAAAATATCAGATATTTCGTGCCGAATATCGAAATTGAAAATCGTTCGACACTAGGCCAGCGGTTTAAAAATGGAGCTCCACAATCTTCGTAGTCCGAAATGAGCAACAGTGTTTTCTGTTGGGTGTTTGTGAAGAGGAAAGATAAAGCTTAAGGCAAAACCCTCCACAAATAAAGAATAGGCGCAAGTCTAGTAGTAGCTTGTTACGGGAACATAATGATGATGGCGAGAATGATATGTTATTTTTAATCGGTACAGGCAAGGTGGGCATTCTGTCTCAAAGGGCAATGGAAAGGGCTATCCTCAGAGTCTCATTGCGTGATCGAATCAGAAATGGGGAGATCCGCAAGCGAACTAAGGTCACCGACATAGCACGAAGGATTGCCAAGCTTAAGTGGCAGTGGGCAGGGCACATAGGTTGCCGATGAGGCAGTAAAGTTCTCGAGTGGCGACCAGGTACCGGAACACGCAGCAAGGGTAGGCCCACAACATGCACAGACGACCTGATAAAGTTCGCAGGTACCAGCTCCCTTTGTGGAAATCTCTTGAGACGGCCTATGCGCCTTCCGGCTGATATGATGATGATGATGCAACAGGCAAGCGGGCCACCTGATGGATATTTGCACCCCTAGCAGTATCACCCATTTAACACTGGACTCACAGACAAGAACACAATACTATGAGTACTAATATTACAATAGTAAAAATATTGTATCCATGTTACATGCTATGAATAAATGGTTCATTTAATTAAAAAGAGTAATTGTTTGCCACAGGAACACAATACAATTTAAAATAGTATTATTTGGCTGCGGTTTTCTGTAGGGCGGAGGTGCTGTCTCAGTCGGGTGGCTCCAATTTGAACGGCATATTCTGCCTATTTCTCTACAAGTCCTGTCTGCTACTCCACCGGGCCATATCTCCGACCGTGGTTCTTCTATATTATCTTCTTGTATATCTCGTGAACGGCCTAAGCTTGATTGTACGGCTATGTTTCGAAGGGTATGTATCTACGTAGATAGGAAATGGAGTTCTTCCCTTGAATTGGCCCTTGCAGTGTTCGAGCCATACGAGTATTGCAAAGACTTACATTCTAGGATATACCTATTATTTCAGTTGGAATTTTACAAAACTTTATGCACATATGCAGGGGGAAGTTTTGAAGGAAAATAACAATAGTTTATTTTAATATTAAACGATAAAGGACGAAGTAAACTTACCCCGTTGTTGTAACATTGTAATAAATAATATTGCAAGAATTAACAGAGTTTTTCTCAACATTATCATATTTTAAACTACCATAAACATGAACGTTTAAAGTAAAGTATAACGAATTTCAGAAACTGACGTGGGTTTTCTAAAGTCAGTAAGTTAAAAATGAAAGAAATATAAATAGTTGTATAAGCGATCGTACCTACATAGAGATTTTTTATCCAATAATAAGTTTATAATACGGATAGTTTTGAAACACTAGTTCCGTAACTAATCCTGGAATAATATTGCGATATGGTATAGTTATCAAATTATTTGATAAAAAGATTAAACAATCATGTTTTAGTCTAACCCAAGATAATAAACGTATGCGAGAAAAAATACAGGTAATTAGAATGCGCTTCACCGCTGCCTAAAACCAATGCATGATAAGGAGTCACTTCATTGAATAACCATGACGTTTCATATTAGTTAATAAATGTTACAAACAAATTGTGCTGTAATTATTTCTTACGAAGTTGTGCGTAACAATCAATTCATGTTACGTATTAATATAAATAATATTTAATGTTATACAATTTAATATTAAGTTTATTGGCCTAGCTACCTCCTCTCGCGACGTATCTTCTATTAAAAATAGTTAAATAATAGTTTGTAAAATACAAAATAAAATAAAATATGTGTAAATCCGGATTCACAGTTCTCTGGAGAGACTATTTTTGTGTCGTGTGTACAGAAATAGAGGGGAACTAGTTTGTGACGTGGTACGTTACGTGATTTCCGGATCTCTGAAGTGTAACTTCTCATGTTCGAGTTGGTGACACGGTGAATCAGGTATAGACAGTTTCATCTTTAAACTCCCGTGGATCTAAGCGGAACTACAAATATTAGCTAAGTATATAGCTAATATAAGGATAACAGTGCCTCTCTTCAAAGGTACTATACTTAGCTTAATTCGACTCAAATGAAGTTATATCCACGATCATTACCCCGATGCTAATACCTCGATGGTACATTTCATCGAAAAGTAAAACTAATAAAATAAATAAAACCTTTATTATTTATTACGAGCTCCCAGCCACTATGACATAAGATCGTTCAAGAGGTACATTAGAGGTCTCTTCAGAGGCGGGCAATTCATTGGTAACTCCCCTGGTGTTGCTGAAGTCTATATTCAGCGGTAACCACTTTTTGTTTGTCTGCCGTATGATATAAAAAATGTACCATTGAGGTAGCGGCGTCGAGGTAATGATCATCGAAGTAGCGTCTCGTGGCACACAGCTTTGTTTGTCGATTATCATAATAAGTAGATAAAGATCCGTATTCAGAAACGTTATCCACTAATAAGAAATTAATTCGATTTAATTTATTACTAGTGGATACTTTATTAATTAAATTTTTATTATGATTATCTGGAATAACTATATTTCATCATCATATATTTAAGAGTATGACTCTTGTCGGTGGAGCAATCGCCACTCTTCACTCTTCTTCGGTTAGCAGATAGGAATCTGCTAACTTTTTCATCTCTTTATAATCTACAGCGCTCACTTTTCCTTCAAATCCTTTAATGTTAATATCTTGGCCTTCCTCTTCCTCTCTTTCCTTCAACTTTGCCTTCTATTATCACTCTTAAAAAGTTATCATGTCTTATTACATGTCCTAGCATTTTCCCCCTTCTGTTCTTAATAACTTTCAGTAAATTTCGCTCCTTCAACACTTCTTCGTTTGTCTTTTTTCCGTCCAGCTAATCCTTTCTATTCTCCTCCAGCACCACATTTCAAATGCCTCCAATCTCTTTTTATCCTTCGCAGTCAGCGTCCACGTCTCACTCCCGTACAGTGCGATACTCCAGATATAAACTTTAATCAAATGTTTTTTAGATAATTTTAAATTTTTATTTGCTTTTTCTTGTGAAATTTGGGTCTTTGCCATTGCTATTCTAGCTTTAATATCAGGAGTACATCTGGGGTCACTAGTGATTATACTACCTAAATACCTAATATTTAAAACTGGTTACATCCTTTATTATTTGATTATTTAATTTAATTGCTCTATTGTTTAAAGCTGGTATTTAAGCTAATTATGAATTTGATTTAAAAAAACTATTTCTTTAACTACGTTTACTTTAATTAGGATTGATAATAAGTAATTTAAGAATAGGATTTCGAGATTTAGCTTGGTTTCATTTATCAACTCATGCTATACCTATTTAAGGCTTTATTATTTATGAGTGCTGGTGTAATTATTTATATACTAGGACTACTATGAGGTCTGTCAGTGCCTTAGGGTGCGTCCAAATCTCGAGAATGCACTTCGCACCCTTGACAATATTTGAGTGGCGATCGGTACTATGCAACCGTCAAAATGAATAAAGTTCATCAATAATAGAGTCATACTGAACGCAGTGTATTCGCTTTCCGAAAGGCGTGATAAAAATTGGACCTAATACGCTCCACTTCGATCTTGCTCTGACGCTTTTTGCTTCTGAATTTAGCAAAGTCTCTAACACCCGGTTTCTGAAACCTTGTCAAAACATTGATTAGCTAACAGACTGTCAAATTTAACAAGCTGTTAATTGACTGTGGGTTTCTGAAAGGCCAATCAATATAAAATTAGCTAATCGACCATTAACAAGAGATCAATTTGTTCGTCTGGCTACCCCAGCTAAAATCAGTCACATTCATTCACTCATATATGTTTTGTTTCTGTCTAACGCATTGATTTGTCTCTGTCCCTAGCGGCTTTTTGCCAAAATCGAATGTGATATTCAACTTTTAGATAAAACTGATAGCGATTTTATAGCTTTCGTGATAAATGGAAAATTATAAAAAAAAATATAGAGCGAGAAAAGAGAACTTATAACAATTTATGTTATAGGGTCACGAGTTCCAGTGGGTCAGCAATTCCATCATCATCATCTTTAGGCAGTTAGGTAGGTCCCGGTCCACTGCTGAATACAAGCCTCCCACGGCTTACACTCCGGTTGACTCTGTTATTTTGCATCCATCGGCTCCCTAGGACCTTAAAGAGGTCATCCGTCCATCTCTTAGGAGGCCTTCCAGAGTTCGCCACTCAACAACATCCGCCCCATCGGCTATCTATTCTGAGAGTTTCTCCCAATAATCCCGTTAGTTAAATCCTAGTTTGAGTCCTGGACACGGACCGGTTCGTGGTTCAGGTCCAGGTTCTGGCCCCGGATCAGGTCCTGGTTCAGGTCCATGTCCTGGATTCGGACCAGGTCCTGGTTTAGGTTGAGGTCCTGGTTCAGGTCCAGGTCCTGGTCCAGCTAATGTTTATGGTCTATGTGCTGGCACTGGTCTATGTTCTGGTTCTGGTTCAAGCACAAATTGTGATCAAGGTTTCAGTTTTGGTCATGGTCTGGACCAGAACCTGGACCCTAGACTTTGTCTTTGTCTTGGCCAAAACTAGGACCGGGACCAGGGCCAGGACCAAGACCTAGACCAAGAAAATCGGATACAATTTCTTTTGACAATCGGTTGTTGGTCGATTTTCGCTAATTAAAATAACAAGACGATAACATACAGTTAACATGAGAAAAAGCTTTTCGGAAACCCAAAATTACATTAATCAGCCGTTAATTGGAGATTTGACAATTCGTTGACAAGCTGTTAACAAACTGTCAATTGGCCCTTTCAGAAACCCAAACTGCATTTAATCAGAGTTTAACAAGCTGTTACGTAATTTTTGCGTTGACAAGCGTTTCAGAAACCGGGTGTAAGTCTTTTACATAGATAATTATTGTTTGTGAATACGGGTGTAAAAGCGTTTAGGCACTGACTCCGAGAAAATACAAAGCCGTTAAGTTTAAGTTTTAGTTAGTTAAAGTTTTTCTAAATCACTTCGTCTAAATATGAAATACAGTATAACCACAATTAAGTATTTCGTTTTCTTTCTACGTTACAACTTTTACGTAAACTTGACGGTTTACATAATATTCACATAGAACTTAGATAGATGTCTATAGTTGTTAAGGCGTTTTTTTTATTTATTTAACCATTTAATGTGCACAAAGAAAGTTACAATAATATGAACATAAAGATAACAATCACAAAAGATACAGGTTGTCTAACTGGCCAGGCATTTGACCGCCTTCTCACCTGGTGGTAAGTGACGATGCGGCCCAAGATGGAGCATGCCTGTCTAGGAACAGCCTATTCACCCTAGCCTTGAAGGGTCCAGATTATAATAAACATGGAACGCATTCGCAGGAATCGCGTTCCATTTAGTTAGCTGTACGCATTATAAAGGCTGAACCAAAGAGGCTCGCGCAAAATAAGGATGAAACGCCGGTCCGGACCTCGTATCGCGATATCGGAAAGGGGCCGACGGAATGACGTCATGTAACTGTTTCGCATACTCACCGAAATGTAACCTGTAGAAGACTGACAGACACGCAATCTTATGCCCCGATGCTCGAGGCTCTGCAGCTTAGCATCAATCAATCGTGGGTCATAAATTATAGTCTTTGCACGTTTATTCACCGACTCGGCCAGCTGTTATTTGGCTGATCCACTCCAGAGGTGGCTGTAGTACTCCATGCGAGATCGATCCTTACCTTCATTTATTCGCGAGGATACCAAGTTTATTGGCTGTAGTCTTTGCTTTGGTTTCGATGTATTGACCGAAGTTGAGATTTGTAGACAGTTCAACAGGAGCTGTAGGTTGTCAGTAATTTCTCCATGTACATTTGTACATACCGTAAAGTCGGAGCTAGATGGAATGGGCTCCGTATGGCAGTAAACAAACACGCCTGTATTTTGATAGCGTTGAACGGTAAAAGATTGACTTCGCCCCAATCGGAGACTGCCTTGAGGGCTTAGTTCAAACGATCAACCATATGTCATAGAAAAAGTGCAGAGGGCGGCGGAAAATACATGTACATTATTTTACTAGCGTTCGCCTTTGCAAAGCGTCGTCTCTTTCGCATACGGAAGCCGAAGCTCGTCGATATGAATTATTTACCGCTGACTAGTGTACGGTAGCTACCTCGGACAGTATTTTCTCGTATTCGGATTGGATGCATAGCGCAGACGCTATATGTATACTTAAACAACATTGATAAATATATTTCTCTGCTTAGTGAACCTACCTTCATTATTTTCTCTTTATTCTCATTTTGCAGCGACTGTATTATTCTCAAAACTAAACCTCCTAAATAAAAACCTCATTCGAAAAAAGAAATAAAAAGTAAAAACTAATCTGCCATGTCTGTGACTAAGTACTGTCGCTACAATGTTGCAAACTCTTGCGCACAATAAAGTGCCTTGAAAGAGAAAGTGCTCTAGTTTCTCACAAATATGCAGTCGGTTATTTCGCGCAGTACTACCATAGCCCCGGTAGCCGTGATCGTCTAGTGGTTAGGACCCTACGTTGTGGCCGTAGTAACCCAGGTTCGAATCCTGGTCACGGCAGTGTTACACTGTCATGGCGGGGCGTATATTTTTTGTCGTTCGATTTTTCATGACTATCTCATCTTGGTGTTAATGTCCTCATTGTGCTCTCGAGAACGAGGGTCCGGGGTCCGCCTTGACCATGATCCAGGATTTGGCGATCAGGCAATTACAGTGGAGCGACTATCATCTGACCCTGCTACCAGGGGAACCTGACCAGATTGGATCATGGTTACAAATTCAGTTGCCTGAATTTGCAGGTTTCATCACGATGTTTTCCCTCACCGTAAGAGCATCGGTTAGTATTCAACTAATGTGCATAACTCAGAAAAGTAAGATTTTTCATTTCTATATGGGCAAGCAAGTCCAAGCCTCCATAGGATGTAATATTCTTATACTATTGACTGTTGATCACCTAGACAGATTTATATATAAGTCTGCGAATCCACGTCACAGACTTATCATCAACTAGTAGTACTTAATTATAAAAATTCACCGTAGCAGGGTGCCAATCGGCTCTTCAACAATACTGTTCAAGCTGTCTCAGGATACCTAGAGAAAAACCTTGGTCAGCAGTCCTTCTAAAATAAAGTGAGAGGGACAATAATCTTCTATTGACAGAAAATTATATTACCTTAGTAGATTCTTTATAGTATTTGTTTTCAGCAATATGAGACATCCGACCCCCTAGCCGATTTCGATGCACGAGCACTAACATCTTCCATTTTCTTTTACTTTACCTTTAAAACTGTCAGCATTATATTAGGCTAAGTTCGTTTGTCAAACATTATGCCACAATTTACACAAAGTTTCTAGTGCAACACTAACTTCTAAATTGTTGTCTCTGCGTTGCATTGATTACTTTAGAACTGTGGGAACTGAATTAAGCGGAGTTGTAAGTTCAGACACTCCACTGTTAAATTGAAGTTAGAATTTAGCTAGCGTTCATTAGTGTTAAGGAAAAACTACAGAAATTGGAAATTTTTTCGAAGTCACACATTTTAAGGGTATGTTCCGGGTTTCCTATTGCGTACCTTTGTCTACAATATCAAGCTATTCGTCAACAAAGGTAATCGGCACGATGCCCGGTACATAGCCCTAAAATGTGTTGTAATAACCGCGATAGTTTTTTAAACTATGTTTTTTCGAACTGTGAACTTACAACTCTAATCAGCTACCTAGCTTTACTTCGCTCATCATCATCGTCCTAGCGGTTATCCCAGCCTCTGCCAGGGTCCGCTTTCCTAATTAATCTTCTCCACTTTGCCCGGTCATCGGCATCCCCTTGTCGTAAGCCGTTGGCTCTCGAATTCGACTCAGCGATGTCAATCCATCGCTTAATAGGTCGCCCACGGAGCCTCTTTCCTGATACCGGCAGATTCAGGCACCTATTTCCCACGTATCCCTGAGGCTTACGCAACACGTGACCAAACCAACGCAGACGAGCCTCCTCGATCTTATCTGCGATATCCCTCACACCAAGGCTGCCACGGATGTACTCGTTACGTACTCGATCGAGTTGTGTAACTCCGCACATCCAGCGCACCATTTTCATTTCGTTGGCGTGGAGTTCGCCATGTCTCGCAGCCATAGAGCATCACCGGTCTAATTATACTCTTGTATATAAGCCCTTTGAGCTTAACAGGGATTTTAGGGTCACAGATGACTGCCGTGAGTTCCCGCCATTTGACCTATTCCGCAGAGATTCGAGATTTGACATCGGGGCCGATATCGCCGGACTCGTGCATCACGAATCCGAGGTATTTGAATTTATCTATTCTATTGACAGCTTCGTTACCTATACGGATGGTGTCGGGATCCGCGCTGCTGCTGGCCATATACTCTGTTTTGGTGATATTCAGCTTCAAACTACCGTTTTCTAGCACATCCTTCCACGTGTTTACTCTGGTCTCAAGATCTTGCCTAAGCTTGCTCACCAGTACAATGTCGTCAGCGTACTCCATAAGCCAAGGAGGCATGTCCTGAATTTCTGCTGAGAGGGCATCGAGCACTATGCAAAACAAGTAAGGACTTAGCACATAACCATGGTGAACACCTACAGTAATCGGGAAGGGATTAGTATGGGCTACGATGGTTTTGACAACAGCTCCAGTATTGGCATACATGTCCTGTATAATAGAAATGTACGCCTGGGGCAAAGACTTTGCTCTCAGAGCCCACCAGATTATCTCCCGAGGGACACTGTCGAAAGCCTTCTGCAGGTCGAGAAATGCGTAATGTAATGGTTGATTCCTACTGCAATGGGCTCCTGGAGGAGGAGAACCCTGAGAGCAAAGACTGGATCCATGGTGCTGCAGCCCGGCCTGAAGCCGTATTGGCATTCCGACAAGGAGCATTCCTGGCGAAGTCTCTGGTCAATAATCCGATCGAATAGCTTCATTGTGTGGCTCATAAGTTTGATACCTCGATAGTTTACTTCGCTTACTCTAACAGAGTTTAATACTTAACTATAATTACTTTATTTCACAACCTTCAGAATGTATAATCGATTAGTAGATAAGTACTACTTATCAAAGGCATGCTTCAAACAACTTCCTGCTAATATTATAAGTACGAAAGTTTGTAAGGATGGATGGAGGGATGTTTGGATGTATGTTACTCCTTCACGCAAAACGTATTTAAAGGATTTTGATGAAATTGGGCAGTGATGTAGCTTGTAGTGGAACAGAATGGCACAAAGGTAATCCTGGAATGCAAGGTTCTCGTGAGAACGGGTCCGGAACGTAATAACTGAATTTTACTTGGACGCAGTCGCGGGCAAAAGCTGCTAGCACCTATCTTAGAAAAATACACAATAGAAAAAAAATTGACTTGCCCTCAGTTTTCACTTCTCTTGTGCGCAGTTCTATAAACATTCAACTACCCTGCGGGACTCTATTATATTTCGGAAATAACATAATAATAAGCTTTCTATTATAATAGCGAAAATATTTTCAAAATTAGTTCAGTAGTTTCGCAGATACATACAAACTCATAAACATTATAAACTTTCCTATTTTTAATATTAGTATAGAAGATCTGCAATTACCACGATTGAGGAGCGTTACCTTCAAGAATATGTTTAACTTCTTCAATTTTTTACCCGAAAAATATTACACCAAAATTGCTACGAAATGTGCATTCTACTTCCTAATCTCCTATTCACGGTCGTGATCCCCGCTGTCGCTACCATTACACGTTTTGAGGATCAAGAGGGATGAACCTGATGTAAGGTAAAGTAACATAAAATGAGGGTGAAGCTTTTACTAGCAAGAAGAAGCATTTAGTTACTTTGTCCTTTATCAAATAACATCCCTCAGACTAGACCGAAGTAATTGGTAATTTATTATTTATAGCCCTAGCTTTTACTCACAAGTTCTTCTGCCCATGGTTCGACTGAAAGTAACCTCTGCGTCAATTCCTCTGACAAACATGCATTCAATTTCCACATTAATATTTTTTAGAAATGGCTAATATTATATTTTATTAAGAGATTTAACTTAAACCCACCCAGGAAAGAGCTTGTTTAAAGTTCATAGTAAAGTCCTTTAATGGGGTACGTATGTCACCCGTATTTAGAAACGTTACTATGAGGTCCAACTGACAACTGTCTGACAGTTCCGGGTTGCCTGCGTGTGAGTATGTTCCCCTTAGAATATGATCTAAGATGTTCCCTGATCATTACAATCTGGTTGCCTGCAAGGTAACATGGCGGTCAAATGCTTGGTTAGTCTAACAAAACATTGCCGTATTGAACACAGTGCGCTCACTTAGCAGACGAGTACTATATGAAGGCATAACAAAGCTGATCTACCAAACTACCTCAGGGACAGTTTCAAATTTCAGAGGGTGGACCAGGTCCGGGACTTGCGCTCTACTTTTGACAATACGTTGAGGGCACCTTTTACACGCTCTAAGTACTTTGGGGACTCGTTTATAGTGAGGGCTGCTCATTTGTGGAACGAGTTGCCAAAGGATATTCGCCACGTAAAGTCACTTGCAACTTTTAAAACTAAGTTGCATGCCCATCTTCTCTCCGTTTGCAATTAGTTGACATTGTCCTCTGCTAACGATTTTATCATATTAATATGTATGTATATTATCTATGTATATTGTAGCCTATAGTGTGTATATTAGTATGTAGGTGTAAATTTTTAGCTTAAAATATAGTAGTTTACCTACATGATTAATGCTGTTTTTGTTGCTTGTCTGACTGATTTGTATCTTTTTCTCTTTCTAGACAAGGGTTGCCTGGAAGAGATCGCTTGTAGCGATAAGGCCACCTTTGCCCACAATGTTTAAATAGACCTGTTAAATGTTCTTTCCTGTAATTTTGTGTGCAATAAAGAGTTAATCTATCTATCTATCTGAAAAATATTGTTTGTAAATATACATAGACATATAGGCATAGAAGGAGTCTACTCACAGCTGAAGTCACAATCTATATTTTGTTTCTATATTTAATAGCATATATAACTTGCCCAAAAGGGACGGCTATAAGTTGTCAAATACTCCTCAATAACCACTGCTATTGTGAATGTGGTGTAACTTTTTCTGGTGAATTGTGACAGATTGACCGTGTACATTCTGTATAGTTCGGCGCTCTATCTATGGTCTATGCCCAATATATTTGTATACGGGTGTTAGTGTGACGATTTTATTGCGTGTAATTAACCGTTCAATGTAAGTGTCGAAGATATTGAGCCACCAAACTAAATAGCCACTTTCACTGTAATTCGCAACGCTCCATTGAGCAGGTTTATAAGTATCTGCGTGAAGCAGCGCAGTTTTCGAGCAGCACCACCAAAGCCCCGGTAGCCGTGATCGTCTAGTGGTTAGGACCCTACGTTGTGGCCGTAGTAACCCAGGTTCGAATCCTGGTCACGGCAGTGTTACACTGTCATGGCGGGGCATACTTTTTGTTTCTATACCACAGAATATCCATACTAACGTAAACTATACATCAAAACATATGATATTTGACAAAGTACAATACCATCTAAATGATATTCTTCTAAGTAAGAATGATTGCACTTAAATAGGTAAATTTTGTACGTGACTTCATCCGCATTGACTCTTCTTCATCGAAACGACATAATCGTAGAAAATACACCAAGTGAATAAAGCAGTGTCATCCGTCATATTCGATACTGAACGTAGCGAAGGACTCTTATGTTCGGGAGTTAAAACTTAACTCCTGAGCGACATGAGGGAGTTACTCGTATGCAGAGTCCTGAGTGAAGCGAGGGGTGCAAGCGTAAGGCAGGGTTGTTCCAGAGTGAATACTATAATTTTCACACAATCTGTGAAACAATAAATACCGAAACAAATATCTGCGCTTGTGGTTTGTCCGATTTTCGTTACAATATGTCGTTTGAAAGTGGTCCTTTTAAGGGATTTTTTCTATGAAAATCTTAAAGCCCGGCGCAACTTTGAAACGACATATTTTAACAAAAACTGACAAACCACAAGCATAGATGTTAGTTTCTGGATCACGTCGACTTTGATGGCGTTATATTGAAAATATGATATAACTACGTTTGTATAGAGTGCGCTCGGAAAACACTCCTGTTAAGTATTCGTGTCGATTAAATAAATAAATAAATAAAATAAATATATATTCATGGACAAATTCACACAGCGCCAACTAGCCCCAAACTAAGCAAAGCTTGTACGGTGGGTGCTAGATAACTTATATACTACTTAAATACTTTTTAAATACATACTTATTATACATAGAACACCTAGACCCGTAACAGAAATTAATATTCATCATTTCAATTTCTGCCCGGCCGGGAATCGATCCCGGGACCTCTTGCGTGGCAGAGCGTTGACCATTGAACCACTCAGATCGATCGCTTTCAAGTTTAAATTAAAGAAACATTTGTACTATATACACCCATTTACTTCCAATATCGGGTTTGTTTTTAACTTATCAGATTTATTTCTGCGGAATACTCTTCTCTAATACTATTTTCAAACAATCATCCATTATTTATGAGATTTCTTGTTTCCCTTTCACAAAGACCGTCGTACTAAGCCGGTAAAATGTAGAGCACTTTACGCGCCGCCTCTACATCCAGAGTCTGTTACAATTCCCCGAAATGAGCAGCTACTTTGCAAACAATCCAGGCGCGGGACCGCATTGTTATCTGTCGAGGTAATGTGACGCAGTGCGACGAACGCCTTTTAAATCCTTCACGTTAAAACACGGTGGTGGTGTCCGATTACATGTAATTTAATAAAAAAATAAGCCGTGATGCCGTGGGGCGTCCGGCAGAGTAGAATAGCACCAACCCCTTACACTCGTGGGATTACATGTAATTTAATAAAAATAAAACAGATTTTAGGCCGTGTAGCGTCCGGCAGAGTAGAATAGCCCCTTACACTAGTTGGTGTCGTACAAGGCGACTAATGTTTTCGAGACAAAAGATCTAGTCTCCGTAGGCTGGACAATGGGCAGCAGCTTTTCTATTGTTGTATAAAACTGCGACCTTTAACTCCCCTTTCATGGCCCTAAGTCCTGCAAAGGACTGTTATGGGCCGTGATGACGATGAAAGCCGACTTCACAACTCTACACAAAAAATAAAAAATACAGCTTAGGGTATGTGTTTTACAATATGAGTCGAACCCAACAAAAGTGGCGCTATAAGCACTTTGAAGCAAATGGTTCCCTGTTTTTTTGTATAAACGGGCCACTATCCCAATACTGTAATAGCTACAGTACCATTAGAAAATCGTCGAAATGACGATTCAGAATGATGCACAACCATTTGCAGTCCTGAAATTAGAAAGAACGAACCACCACGCAGAATCATACTTTATCGACTACTGGCACTTCAATAACAGCTGTTTATGTTTAAAAGCCTTTGACGAAAATAGAGGGGTGTTTTAAGTTTGACGTATGTATCTGTGGCTTTGTGTATCTGTCTGTGGCATCGAAGCTCCCGAAGGGATGGTCCGATTAAGATGCAGTTTTCTCTGTTTGAAAGGCAGTTAACTAACTTTGTTTCGTTAAAATCGGTTCTGTACTTTAGAAAATGTTTGAGTTTGAACTTACTTTGAGTGTAAACTTGGTATCTTAGGGATCAGCGATTCACCAGACGTAGAGTAGAATCTGTATTATATTTTTACAGTTTTGAAAAAAGGATGACGAAATAACTTGGTATTTAAACACATCGAATTATCGGGCCCTGATTTGGCAATTACTTCGTTTTGTTCCCAAGCGTGAAGATAGATCTTTGTCGCGAGAAGAGGCCGTTGATGCATTTATAAAGCATGTTTCGGAGGTACCACAAACAGAGTGGAAAAGTGCTACGAAAATTGTTTTAAAATTTGTGCTAAAGTGTATCAATAGTTACGGTAATTATTTTAAATAATATAATTTATTTTCTCTCCGAAAAGACCTGAACGAACTCCAAATAACTCACTGGGAACAAATCGTGTAGGTCCAATGGCTAATCTTTGTGTCGAAGGCCAAGATCCATTTCGGGTCGCTGAGTCAGCGATGTAAGTAAGTCGTACCACCAAAGAAATGTCACACTAACTAACGTAAGTACTTAAGTACCATTTCCACTGCCAAATTGAGCAGTTGTACATATTTAAACAAATAACTATAAACCTGGTTCACGCCGCCTGTTTTCAATCTGTGCAAAGAAAATTGGAAAACCAGCCGCGCGTGACGCCTTTCCTCCTATACACAGATTGTTTTGATGTACGAAACGGTGTCTCTTTGTTTTCTGATGAATCGAAATAAGAGCTTCTTTATCTTACGAGAGTGTTCTTTAGCTTACGAGATGCGTCTAAAACCCTTTTTCTGATTTAAATTTAATTATCAAACTTGTGTCTCCTCCGAAGCCTGCCCTCGACACTGAACGTCGCCTAGTACAAGAGAGTCATTTTATTATTTGAATTAATAAACAGTTTTACAATAAAATGTATGTATACATTACAGGAAATAATGGATATTCTATGACGTCCAGCAAAAATTTGATAATTGTGAGACCAACACCATTAGTCATAGATTACAATAAAATATTGGTGAGAGGAATACAGGAAATTCTTTCTTAAAAAAATGTCCGATTTCAAATGATGATGAATTCTTTACAAAAGCAGAATTTTATAATTTGACATTATTACAAATCTTCTTACAGGGACCATGGAGTAAACGCGGAACGTCTTTACTTGCAAAATACATGCAAAACACCTATAATCTTGATTAACACGTGTTTCTAACCCGAATCTACCTTTCACGAGGAAAGCGATAAAGTAAACGCCTTTTGGATAATCCTGACTGTGTTCGCGACACAGGTGTCAGGGCAAAGTATTCCTTATTTCCGAAGCCGTCACTTCAAAGGCAATGCTGCCGTGTTCTATCAATCACAGCCTGAATTTGGGAAGCGAACGGAAGTCTGTACTTTGAATAATATGAGTACGTGTATAGGTCGACAACTTAACTGGTATATCTCCTGCGGTAGGTGAGGTAGGTGGGAGGGTGATTTTTCGTGGATGAACGCGCGGGTGCGGGGCGCGGGGCAGTAGGAATTTTCTTCCGCGAAACGTCAGACGTTCCTCGGAAAAAGAATGCACACAAGATTATGCGAACTTGTCCTAAGATTAAGTATAATATCCTGAGACGGGAAACCTAATCTTTGCCAATGGCTTTTAAAACCAAATCTCGATTTTTAATTCTGTGCAAAAAAATAAGTTTTTCTTCATATTTATTTTATGGCTCACAGTGACAGTGACATGGTGACAGTGAGTTTTTTTATAAGGCCTGTGGGCCTGGCAATGGAAAGGGCTATACTTGGAGTGTCATTGCGCGATCGAATCTAGCAGAACTCGCATATCTCGCAGAACAGCAGAACTCGCATATCTCGCAGAACAGATGGCCTATGGGGCAGGAAAGTTCTCGAGTGGCGATCATGTACCGGAAGACGCAGCGTCAGCCTCCCACTAGGTGTGCCGACGATCTGGTAAAGATCGCAGGTGTAGCTGAATGCGGAAGGCGCAATACCCTTTGTGGAGAGCTCTGCCTATGCCCAGCAGTGGGCATCTTACGGCTGATATGATGATGATGATTTAATATGTACAAATGAACATCTTAGTTTAGTTTCGAGACGAGAAGATAGGTTCGCCTCACAGCGCCCCTCCTTCCTCTCCACGGCGCACAATTTGGAAACCCCTGTGCTTCTATTAATTTTTAAACAATCATTTTCAAGCCTCCATCTCGGGATTTATCATCGGTAAATTAACCTCGTGTGCGTTATTCCGAGAGTCCGTATCGCGCTGTGCGGAGTCCGCGGGCGCACTGAGAAACGTCCCTTGTGCTCCGTACACCGCGCCCCGCTCTTTGCCCCAAAATGTCACATGACGTCACCCATTCTGCCACCCTCATACCGCTGGCGATATACCAGTTAAGTTGTCGACCTATAGATACTTACAGTTTTGTATTTAAAATCGAATCTGCATCGGCTGGTGAATGAACGAAATACTTCGAGGAAGAGAAGCGATCATACATAATTATGTCGACGCTGTTAGTTGTGGAAATGGACATAGAAGAAGGCGGAGCCTTTCATTTAAAAATTCGTCTCTGGCAGCGAATATCTTTTGTTTTTTACAGTAACAATTTCAATCTATTTCGGGTCGCTAAGCCAGCGAAGTAAGTAAAGTTTATAGACATCTTGATAGGTTGTGTCAATTTCTGCTCTGTTTTTGTTTTTATAAGAGCTAACCGTTCTCAGCGGTTTTCACCCGCGCGCAGTTCAGATCTCTCGGAACAACTTTCTTTTTGGACCCTATTCCTTTCACGGGATAAAAAGTAGCCTGTGTCACTCGGGAATAACGTAGCTTCTTATAGGTGAAAGAAATTTTAAAATCGGACGATTACTTTTTAGTTTAATCATTACAAACACAAATACAAATCATTTTTAAATAAGTCAATATCTCGGGAACGTACAGCGAATGCGCCCTTACAGCGCCCGTAGTGGTGTCACAAGTTAAGCGATCAGCTTATTCGTTGTATGTATATGAGTCTTTAAATAATAATAAAAAAAAAAGCAACGGCTCAAAGCACATTGCATTTCATCTTGGGGCAGGCCGTTTTTTACTTTGTGATTTCATCGTGCGAAACAATTGAAGCCGTGCACGCGAGCCGTTGCTGCAACGGCACGTTCTTGTACACTAAATAGCTACACTTCCCACACTTAAGTATAATATACATGTCGTCGCGTAAAGGAAAGGGGTGTATCAGGATCATTGTCATCAGGGTGGTGACATCGGTGATATAGGTGACCGATAAATTAAAGAAAGGGTTCACATTTACTCCACTGTATTTAATACAATTCATTTTTGCACATCACTTATAATTTCACTTGAAATCACAGCAGTATCACAATGTAGGCAGTTGAGGTAATTAACTTTCTTATTTCAAAGGTTATTTTAAAATTACTTTATTTTCAAACGTAAATAACACTTTCTATAAACGAATTTGGAGACAGTTTCAAGACGCGTCACTCCTTGGTGGCGGTCGCGCCAAGAATGGCCGCCACTCCGCCCGAGCCGTGCCGTCGAGACTCTGTCAGCACGCCCCACCAGAGGGCGCACTCCCACTTCCGTTTTCATCGTCATGAGTCCGTTCTATTGACCACATGATTCCATACTATTGACCGCGATCCGTCATACATAAATAGCAAGGGCGTCGATGCAAATGTATCTGTGAAGAATGAGCTTGTGGCGACAGCACATCCCTAGCTAATATCATCGTACTTGCAACTAGCGACGCTTGTCCTTTATGACAGAATTTGATCGGCGTGCTTTTGATGCTGATTGATCAAAAGCGCGCCGAGCCACCCGTACCTGATTCATTTCCATTCATTTATTCGTTCGGAACGAATGCAATGGTCGAAATAGCCGCTGCGATAGTGGAAATAGGTTCAGATGGAATGGATGAATCAATGTGTTTTTATCCTTGTCATTCAATATTTCGTTCAAATTTGTGAAGTCAGCTGAAACTAGGTTATGCACAACGGACACAATTTTTTAGCGGATGGTGTATTTCGTTTTTGGCCGCCAGGTCATACACATACACACACACACACACGTTATTACATAGATTAAAGTTTGCGTGAGTGAACAATGGCAAAATAGAAACTGTTTTGACGCACAAGTTGCTCTCGCGCGCGACTAGCGAGAAAAAGCACGACATAGGTATTGCTATCTCTTTCGTCTTAGTATTGAGAGAAAGAGACAAACGCTCACTCGCGGAGCTTTGTCGTGGACACACTTGTGCTAGGGCCACAAGAATCAAATATGACAGACAGCCGTCTTAGTAAGTACTACGGACCTTGAATGGATATAAATAAGGTGTACGATGGCAAAATTGCAAATTAGTTTATAATAACTGCTGTGCCTTCCACGAGAGTAATTGTATTGCACCTACGTGTCTCGTCCTTTGCATCTTGGTGTATTTATTGTAATGATACAAGTCAATAAACAGTTCGTGTTTGATGTCCGTATTTGTATCTGCTATCTACGCAACCCTAGGAGCGTCGAAAGCCTACAAGCTCGTTGGGCAATGTTTGCGCTGATAGAGACGGGACTGAATCCATTTGAATTTATCTTCGGAATGGGACAGATTCGCCCATTCAGCGCACGGCCATTATCAAATAGCCCATTTCTCATTTTGACTATTTCTCCAGATGATTACTTCGCTATCGGCCCACTTAGCAAACCGCCTATTTAGTATTCTGTCTAATTCTCAAACTACCGCAGACTGCCTACATGTGGATACATTTTTCCTCTTAAATCTACCGGCGAATCCTTGGATACATTGTGTTTCAGTTATCTTTGTCATTGTTTGTTGTCCAGCGTTAAATGTATTGTTCCATGTGTGAGATAAGTGTAATAAACGGTTTTTAATTACACACTTCGTCACCATTTTATTTGACCTCCTTATTGTGGTCAATATCTCCGGTCTATATGGTATATTTTAAGTTGGACCCCAAGCTATCAAACTGTGAAAACACCATCAAAATCCGTTCCGCGTTTGTTATGCACGCACAGACAGACAGACAAACCGAGTGACAAACCAAGAGTGATTTTATTATTTTTAACACAGCTGTTTTATAGATAGTTTGGGTACAACACTTGAGAATGCGATATAAAAATCGCGCTCAGTGTAGTACGGTTATTATTCAATATTTTTATTGCTTTATATAAAATATTGAACATACAATGGTTTACTAGTAAACATTATGAATCCTTACGGGCACTTGAATTCAAGAACATAAAAACTTAAAACTATGTATTATGCATATTATTAATACTGGTCTCATTTTATAACACGGCGTCCCTCAGGGTCCCTCTCTAGCGCCACCGTTGCAAGTTTTATATTACACGAACTTGGCAAGCACATAACGAAATGTATTTGCATTACTATCATTGTTATGGAAATTGCTTGCGTACTTACCAACGAGTTCTGCGTTCGCGTCGACGTCGATGTAAAAAGTATTCATTCCATACATACTTCTGGCATAGTGCGAATCACATAGCTGATATTGTATTATTATACCCGTTGTTTAATGCTTGTTGTGGAACTTTAGTTATATGTATTGTTTTATACACGGACACTAGCTATCACATATGTACTTTAACATCGCGGTAATAACGTGGCTGTTATGTATGCATACAGGGAAATTGTAAATTTCATTCATTAATCCAAAAAGCCGTCAAAATAGCCCACAGGGCAGGAAATACAACCAAAATACATGTAAATTATCCTTAGTTTGTTTTTCTTTGCATTTGTGTTCAGTTTACCCGTTCTTAGTAGTATTCACTAACAGGCCCGTGGTCCCAAAGTGATCAATCGCAGTAAGCGACCGCTTTAAGCCTTTGTCATCCACAAGACAGACTCAATAATCCCACATGAATACTGCCCGTCTAGGGGTTGCTTTAATTGGGCTTTTCTTATCGGTTATATATAAAATATGCTGCCGCGATAACTTTGAGACGTTAGATTGTTAGAAGAAAGAGGAACTGCATGAAATCCACCAAACCAATCTAGAGCTGGATCAATGGTTAATTCATAATTCGTAATGTTTATTTTCTCTTCATTTAGGTTTCAACTACCAAAAATAAATAATAATAATAATACATAGAACCTAGAACCTGTGTGGGAGACTGATGTCTGCACTAGGTTTAGACCTGTTCTATATATCACCAGGCCTACAACCCGATCAATAAATTTTTTAATACTTAGTTAAATGCTAACCGATGCTCTTACGGTGAATGAAAACGTGTAACCATAATCCAATCTGGTTAGGTTCCCCTGGTAGCAGGGTCACGGAGGTCAAATAGCAGTCGCTCTACTTTAATTATCTGATGGCCCTCGTGCGCGAGAGCACTACCGCAACATTAAAGCCAAGATGACTCTTTAATAGTAGAGGGCAATTTACAAGCGTATACCCGTCGCCCATAGACACGAAAACGTTGCCGGTCTTTGAGATAGGTACCAGAAGTTCGTTCGTTCGTTTCCAGAAGGTTTCAATGTCGTAATGGTCTGGAAACACTGCTGCAAGAAATTTGTATCATAGAGTGGTATTACGAGGCAGGAAGTTTCGTTAAAGTCGTACGGTGGTCGACCGCTCATTCAGGTACGGATGGAAACTATGATTATGACTTCTCACTATAATTACCGACCTGACGTTTAAAGTAGCGTAGGTTGACTGTACAACATTTTCATGCAGGTGACATTTTGACAAAGTGGACTATTTGAACCTACACGCTGACATTTCTTTATATATACTATCCATTTTATACCACCCAGTAGCGTACAATCCCTGATATCCACTACACATGCAAGCCTACTATTTCGTTAAATCGCTAGGGGAGTATGGAGCGTTATGACTATTGAGTAAAGTTCTAAGCTTCAACAGCGAGACCAATGAATTATCTGTCTACCAGCATTTAGAAACGTTACTATATAAGAGGTCTCACAGTGTGTGCGAACGCACGAGGTTTCAACTGACCATACTAGAGTGGCGATCAGCACTATGCGTCCGTCAATATGAACGAAATTGACCAACAATAGAGCCGTATTGAAAACAGCGCATTCACATACGAACACTGTGAGAACGTATAGTAACGCTACTTTACTTACATCCTCATTCAGCAACGTTACTATGAGGTCTCATAGTGGTTCGCACAGGATTCGAACTGACAATTGTAACGTGCAAAATTGACCAATCATAGATCAGTATTGAACACAGTATACTCACTTAGCAAAGCATGTGTGAGGAGACTCCATAGTAACTCTAATTTACTTTAGTACTTACTACACAGTAATGTAGTACATTAGTACTACTTTAGTTTAATTTTTTTTTATACCACTAAGGTGGCAAACAAGCTTACGGCCTGCCTGATGGTAATCAGTCATGGTATTGTTTGTGAATGAGGAAATGGGGTGTTAATGTACTTAAACAACGACATGTATACCGATGAAAGGAGTGTTCAGGCGTTTAGGCTCTGTCTGGTTTTGGCCCACGGGCCACGACCAAAACGACAAACTAATTAAAATTATTATTTTTCCTGAGGCTTTTGGGCCCACAGCCCACAGATCTATTAAAAACAATTTTTTTTTCTCCAACCGTTCTAAAACCATTTAAGGAATTTTTTAACTGCGGGTTCTAACGCCTGAGGCAGAAACGCTTGAACACTCTATGAAAGTACTCTTCCCACCAAATCTGCGACTGCGCTCGTCCCGCGGATACAACAATATTAAATTTGCATGGAGAGCGCTCGACGCAATCGGGTTTGGCAATGGACCCATTTGCGGGTCCCCAACACGTTCACAGGACTCTAAACGCCCCACCGCCCTCAATATCTGCCCCGAATGTTTTGTTTCTGTGTACTAGTTACTGTAGCAACATTTGTTCGCGACCTTTTTTTTAGCTGTTTTGGGATTTTGCCGAATCAGTAAACGCTTACCTAAAAAGGTTTCTGAAAGCTACGGAAAAATTCCAATACGGATAAGAGGGACTTTTTACGTAATACTTTGGAGCTAAACTCATGGTTTTGTGTGGTTGTGTGGCCTTTGAGTTTTAAAGTCGATACCTAGCATATACCTGGACTCTCATATGCATTCTCACAGGTTTTTCTGTTTCCTTGGCACTTATCTTTATAACATATTAAATCGCAACCTACGTATCCACTTTATGAATAAATTTAATTGCAAATTAACTGTCTGAGATTGGTTAAAAGGTAAGTCTTACGAGGAAACAGAGAAAATACTGGAAGTTCTTGGTTAACTATAAACATAGTACGTAAGTTTTAGTACTTGAATCTCATCCTACTGTACCTAAACATACAATTTAAACACTTTATTGTTTTACAAAATACATGTAAGAATTAACCTGTATATTGGACGTACTAACCTGGATGCCTAAGATACAAGTAAATCATTTACTTACTTTAGGTGTCCAAACTATCAATAACCAGAATTAAGTACCTATTTTTATTTGTGAAAAAGTTGTAAATATGTAGCCTTGATTTTATTTGTACCCATTTACCATAAGAAGGTATGTTGTAATTTTTAATCAACTTATAATTTTTGTTTAATTTTATTTGAATAAATAAATTTATTATTATTATATTATACCTAACGTACGATAAAAAAATAAAAACATTATATTGGACCAAAGAAACAGTTGTGTCGTTGGGAATGGAAAATAGTTAATCTATTTGAGTTGGTCTCAACTAAACATAGTTGTTGGAATTCAATACAGTTTGGAAAAGTTTTCCTTTAATATATGGAATGAATATATTGGCAGCTGTATGAATATACGGTGTCCCTAGTAAAATATTGCACCAACCCCTTCGACTTTTACGGGGTCGTAAAAGGAGACTAGCGTCATAGAGGCCTAACATCTACTTATTACCTCCGAGAACCAGAAAATTGTAGCAACATTTTCTTTTGAGTAAAGAGGTCTCCAACCTGCCTACCCCAGGGTGGAGATTATAGCAATGCATTCCATAATCCTTACGCAGTATAAAATGAAGTCGCTTTGCAGGGGCGTGGTCGGAGGTCCGACCAAGGGCGTTTCGCTTGTGCATCCGAAAAGCGACTTTATTTTGTACTAAGAAAGAGTTAGGGTCCGCCTTGACCATGATCCAGGATTTGGTAGATCAGATAATTACAGTGGAGCGTCTGCCATCTGACCTCCGTGACCCTGCTATCAGGAACCTGACCAGATTGGATCATGGTCTCACATTCAATCGCCTAATTGTGCAGGTTTCATCACGAATCTTTTTCCTCACCTTAAGAGCATCGATTAGCATTCAACTGATTTACCTACATATCTTAGAAAAGAGTCATTGGTACAGTGAAATTCGAACCCGGCACCTCTCGCTTCCGAATCGGATACCTTAACCACACGGCCATCGACGTTCCTATAATTTTCAAAGTGTAATTAAAACATTAGACTCGAACGTATCACGAGCATGAAATGTAGATAAACAATACTACGCATGCCAATCGAATGCGATTAAAAACGCCGGCAACAATGACGCTGGCAATAAATTTACGTCAATGTCTCGCTATAGGATACGGCCGAAGTTTTGAATTGAAAGGTAATTGGAACAAAGTGCCAGCTAACGGCGCGTAGCATAACTTTGGCAGTGTTTACTTACTTTGTATTATGCTGTACTTCTTTTGTTCCGTACATACAGCGCATCAAGTTTCCCGTTTAAAATGTTTCAATGCTATGGTTTCAGTAGAAAATTGCCAAAGATACACTCTAATCTCGTTCACTGTGCCGTGTGGAGAGTACATTGGGCACACTCAACATATGCCACGGTAGTTGCCGTGACGCTGGTTTTCAGTGGACCTTAGATGTTAGAGAAAAGATTTTAAGTCAAAGTCAAAATATTTTTATTCAAGTTAGGTTTACACAAACACTTATGAACGTCAATACAAAAATGCTTTGCGCCATTGTCGATCCGGCAACGGTTTGTTTGACTCATTACTGTTTCGGTCAGTGAGTATGGTACGGAAGTAAATGGCGCGTATTTCTACTGTAACTTTTTACCATCAGTAGCCGTATTCACAATGATTCGAAACTGTTTCCGAACGGTTCGACACGAAATTTGTGAGCGGCGAATCCGTGTCGATCGATTCGAAAACTGTTATTCAGAATCCCGATAGATTCCACGGAAACTCTACTCTCCATAAAATATGAAAATTTCATCAAAATTAACTGAAACCACATTTTCCTAAGAACTTTTGCGGGGTCCTTAGTCGATTCCGTTTCCGAATCCGATTTCCGAGCCATTGTGAATACGGCTACAGGAAGGCTGTAAGCTTGTCCATTTTAGTGGTATGAAAAAAATCCTGTTTACGCCACATTCAGTACCTATTGTTTCGTTATCGCGCTCAACTGCTTCGTCTTCTTCTACTGAAACTCTACAGATCATAATCATCATCGTCCTCGCGCTTATCCCGGCCTCTGCCAGGGTCCGCTTTTGTACTCTTTTTTCCCCACTTCACCCGGTCTTCGGCGTCGTGGCGTCATAGGCCGTTGGCTCTCTCATCAGACACAGCGATGTGAATCCATTGCTTCTTTGGTCACCTACTCGCTCTTTCCTTATACCTGCAGGTCCAGGCACCTATTTCCCTGGGGCAACACGTGACAAAACTAGCGCAAACGAGCCTCCTCGATCTTATCTGCGATATCCCTCACGCCAAGGCTGCCATGGATGTACTCGTTACGCACTCGATCGAGTCGCGTAACTCCGCACATCTACCGCAGGTTTTTCATGGAATCTCTATAGATGTTGGTAAATAATGCACATCAGTTTCGTCGAGCGTCGTCTGTGTCGCACGAATGTGAGTAAAGACGCAGTAAAGAGTCGAGAGCGATTTTCATACTTGTAATGATCGTCATAAGGACGGTCTAAACCCCTAAGCGGGTAACTTGTGCAACCCCGTGTACGTCGAAACAAATATGGAACATAAATGGAGGAGTTTCCAACTCGCCAGTGTTCATTTTCTCCGCAGGGCCACAATCACAATGCCGAGCACATACATACCGCCTGCCAACGAGCACATACCCAATAGAGGAGCTTTAAATAAATAAATAAATAAATATGCTTAGAAAATTTCACACAGTGCCATCTAGTCTCAAACTAAGCAAAGCTTGTAATAAACTACTTATAATATTGTACGCTAATTAGAAATAAATTCTTAAGCGGACCAGACACTGTCAGTTATTGGTGGGTCAGGCGTAGCTTGTGGCACTCGCTAGTCTCTGCCTAACCCTGGGGCGTACCGCAGCGTGGCTCGTGAGTGTGTATGTATGTATTACCATAGTAATATTCTTCATTCCTACCACCACACCGTCAGTATTACGAGAGGTCATAACTCTACTGTAGGTATTCGTAACTAAATTGTCGTTGTATTCTAAATCGAATTTTAAGAAAAGTAGTGCATAGCAGGGTATCTCGTTCGAATTGGTGCCGCCCGACTGGGGAAGTACCTCCACCTTACAGAATATCGCAGCTAAATAATACTCTTTTAAATAGTATTGTGTTTCTGCCGGTGAGTAAGGTTTCCAGTGCTCCATGGGGTAGGGATTTGGGGAACCGTGGCTTTGGCAGTGGAGTGGCATTTGCCTTTTTGCTGCCAGAGAAACGTGTTATAGAGGTGGGCAACGCATTGGCGATACTCTTGGTGTCGCTAATGTCAATAGGCAGTGGTGATCACTTTCCATCAGGTGGCCCGCTTGCATGTTTGCCTACCGTATGACATAAAAAAAAATCGACATACATGGTAACTGATGAAAAATTAATTAACGATGTTTCATCACAACATACATCGAACATCGGTTAGATTACTTCGTAATCAAGTCGTGTATTTGAATTGTCATTTATGGCATTATGTACTGGCAAAATCACAGAGGCATTGTAAGAAAGTGATCGTCCAGATCGCACCTCTATTGGGTAAGTACCCGGTGGTCCCTGCAAACACAGCTGCTGTAATATCTGACGTACAAACAGGACAGTAAAATTGACGTTGATGTCCGTTATAAAACCCGCGGAGTGGAACAAATGGCGTGAGAGATATAGACGTAAACGTGACTGCGGGGAACGCGATTTATTGCAAATATGAAATACTATTAGGTATAATATCATTAGGTATCAAATGACAGTTGCCTGATGGCGGGATATTGAGGAAGAATAAAAAAAATTAAAGTATTGGCGTTCTTCTTCTTCTTATCGAGTCGATGGACTAAACTCTCACTTATACTTCATTTGCCCAGTATTCGGCGACGGATACAGCGTTTGGCGTTAATGTCTCGGTCTTGCACGCGCATAATGGCCCGGGTTCGCCTTGACCATGATCCAGGATTTGGAAGATCTGATAATTACAGTGGAGCGACTGCCATCTGGCCTATGTGACCTTGATACCGGAGTAACCTGATAAATTTGCATCATGGTTACAAATTCAGTCGCCTGAATACATTTAAGCCGGTTGAGGGCACTCCTGACCTGCCATTTAGACAATTCATCGGAGAAAAAGAATTTTCGTAATAGAAGAACCGCTTAAAATTGTATTTATGCAACGGCATGATACATATTTGGCGGTGCAGGATAATGGTAGCCGCCACCCACCTGGCCGGGTGTTGTGACCAGGGGACCAAGAGTCCGACAGTTAATAGTCGGAAGTTGTATATATGCCGTGAAAGTTGGCACATTTCTCTAGCGCGATGTAGGACGGTTAGCGCCATCTATGTGCGGATGCTTGCCAACCTTGTGTTCGTGTACTCGTAATGTGAGTATCGTTGAGTTTCCCTAGTGGAGCGATAGATGTCGCTACACATAAAATACATTATCTTCATCGTCGTCGGCAACCCATAGCAGATTACTATAGGATACGATCCTCCTGAGAGAGTGGAGGGTTTTGCCACAATATCTACGCTCGTACTCTTGACAGTGCCGGTTAGTGATTGTAGTATTTAACAGGTTACCTTGTTCCAGCAGGGTGTCGGAGTCAGATTGCAGTCGCTTCACACTGTTGTTACCTGATCTGCCAAACCCTTGGTTATGGTCAAGGCGGACTCTTGTGCGCTAAAATACAATGGGGACATTGCGCCTAGATGACGATTTTTATAACAGAAATGACTGCTGCCTATTTTCTGGTCACAGAGGTCCCAGCTTCTCCTCTTTACGATAGCATTTATGATAGCTTTATGACTCTCTATTCGTCTGGCAAGTCATAAGCGATAGTAGCATTCGAGTTATCGAGGTCGGGCTTCTGGTTATCCTTGAAGACGATATTACGACACCCATAGCTAAGTCAAAGGGGTTTCAATACTTCTATCAGCTTGACACAACTCTGCATGAATACAAATAACGACAAAATCTATTGCCTGCGAGTGTGTCTGACCGCCTTTAACGCCAGAATAAATAGACTGAACTGAGTTTCTCAGGAGGCACGCTCCATCTTCCGCCTCAATGTCACTTAGCATCAGTGAGATGGCCGGTCCAGTGCCTGACGAATATCTACAAAACAAACGCGTTCGTGCGGGATATTGACCTTTGATTACGAGGGAAAGGTTTCAAATTTTATACGATCTACAGATAAATATTATCTATCCACAAAGTAAAGAAATCCAGTACGTCTTTTCATTGAAGCTCTGAAATAAAATAATAATATTAAAATTTTTAAACGGTAAATTAACAGACACTCTTGCTATTATGAAATTATTTCTGAAAATATCAAGTGACTTAATATTTCGGATACGTAGACTGCAAAATGCTGCAAAAAATACGAATAATAAATTATGCGCAAAATACACTTCCGTATTTACTATTTTAAAGACGAAAATCATATGTTTGTATTACAAATACAAACAATTATATTACTTACAAAAAGTTAATATGTTGGGACTAATTTCCGAAACTCCTAAACAAATTTTTAATATTCTTTCACTAATAGGAAGTCATTGGGTACTTTTGATACCGCAAAAATTCTAGGATAAATGTTTACAGAGATCTAAGCTGGTTGTAAACATAAACGGCGAAACGGCTAGTTTGAAATGAACTAACCAAGCCGCAGTGTAAATATCACAAAGCTTTTCCTACGATGTGCGATAACTTTACATTGTGTACTTTAGTGTACAATACGCGTGCTGCAGTTGTGGGGTGTATAATGCGGCTTATATTGGATATTATGTGATAATCCGAGAAAAGTGGTCGATTTCAGATATAATAACCGACCCCTGACATTCATTTATTGTTGATTTCAAATGATGATTCATCTTGACATCTTATTGGTTTAGTTTGGCTTAATTTTCATTTGATTTTAAATTTATATAAAGTAATACCTATGTGGATTGTATCGTATACCGTAAGGTGAAACATGGAGATCTGTTAAATATATGTAACCAACTTTGTAACCCATGTTGACGATAAATTAAATAAATTGAAATTGATTATTTTATTCATTGTTCTTTGACATTGGCATATTTAATTAACATTGACATCAGAATTACTTAATTATTGAATGACATATTGATGCATAACATTTTTAATTTGTTTTAATTTCTCAATCGTATTTTTGTGTTAGGCGAATCTAATCACGCGCTCCGTATCCACTACTAATTCACATTTCAAAACTGTCCACTCTGATCGCTCGATTAGTATCACCTAAAAATTAAATTATAAAAAAGTAGAATCTCATCGCTCCAAAACTTTATTTTAATGAAGTAGAATCTAATCACACGTATTTTACATCACAGAGTCCACTCGAGCCAGGAGGACCGTAAAACTTAAAATATCAACAACTATTCAGTTAATAATTTGTATGCCGATGGCAGGTTACAGAGGAGCTATATATACTCCATCTCTTCCCGTGGGTGTCGTAAGAGGCGACTAAGGGACAAATCCGAAAGATGGGCAGCAGCATCTTTCTGGGTAGATTTACGCAGATCTCCAACCCGCCTGCCAAGCGTGGAGATTATGGCAATGACCTCCCCTTTCGTGGGAGAGGCCCGAAGTCCTGCAGTGGATTGTTATGGGCTGTGATGATGATGATGATATATATACTCTAATAACTCATCATCATCATCACAGTGGACATCCACTGCAGGACTTAGGGCCTCTCCTACGAAAGGGGAGCTTATTGCCATAATCTCCTCGCTTGGCAGGCGGGTTGGATATCGCAGTGTTTAAATATAACAATGGAAAATGCTGCTGCCCATTTTCCAGACTACGTAGACTCTTGATCTTTTGCCTCGAAAACATTAGTCGCCTTGTACGACACCCATGAATGTAAGGGGTTGGTACTATTGTACTCTGCCGGACACCACACGGTCACTCTAATAACTGCGTGTAAATAACCTGTGTACCACAAATTTATCAATAAATTGAATGATAATAATTACGTTTGAAATGATCAAACGTAATTATTATTTAAAGATAATTCTGACTTCGTTTCTTTCTTTGAGTTGTTTGTTAGTCAAGCGAGAAAGAAAACGATATTCAGTTCTGGTAGATAATTCGAAACTCATGACATTATAGCGGCTACTTGTAGGTAAAAAAAGCTTTCTATAGGGGTCTTGTAGCTCACCTATATCATAGGAAAATAAGGCTATAAATAAGCTCAGTAACTTCCCGCTCGCAGCTTACAATGAGATGGATGGCAATGTATGCAAAATGCAAATACAAGAACCCAAGACCCAGAATAGAAATCTAAACTCATTAAAATTCAATTCTGTTTGGTTTGTCCATTGAAGGTCCCTCGAACCTTTGGCATTATAGTAGACGTTTACGTTGTTTGGGTTCATTGAATATGAGCTTGTTGTAATTATTTTACTGTTTTATATTAAAACATTGGCTCAAAGCCATTAGGGATACTAATGGTTATGTTAATAAGGAAAGGAGAGATCGTGTTACAAATTAATATAGGTAATAAGTCTTTGTGTCGGAAGCCAAGATCCACTTATGCTGAGCCAGCGAAGTAAGTAAGTAAGGTATTTAACTTATGTAATTGCCGTTTTTGTTTCTTAAGTAGGTATACATTTGATCAAATATTTTTGTAGTACCAAAATTAATACTTGATTTCGAAAATAGAGTTACAAACATTTATAAAATAGAGTGGAATATCGAGAAAAAGAGTTAATTCAGGTTTTCTGTATTAAATTAGTAATAAATAAATAAATAAATAAATAAATAAATTTATTCCATCAACTAAATTCACAATCACAATTTTATGAGTTGTAGGGGTCTCCTTTTAAGTAAGGGTTTACTTGTGTCAGGAGGCCCCGTTGTTCTAAACAGAGGTAAGAAAATCAATTTAGTGGGGAACAATACCAAAAATATTTAAAATAGAAAAAAATAAAAATTTGAAAAAGAATTATACGGAATACAATTTACAATAAACAATTAATCTAATATTTAATTAATTCAAAGATAGGAAATGTGACGAGTCTTGGTAAAAGACCCAGCGCCCTCTTCCCTCGCGTCCACCATAATTTAAAATTTATAATATTTAATGTTAAACATGTGTGCGTGTGTGTGCGTGTGTGTGCGTGTGTGTGTGTGTGTGTGTGTGTGTGTGCGTGCGTTTGCGTGTGGGTGTGTGTGTAATCACTTTCTTCACTGAATACCACTTTTTAAGATGTTTTCAATTTCATCGTACGTCTTAGGCATCAGCCATTCAGTAAGAGCAACCCTACAATTGTGATAAAGCATGGGGTATATATTTAGTTGTCGATTGATGTTGTTGTAAATGGTAGCCGACTGCCTTGCGTATTGTCTTTCCGCGAATGATGTTTTTACAGCGACAACAGGAGCAGCCTCTATGGGTCTCCTTCTGCCTGTAGTGTCAGGTTTATAAATAAGGGTTTTATGCAGTCTCAAAACAGCACCCAAGATGTAAAGCTTTCTTACTGTCAAAAGTTTACAAAGGCTATATAACTCTGCTGTAGGAAATCTATACGGTTTAAAATACATCACCTTTAGTAATGACCTTTGTGCTCTTTCTACCTCCAAAAGTTTGGTCTTTATAGCCCCACCCCATACAGAAATGCAGTAGCTTAGCACTGACTGAGCCAGTGATACGTAAATTTGATTTAGAAGATTCCTAGGAGCGATATGTCTCAGCGCTTTAAATATCCACATTAACTTTCTAGATCGTTTCATTATCATTTCCATATGTTCGTGCCAAGACAATCGCTGGTCGACAATCACTCCCAGATACCTAGTACTATTTACCTTGACAATAGAGTCACAATGACAGCTGTTGACGCCGGGACTATCAGAACCATTACACATATGAATCCGGATGGAATAGTTAGTTTGAGGCTGGGCTGATGTATAATTACTGAAGCATATAAAATTAGTTTTTGATGTATTCAGAGTCAACAAATTCGTTCTTAACCAGTTAGCGATCCTAGTCATACCCTGCTCAGTTGTCAATTTTAAATCATTCCAGTTATTGTCCGTGAAAACAATTGCAGTATCATCTGCATATGAGAAGATATGGCCCTTTGAGATTCTCATATTGCAGAGACTATTGATATAGATCAAAAACAAGGTCGGGCCAAGCACTGAGCCCTGAGGAACTCCAAAACTGACTACCGCTTCACGACTAACGTGATCTCCAATTTTTACACACTGCGTTCTCCCACTAAGGTAGTCCGCAAATAAATTCAGAGCTATATTTCTTACACCCACACTCTCCAGCTTTTGTAAAAGGATGGGAATGGCGACAGTATCAAATGCTTTTTTCAAATCCAAGAATACCACTAAGCACTTCTTGTTCTTATCTACATTTTCCACTATGAGTGAAGTAAGCGCAGTGACAGCATCCTCTGTTGACAGACCCCTCCTAAAACCATATTGGCTCTCAGATATTATGTTATATTTGTCCAAGTAATTTATGAGTCTACATTGTATTAATTTTTCTATTATTTTGGAGATTGCAGGCAAGACAGAGATAGGTCTGTAGTTACTGGGCACGTCGCCATCCCCTCCCTTGTACACCGGTGTAATAGTTGCTCGTTTTAATAATTGTGGGAAAACACCCTGAGCGAAACACAGATTCACCAGATGACAAATTACAGGCACCACCACTTCACTCGCAAGTTTTAAAAATTTAGTTGAGACATTATCCCAGCCTGGGGCGCTTTCCGATTTAAGGTCCATTAAAACAGTATACACTTCATGGGGATCGGTATTCAGTAGAACAAAAGTATTAGTTTGTGTATTTAATGTTTCGTTCACTGTATGACCATTGTGTAATGATGAGTTAGAGATGATATTTTCAGCCAAAGCTTTACCTACAGTTGCAAAATAATCATTAACGAAATTGGCTGATTCAATTGGAGAGGCCTTAATATCCAACAGCTTTAGATTATGATCCATACGTTGCTTTCTATGAGTTATACTGTTAACGGTTTTCCACATATATTTAGGATTTTTCTTGTGTTTTTGTAGTTGCTGTCTATCATAATTTCGTTTTAGTTTTTTTATAAGGTCATTACAGTGATTTCGATATCGTTTATATGTTATTTTCAGCGTGATATTTTCAGGGTCAGATTTTAGTTTTTTCTGCATAGCATTTCTATTTCGAATACATCGTAAAATACCCGATGTTATCCATGGTTTTATTGTGCGTTTCTGTCGTGGTACCGGTGATGTTATGGTGTTTTCTAGTAAACAATTTCTGATTTTATTAATTAGTAAAGCGGTCAGTGTATTGGGGTCGTTGACAGAGCATAATTCCAATATGTTATCATTTTTCAAACAGATTAGAGCTCTCTCTAGGTCAATTTTTGTAGCAGTTTTAGGGCATTTGTTTAAGCTTCTAACACCAGACAAAGCTAGAAACGTCATACAATGATCCGTAACAGAGGTCTCAAGAATGGCAATAGAAGCAGTATTTTTATGTCCGTCAATCTTGAGTATAAAATGGTCTAAGCAACTATTGCCCCTGGTAGGCAGCGAGTGACCCGGTAGTAGTCCATGTTCAGCCAACATATTCAGATAACTTAGTCTATTTATACATTCTTGTCTCTGTTCATTAGGCTTAGAAGTTATATTTATATTAATGTCACCTGCTATTATAATATTTTTATAAGATTTAATAGTTTCCAAGTAGTCACTAAGAGACGAAACAAAATCGCCAACATTTACATTAGATGGAGATCGGTAAATACCCAGAATCACTGAATCTTGGGTAGTTAATTGCAAACAAGACGCCTGATTCAACATCACCTCCTTAACACTAGCTATAAGAGACTTTTTGACGTACATTACCACGCCATCACATTGATTAACGTGATTAGTTGTAGAATAACAGCTATAATTATTTATTTGAGGAATTAATTTATTAGTATTTAGTCTGCATTCACTCAATACCAAGACATCAATGTCAAACTCTAAGTTAGATAATGTTATCTGCAGGTCATCCAGATTGCTGTAAATGCTTCTTATATTTTGTGCAACTATTGTTAGATCTGAGCTTTTTATATGAAAATGTTTAGACAAATCGCCAATCTGGCACACAAGTGATTGCGCTATTTCTATACTATCTATTTCATTGACAGTACTCATTGTATCCATAATTGACGAGTATTACAGCAGAGACACATCATATTTTCGTTACCTGCCTGTTGTATGTAGATTGTTATAGGCAGAATTTTTATAGAGTTTTGTTGTGATTGTTTCGTATTAGTTTTCAAATTTGTGTGATGACGAGTGTGTGAAAGTGGGTTATGTGTAGATACGTGTGTGTTTTTTGTATATAAATATGTATATAAGTCAATGTAAGATAAGAGTAAATAGAGATGATTTGTAGTGTGTAATTTTGTGTGTGAAGAAGTAGGATTCGTGTGTAACATTATTACAAATATATAGCAAAAAAATAGGTGAATGATTTTCGTTTTGATAAAATAATCCACAGAATATATTATCCAATGTATAGCTAGTCAATCGTCCATCATGAGCCTGTGCACCTGTTCTTCACTTCTTATCAAAATGATGGGTGAGTTTTCGCTTCTCCTGACATACACTTTTCCATAAGCCGTCCAGCAGAACCTGTACTCCTTTGATTTTGCTAGGTCCCGAGCCAAGTAGTGCAGTCGGGAGCCCTTAGCTGTCAGGTTTTCGGATAGGAAAATCGGCGTATCCTCGTGTATCTTGAGTCCCAGGTGCTTCGCGCAGAGTTTGACCTTGTTTCTGGAATTATAAGTCTTTGCCATCCTTAATATGTCATTCTTAAGTAGAGCAGAGTTTATTTCGACTATAATCGGTGTACTATTTTGCTCCGGCTTTTTCCCACGTACTCTATAAATGTCCCTGATCTCTGATTTGGTAACTTTATGATCCAATGTTTCGGATAGTGCTATGACCATGTTAACGAGATCCTGTTTCGTCTCTTTTTCTTTTTTCGGAACGTTTTTTATTTCCAAATTTGCTTTCCGGCTTAACAATTGCATATCCTCGATTTTATTTTCAAGGTAGATTATATATTGCCTATCTTCTTTAATTTGTGTATCTAAGGAGTTTACTTGCTTTTTCAGTTCCTCGTTCTGCGCCGCCAGGAAAGCAACGGAGCCCTCTATATTCTGATTTGATTGACGTACATCCATAAGGGTGGCTTTTAAATCGGATAGCTCCTTTTTCTGAGAGGCAGTAAAGTAGGACAGCAATTTCCTCATCTCCTCTCTGAAATTCATTAACTGGTCGCTCACCGCGTTCGACTGATAGGCCTCCTGTCTAGCCTGCGTACGATGTGTAATACGGTCCTGCGGGGTGACGTCCGGGGAATTTTCACCCTCAGTAAGGCACACCGACATTTCGAACTCCGATATTAAATCAGAAGGCTTGCTCTCCATGTTGCCGCTCTATGTACTGGGTTTGCAGAAAAGTGTAGGTAGTAAAATAACACAACTCGTATCACAGCCTCGCAGCAAAGTGTAGGTAGTAATACAGCTGGCGTTGTACTAGGGTCACAGAGCTTCGTAGTACCCACAGTTCTGTCTGACCAATCAGAGCGGAGCCTGCGCGTGCGACTGCTATACCTTCAAAATGGCGTCAGTTTCAACTCACGGATAGGCGCAGTCTTTGGGGGCGGAGCGAAGAGTCGACAAATGATGCAGTTTATGGGCGTGGCTTTTGAGTTTTTGCAAAATGGCGTATGCTGTTTTGCAAAAATGGCGTACGTTACCAGTAGACGACTCGGCTAAACGGCGCAAACTGGTGAACTCCTTCTACCTTCTGCACTCCTATTTTTTGTAGTAATTTAATTTCACTGAATTTATTTAATTTTTTCGATAAATAAAGAAGTACGGATTGCTAGCACGTCTGCACCTATCGGCGGTCCGGGGGAAAGGGGGAAAATTCAATGTCAAAGTCAAAGTCAAATAGTTTTATTCAAGTTGGGTTTACACAAACACTTATGAACGTCAATACAAAAAAAAAGTGCTTTGTGCCACGGCATCGTCGAGCCGGCAACGGTTTGTTTGACTCGTTGTTGTTGCTGTCAGTCCGTATGGTACGGAAGCAAATGGCCTAGTTGCCAGAGCTCTAAAAAAAGCTTCGGACCGTCCGTCACTGTCACTATGACAATTGACTTTACCGCCCCGATCCACGTTGCCGTGCCGCGAGCTGCATGTATAAACAAAACAAGAGCAATAAACAAAATAAAAATTAATAATTAAAAAATAAATTAAAATAAATAAACTGAGTTACCTGACCTGACAAACCCTGGTTCATGGTCAAGGCGGACCCCGGGCCCTCGTGCGCGAGAGCACAACCGGGACAATAACGCCAAGATGATGATGAAACTGGGTCAGTGATTCTAAATAAATGAGAATACTGGTCAGTTATTTAAACGCCGGCATTCAATTGAATGGCTGAAGGACAACTAGCCAAGTTGGTGAAAGTAACGTTCAGCGACTTGGCTGAACGTTGCGCCGTTATGATAAGTGGGATATAGACGACTTTGTAATGTTTCGTTAGGGTGGCCTTGCTGAAGATAAAAAAAACTAACGAATTGTTAAATATCACTTTTATTTAATAAAGCAAATATTAGTGGCAAAAAAGTCAGTATGCAATTATATTTACCTTAAACTTATAACTTATTTATTTACTACTTGTATGTAGTGTCAATAGTCTACGAAACTTTTGTAGATATAATAATTCATAGCATGTATAATAGACACCCTAAATTTTCGAATATTGTTCATAACCTCTAAAAGTTTTTCGGTAGTCCTTGGTTTTCATTGGGACTAAGAAAAAAAATAACACCATGTTATTAAATCAAAGCTTGTAACTTTGTGTCAACAAAAACATAAAGCTACCAAGCCAAGGAAACTTATTTTCACTAATAAACTAAATAATAAATAACAATCAACTTAGGTTTCTTGGTGTTGTTGTTAGTACCTATTCAATTAGTTTAGACAATCTTGTAGCCGGCGGTGTAGTATTAGGCACATCCATCTTATCACAATTGTTTTTATTAATAGGTACCATACTTTAAATTCAGGTAAAACAAAAAAAAATATACAATAACATTGCTTGCTATTCAAGATGTCTGACGCCATATTTGTTTTGGTGGCTACCAGCACCGTAGTGAAAAAAATTTCTGTCATCTTCAAAGAGCTGGCTCACTGTAGTAATAATCCAACTAGTTGAACGTTGAGAGATCCTAGTTCAAGCAACGATCGGTCTAGACACTCAATTAAATGCCGGCGTTAAATTAACTGACTAGTCTTTTAATTAAATGGCTGATTGAACCAGATGGTTTCGACATTTATCCTGAAGTTTTTAAAACTTACCATTTAGTAGGTAAATGAAAATATCTTAAGTTTTAGATGAACCATAGTTGTATCGATTTTTTATTTTATTATATAATGATTTATAATTTGAAATGCTACTAATATTTGTATATTTACCATGACATTGTTATATTCAAATTTAAGACGATATCCTTGTGAGTTACTTATGTTATGAAATGTATAATAATATAAGGTAATTTTCATAGATAAATAAATAAATATAATCGAATCTAATCTAATTGGAACCATTTTGGAAGGCACATCTCGATTGTCCGTTTTATTCCGAATTCAATCCTCCTGAAGATGCATTAAGAGGGTTCGTAAAAGCATCCCTAAAGAGCCGCAAAGATATAAATGGTCCCAATCATATTCTTTCATGCTTCCGGCTTTCATACTCCAATCGAGATTACTTCTATAATCATGTTTCAAGCGAAAACTATATGTTGTAATAATTAAGAGAAAAAATCGTGATAAAGCTAGAGATAACAAATTTTTCTATCGAATGTACATTTTTTTAGGGTTTTGATGAAATTTTGCAGTGCTGTACCTGATAAACTAGAGAACACATATGCTATAATTTATTTCAAAATTCAGTAGTTGCAGGCTAAATTGTAACCTAAAACTTAGTAGAGCTAGTCCCTATCGGGTTTACTTAAAGATTAATTGCTTCAGCTTAAAACATTCCGTGCATCTATTAGAGTACATGGTATTACATCCAGTTATACACTATACAAAATACAGCACACATTTACGTACATTACGAAACGTGGTATAACACGACGAGGTTTTATTTCATACCGAGACACACGTCGGACGGACTCTGTGAAACTTTTGCCTTTCCCTTTTGTTTTGTGGTACTCGACAACTGGAATTAAAAAATAAATGCTGGAAAATTGTATTTGTTATGAAGCGAAACGACAAAGCGTAGTCCCGGGCGAAGGTGTATTTATAGAGGGACTTGTTTACGAACAATGTTGAACAATCCATTATAGAATTCGAGAAAAAGTTCTATACTTTGTGCGAAGTATCTACTTAATTGAAAATAGAAATTGTAGGTACCTAACTGGGTCTGCCTTATATGACAACCTTAAGCGCAATTACAGGTATGAGGCCTTTCTCAAATCGCTGCGCAATTTTGTTACGTGAAATGTTATGGGCGACAGTTCCCGTTTACCATCAGGTGGTGCCATTCGTTTGTAAGTATTGTGGTAAACCAGGGAGCTAGTGATAGCGCCACAGCCCATAACAGTCCACTGCCGGACTTAGGGCCTCTCTCACGAAAGGGAGGTTATTGCCCTAAACTCCACGCTTGGCAGGCATGTTGGAGATCACAGTGTTATAAAATATGACAATGGAAAACGCTACTGCCCATTTTCCAGTCTACGGAGACTCTAGATATTTCATAATTCATAATCATTTATTTGCTATAAACATGGTCTTACAGAGGTGGAGGTATTTGTAAATATGTACAATCACGTTTAGCCTGTCAGAATTACAGCATGCAAATTATATCATAATTTTATTTAGTATACAACTTATTGTCAGTGAACTGAAAATAAACGGCTTGTTCACAGAGCCAGTTCTTTAATTTTTTCCTAAATAATATGTCATTTAACAATTTAAAATAGTTCGGCAGTTTCACCTCGAATACATTAGTCGCCTTGTACGACACCCACGAGTGTAAGGGGTTGGTGCTATTCTGCTTTGCCAGACGCCAAACTGCCAAGGTGATATACACGTACAAATTAATGTAATTTGATCCTTTCGAGTGTTTGCTATCTGAAATAAAATTGGAGCTGCTCTCGAACAACCATCGTTAGTGAATATTGGTTTCCTGGCACAGAGATCGGATATAATTTCCAGCACGGAAACGAAGTTATCGGAAATTAATTGGATCTGTTTTTTGACCGAATAAATAAATGATAAATGACATTTATTACACATAAATCGCTTTAAGCGATAAGGCCGCCGGTTACTTTTCTTGTTTTTTCTCTGTTTTTGTATTATTTTGTGTATAAGCAATAAATAATTTTTCATTAATTCATAAACTCATGACACGTAACCTCTATTCAAATATTAAAAAAGAAAACAGTGCCATTATATCCATAATGCATCACTACCAGTGCCATGTGAAGAGGTCACAGTCAGCGTATGCCATGGCTGGTGCTATGGCGCTGGTTTTCAGTGCGCCCTACAAGAACGCCTGGCTATAGCTAACATCTAAAATAGGCTTTTTCCCATCGATTCGCTAATAAGAAGAGGCCTGGAAATATTCGGTTGTCGCCTACATGTAGTTCGAGTGTCTTCGAATTATACCTGAGTGAAAAACAGTCGCTATTACGTCGCTATAAAGACCGTCCAAAGATCAAAGTGTAAGTTGACTCAGTACATAACCATAAATAATATTCAGTAAGACTGCAACTAAATGTCAATATAGAATACTAGACGTGTAACGCCGTTGGAACAATATACGAACATATTAGCAGCGTCACTCACTCTCGACAGGTCCACAGAGCCATCCATCTTATAGATGTAAGCGTCTTATTTGCACATCCCTAACAGCATTCTCCACTCCTGTGCCGTTGGCGAGTAAGTTAAGAATAGAAGGAATAGGATTTTCATGGAAAAATATCATTTGGCAAAATCTGACTTCTTTGTAGTTGTTTGATTTGGCCTATCCATTTTATGCCTATAGTAGTACTAGCACACGCCAGCTTAAGACGAGTCTTACATTCAATGGTTCCTGTACATTCCAGGTTTCAAGCTATTTGGACTTACTAATGAGGTGTAATTTCTGAACTACAACATTGATTATCTTGAAATATTTATGCCGGGCCGGCGGGCGGGCGGGCATCTTTGGGCCGGCGAAACTGCCGACCTGCTTAATCCTCTAGACTCCGTACAGAGACGCGCTGTACGAATTGTCGATGATCCCATACTAACACGCAAGTTGGAACCACTGGCAAACCGAAGGGACTTTGGCTCTCTGTGTGTGTTCTATCGGCTGTACAATGGGGAGTGTTCCGAGGAACTTTTTGATCTGGTGCCCACAGCATAATTCCGCCATCGCACCACCCGCCGTGGGCTTGGTACTCATCCTCACTACGTGGACCCTCTGTTGGTCACGACGCGAAGGTTCGAAAGAACGTTTCTCGCTCGTACGATTCGGATGTGGAATGAGCTCCCAGCCACAGTGTTTCCTTTGGACTATGACATGGGATCGTTCAAGAGGTATATTAGAGGTCTCTTCAGAGGCGGGCAACGCATCAGTGACTCCCCTGGTGTTGCTGATGTCCATAGGCGGCGGTGACCACTTTCCATCAGGAGGCCCGCATGCCTGTTTGTCTGCCGTATAACATAAAAAAAAAATTTACGCGACAATCTTTAAAGTATCTCCTATCTAACAAAAAAACAATCAATGAAATCGGATTACGCGTTAATGAATTACAACTAAGTACACATTTTGATTTCCTTCTTCTCTCTCATGGGAACCGTGACGAATTTCGGGATAAAAGTATCCAGGGTCCTACCTCGTGGTATTAACCCAAATCAGAGTTTCGGAGTGATGCGCGGCCAAGATACAGACGGACAGACAAAAAAATACAGGTTTCGCTTCAGTAAGTATCCTTTATAGAGTTTACATCCTTCAATAAATAATTTCAAAATATCTTCAATGTACAGAGTTAGACCTGTTACGGTTTATGGTACACACAAAATATTTACAGAGGCCATAATAAATAAAATAACACTAAAACTTACTAAAAAGTTAATAATTAAAAAAATCACTTACATCGTTGATCCATGGAATGGTCCCTAGGAAGCTGACTGAGTTGGGTCATTGAATAGCAACGCTTATCAGCAGTAGTTTATCAATCGTCTAGCACCCTTATCACAAGCTTTGCTTACTTTGGGGCTAGATGACGCTGTGTGAATGGTCTAAGCATAATTTATTTCTGGAATGTGAATAGTGACTAGCTTCTCATTTAAGTGGTTAAGGTATCCGACTTGTAAGCGAGGGGTACCAGGTTCGAATCACGCTGCGGCCATGCACCAATGACTCTTCTCTGAGTTTTACACATTAGTTGAATGCTAACCGAAGCTCTTACGGTGACGAAAAACATCGTGATGAAGCCTGCACATTCAGGCGACTGAATGTGTAACCATGATCCTATCTGGTCACAGGTAACAGGGTCACGGAGGTCGGGCGGCAATCGCTACACTGTAATAACATGATCTACCAAATCCTAGATCATAGTCAAGGCGGGCCCCGGGCCCTCGCGCGTGAGAGCCCAACCGGGACATTAACGCCATGATGTTTTTTTTTATCTCGGCCGAAGACGTCCTCTGCTGACAGAGGCGTCCATTTAATCCATAGTCAATTCACGTGTCTCCGTATACAACGGCTCCCCACGGCCGCCCGTCGACGTGTTCGCGGGTACCGCCACTCGAAAATCTATTCTCTTCATATCGATTGTCGACGCTGCCAGCTGAGTGCCTTTCTACTTTGACGTATTAACTGTTTACACTCATATATAGTACATAAATACATACGTCACATCACGCCCATATCTCACAGGAGCAGGCAGATACGAAAGGCGTGCCCGGCTAAGGGCATTTTCAGAATGTTATTCTTGGTGCAAAATTACACAACCCACAACTTCAATAGAACTTATTGTTAAATTAAAAAAGGATGTGGTTTCGTGGAAATAATGTTTTACGCTAAAATGCTAAATATAATCTTCAATAAGTCTCTAAAAGCCTACAAAATAACTTAATTGCCAGCAATTTCTATCAAATTGATTTTTTGCTCTGTGGCAGAGACTATCAAGTACCACAAGCTACAATTCTGACACGTCTTTTGTCTTTTCCACATTTAAATCAACTCTTCCACAAAAACATTATCAATATAATTACAAATAGAAAGTAAGTAAACTTTGTCAAGGATATTTCGACATTTGTGCGTCAGGTTCACATAGCAAAAAAAATTTTAACTATGAAGGTAGCTAACTTACCAATCATTTTGTTCAGGTTATTTATTCTAATCTGTGCTTGAACTGGTCAAACAGTAAATTGGGAAGAGACGAAAATAAAAATAATTTTTCTTTCTACAACACTAAGGGCAGTTCCCCTTTTCCATTTTCGCATTTTCGTAACCAGTTTCCATAGATGACAGTCTATTCTTGTTAAGTTACATAGTTAGTTACCATCTTCATTTCTCTGCTAAATACGCCGAGCATCTCTAATATTAAAATAAATTAAGAAAACAAATAAGAAAGCCTTCTTTAAGCAAAGAATTGTTGGCCATTTACAAAAAAAATATATTTTAGCACCAACTGAGTTTTTATTTTAGTTCAGAAGACGGATATTATTTTCTTACGCCTGTAAACAAACCATATTAAAGAACGATGGCGCTTGCTTGATTTATGAAGTTGAGGTTTTATTTTGTAAATGTGTTAATTTTTTATCGTTTTTTTTTTTTTTCTTTTCTGGATTAGTCAGAAGTAAATACGTTTTTTTATATTATTTATTCATTGGAGTACCAACAGCTTATATAACAAATTACGTATTATGAGTAGATACAGTCAAGCCAATTATAGAAACTAGCTGATAACCACAGACGAAAATGTAGTTAAGCAATCGTGAGATATATTACAGAAAAACAATATAAAAATTTAATAATCAATGTGGTACCAATGTAAGTTTCTTACTATCTAGCTAGAATAAGTAACATTATACATACATATCATCCTATTTCATGCACCTGCAAGGAATTATTATGCCCTCCTCCCCCCCCCCATCTTCCCCTTTACCCGTTATACTTTAAATAACTGCAGTGGTCCCTGCCTACAACTATGGGTATATCAGTATTTTACCATAGTTGTAGGCAGGGAAACCGTAACATAGAATACTGTAAGCCCGTAACATAGAATATTATGGGTAAATACCAAAGAGATTGGAATGCTAGCGACCTTCTTGCCAATAACCATGAAGGTCGCTAACATTCCAATCTCTTTGGTAAATACAGTATTCTATGTTACGGGAAAGAGTCGCGACTTTATGTACTACGTATGTAAAACAAAACAAATATCTCGCATGACAGTTTTATGTAGAAATACACCAAGATGCAAATAAAGATACATTCACATTTTATGTCCTTAGTAAGATGCATAGTCCCTTGCCTTACTACTCGTAAATGTTGACGGAGAAAAATAGAGTGGCTTCCATCCAACATACTTAACTCTGTATGTACTAGGGGCGTTAAGGAATGCCGAAAATGGATACAGCTGCAGAGCAGTGCTACAAACTTATTTGTCCCGGTGGCCAAAACTAGAACTAAATTATACTTTGTAAAAGTCTGGTCAATGGCAACAGCGGCGCTGCCACATCAGATAGGTTTGTGTTTTTTTTATTAGATTAACAGGAAAGTAGGTCTGGGTCTCGAGTCCGCTAATTTACTAATAGCTCGGTCGCATCGTAATTGGATCACAATCGCAGCTCAATCTCAATTTGACACGTTTTTGGTATTCTACTACTGTTACTAATGGGTCGATTGAATTGTAAGCGGATTGGCAATTTCACGCATTTTTGGTATTCGGCTACTCCAGTATTGGTATTAAAACTGCCGTTCAGCTGCTATCCAATTACAATTCGAACGAACCAAGTAAATTAGCGGACATGAGGCCCTGATGGAAAGTGGTCATCGCTGTCTATCGACATTAGCAACACCAGGGCTATCACTAATGTGCTGCCCACACCTAAAACCCCGGGACACGCTGTTCTGGCAGCAACTACACAAATACTGGGCCCTCCCACTGCCAGTCCCGATTTTCCATGGAGCATTGGAGACCTTACTAAGTTTCGAATATGAAATAATTCGACAGTTAAAACATAAATATATAATATATGTATAAAAAACGACGGAAACGTTTAGTTTTGAAGTTTACTTAGACTCGAATGTTTTCTAAAATACGGAACAATTTTTAATAAACAGCTAAAAACCGAAAGGCTATTTAGCCTTTCAAATGAAGAGTTAAACCAGTTCATCTGTTCGGTATCACAAACACAGATACACACGTTAAACTTATAACACCCCTCTTTTCGTCTGGGTTAAAGAAAGAAAAAGATTTACGGTTACTGCTTACCGTCTGGCGGGCTGTGTTCTTGCCGCTTTATTAGAAGTATAAAAAATTTGAAGTATTATTATATTTTTCATTACGAATTCGCTTATGGATACATATATCCAGCTCTTGGAGTCACGCCTCGAATGTACATCCAACTCGTTAGTGGCGTTGATTCCCATTGGAGTTCTTCATGAGGGAAGAATGTTGACTAATAAATAAAATGAATAAATAAATAATCATGGACAAATTCACACAACGCCATCTAGCCCCAAAGTAAGCAAAGCTTGTGCTATGGCTGCTAGATAACTGATAAACTACTTATATTCTTTTTAAATACATACTTATTTTACATAGAACACCCAGACCCGTAACAGAAATTAAAATTCATCATTTCAATTTCTGCCCGGCCGGGAATCGAACCCGGGACCTCTTGCGTGGCAGACGGCATGTTGACCACTGAACAAGTCAGGTCGTCAGGACTGAAAGGTGTGGTGTGATTCCGTGAGTGACCCAAGATTTCCGGACTTTGAAAGAAGTAGGAACGAACTATAGTGATGTGCAGTGTAGATATTCAGTTTAAAGTTTTATTGTATGTATTAATTTTTTTTTTTTTTTTATCATCATAATTTTATTTATTTAGAAGTTACATTACAACAAGATAAAAAAGTACAACCTAGCCTTACAACAACAAAAAAAACCCATATAACTAACCTACAGATAATACAAAACTAAACTAAAGGTGATTTACAAATATCACTCTACAAATAGCCCGCCTCTGACAGTACCTGGGGCAAAGGTGCCCATCACGCTCGCGGCATTGCCACGTTGAATGGCTATGGCTAACCTTTGCACCAGGTACGAGCCAGAGCGGGGATCACCCGATTTCTCCCTCAATCTTCGCCGTAACTCGCTCACCATCGCCTTTGCCTCAGAGCCCCAACTGCCCATGGTCTCCACAGCGATGGGCACAAAATAATATTGTGCCTCCAACGCCTCATATTTTTGGTGCTTTTTATGCGCAGCGTCCTCCGCAGCAGCCGCTGCAGAGAGGACGGTATGACTCAGGTGACTCGGGGCAACAGTGCTGACGCAAGTAGCGTCCCATACGAGGCACTTACCTTTTTTCCATGGCACCAAAGTCATACCGTCCGGTCGTCTGCCATCGGATCTATTAAGGCCCGGCGGCTCAAGAAGGCAAGGGACATCAGCTGAAACTAGGGCTCTCCGAACTAAATCGTTGAGAGAATGATGCCGCGGAAACCTCCCCGTGCAACGGCGACAGCTCAAAGCGTGGTGGCCATCAGCCTCCACCATGGAGCCGCAGATGCATGTATGAGGTTCACACACCTTGCAGCCCAGCCGGAGAGCCACCGCCACACGCAGTGAGCTGTCGTCTAGCAAAGTGCCCAGATGAGGCGACGGCAGGGCGTGCAACCATGCTCCCGATTCTGGTTGAGACACAGCCCGGAGTCTAGCTAGATCAGCTCCCGAGGCAATCTCCAACAACTGCTCCCTGCTCCGCTTGGCCGAAATATCATCCCAAGCGCGCTGGACGTATGGTAGTAATGGCTTCGTCGCACCAGCGTTGAGCGCCGACCACGCTGTTATGGCCCCAGACACAAAGGGTATGCTCATCTCGTCACCGTCTGCCTTATGTATAGTAGCGACGAGTCCAGCCACCCCATGTGCCGATGCCAAAAAAGCCGGCAAACCTACGTCCCGTGCGCAACGCACACCAATACCCCCATACCGTACTGGGAGAGCCGCTTGCTTCCACTGAAGCTCACTAAAATTAACATTTAGTATCGACCCCGTCGTCAATTTCAAAGCCTCATCAAATGATGAGACTTCATCTTGACAAATCCAAGTAGGCGTAGTCCGCAACAAATAGGTTAATTTCGGAAGGGCGAAGCACATACGCAATAACACAAGTGCTACGTGGGCCGAAATATCTTTGAGGCGTTCTTGAGCAATCAAAAGAAGGCGTTTTTGAGATAAGATTGCTTCTGGCACTCCATCAAGAAACATCGGAGACCCTAAAAGGTTGAATGAAGAAGTCGTTATTTCTTTTAGGCCAGGCATGACAGAACTAAAGCGGGAAAAGTATGTGCGGGCATGAGCGCCACAGGAGTAGAACTCGCATTTAGAAGGATTCACCTCAAGACCCAGTTCTTTGAAGCGAGGAACAAGAACCTCAAGATCCTGATAAACTTCTTCAGGCGAACCCCCCAATGTGCCGTCATCAAGATACCACAAGTTTAGTGGTGACTTGAGTTCTGATATGACTCTGTGTATCCCTAAGCAGAAAACAAGAGGCCCCAGCGGATCCCCCTGTTGCGCTCCTACCTGAGACGAAATTAAATTATTGTTGAAAAACAGGTTTGAAGGAGAAAAATATACTTGATACAGGAAAGGGTACAGAGATGGAATTTTGTCTTTGACTTCGCTCAAGAGAACGTCTCTTTCCAGAGTGTTAAAAGCATTACGTATGTCTAGTTTCAACAACACGCAGTCCAAGCGATCAGGGTCCATGACAAACGCGCGTGTCGCATGGATAGCCGCCTCGCACCCCCGACGCGTTCCAAAACCCAGCTGGTACGGCTGAAGATACTCCGACATGGCTTCTCTAGCGGACCAACATGCTACCTTGGCTGTCAACCTACGGAATATGCTGCCGATGGCTATTGGCCGCACACCTCCATCTTTTTTCGCAATTGCGCATAGTGACGCTCCGTACAAATATGGGCACACTATCAGGTTCAACTGACCACTTAACAAAAAGTTGGCAAGCTTCGTCAAACAACCGAGTAACCGCCGACCGTTTTCACCTGCAGAGCCTGATGTAAGCTCCTTTAAGTGACCCGGACGAATGCCATCTAAACCTGCTGCAGAGCCGCTGTAAAAGGAACTCACGGCCATGATGATGTCCTCCACTGACACTGTTGTTGCAACAATAGAAGAGTCAGGCGCCGATGGAAAACTGAGCGGACGCGAGGGATTAGGGTGTTTTTGACCGAGAGCGTCAAGTGTGCTGGGATCATGCTGCGCGAACGAGTCTTCAGAAATCAGTAGCCGGACAGCCCCACGAAGGTCACCCTCGTGCACTTTGGACTCAATGGCTTTACGAGCCTCATGAGACCTAGGCCGTGATCCGGCCACGCCATCCAACTCGTCTGCAAACTGATCAGATGACCCGATGTTCCGCTTTACCTTAGCCGTCATGTTACCTGGTGCGTCCTTTCTAGGCACCTTTAACGCACTGTAGGCAAAAGTAAGGAGCGCACTCCAATCATCTACGCCATTACAATTGACACACCCATCAATTAGCTCGCACAGCTTTCCCGCCGCTTGGTTCCGTGCACCCTTAGGAATGTGCCACAGCACTGGCGTGCTCGCCTTCAGGGCCGAGAGCCTCTCCAGCGGGCATGGGCGCGGTGTCTGCGGCACCTGGACGTCGCGCTGAGGAGCCAAATCTGTTAGAGTGACAGTGGCAGTTTTCTGGCACACATTCTTGTGTTTAAGACCAATATGCACTTTAAGTCCATGTGGGCCAAAGGTACGTCTTGACTCCGGGCAGTGAGGACATGTTAATTGTGTATGTGGTGTGTTCATTGAGACACTGAAGAAAGGCTATAGGCTCGAGGCTAAAGGCTATTATAGCAGCTAGGTAACAAAAAACCTAAATTTAGGGAGAGAACTTAGGGAGAGATAGCTGCAGCAACTACATACACCAAAATAGCTTAAAAAGAATTAAACAATAATTGAGAAACGAATAAATTGAATAACATATCTACCCACTTAAAAATAACAATAAACAGACCTTTCTTGGAAGTATTTGTTAACATTCTGATTTGACCAACTTCACTTGATAAAAAAAAAGTCTAGTGCTATTTTAATCACAATACGTCTCAGTTCTTCCTATTTCGTTAAAAATACTATAAAAACACCATTGCTCAATATCAACAAATTTAAATTGACGTTGTCTTGACTGATGGCTGCCATACTTTTTGCAGTTTTGCCAGCTTCTTTGCTGCGCGCGCAATGACGTAGCGCGGTCCCCCAGCAAACCCTGTGGCGTTGCTAGGGAGTTGCTTAGTAGCGACCCTGTCAAACACTTTGATGACTTGTACATACGCTTTGCAAGAAAATACTTTTTCGCTCCTGTCTTACAACGCGCACGTCCAGTGACGCCCACACACACACCGGAGCACTACCACATTGCGAGACCGGCGGCGAAGCCCAATCTTGGCTTAGCGTAACGCAGCTATTTAAAAATAATTTAAATAAGCGAAGGACGTCTGTCACTGTCCGCTCTCCGTAACTCGTAACCTCTGTATTAATTTATAATTGTATTTATAAATATGAGCCGCAGTTCCCTGAAATAAATAAAACAAAGCATATCCCTGAAGTGCACCGACGTTTCTCGGCCCTTGTTGTCAGGTATGTTAGCAATAAACCGTTGGCACACCCACGCCGTGGCAGCGTCACCCACTTGAGTGCATATTATGCAGTGGAGTTCTGTCGCAGTAACATGACTTTGAAATTCAAGAGCTGAAGTTTCGAGTTGAATGAAAGAAGGTCAATTATCCCTTAAAGGTAAATATATCTATTATTACTTACATGTAGGTGTAAATTATGTCGCAATTTGCATAATATACTTTTATACTTGCAAACAAACTCATCGAATGGTTTAGACTGCATCTATACACATTTCAAAATTTAATTTAATGGTTTGCTACGCACATTCGTTGCTGCTGAGATCGCAGAAGCTGCCTACGCGTACTCCAATCCCTGATTTCTGAGAGTACTCTCGATCTCCTGGATGCAACGTCCGTAACTGGTTAGTACCGCATGACTTTGTTATTATAGACCCGTGAACTCTTGTATAATATGTGATAATAACCGCGATAGTCAAAATATTGTACATCTGCAATCCGTAGCTCTAGCTGATGGACCAAAAAAGTTTCACAAGGCGCGACATCTTACTCGAGAAATAGCAAAATTCGAAGATTCAAAGATTGAAAATATTTATTTGGAAGAGATAGGTACTACAGATGTTTTCAATAAACTTCAATCTATCGTTTACAAATCTTTAAATATAATTGTATTTCATTTGGTAAACCATAAAATGGCCGTGCGGTGTCCGGCAGAGTAGAAGAGCACCAACCCCTTACGCTCATGGGTGTCGTACAAGGCGACTAATGTTTTCGAGGCAAAAGATCAAGAGTCTCCGTAGTCTGGAAAATGGACAGCAGCATTTTACATTGTTATATTTAAACACTGCGATTTCCAACCCGCCTGCCAAGCGTGGAGATTATGGCAATAACCTTCCCTTTCGTGGGAGAGGCCCTAAGTCCTGCAGTGGACTGTTACGGGCTGTGATGATGAAATAATAAAATGTTCCATAAATAAATAATGTCTTGTACTTGTCCCGACTTCTTCATAACCTTATCGTTAACAGAGTATTCCAACTGACTAGGTGAACAATAATACGCTGCAAGCGACGGGGGCGGCCACTGCGTCGCCTCCGCAACCGGATGCATGTTGTTATGGCACAGTAAAGGGCTGTAGCAGTAATCTAAGTCGGTATTTTTAGTAGCTAGCTGTCTCATGGGACATTATTATATAAATATTTGGACCAGAGTAAACTGTTTACTGGGATTTTCTCATTGGTTAAAACCCGAATTAAAATCCATAGGGTTTTAGAAAGGAATAGTCATTTATTTGGAAACTATTTACTACTTAAAAACTTACTCGTTTCATAACAAACCAATAGTACAAACTCAAACTCAAAAATGATTTATTGAAATAGGATTAATTAATCAAAAAGCTACGGGAAAAACAAAGGGAGCTCACGGAACTCACCCAGATAAACATTAAACACCTAGTACCGCAGAATGAACAGATCACCCCAGCCAGCATACATTTAATTCGCTTAAGAACCTAGGCTGTAGAATAGGTTTTTATCGATGCGCACCGCAATCCCATCATTGCGACTCCTGTTTAATCAAGATCTCAGAGAAAAATGCTTTGTGTTATGCCACCGTAAGTGGACCCCTCTGTGGTTTAGTAGGGCGCGCGTGGGCGCCGGGGAGCGTTACGAGCTCGCTGCGTATTAGGTAAGTGATTTCCTATGGAGCCATTGTCTCGCCACGATCGCCAGCATGCGATGAAGTTTTATCGGCCTTGCTATCTCTGTCTGTGGATATCCATGTGAGAGGGATAGATAGTGTGGTAAAGCCGGCGACATGGTGTTTCAAGGTGCATTAAGGGGTGCGAATGGTGGTTGCGCTTGAACTGCTTTGGTTTTGATTTTAGATTTGAATACTATCATAGTATTGTTCTAACTGGCCGTTGGGTGTCCGGTAGAGTAGAGTAGGACCAACTTCTTATACTCGTGGGTATAGTACTAGGCAACTAATGTTTTCGAGGCAAAATATTTAGATTCTCCGTAGGCTGGAAAATGGGCAGCAACGTTTTAAATTGTTATATCTATTACACTGCGATCTCCAACCCGCCTGCCAAGCGCCCTAGAGTCTCTAGGTCCTGCAGTGGGCTGTTATGGTATGTGATAATTGATGATGATGATTGTACGAACGGCGCTTTGTGCAGACTGTCAACTTTCAGCAGTGAAAAGGTATTAGAAGTAATTAATTTACGTAAATCGTCTTGGCGTTATCGTCCCGGTTGTGCTCTCGCGCACGAGAGCCCGTGGTCCGCCTTGACCATGATCCAGGATTTGGCAGATCAAGTAATTAAAATGGAGCGACTGCCATCTGGCCTCCGTTACCCAGGGGAACCTGAATGTGCAGTAGTTACCTAACGAAAAAAGTAGAAACTTTATTTGAGGAGTCTGGTTTCCGCCAAAGACGATTATAGCAACAGTATCTTCTTACGGGCATAGAACTGGCTAAATGGTGAAGTCAAATAAAGTTTGAATTTCCACTGTGATTAACTAATAGATTTACTGAAGCGCAAATATTCAACACAAACTTATGGGTATTATACTCATGATTCATAGTTAATAATATACTTCAGACGTGTGGCGTCCAGCAGCGTATATTAGCGCAGTTTTCACTCGGGAGGGTCGTAAAAGTCGTTTAATGTTTTAGAGGCAGACGCTAGCAATTGGAACTGAGCAGACTAGCTTATATTTTAGAGCAACCTTCGTAGAACGTGTATTATTCGTTATTTAAATATCGCTTTTTAACTCTCGACGAAAAAGAAGGATGTTATAAGTTTGACGTGGGTATCTGTGTATCTGTCAGTGGCATCGTAGAACCCGGACGGATTGACCGGTTTCGATTCGGTTTTATTTGTTTGAAAGCCAATTTAGTCGAGATGGTTCTTAATTTTTGTTTTATTAAAATCGGTTTTATGGTTTTGAAAATATTTGAGTTTAAGTAAATTTGGTCAGTGGTTATCCGACTTTTTCTGTTGCTTAAGTTATTCTATATACTAGTTAAAGGGCACAAGCGCATTACGACTTTTAGAAAATGAAGTTTGCTCGTAAAGTGGTGGTGGATTTTTGGCTTAACAATCAGTTGCCAAGCAACTGATATCAATCACTAAGATATAACAGGTTAGACACACACACTTTTTCCATACATTTACATGAATTCGAATGTAATAAAATAAAAATATTGCAAAGTGAAATTTAATCTTGCTCAGTTAGTAAACGTTATGGTTTACAGCTATCGGTTTGTAAGGTGTTTTTTTATATAACAACAAGCCAGGTATTTGACCGCCATCTCACCCGGTAAGCGGCGACGCGGCCGAAGATGGAGCATGCAATTATGACTCATTTTAAGAGAGGTAGGGCATAGCGGGGTATCTCGTTCGAATTGGAGCCGCCCGACTGGGGAAGTACCTCCACCTTACAGAATATCGCAGCTAAATAATACTCTTTTAAATAGTATTGTGTTTCTGCAGGTGAGTAAGGTTTCCAGTGCTCCATGGGGTGGGGATTTGGGGAACCGTGGCTTTGGCAGTGGAGTGGCATTTGCCTTTTTGCTGCCAGAGCAACGTGTTATAGAGGTGGGCAACGCATTGGCGATACTCTTTGTGTTTCTAATGTCTATAGGCAGTGGTGACCACTTTCCATCAGGTGGCCCGCTTGCCTGTTTGCCTATCGTATGACATAAAATAACAACATAATTTGTAGCTAAGTGGGACTGCGGCCATGTACCAATGACTCTTTTCTGAGTTATATACATGAGTTGGATGCTAACCAATGCTCTTACGGTGAGGGTAAACATCGTGATGACACATTCATCTGGCGACTGAAAATCTGTAACTATAATACATAAAATACAAATTATTTATTGATAGCTAAGTTACACGACAGTACATTATGATTGTGGGTAGGTGCTACATTGGTATACATATTCTAATAATATTACGTAACTGGATACCGTAAAATAAGTATGGTATTGTACGATGTTAACAATTATAAAATTCGTAAACGTCTGGTCATTTCATAAAAATCTGGTCAGCTTCCCCTGCTCGCAAACGCGAAGGTCAGATGGCAGTTGCTCCACTATAACTATCTGATCAGCCAAATCCTGGACCATGGTCAAGGCGAACCTCGGACCCTCGCACCTGTGAGCACAACCAGTACATTAACGCAAAGATCATCATCATCATCACAGCCCGCAACAGTCCACTGCAGGACTTAGGGCCTCTCCCACGAAAGGGGAGGTTATTGCCATAATCTCCACGCTTGGCAGGCGGGTTGGAAATCGCAGTGTTTAAATATAACAATGGAAAATGCTGCTGCCCATTTTCCAGACTACGGAGACTTGATCTTTTGCCTCGAAAACATTAGTCGCCTTGTACGACACCCATGAGTGTATGGGGTTGGTGCTATTCTACTCTGCCGGACACCACACGGCCAACGCAAGATGGCACATTAACGCAAAGATGATTACCTTAGAATTTGTATTTAAGTACCAGCTTAGCTAATAGAGCGCAAAATGGCCGTTATTGTGCGTCCTTGGCGTTATGTTCATTATCCGGAGTGTGTCCGCTGCAGCCGGCCGTCGAGTGCGGTCTGGCGGAACAATGGCATTGTTAGCCCTAGTACCGGTTGCTTGAATACTAGGTTATGTGGTAGTGTACGACCGTAGCTTTGGCTTCGGCTACATTCAGCCATAACAACCACTTTCGGCGAAACGTGAAATGTTATACGGCAGAGAAACATGCAAGCGGGCCACCTGTTGGAATGAGGTAAGCTCCGCCTACGGACATCAGCAATACCAGGGGCGATACCAATGCGTTGCCGGCCTCTGAAGAGAGACTTCTAATATACCTCTTGAACGATCCCATGGCATAGTTAAATCAGAACACAGGTTTCTATGAAGATTGTTTGTAATATTTTTGACAAATAAATGGCAAAGGTAACTTTTTTATCATCTCTAGATCAACTAGTAGAGACGTAAATTACCTTTTATATTATAAAATTAATATTAAATTTCAATAATAAAGCTCTAAAATATAATATAATATTAATTGTAGCTTGTAACCAATCTAGATCAACATTTCTTAGAGCTATTAAACACACGGCTCCAGCCTAAGGTTGTGGCGATAACCGATTAATCGGCGTCGGCTTCAGCCAGAAATAGACATTTGGTCGGACACTATAATGTGGTATATCAAGCATAGTTAAGTGGTATAGGTATAATATATAATATATTGGATATCCTATCGCGGCACTAAAATTGTGGTGACTGCTTACCATCAGGCAGGTCGTAAGCTTGTTTGCCACCTTAGTGGTATAAAAAAAGTGATCAGTTCTTTGAAACCAGAACCAGGTCGATGTAAAAGTGAGTGTGACGTAACTTTAATGTATTTTCAGGTTACAGTCGTAGCAGGAAACTTGTTGACAGGAGGGTAAATCGGTTACGTCCGATTTATAGCTAGCTAATTTTACCTGCAGATCCCCAGTCGTATCGTAACAAATCTCGTTAACCAAAGTACGCAGTACCAGGAAAATACTTAAAGAATCTCGCTAATAGATTATAAACTAAGTGTTTTACCATCAAACTGAAAATACGGGACTCCTATTTCACGAAAACTCAAGATTCATTATATAGGCAATGTTGTCTGATAATCCGGTAACGAACTTTTATTGTAATCGGATTTACATTTCCAAGAAACTAAAGTTTGCTTGAGTGAATATTTCAGTTTCCGTCATTTTCCCCTCACAAAACGGTAATTTCATGTTTACACACACATTATGTAACTCTCAGGCTCTTCACGTCTAAAAACAGCGAAGAAAATAGTTCGTAGCTCTGTGTGCTACGGCGTAGTACGCCTACGAGTTTGCCGCAAACACTCCACACATGAACTTAGCTCTTCAGTAGATAGGAGTTTGTTGACAGCTGCTACGCTTTGCAGAAGGGGACTTCAGTAGTTCTATTAATGGAAGTAATATAAATATTATGTCATACTAAATACGTTATTATTATAAGGTGAAACGTTGAATTGTACTAATTGTTTCCTGTATTGTGTGATAGATTATTAGGATTGATAAGTAGATAGATACATAAAATGCACAATTGATTACTTTGCAGATTGTCAGGTTTAATGTCCGACTAAAAATAATTGAAATGTTTAATGTATGAACAATAAATATGGCGTTAATGTCCCGGTTGTGCCCTCGCCCACGAGGGCTCGGGTTTTGACTTGACCATGATTCAGGATTTGGCAGAGAAAGTAATTACAGCGGAGTGACTGCCATCTGACCTCTGTGATCGTCCTACTACGGGAACTTGACCATTTTTGGTCATTGTTACACATTCAGTCTTGTGAATCTTTTTCATCATGGTGTTTTCCTCCATCGTAAGAGCATCGGTTAGCATTCAACTAATGTACATAACTCAGAAAAGAGTTATTGGTACATGGCGGTAGTAGGATTCGAACCCGGTACCTCTCGCTTACGAGTCGGATACCTTAACCACTCTACCACCGACGCTAAAATGTTAATGTGTATAATACCTCTATTTCTGGTCATTTGTGTGTTTGTCACGGCAAAGCAACCCCCTCACGTACACGTCACGTTCACGTCCAGCTAAGCCCCCGACCACGTACACATGGTCGTCAGCACAAATATAAGTTTACAAACCGCAGGTAACTCGAAAAAATGCCACCTCGTATAACATAACTAACCGCACGACCTTGTCACAACTCCGCACGTTACAAGCCCTGCGTCGTTCGCTAACAGCTTAAGGCTTTCGGCACAAATCCAGGTTGCAGGACGTCACTGGAGGGACGCCGCGTCAGTGCTCGCGAGGCGGCCGAGCCGAGCGCCCGTCCAGACCTGGGACCTGCAATTTTCGCGTAAACAAACCACGAATATACGAACACGAAAACACTAAACCAAAACATACGCTTGTAAAGTCACTTATCTCCATTTATGGGGTTGTGATGCAGACGAATGCAGTTGTAAACGTTGTAAATATTAAGTGTGTGTTATTATTCGGGAGTGCTGTTGAAATATAAAAGTTTTATCGTAAAATTTTAAATTTCCCATCGCCAAATGAATTGTCCGGGAATTCGTCTTGTGTAAATTGCGAGGGAAGTGTTCTCTTGAACGTTTCGATAGTAAATTGGTGTCCGTTAACTTTTGGAGGACGATATTTTTCAGACCTACTTATTTAATATATTCTATACCTACTTATATTGTCAATGTTAATCCAGATTTATCTCTCTTCCTTCCATCCGTTAAAGTATACTCTAGTTGGGACCGAATGAACTTTCTTCTACTTTGATGGATGAGACATTGGTGTAATGAAGAAATACGGAATAAAAGGGTAGACTCCTGGTTCGAGAAAGAACTGGGTTCTTTATGTGGTAAGTTAAGTATTTTGTTTGTTATTACAATTTGGTGTATTTCTGTGTTAGGTACAAATTACAGTTTAACGAAGAGAAAATTTAATTATACACAATTCGTTTCTAAAAAAGCACATATTCGATCAAACGAACGACTTCTAAATTTTAGAATTTTGTTATATATTTTGGCTGATATGGTATCTAATTCTTTATTCTTTATTGTACACAAATAAGACATAATGATACAGTACAGTAACAGAGATGTACAATTATGCAAACAGTTTTAAATCCCATAGAAGATTCTATAACTTGAAGAAAATGAATGTTTAAATGTAAAAACATTTAACTTCGTAATGCGGTCACTTCCTACTACAAACCCCCACCACCTTGTTATTAATACAGGATTTTAGAGGTATTTTGGCATAGTAATTACAATAAAGCGATTGTCATCTGATCTCCGTGACTCTGTTAACAGGGTAACATGCGTGAATTAATGCAAACAAGGGAAGAACCTGGCCTTAAATTATGATTACATATTCAGTCGCCTGAATTGGGTTTCATCACGATGTTCTCTCAATATAAGAGCATCGGTATTCAACTAATGTACGAAACTAAGAAAAAGGTCATTGGTACTTGGTGGCACTGGGAATCGAACTTGGTATTATCACAGTAGTACAAGTCGGATCGACGCTAGCCAAAAGGCCACCGACGCGGCGACGCTCCCATATATCTTAGCAATTAAGTTTTGAAATATGGAAAAGTCGTGTATTAAGATGTTCCCAAGTACTGAGAAACTTTGTAAAAGGTCCTCACACCTTAGAACCGAAATGCTCGCCAACTTTTTGGCTCCCGAACAACTTTTTTCCCAGATATCGGCACTTATGACGTGAAATGAACTCCTCAGCGAGGCTTTGCTTTTGAATATAGAATGAAGTTCTTCGAGAAGGGTGAAAAAGGGGTGCGCAGTGTGTGAAGTTCTACAAGGCCGTACCGCTTGTTTACCACCAGTTTACCTGGCTGTAGTATGTACCTACACTGACATGTAAATTTTTATTTATCAGTAAATAATGACATTGAAATTGAAGTGGTACAAAAAGTATGAATGCGGTTCACTGTAAGATTTAAAAAATATATTTTTAACAGTTTTTGTGCGAATGCTTTGAAGCTTTTTCCCGCGGATTCATCCGCAAATTGCGGAAACACGTGCAAATAGTTATTCCATTTGTCCATTAAACCACATAAGAAATACCTACAATAGTCACAGCTGTTATTACCCACAACAAACGTAGTTACAAACAAAATCACAGGTGGAACAAACATTTCAGCGATGTGGAAGGGTTCTCACCACACCTAATTAGACAGGCTTACAATGTTCAACGGCTCAACAACTGAAACACGCAAGAATGTCAATTAGAAACTTTTGTTTCGCCCACAACATACGAGTACCTATCCTTTGAGGGCTACCCGCAAGTTGGCTAATAGTATCAGCTGGGCGCTAAGACGCCTTAATGAAATGCCAAGTCCAAAGGCTTTGTTTATTCAAAATGCAAATTAGAATTAAACATAACTGAATTCTGGTGAGGTGCCCCGCCTTTTCGGGGTTGCGGGCGTCCCGTTATCGTATACTGTGATATAGTATGGATTTCGATGGATACCCAGCATGGATTTCGAGGAATTCTAAGCGATAAAGTTTCCGCGGATCGGATTAGAGTTGTGAAAATGTTAGCAATCTCATTAGTGGTATTATTAAAAGTCTCGCTATTTTGCTGTGTACATTGTCTCAATGAAATGGTGTGAAACGGTAGAATGTTCACTTCTGGGTTATTTTTGTCTTAGACTTGGGTTTTGACTCTCGCTTCAATCAGGACTCTACTACTTACTTCATTCTCCCTCGCTTCTCTGTGGAGTTAACTACTCTCTAGTAGTTAAAATAGAGAGAATTCTTCCTTCGCTACGTTTAGAATCCAAAATACCGATCATGACAGAACACACTGTTTTATCGTCTGGCGTATTCACTAAAAACTCATTCACATCAAAATACTAATTTTCTAGAGACTTCCTGAATGGTTGAAATGCAACTTCTTTACCCGTATTGGATTTAGTCACACGACTGTTAAGCTTGATGAAATGAATCAGTATAGAAATAATAATCATCATCATCACAGCCCATAACAGTCCATTGCAAGACCTAGAACCTCGCCCAACAGAAATAATAGCAGTTTAAATTTAATAATCAAAGTGCTTCTAAATTGTATTAAACGTCCAGCGATATACAATTAAATAAGTTTTGATAGGACCGTTCTCAGAAAATTATCCTCTAAACCATGAAAACAGTGTAAATCACGGATCCACCGTGACGATTCACTGATTTAACAACCAAACTTAAGCATTAACATAGTTATTTAGGAAAGTTTTAGAACAAAGTTTGTTCCATTTAATAATTTGATTCTACGATGCTTGCATTTAAGGCCACATTGACTAAACCTTTGAAGAAAAATCGTTCACATTATCCTTTTATTCATTCCGGCGCGGGCTACACGCGGAAATCCAACAAAGTCGCATATATTTATTTTTCCCGTAGCGTCTTAAGTATATTGTGTTCGTAAAATATAGCTTCGTACTTACCAGACTAACGCCCGAATACTGGAACTTTCTTAAATATCATTGTCGCTTGCAAATCTTGACTTTCAAAAGGGATAGCATGATATCTAATGAGCCCTTAAAATGAGAGATATTGGAGTATTCGAGCGTTAAATAAGTACAATTTTGCATTCATGTAGAGGTGGTCCAAATTTAACAGTGAAATAATTAAAATAAAGGATGATTCACATAAACTGGGGGTGAAGACCTGGTGTCCTGTAGTACAGGTTGTGTACAACCTATAGCAGGCGCCAGTCTTCACACAAAGTATTGTGTTAAATAATCTAAATTTGTATTACTTAAAAATAACACCCACTACATGACTACTCTGTGTGAAGAAAATAAATAAACTTATATAATTATTATTATTCCGATTAACCGTGCCGGGCCCGAGCCGAGTCTCGGTCGTAACACGGTCAAGTAATATTTTGTACGGAGACGTTCATGCTTTACCGACCTAGTAGCGGCTGTGCAATGGCAACTCGGTTGCCCCTCGGTATAGCATGAATGTGACTCATACTTAAAAGCCCAACATTAATAAGTGCCTTCGCAGAGCGAAGTGGTCGAGCGGCTAAGGTATACGACTCGTAAGCGAGAGGTTCCGGGTTCGAATCCCTCTATGGCCGTGTAACAATGACTTTTTTCTGAGTTTTGTACAGTAGTTTAGTTCTAACCGATGCTTTTACGGTGAGAAAAGTCTCATTCAGGCAATTGAATGTATAACCATGGTCCAATTTGGTCAGATTCCCCTGGAAGCAGGGTGACAGAGATCAGATGGCAGTCGCTGTAATTACCTGATCTGTCAAATCCCGGATCAACATCACGGCAGACCCCGGATCCCTCGAGCACAACGGGGATATTAACGCCAAGATGATGATGATGATCAATAAAAGCCGTAGTGGTTTTATGTAAACTCGTACACAATACAGAAAGACGATTGGCAATTTAGCGCGGCAATTCGGCTTCCGTAATGAATGCTTTTGAGCGTGGTGCTACTTAGGGAGGGTTATTTGAATAGTTATTGTCTTTGTTTGATGACCTATATAGATTACAATATAATCTGGATGCCTTCAACGCTAGAGTGAATAGCTGTTTCAATGGTTCATCTTCGGTCGCATCGCCACTTACCATCAGGTAAGATGGCGGCCAAATGCATGTCTTATCTATTATGTAAAAAAAAAGATTATAATTTATGTTAATTATTAGTATGGTAATTTTAAACAAATCATTAATGAAACACGATGTTTGTTGAAATAAATGTTTTATTTTTTAATTATTTTTAATTGGAAGGCCAACAGCTATCCAACAACATCATAATACCAATCTTACGAAACAGAAAGCGAATTACAGGTCTTCGCTGATAGACTTTGGAATACCAATAAGAAAATCGGTTGATACACCTATACCGAGAATAAATAGGACACTTAAAACTAATACAGTACCGCAGTATTACTACAACTAGTACACTACTACTAGTACTACTACACTCTACATATTACACATAAACTAATTTTTTTTTTTTTTTTTTTTTATGTATTACGGTGGGCAAACAGGCAAATTTAAAATTATTTTACTATCAAACTATTACAATATTATACTAGTAGTTCGACGACCAAACATGCTCGCCCACTATGTAAAAATTTTTATGCACGTTTCATTTTCATAAAACTTCATCTCACGTTTTAGTCGTTTGTCTGTGTGCAACTCTGTACCATTACAATTATTGCGAGCCCGGGTGCGTCATACATGACGTCCTTACTCGCTCGCTATCATGCTAAATACTGTAAGAGGAAATGAGACAAGCGACTTACTTGTAATAAAGATTTGCATTTCTAATGCAGAGTTGATTTAGGTCTAGAGCGTGGACTTAGCTGATTAGTTATTTAGTTTGTTTGTGCATGTTACAAGGCTGTTGACAGTCCAACTTACATCCTTTGATCTCTATTTTTGCTCCTTTGGTCGGCTTGTTTGTGTTTTGGTTAGTCTGAATGGCTGTTTGTTCTTATATCACGCTACAAAGGACGGGGACTTCGGATAGTTATTTAATCAGTTTCATCCCAAATATCTGCGACTTAGGCCAAATGGCGGGAGCTCACGGCGGTCACCTGTGACCCTAAAATCCCGATCAAGCTTAGAGGCTAATATACAAGAGCAGAATTAGGCCTGTGATGTTTTACGGCTGCAAAACCTGCCCGGTGCAGACGAAGCACGCCCGCGAACTTCACGGCAATGAAGTGAAAATGCTGCGGTGTATGGCGTTACGCGACTTGATCGAGTGCCAGCGCGGAAATGGCTGAGAATGAGTCGGAAAGCGGACCCTGGCAGAAGCCGGGACTGACTCGGATGGTGATGATGATTTAATAAGTTTCAACAAGTTCTATATAATATATATATTTTTTAATGTTATCCGGCAGACAAACAGGCATGCGGGCCACCTGATGGAAAGTGGTCACCGCCGCCTATGGACATCAGCAACACCAGGGGAGTCACCAATGCGTTGCCCGCCTCTGAAGAGACCTCTAATATACCTCTTGAACGATCCCATGTCATAGACCAAAGGAAACACTGTGGCTGGGAGCTCATTCCACATCCGAATCGTACGAGCGAGAAACGTTCTTTCAAACCCAGCTCACTGCGGGTGGTACGAATGCGGAATTGTGCTGTGGGCACCAGATCAAAAAGTTCCTCGAAACACTCCCCATTATACAGCCGATAGAACACACATAGGGAGCCAAAGTCCCTTCGGTTAGCCAGTGGTTCTAACTTGCTTGTTTGTATGGGATCGTCGACAATTCGTACGGCGCGTCTCTGTATGGAGACTAACTAATAATTAGGATACAATTAACTGCTGATCTACTATTATACTTATTACTACTTTGTATATTGACGACTGGAGTGGTTCGGTGGGTCTATATGCCGTCTACCACGGCGTCTACCATGCCGAGGTCCCGGGTTCGATTCCCGGCCAGGCAAAAAATTAATTGATGAGTTTTAATTTCTAGGTGTTATATGTATAATATATAATGTCTTTAAGAAAATATATAAGTATTATTATCATTTTTCTGGCACCCTGGCTTTGCTTACTTTATGGCTAGATGTTACTGCGTGAATTATCCAAGCATATTTATTTTAGGTTTTAAGACTTTCGTGGTTATTCACTACACATGTTATCGGGTTTGTTACCACGGTTGTTGCATGCGTCATGGTCACGAGTTGACCATGACACATGCAACTGCGTCCAACTAGCGAGGTAAAAACAATACTAACCGTGGTAACAAACCCGATAACATGTGTAGTAAAAGCATATTTATTTTATTTATTTTTATATTATAATCGCGATACTTATTATTATTACATTCGGGAGGGTTTACATTCTTCTAATTGAGTTTGCATTTAAGTCAGTCCAGAAATGTACAAAAAGATTTCCTCCCTTTGATGTTCCACAATGAGCCTTTGTAAGCTCCAGCAATACTTGGAACCCTTTAAGGATTCTTTTCGCAAACTAATAAATGAGAGGAAGGTTGAAGTGAACAAAGTGTGTGAAAGTGAACTGAAGTAGGACGAAAACCTTCTTGATTTTGGCAATTACCCTTGGCGGTTAGCAGGGCTCCTTCACTACTAGACCAAATTGAAGATATTGGTGTAAAGTAGTTTAACCACTGAAATCTAAATTAATAAACACCACATTTAACAGGTCAACCAGGTGGATTGATCGATGTACAACACAAACGCAATTCTACCTACCTATTCTAACTGACATTTGCAGCAGTTGTGTGGAATTAATATTGTGTAGAATCGCGAATAGGTAGAAACGCATTTGTGTATAATTGAAGACTGTGTGGAATAAATAATGTGTTGAAAATCAGTTGTGCGGAATCCATATTGTGTAGAATCGCGAATTGGTAGAATTGCGTTTGTGTTGTACATCGATCAATCCAACCAGGTTAAAACTTATCGTTGCCTTGCTCTGACTTTATCGTGCTAAACGCTGTAAGAGGAAATGAGATAAGCGACTAACTCGTAATAAAGATTTGCAATTTGATTGACTTTGTCTTTTTCTATTGAAACGTGCTTTAATGCCTCGTGATATATTTTTTGTTGAAAACTCTCTTGGATTCAAGAATTAAAATACGTGTATTAGTGTTTCCTTTGAAATGTACTATGTTGTTGCAATAAAGAGTTTACATACATACATACATACGTTATTCACGTAGGTGATCATGCAACTGTGATAACTGTTTAATTTATATCACCTAGTTCTTAGGAAAAAACTATCTACGTGTAAGTACCTATAACAAGTTTTATTAAATTAGGATCTTTCATTACTTATGTTGATTTTATTGCGTTCAAGCCCTTGAAAACAGTAAGAATACTGAAATAAATAAGTGACAACAACAATAATTGGAGTTGCGTGTGTTTATTTCACGAAAATAACGAGTTACCCAAAGATTTTGGACATAGAGGAGTTACCTAGTTAGATAATAAATTGTATGTGTCATGCTCTCATTTTCTTGATGGTAGGGTCCGAGGCGTTGCAGATCTAATTAATCTTATTATGTTTTATATGATTTACCTCGTCAACGTGCTGGAAACATACGCACGAGAGATAATGAGAATAATGAATAACAAATAAGGTGAATTAATTTGGCGTTAATGGCCCGGTTCCCTTGGGAGAGGGGATGGAAGTCAAAATGTGTACTTATTTGTAATTCATTAACGCGTAATCCGACTTCATTATTTCTTTCTATGTTAGAAAAGAGGTACTTTAAAGATTGTCCCGTAAATATTTCTAGGTGATCGATGTTGTAGTTCAGAAATTTCACATAATTAGTAGATCCAAATAACTTAGAACTCGGAATGTACAGAAACCTTTGAACGTACGGCTCATTTTAAGCTGGCGTGTGCACTTTACTATTAAAATAATCATCTTGGCGTCAATGTCCCGGTTGTGCTCTCGCACGTAAGGGTCCGAGGTCCGCCAAGACTTTTTATCCAGGATTTGGCAGATCCGGCAATTACAGCAAAGGACTGCCATCTGACCTCCGTGACCCTGCAACTGACCAGATTAGATCATGGTTACACATTCAGTTGCCTGATTGTGAATGTTTCATCACGTTTTCCCTCACCGTAAAAGCATCGGTTAGCATTCAACGAATGTACATAACTCAGAATAAAGACAGGAACATGGCCGCAGCGGGTTTCAAACCCGGTAACTCTTGCTTACGAGTCGGATACCTTAATCACTCGGCCACCGATGCTCCCTCCAAAGTTATGCGATGTGGCTACCATGTTGTGTGTGGTTATCACATTTTGTATCTAGTGAATGTATATATAATATTATATATAATATGTATATTGAAAAAAAAATACAATAAACATATACCATGTTTATTGTATTTTTTTTCAATAATAATTGTATTTATAGTATTCAATTTAATTTAATCTCATATTTATTTCTTTCACTTATGTCTCTATGACTCTCTGCATGGTCTGCTGGTTGACTGTAAGACAAAGCCTCAATGACTTTAAGTCCGCCAATTGCTATAATTTGTGCAATACAGTTTTTAAATAAATAAAATAAATAAAACAATTAATTATTAAATAATAGAAGAATCAATAATTTTATTTGGATGGTAGAAAGATGGATTACGCCTTCACACAAACACTACTGAACGGATTTTGACAGTAGTATCGAAAACAGGCTATTATTTATCCCGAAACCTAATGTGGTTCTCGCTAAAAGGGTCCGTGAAATAATAACCGAATTGTACGCGGGCGAATTCGCCGACAAAAACTATAGTATATCCATGTTTGAGTTGCATCTCGATAAGCAACATCGTAGTCAAATGCAATATTTGGACACATGTGGCTTACTCTTTCGGCCTCGAGGTCCTGGCAAAGTGGCCTTTTCCTGCAGATGTGGCGGACGATTTCATTCCCTAAATCTTGTACCCAGTCGGGTGCACTTTAAGTAAACTTTTGCGGCGAAATTGCAACGAATCACACAACGAAAACAGTCGCTTTCTGTGTTATTTGAATTCTGTAGTGACACGTTTGTTATGACCTTGTCATAACAGGTGTCCTATTATTTTAGTATCATGACAGTAATAATTTATTATTAATGCAATCCGTACAGAAAGCGACATATATTTCATTTTAGTATTCCAAGAAAGAAACAAAGCCTCTCTCGCAGCGTGAGATATGTCGCGGGCACACTTATGCTTGTCGTACTGGTCTAGTGGCAGCGTGCTTGCGCGTCCGTTTTTTAGAGAACTCTTATTTATGAATATATCAAAATTAACTACCTTAATTGTAGGACGTTCAGCCCCTGTCGCACTTCATCATCACAGCCCATAACAGTCCACTGCAGGACTTAGGGCCTCTCCCACAAAAAAGGAGGTTATTGCCATAATCTCCACGCTTGGCAGGCGGGTTGGAGATCGCAGTGTTATAATATAACAATGGAAAATGCTGTTGCCCATTTTCCAGTCTACGGAGGCGCTTAGATCTTTTGCCTCGAAAACATTAGTCGCCTTGTACGACAGCCACGAGTGTAAGGGGTTGGTGCTATTCTACTCTGCCGGACACCACACGGCACCTGTCGCACTTACTTGTGACAAAATAACATACCACGTAAAGAATAGTATGAATAGAACCGGAATACAGTGTATTGAAACTAGCCCCCCGAAAATGTTTGCTTCCGTAACTATCGCGTAGTTTCCATTTGTTTGTTCTGCTGATTACGCACTTTTGTTGGCGTCTGTCCATAACTTATGTTATTGTACCAATTGTTGTCTTTTCCCTCAGTGATTAGTGTGCGAATAAAGATGAAACTTTATCTACATCCTTCATCTTTCTCATTCGCGTAGTGTGAGACAAGGGCACGTGATGTAACACGACACTATTCGTTCTATTATGTTACGTGTTCAGAGGAAGTGTAATAACTTACTATTGTTTTAAGTTATTATTGAGGTTCAGTTTATCAATTAATATGGACTAACCAGGCATTGATGGCACGATGCGACTGACTATGGAGCATGCATGTCTGGAATAGTTTATATTCACTCTAGCCTTTAACGCGTCCAGATTATAATGACCAGATTATGATGTATTTATTCGTAAGGCGGTTTACAGTCGCATAACAACAATATGAATATATACCTTATATAAAACTAATCTCCCCCGCTCTGGGTCCTTCCTGTTGCAGAGGCTGTCCATCGCCATTCAGCGTGGCAACGCTGCTAGTGTTATGGGCACCTTTGCACCGGGAATGGCAAAGAGTGGGTTAAACATCTAGTTTAAGTTATATGACGAAGTTATACGGATCTAGTTTTAAGTTTTCATTTTAATTGATTGTTTTTATTACTGATTAATTGTAAAGTTATATCATAAACGTTATGTTTGTATATTTCATAAATGCCTATATAAAACTAATTACAATTTTTCAACCCGACGATGGGATAGATTTCATCCATACCATTCGGATGCCTGGCATCCAACTAACGCACGGGCATCGCGAGCCTTCTTAACGAGCACGTGCTAGATGTGGAATGAGCTCCCTCCGGAAGACTTTCCTTTGCACTATACAGTACATTGTGTTGTTCAAAAGGTATGCTGTAGTTTTAGGTGGTTTTTCTTAATTATACTAGACATACCTATATAATATAATATAGCGTTCCGGCTCTGCCTGGCATTGTCGTGCACGGTTCGGTCGTGGTTGGCGAGGGATACGTTTATCTACGGCCATAGGGCGGTCAGCGTGTCACTGTGTGTTTCCTTCCTACTTTCCTATCCCCTCCTTTTTGACGATTGAAAGAGATATTTAATGTCCTAATCAATAAAGAAATATTGAATTTTGAATTTGAATTTTATGTCTACAGGTACCTCAAAGGTTGGCACCGCATCCGATTCCCTTAGATTGAGATGTCCTGGACAACACTAGCCGCATTCCATCAGGTGGCCCATTGTTTATCTGTCGGTTAGGCCCTTTTACCCACCAGTGTCATACAAGTTGGGGTCTCTCGCTGCAAAGTGGACAGCAACATTTTGCAATTCAATTTCAAATTATTTATTCATAATTGTTTACAACATTATAGAAATTTTATTTACCATTTCGTGGTAAATTAAATGTTATGATTGATTACTTGTTACGAAAAATATTAATAAATACACTAATTACTGTGTAAATTATTTAAATATAATGGATACAAAGAACACATTTATTTTACTGTCAATTTAGGTTAGATAAAATCCTATTTACTCATTAAACCAATGTACATCTCAAACACTGTTTCGCACGCTTTCATCAAGCATGAAGTAGACAGCCGATCTCCACACCTGCCAACCGAGAAGATTACGGGGAATCCCTGTAAGGAGGAGGCTTACTTTCAACAGCGATGATTTAACCCTACGTGAGTTCGGTCTTTTTTTTATGCCATACGTAGAAATAAGCTTACGGTCTGCCTGATGGTAAGCAGTCACCGCAGCCTATGGACGTTTGCAATACCAGGGGCATCACCCATGCATCCTTCCAAAGGGAAAATAAGTAATACACGTTTATTCTACGCAGACACACGGCACAGCATTCATATACATACTAAGAAAAAAAAAGAAAAACAGCGATATAAATCGACGGAAACAGTTACTCTAATCTCGTTACCTGTGCCATGTAGAGAGTGCAATGGGGCCACACTCAGAAAAGCCACGACAGTCGCCGTCGTACTGTGTATCCTTCGTTATCTTTATCGTCGGTTTCCGCGACGCTGTCTGTCCTGTTATAATTATGCTACGGATTTCGATGCGAGAATTTTAGAGAATTTCTTTCGGGAGGTTTACTTTTACATAGTATAAAGCAAAGTTTGCTCTGTATGTACGCTTAGATCTTTTAAAGTACGCAACGGATTTTGATTGGGTTTGAACCATCAGTTAGAAAATTTCTTCCGGAAAGTTTATTTTTGTTAAAAAGAGAAGTTGAGAAAACTCGTGCTGTGTCGGGGCGGGCCACTGGTGTATTAAATATTAGATTAGAAGATATAATATGTCAGCGGAACCACAAGCATCAAAAGCGAAAGCATATCATGAATGACACTTCTTATATAAACAATTTATAAGAATTCACCCTTAATTTTTTAAATTTAATTTATCGTGACGTTGATGTGATTTAGTATACAATTATGAAATTTATACAGGCTTAACTAATTAGAACAATGTAATGCGTAGTCAAATTGGAAATATTTATTATTTATTATAAGCCAATAGGCTTGACGAATCTAAACTAAAATAACGTTTGACAAATTGAATTGAAAAATCGGCAATAACACGCTTGATCAATTAGGACTATCATCAGGCTTGACGAATTGTATACAAAACGGATGTAAAGTATTTGCATTATTTACCCCAATATTTTCTGAGTTATGTACATTACTTGAATACTAACCGATGCTCTCATGGTGAAGAAAAACATCGTGATAACACCTGCACATTCAGCCGACTGAATCTGTGATCATGATCCAATCTGGTTCCCCTGGTAGCAGTAAGTAAAATCCTGGATAATGGTCAAGACGAACCCCGGGCCTTCGTGCGCAAGAGCACAACTGGGATATTAACGTCAAGATAGTGATATGAATCACGGACTTGCAGAGTAGCTCCCAGCCCACTAAATTATTTAACAGCGTTCGAAACACCGCGTTGCCTTGTTCAGAAGTTGTTTGATTTATATTTCGTTGTTTTTATTTGCACAATTCGTTTAACTGATTGTTCTTAATTGGTTTTGTTGAAGTGGATTAAGAAGCCGTGTTCCATCCCCCAAAATTTTTGTCTCGCCCGTGTTTCTGTATTGGGGCGGGACTAATTTCATTTATTTCGTTTGTTTCCGCTTTGTTTGTGAACCATTAGCTTTCGTTTTGAGCAAAATATGGATGTTTTCAAGTAATTGGATGTTATGTTCTTGTATTTTACTTGGTGGAATACAAATTGCTTAGCTGATTTATCTTGTTAGTAATTTATTAGACGCTTGTGTTTTATGAAAAATGAAACCTAATATCTATCGTATAGTCTCTAGTTGGACGTTGTGTATTTTTCTACACGCTCTTCATCTACACCCGTATTTGCGAACCATGCGTTATAACGCATGGTTCGTATATCTCTTAGTAACGTTTCTGAATAACGATGTAAGTAAAGTAGCGTTACTATGCGTTCTCACAGTGCTCGTCAGCTAAGTGAATACAGCGCTATGAATGGTCAATTTGGAGTGACATATATTGGCCAGCGACACTCTCGCAAGTATTGTTAGTTGGAACCTTGTACGTGCAACGTTGTGAGACTTCATAGTAATGTGTAGGGGTTATAGGAACGGACCCCGCACCGCCGATTTTCGGCATAAAAAATTCAATTATTTTTAAATTACGTTGGGTACACCGAAAGCGAACGGTTCAAAAACAGATAAAATCAGCGTTATGCATTAAAATATTGAATTTTTAATGTCGAAAATAAAAATTGAAGACCGTACGACTCGAAGCGAGGGGTTCAAAATAGCGCCTTAACTACTAGCCCTGTAAACCAGATTCTATTTGAAATTCGAGAAACGAAAATTACAAGGTACAGTGTGAACGACATATACAAACCATTAATGTCATCTTGAGTCTACAGTACATTAAAAACAAACTTAACGAACGAACATCGAGTACAATTGGCAGCAGCGTTTTCTATTCAATGTCTTCTACGTACACTATGATACCCAATCCGCCTGTCAATAATCCGGAGGAGGGTAAAGTCCAACAGTAGACTGCTAAGTGCTGACGGTGCTATTTATTCTACATTTTATTATTTTGCCATATTAATCTTTAATTGTAGTTGATATAATCTCATGAAGCTAAATTACAAGCTGTTAATTTAACGCTCTCGTGCATGGGCCATGTTCGATATTGCATCAAAGGCTTAATTGCATGGTAAGCTAAGCTGGGTATCGCTTTGTGTATTAAGCCTGACTGCGATATTACCTGATAGAGCCATAATCGCAATATTAGCTTCGAATTCATTATTTAGATTTTTATTATAAATTATATCTTCAAATTATGTTTGTCGAGTTAGCATTTTTGTTAATGGTTATCTATTTTAGCCGCAGGATGTACACAGCTTATTTCATTTTTCTCGACCGTGATATTGTCGTTCTCTTTAAAATATGAAATTGACACCGACACAGGTGCACAAACAAAAAACCCTTCTCAGGAAACAGGGCACCTTAACTGAAAAGTGTCAAAAAACTCGTTACACGCAGTTTCGTCCACAAATCCTTCCGTTTGGCTGTCATCCTGATTTAATAACGCTAAGAGATTGCCTCCGCGAAATCTTAAAAGCCTTTATCACATGAACGACAGCTGAATAGCGTGTCAATGGCCAATACCGACTGCGGATTGGGAACATATCTAGACTATTCCCTCGGAGCGATTGCCAACCGGATGATATGGTAACCTACTTCGCGTGACCTACTAAGTATGTTTGTCATACTTGGGAGTGGAAAACAGATCTATAAATGGAATGGAATTTCGTACGGACAGGTACTGTAACACAACGAGAAACACACAACATAGTGTTATATAGTGAATACAGTCAGTACGTTACAAGCTATCATTTGTTTAACTTTAAAAATGACGACTTCACAGTTCGGAATTTTATCTACATTTGATCACAATGTGCAATGTTGGAAGACGTATAAGTGTCGGTTATTACAGAGGTTTATAGCTAATGATATTGACTATATCAAAGATGCCACAGGAAAGAAAAGCGGAAGCGGTCCTTCTTAGAGTACTCATAGACGACTCATAAAAGCTCGCCTCGGATGTGGCGCTGCCGAAGGAGATTCAGAAAGTTCCAGTGCCAGACATTCTCCAGTTATTGGATGATCACTTCACTCCTAAGTGATATGGATTCAGTGAGCGGCATAAATTTTATATTTAGATAACGAAACATAATCACAGGTACGTGCTGTCCGTTAAGGTGAACTGCAAAGTGTGTGGTCGCAAGAATCACCAAACATCGCAATGTCGATTCGCGGATTACAATTGCAATAAGTGCAAAGTGAAGGGGCACTTTAGTAGGATGTGTCGGAAACGATTCGTGAAAAACGTGAAAGTTGAGGGTAGCGTGAGTGAAGGTGACTCCAACGATGGTGAGTTTCCTTATTCGTTCGGTTGCTGGGAGACCTTTGGTGGAAACTGTGGTTATGCAGGGCGTATCGTTAGAGTGCAAAATCGATAGCGGATCGGCTTTGACCATTTTGCCACAACTACCTACAATAAACAACACATAGAAACGAAAAAGTAAGTCTGTGTAATTCATAAAAAAAATAGATTTTGTTCGAAGTTTTATAGCGATTGCTTAATACTTAAAACTCAATATATTTATTGCATTCCATAGGTTACAGAAAAATGTTAAATAATTAACAGTAACGCCACATTAGAGTGATGTGATGTAATGTACGTGATGCATGGGATATTAGTTTTCATAGTAAATATATGAAAAATTGCAATTTAGCAACTTGTCTAACGTGACGTCGCTGATGCGACCAAATCCCCCGGCGTGTGCGTATGAGCGCGTTTGTGGCATGTAATGACGCGATCTGACGCATCACGCATCATTAGTTAGTTATACAGGATAGCGGAACATTGACGTCAAAAAAACAACGACCTGCACGGCTAGCACAAGCATGCCCGCGACATAGCTTGCGCCGCGAGAGAGCCTTTTTATCCTTCTGTCAATACTAAGATGAAAGAGATAGCAGTATCTATGTCGCGTCTTTTCTCGTTTGTCGCGCGGGAGAGCACACTTGTGCTAGCCGTGCTGTACAACTTAAAAAAAATCGAGATTTGCTACTGAATATTTATGAATTGAAAATTTAAGTCATAATTAGTAAGTTCCGGCCACTCTGTACAGTTCTCTACGGACCTTTTCAAGGGACAGCAGTACAAGAGACAGACGCTGCCTTTTGATAGCGTTTTCATTAAGAAATGAGCGTTTTCATAAGCGTCAGCAGTAGCATTTTGAGAGGAAGTATGCTTTAAGCAACTGAATGCATTTCATGTCATAGTTCTACCAACAAGAGCCAGGCTCTTAAATTTATGATGATGATGATGAAGTTATATATATTCACAGCCCATAACAGTCCACTGCAGGACTTGGGCTTCTCCCGACTTATTATTTAGGGAAAAAATTTGCTCTTAATTAAATACTTAAGTTATGACATAATGTAAATAATGCATGCTCTCTCTCACCTTGTTTGCAATGCCCTTACAGGGTGTCACATGTAAGTACTTTATAACATTGTGAAATCTTTTAAAAACTGTGATACGCAATAAACGAAATTGAAATTAGTATAGTAGCAATTAGGTACCCATTATATAAATTTATAATATTGTGATCAGAACAGAATGGTAGGGTAGGCAGTGTCTTTTTGTCTATACGTTTATACTGCGAAAGTTGCTGCACTCCCGCGCCGAGTCCTTTGAAGACTGGGGTAATGATGGTCAGCCTCCATTGATTGGATGTCTTCCCGTTGGGGAGGATGCGGTAATAAAGGTCGATCAGGATTCTCTCACCACGAGAGCCCATCGATTTCCACACCTCAATAGGAACTTTGTCGGGACCGACAGTTTTCCGATTCTTCATGCGGCGAAGAGTCGACTTGACTTTTTCAGGCACTATCTGTGGCATACCCAAGTCATTGGTTCGGAGGGAGGTTCGGTAGCTGCATCTCTGTATGCTGATTGCTAACAACAGCTTGCAGACGCATTGAGAGACGCGGCACTTGAGTTTGAGAGATGTCCTTTGCCGCTTTGACCTCGATCGTGCCAACTTGTAAATAAGTTTCTGCCCTTCAGGAATTTTCAACTTTTCGTTTAACAAAGGACGTAAGTGGTCTCATCTAGCGGTGGCTACCGCTCATTTGGTATCCCTGTACGCAGGGCGATCTTCAGGAGGTCAGCACGCCTGCCATAATTGAATTGCCATAATCTCCACGCTTGACAGGCGGGTTGGAGATTGCAGTGTTTTAATATAACAATAGAAAACACAGCCGCCCATTTTCCAGCTTTGGAGATTCTAGATCTTTGCCTCGAAAACATTAGTCGCCTTGTACTACACCCAAAGGTGTAAGAGATTGGTGTTATCCTCCTCTGCCGGACACCACACGGCCAATAATATATACCTAGGTGATTATTTCAGATTGTGGCGATACGGGATTATATCCCTCGGGATAGTTGAATGTTTACAGAAATCCGTATCACGCGCGGGTAAAAGCCGCTGGGGACAGCTAGTATTTCTCATTTTAAAACAATTCATTTCAACCCATACTTATTCGTCTCACGATGTTAATTTCACATTCATGTCGTATTTCATTTCTGTCGCCTCTACTTTCACACAGTAATTTTTCACCATCGCTTTTCTTCGGCGTTCGACAAATAATAAATGGCTTCCAGTCATGTAGAGGAGGCCTACGTCATTCGAGTGGCGGCGAATGTGTGGCACATACGTAACAGTTTTGGAGAAACTTACCTATAGACAATGACAAGATAAAACTAAATTGTGCAATTTTAACTTAAATTTTAAAATAATCTAGCTGTATGCTAACTGTTTAGCCGTCCACCGCGGTTTTGACCAGCGCGTAGTTCGGACACGGAAAAATAACCGATCTCTATAAACATTCAACTATCCCACGGGATGTTTTTATTTTGATTAATTTAAATTTATTTAAACTTTATGCACTGTTACGTACATCAGCGGACTTGAAGCTTCATAGCTTTATCTACTAGTCAACCGGAGAGCTGATTTTTTCGGCTTAAAAAGTAACCCAAGTATGACACTCCGTAAGTATAGTGAACTGTTGGTGAAATAGTTTTCGAAATCAGTCAAGTAGTTACGGAGATAACCCTCAACTTATAAACTTGCACACAAACGTGTACAAATTTCGGTAACAAAATACGGAACTGCAATTTACGCGTGGTAGTACTTTGTCAAGCTTACAGTACAAACGCGTGCGCTGTAGAAATAAAAAAGATCCACGTAATGGACTCCACATTACGTGAGTCTTTTCTATTTCTGCCGCGCAGCGATAATGCTTAGGTGCGTTATTATGTTTCGGTTTGATGGATAAGGCAGTAGGTGTTACAGGCATTAGATTAGTAATCATGAACAAACGTACGCGGCGCCGGCGTGGTGGTGGCGAACAATTGGTTCTATAAGTGGCATTCACACGACACAATATGATTGTTCAATGAGATTGCCAATTGAATTGACTATAATGTGATTGTCCGTCTACACGGGATAATTGGTTTGCCAATCTAGTCAGTACCCCATCCATACGAGAGCGTCGTCTCTGCCGCATGCGTTGCCTATTACGAAGCCGAAATAAACCGATGTGTAATATTTATAAAATAAAATAAAATAAATTTATTTCAGACAATGTCCATATTAGTGTTAGTAAAACATTCTTGACTTACAAAACTACATTAGTAAATCCATTTATTACTAAAATTAAAATGTCAAAATTTAAGATTAAATCACCCATCCAAAATAAAAATGCCAGCAGTAACTTACAGTACGAAATGTCTGAATAATAATAATTTAGAATATAAAATGTCAAAGTAATAATAACTTAGATATTTTAGATAATTTAGAATTGAGAATAATCACCGACTAATGCATACATATATCGCGCAACGCCCGGTCAGCAACCAGGGGAGCGATTCTCTCGCTGTAACATCCCACATTCTAATCTTCTCTACCTTAAAAACTGTATTAAGACGTCACTGAAATTTATTTTAAACAATATACGACTGTCCAAGATAACTGAGAAAATATTTTTTGGCTGTATTAAATATTTGAATAACATTATTAATGGAGATATTGTGTCTAGAAAACATGTCGAATTCGAGATGTCACAGCGCGAATTAGGCACCTGGATCGATATCTGGTGTAAGGGGTTGAAAATAGGAGCTGTGAGCACAGTCACGGACATACTCTGCAATATTATGGAACGTGCACTGAACAACAAACTCCAAGCTCGCCTCGAAAGTGACGATATCCTCAGCGACCTCCAATACGGATTTTGTCGTGGTCGGTCGACTGGGAACTTCCTGGTGTACGCCACGCACATATGGAAGTACATATTGCCAGAGAGAATGCAAGGGCCTCGTACTGCCTAGTAGACAAAAAGACATGTGGGCTACCTGATCAAAAGCGGGCAGCTGGACACATTTCTCTGACTACAAATTGGCAAGTGCTAGGCACCTCCACGGTCCCTCATGGGGCATTGAACAGATAGGAACGCAATACCATTTAATAATGGTTGTATATCGAATTTATTTAATAATTAAGGAACTGAATCATCACCACAGCCCATAACAGTCCACTGCAGGACTATGGGCATTTCCCAGGAAAGGGCCATAATCCTCATGCTTCGCCGGCGGGTTGGAATAAGGAAGTGAATAAATTAAAGGAAATAAATAATGACAGTAATTTAAAACATTAGTCTTATTAAAAATTTAATAAAAAATTAATCAAATAACCCGCTTCTGATTGTTCCTGGCGCAAAGGTGCCCATTACGCCAGCAGAATTCGCGCCGTAAATTAGGTCAATGAAATTGGGGTTTTGTATGGCGAAAATTACGGAAACTGTAATTTTCATACAAGCAAATTTATCAATTTCTTTTCCATTGCAAATCCGATTACAATGAAACTATGTAGGTATAATCAGATAAAATAAAGCTAGCTGGTGCTAATATTTTATCGTGAGAACTGCACTTAATAAAATAACACCTGGAGAGGCAAAACTGACTACAACTGAAAAGGGGTACTCTCCATAAACTTTCACGCTTATAAAAACTTAAGATTTAAAAAAAAAAAATTTGAGTCTTATCGCCATCTAAATATACTCTACTTTCGACATCTAAATATATCTATTTAGATATGTACTTACAATTTAAAATAAATTAGTAAATAATAAAATTGCGAAAAAGTGGCCAATTTTCTCATAGTATTATTTGACTGCAATTATCTGTAAGGAGGTACTTCCCCAGTCGGGCGGATCCAATTCAAACGGGATATCCCGCTATGACCTCTCTTTATAACGTAAACTGGGTAAATCATGGTACAATTTCCAAGAATATCTATCCCAGTGCTTACTAAACGAGAACAGTAGGTATCGATGCCAACAACGCTGTATCCAATAGCTATTTCTGAGTGTTCAATGTAATACACGTTGTTTACAATCAGAGCCTGTGGCTAGAGACAATCCGTGCATAGCAGAACAATCCTCGTAGTCTAACATTTACATAACTAATCAATTGCTCACTTGCCAATTAAATTAAACATATAGAGTTATGTTATGTTCTGTTTGAGTATATTTATCTAATAACAGCAATTATGTTGCTTCTTGAAAGCACTTGAGTTTCCTTGAGTCTATTAGCGGATGTATGTTAACCGAAAGTTTATTTATTTGTGAGTTTGGAAGTTTTTCCGTCAGTCACACAAAAAGTACAACTTGGATCGTTCATCATCATATTATAATTAATATTAGCCGATAGTCAGCCCCTGGGCAAAGGCATCCCCTGATATTTATTTATTTCTATTTACAGAAATTGTTACATTACAGTAAACGGTTTCGTTACAATTAGTTTAGAAGCATTGGTACTTATGCAGGTATCGATATGTCTATACCATCCGCATCTAGCAGGTACCTGCAACTTCTATTATTAGGTTGTCGGTCCACCTTGCGGGAGACCTACCCACACAGCGCCTTCCGATTCTTCCTGTTTCCGATAGTGATATAACTTGGATGTTGTACTTTTTTAAATGCTTACAATAAAGACACATTGGTAATATTCCATTCGTAAATTATACCAACCTTCACCAAAGTTATATAGTAATAATATTTAATACTTAGGTATTAATATAAGACGGTGTAAATCTGCAAGTGTAGCCACATTCATTAATCATAGAACACTCAGGGCTTGGAACATACGCATTTGCGTCACTTTTACGTAATTTATTACCAAGAGAATTACAAAGCAAAGTTAAGAGAGTTAGAGAATAAATAAGTTTTAATCACGATTGTATTTTTGTCACCTAAATGTTATCCAGGTTTCCTATTACTTACTTGTTGGATATTAATCACAATAAGTCATAAATTTTCCTCGTATGAACAATTCTACTTGTCTAGTGCCTGTAATGTAGTATCCAACTTGTATGCAGGTAACAAAGTAGTTGTGAACCTTTAAAAACATCCATTAAATTCATTTATCTATTTTTCTTAAAGAAAAAGACTTCTTATTAGTAAAGCGTCAGAAATATCTCCAACATTTCTTGTTTTCCTGTTGTTATTTTTAAGACCCTTATGCTAGTTTTTTTTCGCTTCTGAAATAGTTTCTAACACGTTGCGTGCGATTTGTCTTATTCTGTCCTTTTTAACTGTTATAAGTTTTACGTGAGTATCTGTGGTTCTGTGGCTCTGTGTACCTGTGTGTCTGTCTGTGGCATCGTAGCTCCCCAACGGATGGACTGATTTCGATGAGGTTTTCTTTATTTAGCATTTTATCTTTGTTTCATTAAAATTGTACTTTAGAAAACATTTGAGTAAATATGTAACACCCCCCCCCCCGCCTTCCCTATAATGACAACCAGACAAATATAGGAACCTTTCCTCCGTCAAGACGCTTTTTCTCAAGAATCGGTAAAAGTATAAAGTGAATATTAATATCAAAACTTACGAGGAAAAGAGGTCATACGGCACAAGTAAAGGAAAATGTCCGACAGATATTCGCATTTGTAAAAAAGGATTTTTTCTTTCATTTTCAGCAAGGTTCTCACAGCAAAGGTAACACCCGGGTAACGCCTTTCGCAATAGGCGTTGATCGTTCGAAAAGGAGGAGAATTTACGGCGACGATGGCGCGTGACTGACGAAAACGGCTTAGGTAGTCCAGGTTTACGATCTTCGTGTTTCCTATTCTCTTGGAGGTATTCCGAATATTTCGATCCTCAGAACGGGAAGTACGTGTTACAGTTTACACCTTTATGTTATTATCCTATTATTATTAATATTAATAATATAACGTTTATTTCAGGTAATAAGTTTACAAAGTTTATACTAAGTATCATCTTCATCACAGATCATAACAGTCCACTGCAGGACTTAGAGCCTCTCCCACGAAAGGGAAGGTTATTGCCAGATTCTCCACGCTTGGGAGGTGGGTTAGAGATCGCAGTGTTATAAATATAACAATGTAAAACGCTACTGCCCATTTTCCAGCCTACGGGGGCTCTAGATCTTTTGCCTCGAAAACATTAGTCACCTTGTCCGACACCCACGAGTGTAAAGGGTTGGTGCAATTCTACTCTGCCGGACACCACACGGCTAATCCTAAAAAATCCTATCATACTAGGATTACAATAATATTATTAATAATTATTATAATATAACGTTTATTTCAACGGCGATGCGAGGATGCCGAAGACCGGGCTGAGTGGAAAATAATGAGTAGAAAAGCGGACTCGTTCAGGAGCCGCCAGGATGATCCCTACGAGAAAAATTTGAGACATGTATGAAGTCAAACACAGAACCACGCCTTTTTTTGAAGACAGTTCAAATACGGTTTGCATGTTAAGATACATAATTTTAGGTATATTAAAATTAAGTTTATAAATCTTTCGTTGACTGACGGATCTCCCGATATAAGTTTGCACGGAAAACAAAGCCTCCTGTATTTTCGCTTGTGAAATTTGGAACCGGCAATTAGAGCTAAGAAGAAATTACATCAAGCAAACTATACTGAGGTTAGGAGCGTTTTTTATTTTGTGACTGTGGTAAAGTACGAACCTACGGCTATCAGGTTTATGATAACGTAAAATCGGGCGCCGAAGGTTATCCAATATCATCGAATATAAGAATAATTCCATCTTGTAGCGATAGTTGAGGTTTAGAGGAAAATAAAAGTAAAACAGGGTACTGATTCTGGTGTGCAATGCAGTTGTAATTATGTTGCAATGTAACTGTGATGTTACTATAACTACGTCGAGGTATCGAGTCAGTCCCAGCATCATCCCAGTTAAATCATTCTTTGACCTTTGACACGTTTTCGTTGGCAGAATTGAACGCAGTTTGACAACTAAGAAAGATGTAACTTAGTAATTTATTTATTTTTTGGAGTCAGCCCTATAAAACCATAATGCAACTAAAGTACCAGAAAACGAATTGTGGAAAATTTCGAACTCATGTAAGTTGCAACTCAACATCTGTCATTTGAATAACAATCACACGTTTGACATGCGATGCAATTGTAATGTTACTGCAACTGAGACGATTTCCGTACCAGAATCGAAGCCCAGGAAGTTTAGAGGTAATAAAAGGAAAAATTGTGCCACATTGTGCACAGGCCGACAACGTTTTGGGTCTCCTCAACTTCTGCTATCGCTACAAAGAGGAATTTTTTTTGTACTCGATGACGTAGGGTACAGCGTCCTCACAGTCTATTAATTCCGCGAACAAGTTCGAGAAAAGAAAATAGGACACGGCAGAGACGAATGTTATTATATGGGAACGACTAGTCTACTATAAAATTGTCGTGTGTTTCCGCGCAGCAGCGGAAACCGGATAGTATCTCCCTAGCAGACAGATAATCTACGTCCCGGAGACGTATACATTAAATAAAAAAATTTTGCTTGTTTATTGTGCCACTGTAATTGCTTTTCTAGTAGGTACATTAATCGAGTGAAGATTATCTTTATTGTGTTAAAATATGCTTTTGTGGAGTCATCTATCTTACGTTGTCTTATATTGTCTTTACTGGCCTGGGCTTCGATTCTGGTACGGAAATCGTCTCAGTTGCAGTAACATTACAATTGCATCGCATGTCAAACGTGTGATTGTTATTCAAATGACAGATGTTGAGTTGCAACTTTCATATGGTTTTATACGGCTGTTGGTATTTCAATAAATAAATAAATAACTAAGTTGCATCTTTCTTAGTTGTCAAACTGCCTTCAATTCTGTCAACTAAAACGTGTCAAAGGTCGAACGATGATTTAACTGCAATTTAACTGGGATGATGCTGGGACTGACTCGATACCTCGACGTAGTTATAATAACATCACAGTTACATTGCAACATAATAACAACTGCATTGCACACCAGAATTGGTACCCTGTGATGGCTTCCTAGCAGTAAAGTTTTCATATAGCACGTTTTGAGTAAGTTTTCATATAGAAGCGACGTTTCATGCAAATGTGTGCCCTACCCCTACGTCATTATTCATAATATTTTTCTGTGTTTCCTCTTCATATGGAAATAAATGGGTGACATATATATTTCATATGACATCACACGATGAAATAATATTGATGGTATTTCTCTTACGTAGAACGAGGTTACCGTTTATTCAGCTGCTGTGTCCATGATCGATAAAGAGTTTATAAAAGCATTAATTTGGTTAAAATCACAGTGTATTGATAATCTCCGTATAATTAATACTAAAAGTACTTATAATCACGTAAGGAATCGTTGAAATTAATGCGATACAAACTGTTGTGAACTTTGGAGTAAAAAATTTTGGGGCACGGAAGTTTCCCGGCAAGACGATCCATAAAAAGTAAGATCTTGGACATTTCAGCTGTTACATGACTTTAGACTTTATTTCCTTACATTTTCATTGACCTGTTGGAAAGGTAATTCTATAACAGACTTTGCTCGAAGGTTTCGAAATAGCTAAGCCACACTATTTGACCACGATATATGGTTTGTAGAGCTAGCCCTGGTAGAGATAGCCCTAGGAGGGTTGGACGCTTGGCTCCAGCGTGAGATCTAATAACATTTAACAGTGAAAGTGATAAAGCTTGCGAGGCTTGGCAAACCAAGTCACATAAATAATCATCATCACCACAGCCCGTGCAGGTCTTAGGGCCTCTGCCACGAAAGGGGAGGTTATTGCCATAAATAATACTTATACGCTAATAAAATTTTCTAAAAATAACCCTAAAACGCAAAACGTGCTGTAAAACTGTATTTTTGGTATGTTATTTGGACCCCTTAAGAGAGTATAAAAATTATTGTGGTTCTTGCGACATTTTGGCACATTTTTGGTCTAAAAATCATAAACTTTGCGTTCTTCTAAAGTTTATTATATTTGTCACTACTTAAGCCCAAACGCAGCTCTATAAAACGTTACTATAGTTCTTCATTTGCAGACCGTTTTACCCGAAATTTTTTGCAAAGTGTTATTCTACTCTCTCTCCTTAGAGATTCAAATATCATACCAAAAATGCAGCATTACATAGCGTTTGCAATGTAAAAAATTATCATAATTTCGAAGTTAATTCCGGAGAATAGTTGCCAAATGACCGAGTGCCAAAACTAAGTGTCTCATTGATCCACTACTGTATATTCTGGCTACACCAGCTGGAATATTCAGAACAAGTGGTCTTTTCCTCGTAACTTGAGTGGTCCCTCTTAACTTGATAAAAGAAGCAAATTCATTAGGCCAATATTCGGACTTGGAAAAGCAAAATCAAGTTATCAGCTGCGCCGTGCACAATGATATGATACGACGATTCGACGTATAATTTATTTAACAAGATAACGTTTATTAATGAGCCCAGCTCAGGTCAAGTGTGAGCAAACCGCGCTCACACTTGACCTGAGTCGCCCGTTATCTTTCCATCTTCGTAGTCTCGAGATTACAATCTTCATTTGTTCTCTGAGCTCGCCCCGACGACGCTCTCAACGAGGTTATGATGTGCTCGCTTTTGCCAGCGAGTTCGTTCGCTTATAAATGAATTCGATATTATAGCTAGGTTCTTTCCTTTTGAGAGTATAGTCCTAAGGTTTGAGAGTGGTACTATACTCTCGCGCACGCTCGGTTGACGGATTGTGGGAAAGGCATATTGGCAATGTAAGTGTATTCAAGTTCGTTCGCTTATGAATGAATTATAGCTAGGTTCTTTCCTTTTGAGAGTATAGTCCTAAGGTTTGAGAGTGGTACTACACGCTCGCGCTCGCCCGATTGACGGATTGTGGCAAAGGCATATTGGTTGTGTAAGAGGAACAGATTCCTTCCACATTCCTAATTTTGTAAAAGGAACATTTTTCCCCTAGCAGTGCTGGTAATGTAACTTGGTTATATACGAGGAACAAGGGGAATTTCTGTCAACGTACATCTTCCCGTGCGAAATGAGGTCACTCAACTGGGGGAACTATACAATCCTATTTTAAATGGTATCGTTCGTATTTCTGCCGGTGAGTAAGTCTTCAGTGCAGGTCCGTGGCCTGGCAGTGGAGGGGTCTAGCATTTTCAACGTAGCAACGTATTCTGGAATTTTATTGTTGGCAACGCGTTTTACTAAGAAAAACGCCAAACTAAGAAAAGCTCCATATGATCATATGTATTATTATAAAGTCGGCGGGTCAACTAATTAGTTAAATGAAGGACTATGGATGCTATACAACTGAAATGGGAAGTTCTTCACCATCATCATTATCATCTTTCTCTCTTACTCTTCATTAGTCTATAGACGCCTTTCTGTCAAGGCCAGGGTTTAGGGTCGACGCCTTTTACAACATTGAAGGGAAAAACTTAATCCGCCACGATGGCGAGTGCCGTTTGGCAGACATGTTATTATCCTTTCTTTGCAACATGTTTCGTAAAATTGGTTTCGGCTGAGGATTTCATTCTTCCTCGATCGATACAAGTACGATTCAAACTAGCCTCCTTCGCATACAACTTGGTCACCAAGGCTTGATCAGCAATGAAAATAATAAACATTACATCGTAAACGTCAATAAATTTTTGCTTAATCACTTATTATAAAAGAGCAAAAAAATAAATAAAACCATGTTTTATTTCTGACGAACATTTGTGTTTCGCTAGAAACAAAATGTTGGTTGCTATCTACCTGTCTAGTCAGCCAGATAGTTGTCAGGATGTGATATTTTATGACATTCTATCGCATATCAATTTCAATTTTTGCTTGTAACAACATATTGGCGTTTTCAGGTTCGTTCGCTATAACAGAGTTCTCTCTGCTGCAGATTTCGAGCAACTTTTATGTGACATTTGAATATGTTTTTCAGGCTACACAACTTTTTGATGTCATCATCATTATCACAACCCATAATAGTCCACTGCAGGACTTAGGTCCTCTCTCACGAAAGGGGAGGTTATTGCCTTATTAATCTTGTTTGCCAACGGCGGGTCGTTATTGCGATTGCATTGTCATAAATATAACAATGGAAAACGCTGCTGCTCATTTTCCAGGCTACGTAGACTATATCTTATGCCTCGAAAACATTAGTCGCCTTCTACGACACCCACGAGTGTAAGGGGTTGGTGCTATTCTACTCCGCCGGACACCACACGGTTTTTTATATGATTGGTTGAAATTACAATAATGCTGACAAGAACGACACTCATCATGTTTAGACGGCAGCACATCAAACTATACACCACCAGTATATAATGAGCTAGCAGTACTTTGGATGCGCCTACAAATCGAAGTCGGTCTAAAGTCTAAACAGGGTAGGTTGAGGTGCTCTCTTCTGTAGGTCTACCTACCTACTTATCTCGTCGACTTACTGTGCCATCAACTTATCTGTTCAGTAGAAGGCGGCGCTAGTAAGGCCAGGGGAAAGTCTGTTAACAGGAACCTGATTAGATTACACACATCGCACACACTCACACAAACATTACACATTCAGTCGCCTGAATGAGCAGGTTTCTTCCCTCACCTAAGACGTAAGAACATCAGTCAGTATTAAACTAATGTAGGTACCACTAAGTATGAAGCGTGTAAAAGAGTTTTATCTATCACAGAGTGCTCCTAAGTTGTACATAATGCCTGTATGTAGTATATAGTATCGATATGTATGTATGTATGTGTATGTATATATTTGTAGATATTTATGTGTGTAAGTAGAATGAATATACATACTTATATATATATATATATATATATATATATATATATATATATATTATAGTTCTATATATATGCCTTTTTAGAGATAGGCAATATTGTGCACGTCCTATCGGCGTCTCATGATCACATCACGCATCCGAAGAGATTTCTTTTAGAAATCAGTAGCGGCTGTTGTGCCATTTATTACTTTGCCTGTTATTCACTATGTATTTCCTGTGCACAAAACTGTTAAATAAATAAATAAATAAGAAAATGTAATTGGTAGTTCGACCGCTAGCCAGTCGACCACCGAGACGCTCCGAACACCCTGTATAGATTTAGCGATACAAGTATTTTGACTAATTAGTCATTTATTACCTATTGTAGTCATTTATTATTGGACGACCTGAGTGGTTCAGCCAGTTGCCACGCAGAGGTCCTGGGTTCGATTCCCGGCCGAGCAGAAAATGCAAATTTGAATTTGTTTTATGGGTCTGGTTGTGTATAATAAATGTGTATTTACAAAAATAATATGTAAGTTATTACATAAATAGCTATCATTACCTAAATTTACAAGTACTTAAAAAATTACGTATCTTCTAACATACAAACATCAAATACCGCAAAACATTATATTCCAATTTGTATGAAATTAATCTAAAACTAAATAAAAGTAACAGAAAAATATTTAGTACTTTATCAGTTATCTAACACCCATAGTCCCACAACACAAGCTTCACTTACTTTGGGGCTAGCTTGCGCTGTGTGAATTTGTCCAAGCATAATTATTTATTTATTATACCTCAGTCCACGACCCGGGCAATTCGGCGGAAGCAAATGAAACGAACAATCACTACGAAGACAATTTCCCCCGATAACTAATTTCCTACCGAGTGACTTGTTCTGACAGTGATAATTACACAGCAATGGAAAATTATTCGGGTAGCCTTTGCTTTGTTTTAGGGGGAAGTCTTCGTGATTTGTATTTATTTTTCTTATTATTTAGATCGGCTAAGACATCAGGTTTTTATTTATACTGTAGGCAAACTGGCAAAGTGAGCTATGTGATGCAAAGTGTCTCTATTATAAGTCCTAAAATTTTTTTATAGCAATTTTCATTGTACTAAGCATTATAGACCTAAATATAGATTATCCTAACATCGTTACTCCTATCGTTAATTTACCTAACTTTCGGAAAATCGGAAGTTCTAACGTCTATATTCCTCATCGTTCGAAGTCCTAAGACTTTATTATACTATTTCTACATAAATCAAAGTGCCTTGCAAAATTAGGTTAGCAAATTACATAATAATATTTTAGTTAACTTTTTCGCTAATTTGTAAAATACACATCCGAAAATTTGTAGATTTGGTTCTGGTATTCGCCGGCCGTTGCGTGGTGTTTCATAACAACTAACATGCGCGTTGTTCGGCTCCTCGCAACCTAACCTCTCTGTGACCTAACAACATTTTTGATAGATTTGATTTTATAGTACTTTTCCAATAAAATAAAATTCATCTCATACAATATCCTCAATTTCAGGCGACCGGTTTTTAAATCCAACCCATTATTAAACCTACAGTGGGTAACTTTAACTTTTGACTGATTAGGACTTAGCACTAAAGCATTAGCACTAAATATTAGGACAATTAATGCATTAGGATAATAAATATTTAGGACAATCGAATTTAGGAAACTCATGTTAAGACAATCGACTTTAGGACAAACAAAAGGCCTCGCGGTAAGATTACCGACAATACGCATGTATTATCGATGATCCCCCTCTCACAAATAGTTCAGATCCATAAGCCTTCGTACAGACGTTAGCTCTCTACCGTATGTACAACAGGGAATGTTTCGAAGAACTGTTTAAGTTTGTGCCATCGTCACTGTTCCACCACCGCTCCCTCCGACGATGGGATAGATTTTATCCACACCATCTAGATCCAACTAACGTACGGGCATCGCGAGCCTTCTTACCGCGCACGTGTATGATGTGGAATTAGCTCCTTCCCGAAGTCTTTCCATTGCACTATTACATGGGGTTCTTCAGAAGGCATGTCTACAAGAACCGCATTCGTTCCCCTTAGGTTGCCGATGTCCTGAACGACGATAGGCGGTTTTTATCAGGTGGACAGTCCGTCCGTGTGCCTCCTTAGGTAATAAAAGTAAACCAGTCATGCTAGACAAGATTTGCCGATATAACTTTGTCATATATTGTTGTTTAATCAGAGATTCTATCTGGTGACAGACCAAGACAGGGATTGAGTAATATTGTAATACACACTCACTAAAAATAAAAACTCTTTTCTTACTTACTCACTCAGGGTACCGATTCTGGTGTGCAATGCAGTTGTTATTATGTTGCAATGTAACTGTGATGTTACTATAGCTACATAGAGGTATCGAGTCAGTCCTAGTATCATCCCAGTTAAATTGCAGTTAAATCATTGTTCAACCTTTGACAAGTTTTCGTTGACAGAATTGAAGGCAGTTTGACCACTAAGAAAGATGCAAGTTAGTAATTTATTTATTTATTGGAGTACCAACAGCCATATAAAACCATAATGCAACTAAAGTACCAGAAAACGAATTGTGGAAAAGTTCGAACTCATGAAAGTTGCAACTCAACATCTGTCATTTGAATAACAATCACACGTTTGACATGCGATGCAATTGTAATGTTACTGCAACTGAGACGATTTCCGTACCAGAATCGAAGCCCAGGTAAGCTAATTGTCGTCTTGTCCTCTATGCTAAGCTACTTATATTTTACGAGGAAGTCAAAGTTACGTATTTTAATTCTTACTCAAAACATAACTTGATTTGCTAATTGATATTATGATTTATTAACAAAACTATGGATACGACCGAAATAAAATTGTTGAATGGAATGGAATTATTTTTAATTTTAATCTGAACACAATGGCTTTTTATAGTTATGTCACAGCACCTTTTTTTATCCGTAAATTCATCATCACTCTGTGGCTATACTACAAATCCAACTATTTACACTGTTATCCCTTAACTAAACAATAAATAAAAATAAATTATTTCTTACACAACTTAACCTGTAATTTAAATAAGTAATATCGTTGCTACAGATCATGTTCGTACACCAAAAATCGGAGCCTACAATTTTTCCAACCAACATTTTGGCTATTATTCACTAGACATAGGCATGTGGCAATTGCATCTCCTACACGTCAAATCAAAGCTATTCACATCCATTTCATTCAGTTGCATAATCATTTCATCCTCACAATTTCTCTTGAGCTATCCGACCGGTTTTTGTTATCGGGCCGAACATTGTAGAACAGTTCCGGATCTACAGTTATATTTGAGTCGGCAATCGCGTCTGCTCTTCTGAACTGCAGTTCCTGAGCGAAGACGTCTTGCAGCTGAAGCGGCGACACAGAGCGAGACAGCTGGCCGTGGCTCACGACGCTGACTTCACCCGTTTCCTCCGACACGACGAGCACTAGCGCATCAGTATGCTCCGTGATGCCGATGGCCGCTCGATGCCTCGTGCCGTAATGCTGGGGGATGAGCGAACTCGTCGACAGCGGTAACAGCACCGAGGCGGACGTCACGCGGTCCCCTCTCACCAGGACCGCTCCGTCGTGCAGACGAGTGTTCTTCGCGAAGATAGTGGTAAGCAACGGATGCGACACAACCGCGTCTAGCCGCACGCCCGTCGCCGCATGCTCGTCCAGTCGGTCCCCTCGTTCCACTACTATCAGCGCACCCACTTGCTCCCTACTCATCTCGAATAAGGCACTAGATAACTCCACCAAAGTTCTGTTCGCCTGGTACTCGCTACGGCTGGGAAAGCACTTCCGCATCAAATCGAAGGCGGTTCGTAGCTCCGGCTGCAGTAACACTACTGCACTAATAATGCCGCACACGATGACGTATTTGTTCATTATTATTTATCTACGTTATGTTACTGTTACTAACTGTAATCTTACTGTAGCGCGTCCAAAGCCGTCTAGTTTTAGGCCCTGAATGTTTGCCACATTTATTTCCTAAGCATTTATATGGGAAATGATACCCGCTTATGGCGATGTTCACGACGATGTCGTATTTATTGTCACGGGGATTCACCCGGTATTCTTTAACAGTACGGGGCAGGGTAGCTCTAATGACATGCAAAAATGAAGAAGAGAGGTTGCAGAGGGGAATTATCAGCCACATTATTTACAATAGTAAATAAATAAACGAAAGTTTTGTCAACGTTTATCATGCTATAGAACAGATAAATTAGCACTTGAATAGATAGCATTTACGTCATATAAGATCGATAAATTGAATATTTATCTTTTGATACCATCATAAGAATCACAGTACTTTAAGTTGCTAACAAATTATATAAATAAATTATATTATAGTGAAATTATCATTACAAATGTCAAAAATTAAACTACAAACTAAATATCCGTACAACACTTCGTCCAACCTTGGATAGGTTATAATCGCGTTAATATTGTTAGAAAGTCTCGTAATTAGCTTCAGCTAGCTTAAAATTTATTCTCAATTATTGAGGTGAGGTTTCTAAATGTAGATAACCGACATACAGCAAATGGAACGAGGTATTAGAAATATTTAGGGACTGTACGAGCAAGCTAGTACATTAGTCACGTTGCGCTGACTACAGCGCTTTACTTCCTTTAAATACTCTGTACTTATATATTAATTTATAATTACAATAAACATATCCAACGGATCGCCACGTGTGTCATTCATCCAACAACATCAACAAATTTGTTGATGTTGTTGGTTGTAAAATGTAGCTTTACCCTCTTAGCATGCCCAAGTGTGATTTTTCCGAAACCTATGTCCCATATGCATAGAATTACAACTACAAGCATGTTAGTCAAATTATATTGTAGGGTAATTCCAAAAATCACCTTATTCACAGCTATTACTTGCTAAATCTAATCCAATGCGATATAAGCAAAAGGAAGAATGTAAAGATAAAATCATGATAAAACTATCGTACGGGTAGGTATAGTAGTATATGTGTAACGTAAGAACGGTTCGATTCATATTTCATTTGTGCGATAAATCTTTAATTCCAAATTCCAGTACCTACTTATTTATTTGTAAGTAACAAATATACATCGAGTTAACGTCCAACTGCTGTTATTACGTGCGTTTTGTAAATTGTAATTTGTAAATTGTAAATAACGCTTATTTTTTTTTATTGGCTATAGGCTTGCATTTGACCTCAACTCACCATATGGAAAGCGACGATGAGGTTTAAGACGTAGTATGCGTTTCTAGAAGATACCTATTCACACTTGACTTGAAGATCCCAAGGTTATATTTATCGGGGAACGGTGACAATTCGTGATATAAGATAGCTTCTTCTCATATGATATCATAATATAAAGTTAGGGAAAATTGTTTTTCGAATTCGACTAGCAGTTCCAGATATGAGGGCTAAAAAAACCCGACAAAGATAACATAGTAACTTCGTTCGCACTGTGCATACATCGATAAAACGTATGTCCCTATCGGTCGATAGTAAATAAATGGTCCATATCTAAACGTAATAACTACAACCATACATGTTACCGCGTCAAAAAGTGCCAATAAATCGACCATATAATATTTCAAACTACCGCGGTTATTATCACACATTATAATGGTATGTTCGGGGTTTCCTACCGCGAACCTTTGGGACGACCCGTGAGCATGGTCCATGCAACTGAGTCGAAATATCGGGTTACTCGTAAACACGGGTACGTGGTAGGAAACCCGGAACTTAAACTTTAAAACCAACAATAATAATAATAGTAAGAAAGGAATATTCAATTATCATTGCCGCTGTAATAGTAGCTGTTGGAAAAAATAACCGTATTATTTACTTTCATAATTACCTACAGAAAACACCAATTTTTTATCGAATGTGTAACTATAAACTTGTTTTATCTACACCCATATCGTAATGTTCCAATTACATATTCGAAAACAGTCGTTTAAGTATACACTTTTTTCACGCCAGTCTATAAAATTTTAAAAAAATACTTTATGATACAGCATTTTCCATACTATTTTCATTACAGGTGTAACGTAAAATAACTTTTTAATCATTATGCTACAATTATATTTTTTAATTTCTTGTCGGGCGCTCGGACACGGCTGAATACCTAAAATGTATACGGCCAAATGTAGGCTGAATACCGAAAATGTCCTTAACAAATTCAAATTCAAAATTTAAATTTTCCTGTTTATATTTCTGTGTAATTATTTTCCCGCTAAACAGAATATTTATTAGAATAGTTGTAATTTGTGTTTGTGAATGCTTTTCCTTATTTGAAGCAAATAAATAGATAAATGTGAAAGTAGTAAAGTACATTTCGCGCCGCTTTATGTGAATGTCCTCGACGCGTAGATACAACAGAACTGACTCGCAGCTTACTTCCAGCAAAGTTGAGAAAATTATTGGTAAGATATTTTAACATAAAAATATGGGTGTAGATAAAGTAGTGTATGCAACTGCATATAATTAGGTATTAAAACACTCGTGTCAAACTATTATCATACATAAACAGACACTCATGTTTTAATACTCCCTTTTATTAAATTTGTATGTAAGTACATTGACAGGTGGCGAAATGTCCCACTGTGCAGCTCGCCGCGCGGCGCATTGCATGATGGGGCAAAACCCGCAATCCAACCCCGAAATGTCAGTTCTGTATAAATTTTATCCACATTATTTCAATTTGGCCACATCGTGCAGTGTGCGGCGCGATGTCAGCAGATGTCAACACGAGACGTCACACTTGACTGTTTCTTTTTACCAATAGTTCGAATCTTTCCTCCTTATGTGACACAGTTTACACATCTATCCTCTTTTTTAGTACAGATTCAACGCGTATGAATAAATTAGGAATTCGACCTTGTCAAAGAAATTTTAGTTGCTGATGAGTAAGCCCGTCCCCATTTTGGTATTCTACAACATTATCGTAGTTGTTTCGCTTTCGTGATCCTTTCGTCATTTTCTTCTCAGTTCCTCCCGAATTATAAATAAGACATGTTTTGTTCTAGAACACAAGTTTCTAAAAAGAAATGATAGTGCTCGTCGAGATCTACATTTCGGATGACAGCTGTCAAACTTAAAACTGTAATAACTCTGAAATTTTTGGCCCTAGAACACTAGTTCCTTAAAAGAAATGATAGTGCTCGACGAGATCTACATTTCGGATGACAGCTATCAAACTTAAATCTATAATAACTCTGAAACTGTTGGTCTTAGAACATCATCACAGTCCATATTAGTCCATTGCAGATCTTATGGCCTCTCCCACGAAAGGTTATTGCCATAATCTCCACGCTTGGCAGGCGGATTGGAAATCGCAGTGTTATAAATATAACAATGGAAAACGATGCTGCCCATTATTTAGTCTATGGAGACTCTACATCTTTTGCCTCGAAATCATTATTCGCCTTGTACGACACCCACGGATGTAAGGGTGTGGTGCTGTGCCGGACACTACACGGCCAAGAACGGTTCTAGAACACTTTTCCCTAAAGAGAAGTGATAGTGCTCGTCGAATTTTACTAGTAACTCTGAAACGATTGCTGTTAGAACGCTTGTTCCAGAATATAAAATATTTATCTTGTCGAATTTATTTTTAGAAACTAGTTTTCTAAGAGTAATGGTTTCCGAGTTATGAAATTAAAGCTTTAAGTTTTATACACACTCTCATTATACTTCATGCACCTGGTGACCGGCGGAGACCAGCGGGGCTATTGGCTATCTCAGTGGACAACTGAATTTGACAAAAAAATTACACTACTCTAATTTGGTAGACGTTATAGACAGTGGCCAACGTAGATGTAGTAGTGTAAAATTTTTAAATGTCAATTTCCAACTGTCGCAGTACGCCCCTTGCACCGATACGTCGCCCCGCGGACTTCTGGTTAGAGACAGTCACGTTCATAATTGTTTTCGATTGATCGCTCATTCTTTCAAAAAAAATTCTTGAAGTCATCCATGAATGAATGTCAATACCACTATATATACACTAGACGTACAATACACTAGATTTATTTGAAATGAATGCGGTTCCTAGCTTTATTTTATCAAAACCGCTGGTAGTTTAGAAAATATCCTGGTTGTGTTCTCGCGCGCGAAGGCCCGGGGTCCGCTTGTCCATGGTCCAGGATTTGTCAGAACAGATCAGGTAATTATCAGGTAGAGCGACTGCCATCTGACCTCCGTGACCCTGTTAACGGGGAAACCTAACCAGTATGAGTCACAGTTACACATTCAGTCTTCTGAATGTGTAGGTAAGAGCATCGGTTACTGTTGTACATAACTCAGAAAAGAGTCACCCTCCTACCTACTCGTACCTCTAGGTTAAGAATGGACCCCTTTAACCGGCCACCGACACTCTACACCAAATACCCATACATTGTCTAAAAACTATACTGAACACTGTGCAAGGACGGTCCCATTGTCAGTTTGTCAATAACGTACATTTTGGTTACACGACGACTTATACAATAAACAAAATACACTTCAGCTACCGGGTTTCCAGGACCGTTCCCACAGAGCGCGGACCGATTAAAGTGTTAACAAAATAATCTAATCTATAGTACGAATGTACTGTCACGCCCTTCTCCCGTAGTGGTAGACAGAGACTATATTGTTCTACTTGCTACGGTTCTAACAAATCCCTATGGCTTCTTCATACATACATAATTATGCGAGTCGTTTAAAATAACGTGCGTAAAAGAGTCGAAAAAGCTCTCGTGCAAACGTTGCCTAACTTAAAATCTCTTGCAAATCTCTCGTGCGAACGTTGCCCAATTTGATAAACCAAAATAACACCACCGTTTCTTTGGTTGTCACCGTGACCGTGCACCGCGCCAGTTGACATTCGGCCTTATCTTGAACGCACACTCATGCAGTGCGCTGCGCAGTGCACTGCACGATGTGGCAAAACTTGTTACACGCCGAGCAATTTGTATGCAAGTACATTGACAGATGGCGGAATGTCCCACTGTGCAGCGCGCCGCGCGGCGCACTGCATGATGGGGCAACACCCGCAATTGAAGCCCGAAATGTCAGTTCTGTATGAATTTTGTCTACGTTTTTCAATTTGACCCCATCGTGCAGCGTGCGGTGCGATGTCAGTAGATGTCAACATGAAACGTCACATCTGACTGTTTCTTTTTACCAACCGTTCGAATCTTTCCTCTTTATGTGACACAGTTGACACACATATATCTGTCTACTTTTTTTAGTACAGATACAACGTGTGTGAATGAAATAGGAAACCGACCTTGTCAAAGAAAGTTTGACAGCTGATGCGTAAGCCCCTCCCCTTTTTCTGATTCTTTAACATTAACGAAGTTGTTTCGCTTTCGTGATCCTGTCGTCATTCTCTTCTCAGTTCATCCCGAATTATAAATAAGGCATGTTTGGTTCTAGAACACTAGTTTCTAAAAAGAAATGCTGGTACTCGTAGAAATCTACATTTTGGATGGCACCTGTCACGCTTAAAACTGTAATAACTCTAAAACTATTTTTGCTAGAATACTAGTTCCTAAAGAGAAATGATAGTGCTCGTCGACATCTACATTTCGGTTGACAGCTGTCAAACTTAATACTGTAATAACTCTTAAACTATCACTTCTAGAACACTAGTTTCTGAAGAGAAATGATAGTGCTCGTCGACATCTACATTTCGGTTGACAGCTGTCAAACTTAATACTGTTATAACTCTTAAACTATCACTTCTGGAACACTAGTTTCTGAAGAGAAATGATAGTCGAGATCTACATTCCGTATGACAGCTGTCAATCTTAAAACTGTAATAATTTAAGTTATATTCACTCTCTTTATACTTACTACTGATGTTATACTTTGTAGTTATAGTTTTGAATGAGCCACCGTGGTATACACTCAGTTTAAGTAAACATTCGTAAAGGACAGAAATTCAAAATTCAAAATTACTACGTTTTAAAACATTTTGTCGTAATATTGTCCCAAAATCATGTCTTCAACCAGTTGAGGACAAATTTAAGCAGTGCGGTTTATCCTACAACAGAATCAATCAATGTGAATAAAAATTCCTAACATGACCGAATCAATCTTCTGAATTTAAAAATTTTGAAGTTTTTATGTTCTTATATCCTCAAGATAATTTAATTGAATGTATTATCATAGAGCCTGTAACCATCGGACAATCAATAGGCTTTTAACGAAAATCGGCCAAGTACTTTTTGAGCTAGAATAAACATCCATACAAACATTCATATAAACATACATACACACAAACCCCTTTCCCCCGCAAGACATTGACGACATACGACAGAGACGACATTATTCCACTTGCTATGGTCCTGACAAATCTCTGTCGATTCTTCCATGTTTATCAACTTTACATACATAGATTGTTAACTTCATTACCCTCCCTTAGCTCCATCGTAGTCGGGTAAAAAGAATCATTTATAGTATAGTATTCGCGGAAGTTGCATGGTTCAATTTCTTTAGATATTACTGATGTTATACTTTTTAGTTAAAATATGGAATGACTTACCACGGTCTACAGATGGTGAATCTATGGACACCTGTCAGAAGTAAACATCCAAAGAAAAAATTCGTTTTCAAAGATTTTAAAGTAAAATTATGTCTTCTTCCGGGGATGAAGACATGTTGGCCGTACTGCAGATGGTTAATATGCAAAAATGTAGACGACCTCGACGTAACTATTGGGTGCACCCTATATGGAATACCGGTGTAAAAATAGACTTACCAGTTGATGGTAAACCTGGAAATGTATCCGAACCGTTTTCAGCAGGTTTTCAGGATGTCACCATTATGTTATAATCAAATATTAACCCGAGCCAGATCAAGGTTACAAAAACGGCACACAAATTGTAATGTCAATGTAGCATTGACAATAATATAAATTAAATAATCATCGTGGCGTCATTATGATGATGTTGACTTCAATATAATGTTTTATGAGCTTGTTGAAAAACATCCTGCACCATACGATTATAATCGATCAGATTACTCTAAACGGAACGTGAGAGACAAGATGCGGATAATGATAGTAAGGAAATTAGACGGCAAATTACGTGGGGACAATAATGTCTGACCATGCCAGCCCTCTAGGCACGGGAAGGAGAGTTCAATTCACGAAGCGATGGCTAGACGTCGACAATAACGACATGCGTGCCAACAAACTCACCACCAAGGATACCGAAGACCGAGCGAAGTGGACCAAGAGGAGTAGGAAGGCGGACTCCTGGCAACCGAAATTTAACACCAAGACGATGATAATGATGATCTTGGCGTCAAATCCTGTTTGTGCTCTCGCACGCGAGGACCCGGGGCCCGCTTTGACTATGATCCAAGATTTAGCAGATCAGGCAATTACAGTGGAACGACTGCCAACTGACCTCCATACATAAGGTCGACATAAGGTCAATAATCATGCCAGTCGTTTAAAATAACGCGCGTAAAAGCGTCGAAAAAGCTCTCGTGCAAACGTTGCCTAACTCACAATCATTCGTAAATCTCTCGTGCGAACGTTGCCTAACGTGAAAAACCAGAATAATACCACCGTTTTCTTTGTTGTCACCGTGACGTGGCACTGCGTGGTGCGCCGCGCAGTGCACTGCACTGCATTAGTGGAGCTAGTCTCTTATGCTACACTGCAATATCGAAATATTCACGGTAGTGTATTACTATATATAATGATTGATAGGCCATAGTGACGCACACGTACTTACCTACCAAATATACATCACAGATACTAAAAAACAGGACGACAACATACGACGAATATAGCGCACGTTTAGTTAAGGCCAAGGGGATGCAGTCTCGACATACATAACGATCGCAAACTTATCGATTTCGGTCGTTATGTCATAACGATTAGATAGATAGATAATATACTCTTTATTGCACACAAAATTACAAAAAAGGCAATTTAACAGGTCTCAAATATTGTGGGCAACGGCGGCCTTATCGCTACAAGCGATCTCTTCCAGGCAACTCTTGTCTAGAAAGAGAAAAAGATAAACATGAGTCAGACAAGCAACAAAAATTGCATTAATCATCTAGGTAAACTACTATAATAAAATTATAAGCTCATAATTTTACAATTGTCCTGTCTATTGTTTTGTAACATTACCTATTGTATGAAAATTCCTGTAATATTACTAATCTAAGGAAATTGAAAATTATATGTATACAATATTTTGACAACGTCAAAGTCGTACACCGCGACGTGTTTGCTAACGATTTATCGTTAACTTTGCTGGCTGTCAAATTTGTTCGCTATATCTAACGTAGAATCGTTATATCGACAGCTGAATTCGCTAAGTTACCTATCTTTATCGATAGCTTCGAATCTACAGACTCCGCAATATTGATAAAATCTAATCACTTGCAACTTTTAAAACCAAGTTGCATGCCCCTCTTCTCTCCGTTTGCAATTAGTTGACATTCTCCTCTGCCGACCAATTTATCATATTAATATGTACGTATATTATCTATATATATATTGTAGCCCTTGCCTTTGTAGCATTGTATAGTGTGTATATACTTATGTATAAAGGTGTAAAATTATTAGCTTATAATATAGTAGCTAACCTAGATGATTAATGCTTTTATGTTGCTTGTCTGACTCATGTTTATCTTTTTCTCTTTCTAGACAAGGGTTGCCTGGAAGAGATCGCTTGTAGCGATAAGGCCGCCTTTGCCCACAATATATGAGACCTGTTAAATTGTCTTTTTTGTAATTTTGTGTGCAATAAAGAGTATATTATCTATCTATCTAATCGTTATGCCATAACGACGGAAATTGATAAATTTGCGATCACTATGTATGTCGAGACTGCATCCCCAGGTATCTCTTAAGGTTGGTCAGGAATTAAGATTTATTCAATCTGAGGTTGTAATGCTAAAAAAAAAAAAATTTCTCTATTTAAAACCACTAAAAGTTATAAAAAAGGAACTTCACAAGATTTAAAAAATCACAAGCATACACCTTTTTGTTTTTCCAATATTATGACTCAACTACTGACATTTTATATAAAAATGTTGTACTCAACTAAAGACAATAAATATTTATATACCAATTCGTTGAGTTTGACTTTTATTCGAGAATAGTTTTTTAATAATACGCAAAATGTTTCAAAACTAGCACTTGCGTGATACGGCAATGACCCTTAATCTATACGCAACGCGTTCCAGTTTGGTCTGTCAGTGTAAATAAACAAAAACCCAACAAGTTACTTGCCCTTAATAGGGTCACAATGACACACTCCAAAGTAAAGAGTTCTTAAAATACCCCTTCGATATTTCTTCGGTATCCTTTGAAGACTTTTCGGGGAAGTACCGCGAAATCATACGTCAAACCAGTTTCATCGAACGATGGGGAATGTTAACTTGATATCACAACAACAACTGGCAACACCAATTTTAGTTCACGTGGTTGCCTATGTAAAACTTAAATATGTTACCCAGAATCAGGTTGTTTAAGATATATTTTCTTTTTACTTTGTACTTTGTACTGGTTAATATTATAATTGTGGTCAACAGTTTTCAACAATTTTAGAGGTGTTAATAAATTATTGCAAATGAAACAAACATCAATTTGACTGAGTCAGTTCCAGTTTGGTCTGTCAGTGTAAATAAACAAAAGCCCAACAAGCTACTTGCCCTTAATAGGGTCACAATGACACATTGCATAGTAAAGGAGTTCTTAAAATACCGCTTCTATGATCGGTATCCTTTTAAGACTTTTCGGGGACGTACTGCTTACGCATACGTCAACAACAATAACAACAACTGGCAACACCAACTTTCGTGAACGTGGTTGCCAATGTAAGGCTTAAATATGTTACCAAGACTCAAGTAGTTTAAGATTTTTTTAAAGTTTTGCTTTGTTCTGGTTAATATTGTTATTATCAATAGTTTTCCACAATTTTAGGGGTTTTAATAAATTATTGCAAATAAAACAAACATAAATTTGAGTGAGGATCCAGAATGACCATAATTCAAATATGAAAGGTTTTAGTAAACTATTTATTAAGGTACACATACAATTTTTACAGTTATAATAAAAATATACACTAATATCTACATCTAAATATAAAAAATTGAAAGGTTTGTATTAAAATGGAACATAGTGCCTACATTTCTATTGCATTTTGTAGTATTTTTATTAAAATTTAGTTACAGAAAAACATTTATTTTATTTATTTATTTATTTAACAATTTATTGCACACAATAAAGAAATACAGAGATATAACATAGATATAACTGACACAACAGGCACTACTTATTTCTAAAAGAAATTTCTTCCAGCAGGCCTACAGAAAGGAAATGTTTAGCTAAGAAATGCAGATACGACGCGCACAATTAATGAATAATTATAAAATACATATGAATATGACTAATTTTTATATACTATATCTATAAATACATACATACTATACACTTAAATACTACTACATATCAATACAAATAAATAAAAATTATGGACTAGACAGGGACAGGTAGTGGTCTTTTACTCGCTTTTTGAATATAGGCAGTGACGGACTGTCACGCACCACATGCAGGAGAGAGTTCCACAGTCTCGCAGCATGAACAGTGAAGGAGTAGGAAAAGAAATCGGAATGATGACGGAACATTTATTATATTAAAAAATAATCTTCAAACGACGTTAGTCACATTTACGTAAGAAAATGCTGTACTCTGCCTGCCCACAAAGTAAAAGCTTCCCGGATTAACTAGCGTTCAATATATTTTAATAGAACAGGAAATCGGAGCTTTGAGGAAACCGCTTCAAAGCGTATTCTTATTTATTTACTTTTGCAAACAAAATTTCCCAGCATGTGTTTTTTTGGAAAGTCATTCTAAAAACCTTCTTTATTTATTCATTCCGTGTGCTGCCTGCCATATTAAACATTTAGGGGTGCTGTGAAAACATGCAAATTTAATCCACCAAAACATCACTGCAAAATATGGCGTTTTACAACTTAGGGACAGGACTGTATTCAGAAAAGGTTTTAAAGTACCGTTGCGTTTTTTTAACACAGTTTTGAATAATTTAATATTAATGCAAAACCGATAATTACATGTAAAGTTAGTGTACTGTAGGGTCGCAGTAGAAGTTTAGACTGGGTGACGAATACGGATAAATCATATCAGGCACGCTGATTCCATGATGTAGGTATATTTACCAAAATATATCCACAGGATTTTTGACATCAGATTCTTAATTCTAATCACAGATCACCCCCATGGATGGATGGGGGTGATCTGTGATTCTAATAAATGTTAATTATTATTAAGTTACAACGAGTAGTAGGCAACGGCCGTCACAAGAGAAGGGCAGACACAACGAAGGAAGATTTGGACTATAAATAATAAGTACCTAGTCCAATAAGGTTATGGAGCATACACACAATACAATTTTACTTAAACAAATATATTTATTTAGTAATCGAGAACAGTATAATAAATTGCTACCATTAAAATAATTCATATCTAATTAAATAGGTAAAAAAAAATGTTATAACCGCTGCCCCCTGGATTGTGCCCAGAAAGCTGGCTGCGTTGCCAGTTTTTTTTTTTTTTTTTTTAATGTCATACTGTAGGCAAACAGGCAAGCGGGCCACCTGATGGAAAGTGGTCACCACTGCCTATAGACATTAGCAACACCAAGAGTATCGCTAATGCGTTGTCCACCTCTATAACACGTTGCTCTGGCAGCAAAAAGCAAATGCCACTCCACTGCCAAAGCCACGGTTCCCCAAATCCCCACCCCATGGAGCACTGGAAACCTTACTCACCGGCAGAAACACAATACTATTTAAAAGAGTATTATTTAGCTGCGATATGCGAGTTTGAGGAATGAACCAGCTCTCCGGTCATCCACCTCTGGTATCCGTTAGTTATTTTTTAAGTTTCTAAAGATGTTTCAAGCCAGAACCCCATACCGCCTCAAAGTTTCAACTTCAAATATCTTTCGTATTTTTTTTATAGGTAATATAGCTAGGCATTTGACCGTCATCTCATCTGGTGCGAAGTGGCGATGCGGCCGATGATGTCGCATGCCTGTCTAGGAACAGCCAAATGATTCACTCTAGCCTTGAAGGCGTCTAGATTATAATGATCAAGGAACACATCCGCAGGCAACGCGTCCCATTCCTTAGCCGTACGAATTATAAAGGTTGAACTAAACTGGCTCGTGTCCTGAAACAAAACAATACTATTTTTCTACAATATAATTATAGGTCGACAACTTAACTGGTATATCGCCTGCAGTATGAGGGAGCTGAATGGGTGACGTCATGTGACGTTTTGGGGCTGAGCGCGGAGGCGCGGGGCAGGGAGCACAAGGGACGTTTCTCGGTGCGCCCGCGGACTCCGCACAGCGCGGTTGGTTATTTTGCAACGGACTCTCGGAATAACGCACACGAGGTTAATTTACCGATGATAAATCCCGAGGTGAAGGTTTAAAAATGATTGTTAAAAAATTAATAGAAGCTCAGGGGTTTCCAAATTGTGCGCCGTGGAGAGGTAGGAGGGGCGCTGTAAGGCGCTCCCATCTTCTCGTCTCGAAACTAAACTTAGACGTTCATTTGTACATATTAAATCATCATCAGCCGTAAGATGCCCACTGCTGGGCATAGGTAGATATCTCCACAAAGGGCCTTTGCGCCTTCCGCATTCAGCTACACCTGTGATTTTTACCAGATCGTCGGCACACATAGTGGGAGGCCTACTCACGCTGCGTCTTCCGGTACATGATCGCCACTCGAGAACTTTCCTGCCCCATAGGCCATATGTTCTGCGAAATATGTGCCCTGCCCGCTTGGCAATATTTTGAGATATGTCGGTGACCTTAGCTCGCATGCGGATCTCCTCATTCGTGATTAGCCCTAGCCAAGTATAGCCCATTCCGTCGCCTAGTGAGTTTTCCTATAAGACCCACAGTGAGCCATAAAATAAATATAAAGAAAAACTTACTTTTTTGCACAGAATTAAAAATCGAGATTTAGTTTTAAAAGCCATTAGCTAAGATAAGGTTTCTCGTCTCAGGATATTATACTTAATCTTGGGACAAGTTCAGGCATAATCTCGTGTGCATTATTTTTCCGAGGAACGTCATCAACTGACATTTCGCGGAAGAAAATGCACACAGCACCGCGCCCCGCACCCCCGCGTTCATCCACGAAAAATCACCCTCCCACCTACCTCACCTACCGCAGGCGATATACCAGTTAAGTTGTCGACCTATAGCGTTTGTATGAGATGCGCTAGTCCTATGCTAAAACAATTCGAAACAGTATTCCAATTGCAAAGTGCAGACTTGATATTATAAAAATATTGCATCTATAAAATTGGATGTATACCTAAGGTAAATACATGGAACTTATATAGACTTCCCGTTCATTTCAGCGACCTGACTGTGGCCCTGGATCTGACAAAGTAAATAATTTCCGAGCTATCTCCTTAACCCAAAACCTCCAAAAATGTGACAATGAAATTTTTTTTGAAAATTTTACCTTTATTTGCATATTTTTTGTAACACGGGTAATTGTTTCAAATTATCGCGAAACCACAATAATATTAACAAAGGGACAGGTTTTGCCTCGGCTTTTTTAACCTACCTGAAGTTTGTTCTTATGAATATTAATATAAAAGAAACAAGTTTTATTTAAATAGTTTTTTCTCAGATTTAAGTAATCTTGTTTTCAGATTTAAATAATCTGCCATTACTTTTAATTAAGTAATTGCTATTGTAAAGTTATTTATGTACAATTTCATTTCAATCAGGAAACTTTTTTTTTCACCAACATTCGAAGGACTTTAGCAGGCTTTTCTTACCTGATAATCCCTGAAGGGTAAAATTTTGTTTACTTTCAAGGATACAGTTCATAGGACGTTTCTTGATGGCAAGCTCCACTTTCGTCAAAAGTAAGACAGACTTCTCGTAAGAAATAGGAAATAATAATATTTAAATATCACAATTCTATAACTCAAACCAAATAAACCCTTGGTAAGTGAGTCGTAAAGTCCGCCTTATCTACAGTTGGTGTCCGTTTACCCCGACATCACCTTTTGTTGGTCACTCGACCTGAAACTAATCGCTTCCTCACCTTTTCCTTTCGCCAGACCCTGACGTAATTGTCTAATATGTATTTACTCTGCGAGAAATACCGTATAGATGCAGACATTTCATTGCATCTACAATTAGTTTGTAGAATATTTTTAGTCTCTGACGAAAAAAGAGGTGTGGTATAAGTTTGACATTTGTATGTGTGGCTTTGTTATATCTGTGTTGCTGTCTGTGGCATCGTAGCTCCGGAACGGAAGGAACGCTTTGAATATATAATATAATATAATAATAAATAATCGTGGACAAATTCACACAGCGCCATCTAGCCCCAAACTAAGCAAAGCTTGTACTATGGGTGCTAGCTAACTGATATACTACTTATATACTTTTTAAATACATACTTATTATATATAGAACACCCAGACCCGTAACAGAAATTAAAATTCATCATTTAAATTTCTAATTTAAATTTAATGCGGTGTTCTCGATTTGAAAGCCAGTTTCATCGAGATCTTTCTTAACTTTGTTTCATTAAAAACAAAGTAAGAACAGACAACTGTTCTATCATACTCGTTATTGCGGGTTACGGGTCTGGGTGTTCTATGTATAATAAGTATGTATTTAAAAGTATATAAGTAGTTTATCAGTTATCTAGCACCCATAACACAAGCTTTGCTTACTTTGGGGCTAGATGGCGCTGTGTGAATTTGTCCACGAATATTTATATTTATTTATTATTTATTATTGCGTGAAAAGCCAAAGATATTGTACTAAAAAAGTTTTAACACAAACTACATATCATATGTCGTCGCCTCGGTGTTTATTTTACTACTATTGATCATAATTGAATTTTAAGCATCAACCATACAGTAAATTTTTGCAAACTTAGTGCTGCAGCGACGTGTTTATGAATCTTTTCTTTTAAATTACCTACCACAAAAGCATGTCAAGTGTATGCCCCTTTTGTTAACATGAAGCCGTTTTTCCAAACAATGGCGTTGCAGTTTTCAAGAGGCGTTTTGAAGTGTACTTTTGACATTTAGTTATATTCTACGTCGCCATTTTGAACGCTGAAGCCTTTGGGAGGCGGAGGTGGGCGTTAATGACAGGGACGCAGTGAAAGCTAATGCTTTTGTTACCGTACACTAGTTGTTAATGTACATTGTTTTTGTTCCAATAAAGATTTTCACTACACATATTATCGGGTTTGTTACCACGGTTAGTATTGTTTTTACCTCGATATTTCGACGCAGTTGCATGCGTCATGGTCACGAGTTGACTGGTGCCGCTGTGTAGTGAAAGTGTAGTGAATAACCACGAAAGTCTTAAAACCAATAAAGATTTATTTATTAATAGCTTTTGCTCGCGATTTCGTTCGCGTGGAAATCGTTTTTAGGCAGTTTATCATTTTCCCGGGCGACAACAAAAAATATTCATTCAAATCCGTCCGGTAATTCCGTAGGTTAGCGTGTACAAACACACAAACCGATATACATTTTAAAAATTCTTAGTGTTTTACTATTATTTAATCGCCTACATTCAATGTGCTGACACACTTTTTTACTGTTTTATCATATTCTGTGGGTAGGAAGTTTCATGACCCCTTCGTTTAATTTCAGGGTTCTGTTTAACGTGGTACTAGCGTGACCTTATAGCTGTGCCTCCGTGTACTATCTGTCTGTCAGTCGCATCGCTCTATCTCTTTTCATATGCTTAATAGTCTAACTTCACATACATAGCGAGTGAAGGACCACTACCTGTCCCTGTCTAGTCCATAAATTTTATATATTTGTATTGATATGTAGTAATATTTAAGCGTATAAGTAGGTATGTATGTATTTATTGATATAATATATAAAAATTAGTAATATTCATATGTATTTTATAATTATTCATTAATTGTGCGCGTCGTATCTGCATTTTTTAGCTAATCATTTCTTTCTATAGGCCTGCTGGAAGAAATTTCTTTAAGAAATAAGTAGTGCCTGTTGTGTCAGTTATATCTATGTTATATCTCTGTATTTCTTTATTGTGTGCAATAAATAGTTATATAAATAAATACATTATCGCACAGGGCGCCCATATATAAATTTAATTCTGTGTCTGTTTATACGTCGCCATTTCTCACACACCGGACAGAAAACGCGTACGCACCGTACCCGCATAGTCGCCGCGTAGCAACCAGACAGGCCTACCTATTCTTCTGCGTTGTATGAAGTACATATAAACCTCTATTGAAGGAGTTTCGAGCTACTCAAGGAGCCTTTATCGCGGCTTATATCAGTCGATTGCTGGGATTGACGGGCTGTAATTCCCAAGTTTAAGACCGGCTTATCGACGGTATCGCTGGTACATCAATAACAGTGATTACTAGCTTACTGTTTATTGTTGAGCGTCGATGGTAACTGGTAACGTAGTGGTAACGGTATCCGAAACGCAATGCTTGAGGTACCGGGTTCGAATCCCACTACTGCCGTATACCAATGACTCTTTTCCGAGTTATGTACATTAGTTGAATTCTAACCGATGCTCTTACGGTGAGGGAAAACATCGTGATGAAACCTGCAAATTCAGGCAACTGAATTTGTAACCATGATCCAATCTGGTCTGGTTCCCCTCGTAGCAGAGTCACGGAGGTTAGATGGCAATCGTTCCACTGCAATTACCCGATCTGCCAATTCTTGGATCATGGTCAAGATAGACGGACCCGGGCTCTCGTGCGCGAGAGCATAACCGGGACATTAACGCCAAGCTGTAAATATTAATGCACATTTTCTTGTGCCGTTTAGGTGTGATTATTTGTTGAGATACATAGTAGAAGTAACCAATAAACATATTGGATACAGTTTTAAGGGTTGGAGATGGTTCTTGATAAGATAAGATAAGATAAGGTAATATTTATTAATAACACTGGTTACAAGTCAAGAAGTTTTGCATAGGACAAAATTCCATTACATTAATCAATTTCACATTGAAGGTAGTGCGCTACAATATGTAAATAATGCATAATGGCTAATGTAATAATACTTACCTAATCTCATATTGTTTTATTTTGTTATTATTATTTTTAAAGATTATACTTTAAAGTAGTATAAAGCATATCTACGACATGTAACACTTAATACAAATCGATTAATATTAATAAATTTCTTGAAAAGTAATTACAATTATTCACTCAAACTGTATTAGAGTGGTACATTTAATAAATGTCTAAATTCTATGATACCTGCTTAACACTAGCTACAAGAACTAATTCTAACTTTAATTCAATATAACCGTGGAGTGTCTGAACTTACAACTCAGCTCAATTCAGTTCCCACAGTTCCAAAGTAATCAATGCAATCTGCCAATTCGAGAGAATTTCAAAAAACGAGGGCTCGGGCTCCGCCTTGAGCATGAACCAGCATGGTCAAGGCGGACCCCTGCTATCGTGCGCGAGAACACAACCGGGACATTAACGCCAAGATTACCACAAACTTACTGTCTATTCAGTTATTAATTATTGACAAATGAAGAACTTTTATACCTATTGTGGAAAGTTTTGCCACCCAATCTTGTTGATGAATAGAGCGGTTGCCGATGAAGTTTTCTTTTTACGCGACTTTGTATCGGAAACTAGGGTTTTGTATACAGTTAGATGTTACTTATCTTAGTAAGTATCGAGTATATATTTGTATAAAGCTTACTTCTTTGTTATAATTGTTTGTGTCCATTTCCCTACTGGGGAAAAAATTCACACAAAATTGCTTGAACACTTCAATTCACACTGCGTCAACTAGCCCAAAAGCAAGCAAATCTTGTATTATGGATGTTAGACGACTGATAAACTACTTACATACTTTTAAATACATACTTATATACTTTTAAATGACACCCAACACTTGTAACAGACTTTAAAATTCATCATTTAAATTTCTGCTCGGCCAGGAATCGAACCCGGGACCTTTGCGGGGCAGACCACCAGATAATAACCACTGTACCTCTCAGGTTATCACTAGAAATTCAGATTTAAAAGAACATGACATAACGAATCTGATAGCGTTCTTTATTAGAACAATATTTCCATTCCCCCATCTTCCGCTCACACTTATTTTGGAAATTCTTCGACCTCCAAGCATTGTCGATAACCTTGGCTAGCCATAATGCGGATGTCCTCATTTCCGGCTTAATCAAATAGCGAAATTCCGGACATATCTCCCTCCATTACCCTCTGACCCTTTCTTCGAATCGGCCACGACCGAACTGAGCCCGGTTTCAGAAAGCTTACAATTGTTAGAGACAGGCCACAGGTGACAGGTCGACAACGACAATTTGTATGTTTCAAAAAATATTTGGACCGACATATTTGTAATCGGAAACCCCGACAAGATTGTCAAATTATAACGGCAATTCGACAATTTAACGTTTCATGATTAAAAGTGTCAATGAAAATTTGACAAATTGTCGGGATCGGTCAATTGCGAGGACTTTCTAATAATTGTCGTTTATGAAACGCTTAATTATTGTCAAAACGTGTCTACAAAAAAATTATCTACATACTGATCGAATTGTCGGTAATTTTTAATGGGCACTACTTGGCCTGTATTAGGATTAGATAACAATCGACGCTACTGTAAATTGTAGCAGTGATAACGTCGAGACAATGCTGATAATTATTAAGTTGAAAATCGGCGAAGGACAGTAAAGAGAAAGAATAAAGTTTTTTGCGAGTTTATGACTGTACGTTCAACGAAAAATTTAGTATCAGTAAAGTGGCAGTACAATATATGTATTTTATCTTAAATAGGAAGCCAATGGCAACACTCAACAATTAGAAACCACTCTCTCGAACCAGTGAACTAAAAAAAAATATCTTAGCGTTAATGTCCCGGTTGTGCTGTAGGGCATAAGAGCCCGGGGTCCTTGACCATGATCCAGTATCTGGCAGATCATGTAATTACAGTGGAGCGACTGCTGTCTGACCTTCGTGACCTTGCTACCAGGGGAACCTGACTGGAGAGATTGGATCATGGTCCCACATTCAGTCGCCTGCTGAATATGCAGGTTTCATCACGATGTTTTCCCTCACCGTAAGAGTAAGTATTCAAGTAATGTACATAACTCTGAAAAGAGACATTGGTACATAGCGTCAGTATGATTCGACCCGGTACCTCTCGCTTGCGAGTCGGATACCTTTACCACTAGGCCACGCTAGTAACACTCGTGCAATAAACCGATACAAATATGACAGTGTCATTTCGAAAAATACGTCCTGAATCTTCTAAATCTCAGTAGAAAGTTCGAGAAAATCCCCAAACTGAACACTCCATGTTCACATGTCGCTAAAACGGCATCGCAGCGATCCTTTTCACGAATATACCAAAATCAATGGAGCATTTAAGATTGCGCACAAAGGGAGGCAGAGTTATTATTATTATTAAACGGGTTTCTCAAAGCGCTGTTTAGGAACACGACCCTTTGGAATCCTTTTACTTTTGGCAGCGCCGTTGATTTAGTTCAGCTTCCTAATGCGATTTGGGTGGCCAGTTTGAATAAATAATGCCATCGCCTAGTTGGACTAGCATTGTTGGAAACAACAAACGTTCACGCTTGGGAAATTGCTCGCAACTTTAAACGACTTGACAACTAATTTTTTATTTAATCTAAATTTGTTGTCAAGTGAGACGTTAATTGACGTTATTTATTTATTCGTATGGCATTAATAGCCGAGTCGCTAATTATAACCTAGGTAATTGAAGTGAGACGTTGACCACAAGGATATATTCCTAATCCTAATATCAATCAATCAATCTCTATTTGGGTCAGATCTCCTGATACTAATATGTCACTGCTGGCGATTTAGGGTCATCTCTGTTTTAAGATCTAATATTTTCAGGTCATTGGCAATTGTCCTCATCCAAGTAGTTGGTGGGCATCCTCTACCCCTTACTCCCTCCTCTATGGCCATCACCTATCTCGTCATGTGCTCCACATTTCTACGCATTACGTGCCCATACCAGCGTAATCGGTTGTCACACATTTTATGTTTTATACATACGTTACGACTACATACGGGGGTACCTTCAAAGTCACGGAAATATATTCCTAATATATTATTCAGTTTTATAGGGTGATTGTACAAGGTACGAGAAGTATGTAGCCGCACGTAGGGGCACTAGTTCAGATGATATGCTCCGTGGAAAGGTGGTGGGCGGGTCCAGCTGTATGCTACCCAATTTTTTGCTTATAAATATTTTCGTGAGAGACCGTCCAAAACAAATTGGGTAGTACACCTGTACATAGTACAAAACAAAGTCGCTACCCGCCGTCTGTATCTATGTACGCTTAAATCTTTTAAGCTACGCACCGGTTTTTAATGCGGTTTGCAACAAAAACAGTTATTCAAAAGGAAGGTTAATAAGCCAGAAAAAAGCCGGGCCCACTAGTGTAGTATATACTGCTCGCGCAAAATTCACATCTTTACTCGCTCCAGCCAGACTTGCTCGCTCTTTACAAGAACCCTAGTACTACACGATTGCCGCGTCACATAGCACGCCCATAATAATTATCTAAAGCCGGTTTCAAAGCCAAAAGTAGAGCATGACAACGGTAAGAGTTATTCAAAGAAATCCTGATTGATATACTTTAAACAATGTACCTAATATTAATACAGTCACTAGATGTTGGCAAGTAACTAATTAGGAAACAATGTATAACAAACTTGTTGATGAACTCCTTCTATACTAACTTGGAACCAAATTGGTCTCGAACTGTGCGGTTCCAAAGGAATTTCCTCCTACGCACACTAAGGTCGTGGAATGAACCAGCTATCTGGAGAGGTTTTCATGAAAGGACACATTTTCACAACATGGAGTTCTTCAAGAAAGGGGTAAAAAGGTTTTAACGGGGTCGGCAACGCGTGGGTGATGCCCCTGTCTTGTATAGCAAAAGTCCATAGGCTGCAGCACCTAAGTGGTATAAAAAAGCTGAAATAACTGCCTATGCTTAGACTGGACTTAACCCCTTACACTTCGTTCGCCCAATATTACGTTCGGACAAGTCCCCCATTGTGCAAGTTTTAGGATTCGCCGATCATAAGACGAGGTGACCTATGGTGTGCGGAGATACGCCACAGAGTAAAATAGAAAGCTACTGAGCAAAGATCATTATCATTGGCCTTCGACATCTATTATAGGTGATTTAAACAGCGTCACTGAGCATGGATATTACAATAGAAAATAGTAAAACTGGTATCTGTTTGCACATAATTTTTAAAAAGTATTTGTCACACAAAACAATTCAAACCTAAACAAGCTGGAATGTATACCATTATCATAATAAAATCACTAGATAATGGTATCTCTTAACAAGATAAACTCTAGTTTAAAATGCTCCTGCGGTTCGTATATTGTGCTACCGATAGATAGATAGGTAACTCAATGTATGGCGTTAATGGATATACCGCGCATCCTATACAATCAGGAAATCCCCTCTCGAACTTTGAAGAGTCGATTCCCTTCGTCGGTTTCTTAGAAAATAGACGGCTCAATACGTGACTTGCTCGTACGTAGACACTGACGTATTCGAAAACTATTCTCGTTTAAGTAAAGTAGCGTTACTATGCGTTCTGACAGTACTCGTATGCTAAATGAAAGCACTGTATTCGCTGCGTGCTCTGGAGCTATGTGCTCTTTGAACGGTCATTTTGACGGACGCATAGGGCCAATCGCCACTCAAGCATTGTCAGTTGAAAAACTGTGCGTTCGAGCGCACTGTGAGAAATCATAGTGTGGCACATATAGCGAATGATATTCGACAGAGAAAATCGGATAACCCCCGACTAAGTTTACTTAAACTCAAATATTTTCTAAACTGGCTGACACGCTGACCGCCCTATGGCCGTAGATAAACGTATCCCTCGCCAACCACGACCGAACCGTGCTCGACAATGCCAGGCAGAGCCGGAACGCTATATTATATTATATACTCGTAGGTATGTCTAGTATAATTAAGAAAAACCACCTAAAACTACAGCAAGAGTAAGCCAGTCCACCAAGGCAGCACCCGTTCACGAGTATAACGCAGGGCCCAGCCATCGTCCAATTCAACCATATTTGAGGGAAAAGAGCGACCCGGCCCCCACGCCACCGCCAGACAGACTTTTAAGTGAGCGACAGACTTTCAAATCGGTCTAGCCGTTCGCGAGCTACGATGCCACAGACGGATACACAAAGCCGCGAATCATCATCATAACAGCCCATAACAGTCCACTGCAGGACTTAGGGCCTCTCCCACGAAAGCGGAGGTTATTGCCATAATCTCCACGCTTGGAGGCGGGTTAGCGATCGCAGTGTTATAATATTACAACGAAAAACGTTATTTCCCGCCTAAGGAGAATCTAGATCTTTTGTCTCGAAAACATTAGTCGCCTTGTGTGACACCCACGAGTGTGAAGAGTTATTGCTGTTCTATTCTGCCGGAGACCACACGGCCAAAAGCCGTAGATAGCCACGTCAAATTTATAATTCGGTTGAAGGTTAAAAAATTAAAACAACATTAAACATGAAACACCCAAGTGTGACTAGGGTCCGCACCATTCCGTCCATAGGCGGTATCTGCTACCATCAGGTAGGCCAGTTTGTTGAATTTTAATAACCTTTTTTTATTTATATCGAACGCATTGACATCATACCTAACCACTCTTACGATTTACGACAAATCATTACTATTAGATTTACTTTAAAAAATTACATTAAAGATTTAAAAAAGCCATCATTTGTGCTCAACAACTACTAAAAATTCCCATAAGTAACATATGCGTTATCGTTTGTTATCTTAACATGTCTTGTGAAAGAAGTATTATGATACGAGAAATACGATGTTAAAGTAAGTATTATGATACGAACAATCTACAGACAAAATATTTTAAGTTGAGGGGAGAGTGGCAAGAGCTCTTTTATTAGAATGGGGGATTCCTGGGATTGATCTCAGCTTTCACACTTCACTGGAGTATTACAACAAAGTATTTATAGAGATATAACATGCCGTATATTTACGGCTTAGGAGCATCAGTGGCCGAGTGGTTAAGGTATCCGACTCGTGAGCGAGAGGTACCGGGTTCAAATCCCACTGCGGCCATGTACCAATTACTCTTTTCTGAGTTATGTACATGAAACCTGCACATTCAGGCGACTGAATGTGTAACCATGATCCAATCAAATCCGGTTCCCTTGGTAGCAGGGTCATGGAGATGGCAGTCGCTCCACTGTAATTACCTAATCTGTAAAATACTGGATCATGCTCAAGGCGGACCCCGGGTCCTCGTGCGCGAATGCACAACCGGGACATTAACCTCAAGATGATTATGATTAGTATTACTTACGGCTTACGTGACTTGACGCGAAAAGACTCGTGAGAGTGATGAGGAAGAGCAAGAAGCGAACTCCAGCTAAAGCCACGTTTGACCGCTAAGATGATGATCATGGAATACACGGTATTATTATCTAAAAAGCCCGTTAATAAGACGGCGGCGCGTTTTTGAACTGGCATTTTTATTTAAAGCTGGTCCTCGAGTCTGCTAATTAGACGTAGACGTAGACTTAGACGTATTTTTATTTGGTCCAATAACACATTCAAAAACTTAAAACTAACAATAAGTACATATCAAGAAAGCAGGGCGATGCGTCCTCGGACCAAATTGGACCAGCCTCAGCTGGAATCCACTTATGGCTCGATCTAACTGTAGGTGGATCGCAATCGCACATCATTGGTAATTTGACATGTTTTGGTATTCAGCTACTGTTAGTAATGGCTCCATTAAATTGTAATTTTATCGCTAACGCAGCTCAATGTCAGTTTTAAGCGTTTTTGATATTCTTCTACAATTAAAACTGCCGTTGAGTTCAATTACAATGCAATCAATTACAATTCGATCGAGCCATTAGTAAATTAGCGGACTGGAGGCCAAGATTGTGAGTGCAGTCTACAAATCCCTTTTCCGGACTAGTTTAGGACTCGAATGGTAATATATTAATTGATCCTGTAAAGAGTATTCTAGCACACCTATAAGATAATCTCTTCGGACGAAGCGTTTGTATAATTATGATTGAACATTACTTACCTACAGGTAAATTCGTTGAATCATCGATCATTCTAATAATCATGACGTCAATATCCCGATTGTCTTCTTCAAATAAACAAGGGCACACCTTTTTTAATAAAGAAATTTAATCAGATAACACTTTAGCTACTCGCTCATTTAAAGATAAAGATAGAGATAATGATTATTATGAATGAATTTAGGTAGGTACATAGTGGCGCAGATACAGTTGCAAATTAGGTTGAACACAAAATTCTGACTTTTCAGGCATTTTTTCATACACAGCAGTTTTCAGTTTACTATTGAAACAAGTTAGGTACATGTATGTCAAATTCCACTACATTATACAATTTAAGAGGTCAATTGTGGTCATAAAATAATAATATAATTAGATATGTCAAATGAATTAGATTATATTAAGTTTGTCAGCTTACTAACAAAAATATAAACTAATTAAATTGGACAGAGACATTTAATTGGACAGATTTGATCTTATCAAATGAAATGATAGTATTCCCTTAAAATTTGGTAAAAAAAGTAGGTGGTGGGGCAATAAATGGTTAACACATTTCGCTATACAATAGCACGCAAATATAAAGAACAAAGAATAGATAACTCTACTTAATTATGAACTTGATAGCTAGTACAAATTGATTCTGCAATTTGCGAGTATAAATGCAATATTTGGTCATGTAACGTGCCGCAGCCGCAAGCAAAAAATTGCTCCACTTTCATTGTTGCCCGACAAAATACTGTAGTCAGCGTCATGGCTTCTCTCCGATACCTAAGGCCCGCTTTTAAATTTATTATATTTATATCTTCGGCGGAATAAAGTCAAATTTCGAATGGCACTGCTACAGCCTCGGTAGCCGTGATCGTCTAGTGGTTAGGACCCTACGTTGTGGCCGTAGTAACCCAGGTTCGAATCCTGGTCACGGCAGTGTTACACTGTCATGGCGGGGCGTATGTTTTTTGAATCTACGCTTAGGCCAGTACTATTAATTTTGTATGATCGAATTCAAAGGGATCCGATGAAATGCGAATTATGTAGGAACTACGAAAACGCATAATTTGTATAATTAAGATACTTATCTTTTCAAACTTAGAAGGTAACAAAGAAACTAAAAATCATATTATAAACACAATTTATTTGACAGCTTTTTAAACATTAAAAATAATAACGGTGTTTGGCTTAGGTAAATAAAAAATACTTGTAGCCGAATATGAAAAAGGAAGGGTACTATCTATGGTTAAATCGGTCGAGCCGTTCTCAAGTGATGATCTTTCGTATAATATGTTGTATCTAATGAGGAGTTTTCCAGTAGGTATTGTCAATTGGTTTCAAAAAGCATCAATAGATGGCGCATCATTCACTCAATTTTGGTAATTTTTTACCAAAAGGTTCAACGAAATGTATTTTAATACAAACCTTTCATATTTGTATTGCGTCCATTCTTGATCCTAGTGTCCATAAAACGAATTAACTCAGTCTAATTGATGTTTGTTTTGTTTCTAAAATGGTTGAAAACTATTGATAAATACAATATTATCCAATAGTACCCCGTGTTTGTATCCTCTTTGCTAAGAACCTATTTCAAGCGATTAACAATTACCAAAATTGTCGAGGTGCCATCTAGGGAGTGGTTAGGAATACTTTAGATACCTATTGGAAAACTGCTCATTGTTTCAATTTATAATGATACTTCATCACCATCATATATTTAAGAGTATAACTCTTGTCGGTGGAGCAATCGCCACTCCTCTCTCCTGTCTGCCAACCTCTTAATCTCCTTACAATCCCCGGCGCTCACTTTCACTTGAAGGCCTTCCAATACTCAAATCTTGGCCTTCCTCCCTTTCCCTCAACTTTGCCTTCTATTATCACTCTTAAAAAGTAATATTAACTCTCTTATATGATACTTACCCTTCAAAAAATGATGTTCCTAATTTTTTATTTAGGCACCCGTTATATTTAGATAGACATAATACCAACCAGTCCCCTAACTTGTTTAGTAGTTAAATATTCAGAGGGTGTTACCGTGTTCGCACAAGCGGTTACACTGCCAAACATAAGGGTTTCAATGCAAATGTGTTTTAATCTGTATAATCCTAATTGTGTAGTTGCCACTTAGTGGCACAAATAATTTACGAGGACTATACTACGTATATACGCGTCAGCCTGTTTGATCACGATAATCCCTTAAAATGGCCGTGTGGTGTCCGGCAGAGTAGAATAGCACCAACCCCTTACACTCATGGGTGTCGTTCAAGGCGACTACACACAAATTGAATACACATTATTTGACTTTGACTTTGACTTTGATAATTCTTTCACCATTAGAAAGCTACACTCTCCATGAGTGTCTTTACTTGATGATACTTTATTTCCTGGAAAAGTAACATTATTACCCGCACTGATATCAGTCCTCGGAGTAATTTTCCCACAAAACCCGCCGCGAATTATAGAGCTTAGTACGTGACAAATGTTATTCTATTAATATTAAAGAACGGTAAGCTTCGAAAACTCTTGTCTGGAAAGTTTTTCAATCACTCTTCAGAAAGAGCGCGAGTGGAATGTATCTGTGGACTTTCTACAGAGTTTTAAAGAAATTTCGCAAGTTGCACTTGTACTATCGAAGTCCGCTTAGAGATGTCACCGGTAAATACATGGAGAACGGTAAGAACATGGAATACGGGCGTGAGTGTGTATGTAAAATAAATCCAGACTGACTAGTCTTATTTGGTAAACAAATAGGCCATCGTAGCGATCCAAGACAATTTATGGGGATGGCATATGCCTGAAAAATCATAGACAAAAATTTCTGTAAGCTGTAAGTGATGGTGAAATGTATATTTTCAGTGAAATTATGTATTTGAATGGGTTGAAATTAACTGTCTTTGTTATAATAATTCAAGACATCTTTAGACAGTGTGTGTTTCCTAAAAGGTAGATCGACGATCTAATGACCGCAGGTACCAACAGGATGCGAAAGGCACAGGACCGGCCTTTGATCTTTGCGGTCTCTGATATGATGGTATTTCGGCAGATATGATGATACATAACGTAAGTAGCATGATTGATACGGCTAGTCATGTTTTTGCTACGAGTGTTGTAGATTTACTCATCATCTTGGCGTTAATGTCCCGGTTGTGCTCTCGAGAACGAGGGCCCGGGGTCCGCTTGGACCATGATCCAGGATTTGGCGATCAGATATTTACAGTGGAGCGACTACCATCTGACCTCAGTGACCCTAGTAGCCTAGGGGAACCTGACCAGATTGGATCATGGTTATCTAAACATTCAGTCGCCTGAATGCACAGGTTTCATCACGATGTTTTCCCTCGTGACGAATGGATGAGCATCGATTAGTATTCAACAAATGTACATAACTCAGAAAAGAGTTATTGGTACATGGCCGCCGTAGGATTCGAACCCGGTACCCCTCGCATTGCAAGTTGAACACCACCACTAGGCCACCGACGCTTGACCACTAGTATAAATATTCAAAGTCGTTTGCGATACGACTAATATTATAAAAATATTTCATACGAAATATGTTGAGAATTTGCAATATACCTTCCTCGTCTACCCATTACTACCGCTTTTATTCGCCTTCGAACATGGGCCTCTGCAGTGATTTTCTCCTACGAAGAAGGTATCCAGTTACTATTGCTTGTTCCCGGATATCATCTGCCCCTACTGCTGTGTTTCTCTACCACAGGTATCACGGGGTCTGCACTCTTACAATCATAAGTTCCAATGACCATCTAAACAATATGGTTCTTCCTATATAATCTTTTGACCTCTTGTACCAAGTCACTGAATCCGTTATTTATTTACGAATTACTCGCTTCGAGTCCTATTTTAATATTTTGATGCATAAGGTCTACACGACGTTGATTTTCCCTTCTTTTGAATCGTTTGCATTCGCTGTTGCTAATGTAATTTAAAACATTAAGTCAAGTAAAGTTGGCGTTCCAATAGCTCCGATTCTTCAGAAACGCTTCTATTACCTATTATTAATTAATGACCAAAAGGATTTTAGTTTTCTCTCCCGGGTTTACGAGCATAAAACTTTTACTGACTTTCAAGCCTGCAAGCCTGTACGCTTTGATCAGTCGACTGTGCTTCTGATAATTCGACTTTAATTAAATTTGTTCTGCGATAGATAGATAGATTCTTTAGCTTGCCTATAATCATGACTTGTTTCTTAACAAATGACTTAATTAACGCTCTGACGTCTTAACTTTGTTATGGACACTACGAAATTAAACTGTGAGATTGCCTAGACATAGATGAGGTATTTCTATGTCTATGAGGATAGATTTTTTTGTGATATTTTAGTCTGTTTTTGTGATGTTTTAAGTCCATCGCTTGCCAGTATGCGTTCGTGCATGGCCTTTGCGACAGAAAAATTGCAATGTGCTTAGTTACATGTGTTTATTAGTCGATTTGATTTAAAGCCGTGATCCGTGTAAAAAAAAAGATAGACATGAAGGATTTTTTTTTGATAGTGATACTTGATGACACGACTTTGTAATAGAAGTAGGGTCAATGACCACTACAGCAGGGCCAAAGATTACAGAAGACGGCCTTTCGGTTCATAGGGTTCACTTTATAAAATTGTCCACTGTACTGTTATCCATAGAGAAATGTCGATTCTATCTAACGATCAATGTCTACTCTATCAAAGACCAGACTCTACGGAAACGTATTCTGAGAACAAAACGCAGAGTGCCAAGGTTTCAAGTTCGTTACTCTCATATGTCATACGTGGATTAGACTTCTGGAAGGAGCTGGGCTGGCTACAAAGCCGGCTCTCAGTCACGTATAAGGGACCGAATTTGAGTTCAAGTACGGAAAATGGGAGCCCCAAACCTAAACCATACGTATGATATCAAGCAACCAACTGTACGGATTATATCAAGACGCAGGTTGCCTTATGTTTTCAACTCAAAATTGTATGCGTTATCCACGCCACAGACAGTACTTCGCCCTATGAACTCTTGTATAACACCCTGGGTTCAAACACTGCATTCCAGCGCTTATTTTTCATAACACCGTGTAAAGCTACAATAAAGTCTCCAACGAGTTTTCTTTATTGTCAGAACTGCTGGTAACGATAAATTTTAGCCCGTCGGCCCTGATTTTATGGCGTCATAAACGGAATCGCTCAGAACGTGTTTGAAAGTCTTGATCGAGGTTCTAATCGAATCGTTCTTTAATATTCTGGGGTCTGAGGATACGATATATCTTATCGGTTGTGTTTTCTGTCTATCTAAATTGGTATGGGGATTAATATCGGATTTATCTACGATTTTAGAGGGATACGAATTTATTACAGGGTTGATACGTGTCTGTGACATCTCTAATATAATTATTTTACATAATCCGTCTTGCAACGTTGAGTATTTTCTTGATCCACATGTCGAGCGTAGAGATTTTAGTAAATTCCTTCTTCTACCGTAATGACAAATTAATATTGATGCTTAGGTAATACTCGTCTTTCAAATTTTGATATAGCTTTCTTTTTCATTTTTAACTTGCTTGACTATTCTATGCGTACTATAGGTACCTGGCTATGCTATACTAACATATAACACAACTACAACTGTTACACTAAAATACTTACGACACAATATCGAAAGCAATCTAGAACTTTATTGAACGATCATCATCGATGATCAGTCTCTGTGACTGCGACTGAAGCAATTACCTACATCGTTATCACGCTGTATCGATGCCAATGTTGCCCTGAATATAAACCCAACATATCGGTAAACGACTACCGACTGCGGACACAGTAAACCCACAGTAATACCACTGAGAATAACAACATGAAAATCAGTTTTCCAATTGCATCATATTGGATCATCTCCACGCTTCGCCGGGCCTAATGACTAGGTTAGGTTAGGTTAGGGCCTAATGGTAGCGAGTTGCGAGAGGTATCGAGTTCGATTCCCAGTGCCACCATGTACCAATTACATTTTTTGAGTTATGATTCTCTGGTTCTGGTTTATTGCACAGGTCCGAGTAGCGTGGCCTAGTGGTAAAGGTATCTGACTCGCCAGCGAGAGGTACCGGGTCGAATTCCACTGACGCCATGTACAGTCGAGTTCATTAATATGTGAGCATTACCAAGGCTTCAAATGTAAATATACATGGAAGGGTACTTATATCTCTGAGCAGATTCATCAATCAAACATATGTACATCTGCTCAGATATATTGGTACCCTTCCATGCACATTTATATTTGAAGCCTTGGTAATGCTCACATATTAATGAACTCGACTGTACCAAGGACTCTTTTCAGTGTTATGTACATTAGTTGAACACTAACCGATGCTCTTACGGAGCGGGAAATATCGTGAGGAAACCTATACATTCAGGCGACTGAATGTGTAACCATGATCTAATACGTTAACAGTTAACCCTGTTAATAGGGTCACGAAGGTCAGATCGTCCACTGTAATCACCTCATCCCTCGAATACTCGATCATAGTCAAGGCGGAACTAATATGGAACCGGATGTAATATTGTAGCCACTATAAAAGTTATATAAACTACCGTCGTTATGCAGCAGTTTGTCAACGTGTATGTTGGTTTTACGATGCAAGGATCGTGTGTCGCCCACGGTCCGGCCAAATATCATGCCTCTTAATTGGCGCGAAAATACTGAGTAATTTTCACCCACAGGATGACCGGACTCGGACCTGAATTGTTGAATAAGGAACTCTCTTTCTGACTGATTTACTGGAAAATTAACGAAATTGAAAGCTCTTTTCCTTTTGAAGGATAAACACAATATTAATCATTCATTATTATTTTGGGCGTTTTGGGCGTCCCCATCAAAACTACTGGTCGGATAATTTGCCTTTTGAGTGGCGCCCAGACTGGGACCGCGTAATTAGATTCAGAGAGGCCCCAAAAATCCCTCCCGCCATTTTCGCGGCAACGGATAGGTTAACGAACATGCATTGATTCTTTAGTTCCATAATTGTACTTTACTTCATTCATGCAAACCGGACAAGACCAAATCATATTTTCTAAACTATAAAATAGATAATAATAACACATAAAAACATGCAATAACTTTTGTAATTGTGGGCAACGGCTAGTTTGCATTTTAAATGAATTTTTGTTTCCATTACGCATACGGTGCAGGTATCGCGGTCTATGGCTCACCCGCGGTACGGTCGGGCGGCCCCATTAATGCTGCGGGTCAGATAATCTGCCTTTTGATTGGCGCCCAGACTGGGACCGCGTAATTAGATTCAGACAGGCCCCAGAAATCTCTCCTGTAATTTTCGCGGTAACGGACAGGTTAACGGACATGTATGGTTGAATGTTGGACGCAAATTTCCCAACTAATGTTATATTACTAAAAGTTTGAAGAACGAATGATGACTAGTTTATATGATTATATGATATAGATTATGATTATATGTACTAGTTTTTGCAAGCAATTTGGTTTGCATAATACTCACTTTTAACATGTTCACGTGGGAACTACGATATATTATCAACTAGGTATGTTATTGTTATTCTGGGATGTATCAACTTTAACACTGCAAAAATTCAAAAAAACCCCAAAAGATAAAGTAAATAAATAAATGGAAGCCTTAAGGCCTTGCCACATACAAAGCTCGGCGCGAGCGCGGCGTGAGCGCGGTGCGATATTTGCTAGGCAACTATCGCGCCGCGCGATGGTTGCCTAGCAAATAACGCGCCGCGCTCGCGCCGAGCTTTGTATGTGGCAAGGCCTTTATGGTGTTCGGCATAGTGAAATATAGCATACACACCTTCCAATTAAGTGTGTCATACGATTGGATACATGTGTCAAACAAGTCTTGAAGGCAGTCTGCCTAGCTGGGATAAAATTATTGTAGACCAGAAAATAAGCACAGCAGTTTCTTTTGTATTTTCAAGCCCGCCAACCCGCCTACTGCGGAAATTGTGGCAAAACCCAACACTAATATTGAAGAGAGTCAGGGAAACTTGATCGAACTGTTTTCATACATCAAAGACCGCCCCTTTCGTGAGCCAAAACACGTCTCATAACTACTGATTTAGACCCTATTGTCACGGCAAAGTGCTTTGAACGGTCAAGTAATTCTGGGCTCGTATAATAGCCTATTTACTTGCTGGGTCGCCATGATGGTAAACGTAACGCTTCCTCCAGATTGGATGCGTCGCAACGCTTTATGACCCGATGGAAAGTTTCAATCTTCCAAATAACTTTTTTAATGCCATATAAACGGGAAAGTTGGATCACGGGGTTTCTTTGGTGCGGAAAACCATTTTAGCAACTCGAGGCTTTGAGAAACGGGCCGGGCGTTAGGAGTTAATGCGTGTTTCATATTTACCGCAGCTTTTATCCTGTGAAGGCTTTTGTAAATAATTTTAAAAATAAAGTTAGCACACGCTATTTTTTTACTGTTATTGTTCACTTAATACAAGTTGAATTTTGCCCTCTTTACATCCAGTTATTCCAGATAGGTAAGCAATAAATAAATTAATCGTCTCTTCACGTTCATTTAATTGCATACAAACAACAACAAAACTGCTGAACACTCGCAATTTTTTTTTTTTTCGACAGATATCGTATCGCAACGTAACAGAAAAATAGTACCACCAAACTGAAGTTAGAAAGAGACATAAACAGCGATCCATTTCTTTCTCACCAACAGGATCGAAGATCCCTCAAACGTTGCAAACTCAGCAAGTGTAGACGAAACTAATGAACTGAAACTTCTGAAACTCGGATAATACAGTCCCGAACGAAATATGTTCCCTGTCCCTTACTGTTTCTTTTCATCCCCAGCACGTATCAGCGAGTTCGTTACTGACAATATTTGTCGCAAACATGATTTTAGCCGTATCATAAGATGTCGTGAACCTTGTCCTTGACCTTGATTTCTTAAATTCATACGAGAGAAACTTTTGATTATTGAAAATAATGGTATTCCCATCAAAACCGACGGAATGGTATACTTGCCTGTATGTATTCCCTATAGGAGGTGCAACCGCGATTTTGTTGCTGTAAATACATTTAACAGACTCGTTGATGAACCTAACATTACCGTGACTTTCGGCAGTACCGTGACTTTCGGCCGTTGGCTAGAGTGAATAGGCTGTTCCTAGACAGGCATGCTCCATCATCGACCGCATCGTCACTTACCACCAGGTGAGGTGGCGGTCAAATAAAGAAAGTATAGTAAAGAAAAAAAAAAGTTTGGGGCTCCACACGCCGTGTGGTATCCGGCAGTGCAGAATAGCACCAATCCCTTACACTAGTAAGCGTCGTACAAGGCGATTAATGTTTTCGAGGCAACAGATCTAAAGTCTGCCTGCTAAGCTTAGAGATAATCTGCCCTTTCGTGGAAGAGGCCCTAAGTCCTGTAGTGGAAATTAGCTCCCTCTTAAAGTCTTTGCTTTGCACAGCAACATGCGGTTTTTCGTAAGGCATATCTACAGGTACCTCAAGCTGGCACCGCATCCGCTCCGCTAAGGTGGCAGATGTCCTGGTCGACGGTGGCCGCTTTCCATGAAACAGACCGTCAGATAGTCAATAAATGGCAATGAAAAATTGTATGAATTGAAGATAAAAAAAAAACATCTTGGCGTTAATGTCCCGGTTGTGTTCTCGAGAACGAGGGCCCAAGGTCCGCCTTGACCATAATCCAGGAGTTGGCGATCAGGTAATTACAGTGGAGCGACTACCATCTGACATCCGTGACCCTGCTGACCAGGGGAACCTGACCAGATTGGATCATGGTTACAAATTCAGTTGCCCGAATTTGCAGGATTCATCACGATGTTTTCCCTCACTCTATTGAATTCAACTAATGTACATAACTCAGAAAAGAGTCATTGGTACATTACCGCAGCGGGATTCGAACCCGGCACCTCTCGCTTACAAATTGGATACTCAACCACCCGGCTACCGACGCTCTATGTTGTATTGTTGATGCCATGTCATAAATAGAATTTCGTCAGTTACCGCTTTCCATAATTATCTGTTGGGCTAATGCTTAGGAAAACGTAACAAACAAATTTTGAGTTAAAATAAAAAGTAAAGAACAATTTTAATGTTTCATGCGCTAAGCTCAGAAAATACAAATACAAATACAAAGCAACGTATGAGAGATACCTACCTTGTTACATAAGCAACTCTCCGGGATACAGCTGATGGTCCCTAAAGGGTCTACCGCACAAGCTTCACCGCAGTTTTGCCTGCGCAGGCCAGTTTGTACACGGAACACCGAGCGGTTGGTGAAAACGCTCGAAAATCGCTCGATGTTTCGTCTATAAACCGGCACAGACAAAACTGTGGTGAAACTCGAGCGTGTGGTGAGTCGATTAGGTTGCTCAGGTCGATGGTGGCCGATTTCTATCTGAAGAATCGTTTGACCGCGTGCCTTCCTAGGCAATAAAAAAAATAAAGCCGAATAGGTTGTCATGCCGATGATAAACAAAAATCGAATATTTGATTCCTTTAGTAATTCTAAAATCAGAATTAATTTAAAGCATTTCAAATAGTTTAACATCCTTCGGCTGCAGCTTCGATAAATATCCTGACAAACACTGCTTGTCATGTGAATTTTACGCTTATATGTACACATATAAGTTTTACAAACCAATGCATCATGCAGCTTTATGGTTACATACCAAAACTAAGAAATTCTACCAAATCCCTGATGATATTCGCGCTGGTGTTTGCAAAAACTCCACGCTAAACCTACTTTACGAAACAAGGTTATTGCGACCGTATCAGCAAGGGTTTAAGTTTAACTTTTTTCATGAGGTCAGCGTTTAATGCTAACTACACTCACGCCCGATTGGAATGCTTCTTAACTTTAAGGGCCCCTTAAAGATCATGCTGTTACTTTCAAATCTTCGACATTCAAAAGGGATAGCACGATATCTAACGAGCCCTAAAAATTAATAAACATTCGAGTATTCGGGCGTCAGTTTCTCAATAGTTGTGAAGAGAATAAGAACTAAGTATACGGCTGCCGAGCGACAAAGTAGGGCTTTTAAAGTACGTTGTAATTACGAAAGATGTAATACGTAAGTCGGAAAAATAATAACACCCGTATTCAGAAACACTACTATGAGGTAGGTAAACACACGGGGTTCCAAGTGTGTATCTGTTTGCGATGCTAACGTAATTCCTGTTATGTATCTGGCTGTGTGATTATTGGCGATCAGCGCGTTGCATTTTACCCTACAGTGGATCGATTCTAGAGCGTCGCACGTTGCACGCGTGTGAGTAAATGCAAAAACGAAACTAGCCGATGTGCATTATTTATGGCCGATACCAGTATCAACAGCCAGGGGGACTCGTTTTCCCTAGCAACAAATATCTTTTAAATTGTCACTGAATCTCTATTGCAAACAAAAAAGTTATTCTCAACGATTTTCGATTCACCCATATTGTCGAAGATCGTTATAAATTACATTTTCAATAGATATATTTAGCTCGAAAAATAGCGAGTTCGATATGTCACATCGCGAGAATTAGGCTTCAGATAACACTGGGCTTCGATTCTGGTACGCAAATCGTCTCAGTTGCTGTAACATTACAGTTGCATCGCATGTCAAACGTGTGATTGTTATTCAAATGCCAGATGTTGAGTTGCAACTTTCATGAGTTCGAACTTTTCCACAATTCGTTTTCTGGTACTTTAGTGACATTATGGTTTTATATGGCTGTTGGTACTCCAATAAATAAATAAATAAATTACTAAGTTGCATCTTTCTTGGTTGTCAAACTGCCTTCAATTCTGCCAACGAAAACGTGTCAAAGGTCGAACAATGATTTAACTGCAATTTAACTGGGATGATGCTGGGACTGACTCGCTACCTCGTCGTAGTTATAGTAACATCACAGATAACATAATAACAACTGCATTGTACACCAGAATCGGTACCCTGGAATTACTTTACCACCGCAAACCGATAAACCCGTAAAGCCACAACGAAACCGAATTACTATCTCCAAGACAGAAAGTAGGTAGCGCAACATCCTATGTGATCTAGTAACAGAATTTGCGGCGAAATGAGCGAACGCTCGTCCGAAGCTCGACATTCGATTTGCGGAACCAAGTTATCTAGAGCCGAATTGGTGAATGGCTTCACCGGTTTTATTGTGCGACTTATCAAGTTAGAGTATTTGTGGAGGTACCCTATATATTTGTCGAGGCCATGTGGCGTCCGGCAGTGTGGAACAGTAATCCTCCAAAGAACGGGTGTCAGATAGTCGGCAGGCAGTTCGGTTGAGACCAGTAAATGGGCAGCTTCTTGCTATGATTTTATGAACATATATTGGCCAGCTTCTTGCTATGATTTTATGAACATATGTTGGCTGTGTGGTGTCCGGTAGAATAGCACCCACCCCTTATACTCGTAGGTGTCGTACAAGGTGACTTATGTTTTCGAGGCAACAGATCTAAAGTCGCCGTAGGCTAGATGGTCAGTAGTATTTTCCATTGTTATGTAACGAGCTGCCCCACACAAACAAGCAAGTTAGAACCACTGGCTAACCGAAGGGACTTTGGCTCCCTGTGTGTGTTCTATCGGCTGTACAATGGGGAGTGTTCCGAGGAACTTTTTGATCTGGTGCCCACAGCACATCTCTGCCATCGCACCACCCGCTGTGGGCTGGCTACTCATTCCCACTACGTAGACCCTCTGTTGGACACCATGCGAAGGTTTGAAACAACGTTTCACGCTCGTACGATTCAGATGTAGGTAGAATGAGCTCCCAGCCACAGTGTTTCCTTTGGACTATGACCTGGGATTGTTCAAGAGGTATATTAGAGGTCTCTTCAGAGACGGGCAACGCATTGGTGACGCCCCTGGTGTTGCTGATGTCCATAGGCGACGGTGACCACTTTCCATCAGGTGGCCTGCATGCCTGTTTGTCTGCCGGATAACATAAAAAAAAGCTGCGATCTCCAACTCGCCTGCCACGCGTGGAGATTATGGCAATATCCTCCCCTTACGCGGGAGAGGCCCTAAGTCCTGCAGTGGACTGTTATGGGCTGTGATGATGATGTAGGTGTCGTGTCAGATGTTCGTGTCAAATCTTGCAAGCCTAATTTGACCTACTTCCCGACGTTTGATTAAGCTGAAATTTGAAATACCTATGTAATTTGGACGGCAATGCCTTAATATGTTACCATGGAGCTGATCTGGCGATGGAGTCGGAAGGTGGTCCCAGGAACTAATTAACGCAGCAAGATAACCCCCGCATTTCGTCTCTTTGGCACATTTCGGGTGTTAATGAGTACCTACAGTGGGAGCACAATTAAACATTATGTTAATGCTTACGTAGCTTTGGCGCCTAGCGTGGCGCGTAAGATATGCGAGCCAGTTGTTTCCCGCCTCGTGCTTCCGACACTTGTAATTTCGGATTACCATAATTAAATTGACAGTGACAGTGCGTCACTGCCTATATTCAAAAAGCGAGTGAAAGACCACTACCTGTCCCTGTCTAGTCCATAAATTTTATATATTTGTATTGATATGTAGTAATATTTAAGTGTATAAGTATGTATGTATTTATTGATATAATATATAAAAATTAGTCATATTCATATGTATTTTATAATTATTAATTAAATGTGCGCGTCGTATCTGCATTTCTTAGCTAAACATTTCCTTTCTGTAGGCCTGCTAGAAGAAATTTATTTTAGAAATAAGTAGTACCTGTTGTGTCAGTTATATCTATGTTATATCTCTGTATTTATTTAAATAGTTAAATATTAAATAAATAAATAAAAATAAATCGTGCATCTCTATTAGAGTGTTTATTTTGCTATTCCCGAACTAACGAACCATCTCTTCAAGTAACACAACACGGGGGGTTTTAGTTCAGTGATATTTAACATAAGGTGATGATGACAGAAGGGAGTAAGTAAAAGTAAGTGAAAAATCTTTATTGCAAAGACATCAATGAGGAGATTTCCAATAGGTATTTAAGGCATTCCTAACCACTCACTAGATGGCGCCCCGACAAATTTGGTAATTGATAATCGCTTGGAATAGGTTCTTAGCAAACAGGATATAAACACTGGGTACGTTGTATTGGATAATATTATATTTGTCAATAGTTTTCAACCATTTTAGAGGTTGTAATAATAATGGAACATAGTGCCAACTTCTATAAATATTTCTTTTTACACTTCGTTCAACCATTAACAGTTATGTTTATATTAATAAACACTTTATTTTTAAGTTTAGTATTACTTGGCTGCATGAAATCACTGCCACCATCATACAGATTCAAAAAAGATTACCAAAATTTTAGGAGCGCCATCTATTGATGCTTTTTTCAACAAACTATCAATACCTACTGGAAAACTCCTCATTATACAATAACAGTAAAAAAGAAAAACAATTTATATGCGCGCAAAGACGGCCTTATCGCTTTAAGCGATCTCTTTCAGACAACCTTTGTGGTGGTCATAGCTAGCTACCTACTCCCAATCGTAGAGAGCGTATAAAAGCTTGTTATGAAAATATATTTATTTATTTTGATTTTATTAACTTATTAAATTTTCAACTTATTTATAAAATTTTCAGCTCACCTGATGGTACCTAAGTGATCACCGTCCATGAACGTCCGTAACATCGAGGATTGAGAATGCGTTGCTGGCCTTGAGAAATGTGGAGGCTCTATTCGTGAAGTCTACAATGTCGTACCGGTTCTTGAAAACTGCAGGATGATAATTCCATGGAATGGTAGTATATCATCATCACAGCCCGTAACAGTCCACTGCAGGACCTAAGGCCTCTCCCACAAAAGGGGAGGTTATTGCCATAATCTCCACGCTTGGCAGGCGGGTTGGAGATCGCAGTGTTTAAATATAACAATGGAAAATGCTGCTGCCCATTTTCCAGACTACGGAGACTCTTGATCTTTTGCCTCGAAAACATTAGTCGCCTTGTACGACACCCATGAGTGTAAGGGGTTGGTGCTATTCTACTCTGCCGGACACCACACGGCCAGTAGTATATGAGTGGGATATATTGATTATCTAGTATCTGGGTGGTTAGTGGGCCCACTGAAAATCAGTAGTGTAGTGTACGCTTGCGTATGTATCCTTGCAAGTGGTTAAATAATAAACGCTTTGGTTTTAGAGCATTTTTTTGTGTAAATAAAAGGTAGAAGCGGACGTTAAGAGTTTGAAAATTAGAATAGGCTTCATGTGTGCTTGCAAGTGGGGCGGCCATTCTACTAAATAGATAGTGATGTTCGTGATTGAATTTTAAAAAGGAAAAATATAAATATTTTATATATTACCTTCACAGTCAGTTTTTCCTTTTATATGCCCCAAACCCTGATAACTCCATCAGTCTAGATATTTTTTTTTTTTTTTATACCACTAAGGTTGCAAACAAGCTTGCGGCCTGCCTGATGGTAAGCAGTCACCGCAGTCTATGGACGTTTGCAATACCAGGGGCATTACCCACGCGTCGCCGACCCCGTAAAATCCTTTTAACCCCTTTCTTAAGGAACTCAATGTTGTACTCTTCTCTTCATGTTGTATCTACTCTTATAACTACAATTTCAATTGAAACAATTGACTCTGCACATTCGATGAGTTCATCAATTGATTGAGTAATCCAACCGCTTTCGAGCCCGAAAATTAATTAACCAATATACACACAGTGGAATTATTCACGACTCGAGGAGTTGCAATCAGGAACTTTCCCGTTCGTTAATTGCTTACGAATAATTTCTCACAAAACGGTAAGAAAATTCAGATGTAGGTACGAGAATCTACGCAGTTATGCGAAAAATGCAAGACCAATTCATCATCACAGCCAATATCAGTCCCACAGCTTAGGGCCTCTCCCACGTAAAAGGAGATTATTGCCATTGCATAGTTTTAGGCTTCAGGCTCCATATAGAGTTCTCGTCTAGACAAAATGCGTGAGCCCAAACTTGATAGAGATGCATTGATACATTTACGAGTTTCTCTGACCACTTCCCGTCTCCATCGTCAGATCAGCTCGCTCATACCATAATATTGTTTTATCATCTGATTTTTATGTATACGCTTTTCAGTTTTAGCGAATTCCAGAAAGTGGGTCAAACACTGACAGAGTGCCATAAGAATCCAAGGGACTTACTTTATTATGACGAGCACAGCATATTATCCACTTCCCGGTATTCGATTAAATTAATAATAATAATAATAAATAAATAAATTATATTCTCTACATAACTGCAACATGTGATACAATAATGCACACCATTTGATAAGTATAGGTAATTACAGATCATGAGAGAACTGACGTCTGAAGTAGGTTTGTAAAACAAACCTGTAACACAGATCGCCAGGTCTTCCCCCTATTTAATATTAGTTCACAGTAATGTTCAATTTAATGATAAAGCAACAGAGTAAAAGCTGATTTGAGACATATTAAGAAAAAACAAATATATATGTGATAACATTAATAACAAAAGACAAAGACAATTGAAAGTGTTATGCGCGTTTCTGCCGATTCTATGAAGATGACTTGCTGATTGTTCCTGTACTGTGATTATAGATCTTCCCAACGTTGTCTTTTCAGGTAATGCTTTCAGTTCCCTTACCAGGTGGTAGGACTCTGTCAAGCCTGAGGAGTCCGCCTGACCGGGGTACCACCGCCTTATCTATTTCTGCCGCCAAGCGACAATGCTTGCATTTTTGTCTTCCGGTTTGAATGGCATGAGCTGACGAAAGCTGCAAGAAGAAATAACATCTTAGTCCTCAAGTGTTCTGTATTTTTGTTGTCTGCATCCTAAATGTATGACAGTTACCGCCTACCATTAGATGGACTGTCTGTTCATTTGTCACTGCGAAGAATAAAAACATTATATTTATTAGTCGTTAATTGGATAACCAATTCACAATTGTTGTTTCAGCCGACATATCACTCTGTTATGCTGTATTAATCTGGAGTCATTTATTATGGAACTTTTTTCTATATTTATTTGTTTGTATTCCAATTATTTCGAAACAGCAGATCGGATAAAATTGATTAACATTCACAAATGGAGGCGTATTGGGTCGCAGTCAACACTGTAATTACCAAGATCATAAATATGAGAGTGTAGGGCCGAATTATTATATCTATATTTCATTTTTCTTAAACGTATGGATAAAAGCGTCAGTGGCCTAATGTTGAAGGGCTCCGACTCGTAAGCGGAGTACCGGATTCGAACCCCAGAGCCGCCATGTACCAAATATTCTTTTCTGAGTTTTGTTGTGTTGTTTTAAGAAAATATCGTGATATAACCTGTATACCTATGCATTCTTGCGACTGAATGTGTTACCATGATCCAATCTGGTCAGGTTCTCCTGGTAGCAGGGTTACAAAAGTTAGATGGCACTTGATGGCAGTCGTATTTTGTTTAGTTGAATGAAACGACATGATGGTAAGTGCCCATCATTAGGTTGCAGTTGGACAAACAGTCTACTTTGGTGCCACTTGGTGAATACCTATCCTAAACATATCAGCAGCAAAAAAATAAATAAGATGGCGCGCTGTCAACCGTGACATGAGGCCGGGCGGTGTCGTAAACTTTATACTATATAGCGTATTTGGTTATCAATGTGTGCGTGTGATCGTGTACGTACACACAAAATGGCGTAGTTTTGCGTGTGTCGTTCACAGAATTATGATTTTATTTCTTAATTGGTCCAAGTCTCCATGTTGTTTGTAACACTCACGCAGTAAATTGTGTATCACCTACAAACCGTTATTCAGGTAGGTATCTAATGTGCGGAAATAAAATAAGAATTAAATTCTCTTAATTAAATAATTCCGCAACAGATTGATGGCCCAATCCGGATTAATTTCCTGAAACGCGAGCCGTTCCGAAGTCGCATTTCAAAGTATTTTGTCAAATTTCGTGTCCAATAACAGGCCAAATTGTACGGAGAGGGTAACAACGAAAGTATTCTTCATATCTGTAGCAGAAAGATCAACAAACATTTTCCTTGAAGTTTCTTTGGACAAGACTTTGGTCATGGTATGTGAAAAATCTAGAAAAAACATCTTTACGTTAATGTCCCGGCAGAGGGCCCGGGGTCCGCCTTAACCATTATCTAGGATTTGGCAGGTCAGATCATTGCTGATCTGACCTCCGTAACCCTACCCTGCTACCAGGGAAACCTGACCACAGTAACAGCGTCGGTTAGCATTCAACTAATGTAGATAGCTCAGAAAAGAGTCATTGGTACATAACGGCAGTGACATTCGAACCCGGTACCTCTCGTTTACAAGTCGGATACCTTAACCACTCCGCCACCGATGCTCCAAATGTGAAATATATCTTAGTAATATCTTATATTAATATAACAAACAACTAACTAAATAACCGACATAAAAGGAGATTTAAAAAAGAAAAAAGAAACCACCAGTGCTCCAAATGTGAAATATATCTTAATAATATCTTATTTTAATATAACAAACAACTAACTAAATAACCGACATAAAAGGAGATTTAAAAAAGAAAAAAGAAACCACCAGTGCTCCAAATGTGAAATATATCTTAATAATATCTTATTTTAATATAACAAACAACTAACTAAATAACCGACATAAAAGGAGATTGAAAAAGAAAAAAGAAACTGTCAAAAACTCGCAATGAAAAAGTCCTTCCCCGTCTCCGCAGGACGAGAATTGAATTCCAAATACAAATTTATGCGGGTAGGCAACGAAACTCCGAACGAGTGGGACAAAGCAGTTACTATTTTACTAATAAAGTGACAATAAGGGACTCGGAACTTTCACGGTTTCTGATTCTGCGGTTGGCAAATTTCCGAGTAACTTGCCGCCAACTGTCGCCGCCATACTTTTTTGCTTTAATTTTTTTACAATACGCCCTTTGAATAAAGATTGTCTGTTTCGAGCGCAATCATAATGGGAAACAACCTAGTCAAACATTTTAAGAGTATATTCCGGTTTCCTAACTCTTACCTTTCTATGCATACTCTCAAAATGTGTGATAAGTTTAAAACATTATGTCCCCTGTCTGTATATAGACTATTAACCCTGTCAAAGTAAGTCAAAATTTAGATTGAATTTCTTCAACAAGGTTCCATCCCATATAAAAATCTACATAACTTAGGGCCGTAGGTTCTGTACTGTAAATTGCTTACACTGGTAGGTAATAAACTTTTTATGACTGTTCATAGACCACTGTAACATACTGTAGATAGAGAGTAGGTAGATAGTTCTAAGACCTGTGTATAACTCGGTTTAAGCCTTAGTACTACTCTGTATAATTTAGAAGCTGACGGGATTCTGGGGAACTACTCAATTGGCGAATCTGATTAAGAGAACCCCATTGCCCCTTTACAGGTTAACCCGCCGGGTTATGGCCTCATAACTCATAACTATTCCTTCCGTGATTGTGAGCCAGTCACCTGGTTGTAACTTTGCACCTTAATAAATCTGCATAGACATAGACATAATATTTATTTGGCAATTTCTGCAATATACATTAAGTACGTTAAATAATATCTAGTCTAATTACATTTTTATTTTATCCTATTTTTTTTTTTACATGACAATAATCTTGACATTTAAAAGTCGCAATTTAATTTATTTTATTGGACATTATACTGTGTACATTGACATTTTAATTGGAAATTTTTATATTTGTATCTGGAAATTTAGTTATTTGACATTGCAGTAATAATATTTTTAGACTGACATCTTAAACCTGTCTTTCATGTAAGATATGGACTAATATATCTGACATAAATGATTCTTTTTTTTTTTTTTTTTTTTATTAAATTAACAAAATATTTCTTACTAACATAAGGTTAAATATTGTAGTGTCATGCCAAACTAGAGCTCAGCTCAGCATATGCTGTAGGTAGAGAGACCACAGCGCCGCTTTTCAGCTGACCCCTACAGTTAGTGCGTGAATTACTCGCCAAGTGGTCAGACAGGTAACATAGTGCTGAGTATAAAACGAAGTCGCTTTCCGCCATCTTTCGCTATGTATTGAAGTTTGTGTGTGCCTATGTACGCTAAGATCTTTTAAACTACGTAACGGAATTTAATGCGGTTTTCAAGAGTGGATAGAGTAATTCAAGAGAAAGGTTTATAGCATAGGGGGTAGGCGTAAAGTATGGTAGGTGTAGGGTAGGTGTAGTGTAAGCGGTAGGATGTCACGCGAACGAAGTCGTGATGGGTGTGGACGGTATTTTTTTTTATTTTATTATACCACTAGTGGTAGTTCATATAAAAAATAACGTCACGGCGCCTTTTACTTTTCAACCAGTCTCCGGGTCTCCAATCTATATCCATATATATATCCAAATGGATACCGATTTTCGCATGTACCTACCTAAGTTTTATATTTTTCGTAGGATCAAAATTTCTTTGGGATGAAAACTCGGTAGTGAATGTGGTTTCCAATAAACGAAAATTGTAGATTAACTACATACCTACTCTTCATCTCTAAACCACGATCCACTCCAATATTCTTAATGAAAACAATTATTTTCCCGTAAATTAAAATTTGATATTTTCCTTAAGATGAGTGTTTCCCGAGCGTGTTCCATACTAACGTAGTTTGATCATATTTTCAATATTGTGCTATCAAAAACGAATAAAACTTTGTAGATGTGATCCAGAAACCAATACCTATCTATGCTTTTGGTTTGTCAGATTTTCATTACAATAAAAAAAAAATCTTGGCGTTAATGTCCCGGTTGTGCTCTCACGCACGAGGGCCCTGGGTCCGCCTTGACCATGATCCAAGACTCAGCAGATCAGGTAATTACAGTGGAGCGACTGCTATCTGACCTCCATGACCCTGCTCCCAGGGGAAGCTGATCAGATTGAATCATGGTTACACATTCAGTCGCCTGAATGTGCAGGTTTCATCATGATGTTTTCCCGTTATTTTTGTTACAATATAACGTTCCAAACTTGCGCCGGGCTTTAAGTTTTTCATACAAATTTAAAGCCCTTGTCATAAAAATTTTTAACGAAAATATGATCAAACTACGTTTGTATGGAGCGCGCTCGGGAAACACTCCTCTTAACTGTTTTCGACCGTAATCCGGGTCTGGGTTTATCCGGTTAATACCGGTAATTACCTGTTTTATTACCTCCTTCGCCATCCCTGTTTCAGAAACTCAATTATCTTCATTATACCAGAAATTATTATCATTATTAATAACTAGCTTTTGCACGCGACTTCGTTCGCGTGAAAATAGTTTTTTAGGGTAGTTTATATTTTTCCTGCGCGATCATTTTAAATGACGGCAATATGAGAGCAAGTAGGTACTACGGAGAGGTCAATCTGTATCTGGTTCTACTCAACCAAATTTAATTTAATTTTAATTTAATTGTTATTTTTATTGGCCTACAATATTCAGTAGGTACGACATGAAACTCAAATTACTTCTGTAATTTTTATTTATTCCAATTTGTGCTGACTTTAACTATTGTATACGACATGATGATAAAGTAACTAAATGTTATCAATAAAGTATCTGAATCTGAAGCTGAACCGAATTAGATTAAACATAGCATAGATTTTATATTGGACCCCAAACTACCAAATTGTGAAAACTTCATCAAAATCCGTTCAGCGATTTTTGCGTGATGCGCGAATAAACAGACAGACAGACAAATAATTCCGTGAAAATGAAATATTTTGGGCATATAGTTACGTCCCCGAATCCTATCCCGACAATTTTTATCTGAAATATCTTCAATGTACAAATATGGTCTTATTACAGATTTGTAATAGTACAGATGAAAAACCAGTAAAATAGATATTTTCGATAGGTCCGAGCGACCATCATTCATCATCATCGTCCTATCTAACATATAGTTTTAAAATCTCTGTAACACATATAACCGGTGTTAAGGAATTGATATTGAAGTTTTTATACAAGAGAGAGAGGCACGCCAGCAAGCGTCCTATCTGTCAATCATGTTTTTCTATGTTTTTACGGCGTAAAAGGCATGATTTCTGCGCGCCTTGTCGCAATTTTGGTTTCAATACTAACACGTGACAGGCAGAACCACTAACACGTAACAGAAAGCTTATTTATTTCACCTAGTCACCGATTTAGGACAATAAATCTTGTCAGTCGGAAGGGCCGCCTACCCGTCGCGTCCGCCCAGCGCATAGCGGTCGCGTCTATTTTCATATTATTTTATTCGTAGTACCTAATAATCATACGTCTTCATACAAAATAATTTCAAGATTATAATTAATCAGTAATAAATATAATCAATTAAAATTATTACAATATACAAAATTGAATTTGAATTTAATCCAAAACAACAATCAATATCATGATTTGGACATGTCAAATATAAATTTAAATAATTATAACGGACTAGCCGTTCTCAGTTCGGATCTCTGGAAACAATTAACTTTTCCGCGGAAATCTATAATTTTGTCTCCATGAACAGTAGCCTATGTTACTCAGTGATAGTGCGGCATTATTTGAGTTTAATCATTAGTTGTAAAAAGAATATGGTGTGTGGTGCCGCCACCTCAAAGAATAGCACCACCCCATCTCTTCCCGTGGGTGTCGTAAGAGGCGACTAAGGGACAAATCCGAAAGGTGGGCAGCAGCATCTTTCTGGGTAGATTTACATCAACTGCACTGCGATCTCCAACCCGCCTGCCAAGCGTGGAGATTATGGCAATGACCTCCCCTTTCGTGGGAGAGGCCCGAAGTCCTGCAGTGGACTGTTATGGGCTGTGATGATGATGATGTTGTATGAAGAAAAATACAAATCTTTTCTCTGTATAATATGTATATCAAGATGTCAAATACACCAAAAATGACAAATATCATGAATACGCACCTACCCTACTTTCTACATAAGTTGGCTTCGCATTTCCTGATCGGTCGTAACATGGTGGCTATACGAACACGACGCGAAGATACGCGGTTCGCGCGACGTGTAAACGGGACCAAACGGGGAGCTACTATAATATACTTATACCGCGCATTTATACACTGCCGGTATAATGTCAAACCACATATTTCTCGTCAATTCCCTGATCCTATCCCGATACGCGTCGGATAACACTCATGCTTCGTACATCAATTATGAGGAGGCTGAATTAATTTCCGCTAAGAGAATCCATTCACAATAACGAGGCATTATGAACATAATAAACCATTCAATTTAATTACAACAGCAATTAGTTTGCGAGAAATCTGCGGCAGCAACAACCGCCGCGGGCGGTGAAAGCCCTACTGGCTATTACACGACGAAATATGACAGTCACTTTCAAAACCTTTTCTGTATGCTATAACGACACTTTTCATTTGTCTGGATTTTTGTTATAATGAGGAGCGTCGGTGACTCGTAAGCGAGAGGTACCGGGTTTGAATCCCGCTGCGGCCATGTACCAATGGCTCTTTTCTGAGTAATGTACATTTGTTGAATTCGAACCGATGCTCTAACGGTGAGGAAAAACATTTATTTATTTATTTTATTTAACCGTTTTTTGTGCACAAATATCGTGATGAAACCTGCACATTCAGGCGACTGATTGTGTAACCATGATCCAATCTGGTCAGGTTAACCTGGTAGCTGGGTCAAGGAGGTCAGATTGCAGTCTCTCCACTGTAATTACATGATCTGCCAAATCTTGGATCATGGTCAAGGCGGACCCCAGCCCTCATGTGCGAGAGCACAACCGGGACATTAACGCCAAGATGATCTTTTTTTATCGTTGTTTAAACGGCGGCAAAATAAAAAGATGCAACGTCGCGGGTAGAAGTGAATAGTTAATCTATATAGTTTCAAAGTGGTACGGGATTTAAAATGCTTCGTCCCGAAGTCCCGAGAAGTCTTAAATCCCATTTAACTATAAAATGATATATTTTAACGAAAATCTGACAAACCAAGCATAGATATTGGTTTCTGGATCACCTCTACAAAATTTCATTCGCTTTGATAGCGTACGTAAGTTGTATGGAGCTCGCTCGAGAGACACTACTCTAAGTACTTAGACAGATTACAGAACTAGCCGTCGTGGCTTCTTAGGGCGCTTAGGCACTGCACTGTCTTTTGATGAAACGCCACTTAAATCCATAGAACCTAAATTTGCTTACGGACCTGCTATGTACACTGCTTTGAAACTTCATTAATTAATTTTTCTTCAGTTACTTTACACAGCTTTCAGATCACAAAGCGAATTTAGTTTGCCGAATATAGTAGGTACAAAGTCCGTACGGGAGGACTCAGCTATTAAAATAATTGTTTATTTCTCCTCTACTGTGGAAATAAACAAACAGAACGAATAGACCTCCATTTAATTAATATAAAACAAAGGCCTGACATTCCAATTATTTTAAAAACAGAAACTCAATCATTTCTCTTTTTGCTCCACCAAACCATCGCTAAATTTGAACTCATAAAAACGCAAGCGCAATCGAGTGAAAGTGATCTCATTTCAGCAGATATGGAAGTAAATGGCCGAAAAATTCGGCGGTAACAATACAGCCCCGGTAGCCGTGATCGTCTAGTGGTTAGGACCCTACGTTGTGGCCGTAGTAACCCAGGTTCGAATCCTGGTCACGGCAGTGTTACACTGTCATGGCGGGGCGTATACTTTTTGTAGAGTTTTTAAGGTCTTTGTCACGAAGAAAATCATCGATTTGGTATAATCTGAGGACGGAGATATTATGAATAGCTGTAAACCTGGTGAAAACAATAGTAATTAATAAGTCGCTAAGAGTGATATTTAAGTAAATATTAAAATATTGAAAGTAAATAAAAATATTGAAGAATTGCTTACTTTACTTTAAGAAACAATTTAAAAATAATGAGCAAATGTTTTATATATTATGTTTTAATTAGGGTTTTAAATGGGTGACAAAAATAGAAGGAGATGTATGAAAAGAGTTGTGGATATATGCGAGGCTAGGGAGTTTTATCAGGACAAAGCAAAGTGGTAGTCCATAGTCTCTACCTACCCCACCTGTGGGACAGAGGCGTGAGCTTTATGTATGCATTTTCCATACTCATTTCGCGAACGTCTTTTATATATTGTCTTCTGTCTAACTGTGTAACAAATACCCATGTTCCACTTTTCATTTTTCACTTGTGAAACGCGAAAATATTTACTTGAACGTGTCATACACAAAAAACCACTTATCTACCAAGTTACTCTAAAACCACTTAACGTCGATAGAAACCCGCAAAAATTGAATTCGCACGCAAATGTTATTATCAATATCGATCATCTTTTATTAAACCAGAGGCCTTTTGAAAGTAATTCCTTTCGCGATGAGCATAAATGATGCGTCATATTATGCATATATTATGGCCAGGGTACCGATTCTGGTGTGCAATGCAGTTGTCATTATGTTGCAATGTAACTGTGATGTTACTATAACTACGTCGATATATACTAGTCCCAGCATCATCCCAGTTAAATTGCAGTTAAATCATTGTTCGACCTTTGACACGTTTTCGTTGACAGAATTGAAGGCAGATTGACAACTAAATAATATGCAACTTAGTAATTTATTTATTTATTGGAGTACGAACAGCCATATAAAACCAAAGTACTAGAAAACGAATTGTGGAAAAGTTCGAACTCATGAAAGTTGCAACTCAACATCTGTCATTTGAATAACAATCACACGTTTGACATGCGATGCAATTGTAATGTTACTGCAACTGAGAATCGAAGCCCAGCAGGCTGATTACGTAACTCTGTTGCCGACTATTCTCTCGCTGTTGCAAGAATGGTTGAAATTCTTACTTTTGCGATCACGTATCGTTCATTTGACGGGTTCAGTCGCTAACAAAGCTCCATTGCAATAGCAACCGGAATTTGACATATCGATAAAATTTATTCGTATGAAAATGCGATTACGCGTCTTTCTTGCAATGAAAGTGGCAGCTCGAATCCGCAACTACTCCCGTTGCAATTGCAACAACTCAAAAGCTGTTTCAAGAGCCGAAAACATAGTTTTTCATAAACATTGATTACAAAAACCTTGTGTTTTCAGTGGACAACTTGGCGATTTGGCGCCATATTTTCAACACAAATTAATTTAATAGGTAAACGTGAATTATTCGTGACGTGAATTGGTTTAGTTGATAAAACGCACAAATATACAAAATACACTTACTTTCACTGTATTTTTATTGAAAACTCGGATAGAAAAGAAAACTATGAAAATATAAGCTTTGTGACTTGACAACTAAAGTTTCAAAATATCAACGAGCAGTCTAACGCTGGTAAATGAAAACGTTCCGTAATACATAACGCTTGCACCACAACATAGACTTTTTAAATAAGTTGGGTTATCGATTATACTCCGTTACTCGCGGAAACTTCATGTCAGTGTTTTATCGATTGATATCGGTTGCAAGCTAGTTGAATGAGATGTTGCTTGCTTTACGTAATCGCAAATCATCGATAGAAATTTCTCGTAGTCCGCAACAAAACATTGGTTGCAACATGTTTCATTGCCGTTATATAATCGGGCCACTGTACTAGCAATGAAAGATTTTCAGACAGCTACTTTAAAAAGTAAAAAGTGTAGTCGCCAGTGCCTCACTAGATGGCGCTGCTTAGACACGATTCTCAAGTACTGGATTTGGTAACCGAAGTTACTCGGAAAGGTGTTTAGTGAAAGTATATCTTAATTTAATACTATTTCTGAGAAGAAAATGCAAAATATCTACATTTTTATACATCTAACAGTCTCGGTTCATTTATTTTAGTAAATCGTGTCTAATTAACGCCGTCTACTACAATTATTTAAACTAGGTATTGTGACTTTTTAATCGGCTTTCGGAAAATATCTCATTGTCATGCTGTTTCCATCCCCTAAATTTAGTTTTCAGTTATCTCGCAAGATCCTAACGTTGTATCGGGTAATTGAGTACCTACTCCACACTGAATGTCCTCTCGTCCATCAAAATCTACTAGACTTAATAGTTGCTAAGACGACACTTAATAGCTAGTCTAAGAATCGCCACTCTCAAGAGGGTATCACATTGTATTAGGACAGCGTTGAAATTAGTAGAAATAAAAGAGATCGGTCTGACGGCGACTCAATATCGGAGTCTAGACAGGGTGTGCCTCAGGGCGCTTTTATAGATCCATTACGTCGTTTTACTTAAAGGAAATGTCGAAATGTGAAAATCAAAATGTATAAATGTTTGTTGGTATATGTTTACATCAGCAGTAGTGTAGTAGTCTTCCCGTGTATTTTATATTGTAATAATTGTATTTTGTTACGTCTTTTTGTTTTCTTGTATCTTTTTCAATGTTGTGGTATTGTTGTTTGGGTCAATAAATGTCATTTCTTTCTTTCAAATGAAAAGATTGGATAATTCCTCCTATATCTGTACATATCTATGGGAGTCAATCCTAAAACGTACTGTGAGAATAATAAACGTCCATAGGCTGCGGTGACTGCTTACCATCAGCAGGCCGTAAACTTGTTTGCCACCTTGGTGGTATAAAAATTGCCGATGATACCATGCTCCCAAGTGGTATGAGCCAATGAGTCAGGGAAGGGATTTCGCATCGTTTCGCATCTTTGTGTGTTCTACCGCTTGTACAACGGTGTTCGTTCTGAACAACATTTTGACATGATGCCTATCGCGATGCTACATTCTATCAGAGGCAAATTGGTCGCGAACTGTGCCGTTCCAGAGCAACTTTCTCCCACGCACACTGAGGTTGTGGAATGTGCTCCCTGGAGAGGTTAGCCCTGGAGATTACGACATGAGTTCTTCAAGAAAGGGTGAAAAGGTTTTACGGGGTCGGTAGCACTCCATAGGCTGAGATAACTGCTTACCATCAGGCTGGCCGTTAGCTTGTTTGCTACCTTAAGTGTACAAAAAAAATTATAGAAACACTCGAGTACCAAATGCTCATGATAACCTACACCTGTTAAGAAAGAACTTGACTATAATCTCAAAACACTTTTAGGCAAAAATATTTATAAAAAGGCGAGCATAAAGAGAGAGCCAAAACTTATTTTTCGCAGGCGCTTATAAACAATGACGCTACCGAAACTGCCAAGCAGCCGAATATTAAAACCATGATAATTTGCTATTTTATGCACACAAATTTATAGTCTTCATACTGGGAACGAAGTACCTTTAGTGTTGGAACAAATAATATCATCATCGAAGCCCATAACAGTCCACTGCAAGACTTAGGGCCTATCCCACGACAGGGGAGGTTATTGCCATAATCTCCATGTTTGGCTTGGGTTAGAGATCCTCGTCATCACAGCCCCTAACAGTCCACTGCAGGACTTTGGGCCTCTCCCACAAAAGGGCAGGTTATTGTCATAATCTCTACGCTTGGCAAGTGGGTTGGAGATCGCAGTGTTGCAAACATAACAATGGAAAACGCTGTTGCCCATTTTCCAGTTTACGGAGATCTTTTGTTTCTAAGCATTAGTGGCCTTGTACGACACCCGCGAGTGTAAGGGGTTGGTGCTATTCTACTCTGCCGGACACCACACGGCCTATTTTTGTGTATACTTTATTTTGGAATAACTTATATAATACGTGTGTATTATATAATATTCAGGTATATAAACTATAGGTACCTTACTAGCTACTGGCCTAGTAGCTGGCTAATTTAAATACCTAGATAAAAGACAGCTTTATGAACTTGATACTTCCATGAATAAATCCAAAGCTATTATTTTTCGCTTAACGCTAAGCCCTCGGGAAGAAGCAATTAATTTTACTACCTACGGTATTTAATTATTTATTTTCATTTCCTCTTATAGCTAATTTTTTGCGTACACAACAAAAACTTACGTTAGTATTAATATTCCGTGTTAACTAAATCTCTACTACAAAATATATTTTCAATCTTAATAAGTATTTTTTATAAGGTAGGTCCTGCTACTTACCTATTATTTTCCTACTAAATAATAATAAAAAACCAAAAATTGAAAGTAAATTATTACTACTACTATATTAGTGGTGGCACTGGTGTAGTGACAGCATGCTTGCGAAACCGATTAACGAGCTTAAGCAACGCTGGCAGAGCCCGGGACGGACGGAACTGGACGAGTGACCGTGTCTTACTTTGAGGCTAGTCAAACACCAATATTTTGACGTCTTCGCTGCGGCCAAAGTGCACCCAGTCAATCAATTAAGTACACACTCCGCACGTATATTACACTCCACACTGCATTATTATCTACCTATTTGACGTCTTCGTCCGTTCCTCACTCAGCAGGTCTTGCTGAAAACCAGCGCCCTGAGGGCCTAGTGTGAGTTCCGCTTCGATTTTACTTTACTATCGCGTTTGCGTTTACGTGAAAATTAGTATGAAAAGATATATAGCGCCGCCTAGTGGTACGTAAATGAAGTTTTTTCTTCATACTAATTTCGACGTAAACGCAAACGCGATAGTTAAGTAAAATCGAAGCGGAACTCACACTAGGCCCTCTGGTCTTCACCAGGCAATGAAGCTCAGTGAGGTCCCTTTTTACACACCTCATCACATCCATGCCACATGCAACGGCTCTGTTATTAATTCTTCTATTTTCGTATGTTTGTCTAGTTGTTGTTAAAAATTGGTTTTGTTTTTTTATTTGTACCTTGTGTTTTTTTTTAAATATCTTTTTTTTCACTGCTCTGGAGTCGAGTCGCTGACCTCTAATAATACTGTGTTGTTACAGGTCAGTGATTCAAGTATTTTTGAGCCTTTTAAATATGTTATATGTTTGTGATGTGTTGTTGTGTGTGAATAAAAATATATTCTATTCTATTCTATTCTAAACACAACACCGCAACAAGCTCGCCACTCATTAGGTGTCTCCTAATACCGTTGGCGACGCGAGATTGGTCGACGCTGTACTAATTGGCAACGGTCGTGCGACGGCCGGTTTTGAGGTCTCCTATTGGTCGGGCGACGTCCGTCGTGCGACTATGATCGTCGTAAGACCGTTGCTAGCCAATTAGGGACTGGGGACTCTGAGCTAATTTAAACAACGTGAACCGTCACAAACCGTATTAATAAAGTATTTTTGAGTCAAATTATCAAAATACCTAATTTAGTTGAATGGTAGTAGTAGTCGCGTGAATTTTATTCTATTTAGGGAAAATATCATATTTTCACCGGTAATTGAAAAGATTCTCGTCCGTGTTGCTTGGTTTTCAGTGGAAATATTATATATTTATCATTTTGCATCAGGTGGCCCGCTTGCCTGTTTGTTTACCGTATGACATAAAAAATTTATGTGGCTTTGAAATCGTAACCAATAGGCTCTTTTTAGGGTTCCGTAAGTACCTCAAAAGAAATGCGGAGCCCTTATAAGATTACTTTGTTGTCTGTCTGTCAAGACCCTCTTTTTCAGTAACGCGTGGGTAAAGGTATCAAGTTGAAATTAATATCTAATACTCAGGTCTACAATTCCTTGGAGCAGTGCAAATCAAACTTCTATGTCTATATATACGTATACCCATGGATCTAGAATCATGAAATTAGGCAAGAAGCAATGCCAGGAAGGAAAACACAAGAAAAAGGAAAAAATCCGAAAACTGAAAGATTGTTTTTACATCCCAAAAAAAGACAACCAACTTATAAAGTGTAGTTGGATTAGCAAATATTTCATACAAGTGCAATGTGGATATATCAAAAATCTCGTTTTAAGCATGCATGTTGACAGGTAACTACGGAACCCTACACTGCACGTGGACCGACACGTCTTGGCCAGTTTTTTATATAAATATAGGATTAGGTTGAGACGTAAATTCTAGCTCTTTTGTAAAATAAAACTACAAATATTACTTTCTTGATCATTTATTTACCGTGAGAAAAACGGGAAAACATCTAATTAATGTTTAAGCTTATCGTACACTTGCTCGTGAGGGCCAAATTCGATTTCGAATCCATTGTTGCGATAGGTTTCATGGTAACAAAATACTGAGCCGCAGCAGGTGCGTCATTCCGAATATTCAATATCGTACGATACGTGCCGATATTCGTCCGCATACGAAAACGAATTGACGTGCTTCCCGCGACCTAAACGCGTAGTCCCGTTCTAAACAGAGTTTGTCTCCCATTTATTTTCCTTTTCATATTCATCATTTCATTTATAGGGTTCCGTGGTCAAAGGGTGCCAACCAGGTTCTATATATTTATTATAAAAATAGAGTATACAATACAGGCTACATTTATCCCAAACTTCAATGTAAGAATGTGATTCCCACATGAATACACTAATCCAATTTTACTCAAGCGAAGCCACAGGCAGCAGCATATTACAAATAATATTGAAATAGATCAAAATAAATTCCTAGAAATCGGAATTCAATGTGCACGGAGATCCCCTGATGAATGAATAAATCAATCGTAGATGATAAAAGTAACAGTCACCGCTTACTGATAATTTGTAGCATAAACAAATTAGGATCGGATTCATGGGTGCGAGATGAGAAGGTTGTGTTTGGAATAAATAAATTGGTTACCGGACGAAGAGGGGTATGTTAATTTGATTATTCGTCCGTATCGTCATTGTTTTCCCACATTGATGTTGTGGTTATTATTTTAACCGATTTCATGATTTCAACCCAAATTCTTCTTGACATTATAATTTCAGGTACAGTCATGTAACTAATTAGCTGACCCCTTACTCCATTTGTCACGTGTATTATCATAAGGTCGGGGGACCAACTAATTAGTTGAAAGACTGTACTTTGGAAGCTTTTACCGACATCAAATGTAACATAATTTATTCTGCCACCGTACGGAACCTGGAACGGAACGGAGTGCTGGCTTGGCCGCTTTTTACGTATTCAATGCGCATTCACGTTTTAACGACTGGAAAAAATGTACTTTATAAGGTAAAATTCGATAATGATCGTCTTTATTCGTTCAAAGTTTGGCGTTCATACAATATTAAGATCTTAGGTAATACTTGGCAGGAATTTTGATGTAGCTCGATGTCGGGCAAGGTGGTCAAATAAGTACTTATATTGAAACTAGTGAACCTGGCCCGACTTTGTTTGCGTACACTTACTTCAGTACTTATTACCTATCGTTCTTACTTTACTACCTATAGTTTTTTTAACGTTTTTAAATCTAACTCTAAAATCACACTATCCATTATTGAAAACCGCAATAAAATCCGTTATCTAGCTTAAAAGATCTAAGCGTACATATATACATACATAGACACATTGTTTTATACTGTGTATGTATTTTAGAAGATAAAACTTATATCCGGGCACCTGCGGATACCATGCTCATTTTTCTTAGCAATGATTGAAACTGAGCCCTCACCCTCGGTTCAGCTTTACGTGGACTACATTACGCCATCAAAGTTATCAATGATATGGATTTCAGCTGACTTGAACCAAAGAGAGCTCGCAGCATGACAGCAACTGTCAAATCTACATCGCGCTAACGGAGTGTTCCATCTACAAGGCTTATATACAAGATCCAAAGAGCGTCTATCGGACTTCGGTCCCCTGGTCACAGCAATTCGGCCAGGTGGGTAATTACCCTTTTCCACCATCTCCATCTTCGCTTGCCAACATTGGCTGCTGGAATTCTCTCCTCCACGTTACCGCCAAAGAAGTATTCGTCCACAACGCAGATATAGCCTATGCGAGCTGTATTTCGAAACCGTCGCAAAGAAATTCTCGACCCGCCTCCAAGAGTTTATCGTGCGTTGCTTTTCCAAACCATTATCGTTTGGTGTCAAAGATTATGTCACATAGAATGTCATGGAGCACGTAATGCCAAGTCACACGTTTTGATGTAGGTAAAACCAACGAAACCAGCCGAAAAGGGAGGGATTACATCGTTGATTTCTAGAATTACAGAAAGGGGACTTTTATTACCACTGGATTAATATAGCCTGATGATAATAAATAAGCTAGTTAATAACCTAACCGACGAAAAATCATCGGATAATTTCCGACCAATTATACATTATTATTCAACATTTTCCATTGTTATATTTAAACACTGCGATCTCCAACCCGCCTGCCAAGCGTGGAGATAATGGCAATAACCTCCCCTTTCGTGGGAGAGGCCCTAAGTCCTGCAGTGGACTGTTAGGGGCTGTGATGTGATTCAATATTTCCTAAACTATCTACTATACCAATTTTAATGAATCTCAATTAAAGTGGTTTTGAAATTAAGAAAATCGCATCGAAAGCGGTGCATCCGTTCGGGTGCTACGATGCTACAAACAGATACAAACCTCCGCAGATACACCCCCGCAGATTCACAGATACTCACGTACCACAGACACGTTATAACACCCCTCTTTTTTAATCGGAGGATAAAGACATCACTTAATTGAAATAAATTCGCTGGTCCACGACTTGTCAGTTTATAATAGGATCTCGCTAAGTCCGAATCGACTGACAGTGGTAGAAATTGTAAAGTGTGGATATGGCAATATCGATTGGATAATCTGTCCTTGTCAGTCATTGCCCATTACTATTTAGGTGATTCGCACACTGGAACGCAGCACCGTACGGTTGTGCGTGACGTGCGTTAGTGCGTGCCATAAAGTTCTTTGAGCTGTCATCGGTGTCTATGGAAAGTTTAGATTATAGTCAGGCGATGCAAATGTATCAAAGAAAAAAAACGACGGATCCGCAGCCACACGCGTGGATGCTATTTCCGCAGCACCGTTCGGTGCTGCGTTCCAATGTGCCAATCGCCTTAATAATATTTTTCAAGGCAGTCAAATTCTTTGTTATGACTTTTATGAATGACGTTCTATGACATGACATAAGTTGCCATACAGGGTTTATTTTTTTTAAAGCTGTTCGGACCTATTATACTTTGCGGGCGTGGTCTTATTATACTTTGTTTCAATAAAAATACATCAAACACATACACCGTTACGCGCTGTAGGTAGTAGGTGATTGGGAATTTCTCGTTATAAATTCATAACCAAGGAAATTGTGTTAAGACCTTCTCATACATAAAAAATATGAAAGGCGCCGAAAATTATTATGGGCGTTTATCACCATGTTCTGTGCTAAATTTTGTAATAAAATGTAACAATGAACGTTAGTAGATGTGCTTAGTGTAGGTAATATTATATCGTAGAGACTGTGACTCGAAAACTGGACTTAACTCTAAAGTATTGAAAATTCTGTTGAATCTCATATCCGTATTTAGAAACGTTATTGTGAGGTCTCACAGTGTGAACGAACGCGTCCTTCCAAATGAATTCAGTCCATTTTCAATTACGGGCAAACTTAGGTGTAATGTTTTCTTTTTATGCGAAATTGAGAACCTCTCATTAACGTTTACATTGTCATCAAAGGAGGTAGTAAAAGCTAACGGATACTTACGTAACACTTCAAAATTATGTACTTAAAATCTACATAAAATCAATGACTACAGCGCGAATATTCTTAAGCAATCTTCGAACTTAGCTGATCAGCGGAGAAAATCGGAACTAAGGCATTATTGTACTAAAGTGACAGATTGTTGACGTCTACAGCTGTACAGATAAGTTGGTTGCATTGGACTGTTATCGTAAGCCCCAAAGCTACTGAGGGATCTTTCAGACAGAGAGCGGTCACGCGGTCAGGCATTCTGCGTTCGCGTTCTGCTGTCGTTGTCTTGTATTGATGACGTTACATAGACACAGCAGGCGATTACCACGCGTCGGTAACCCGTCTTCCTATTTTGAT